>OW964561.2:10395423-11020423 GCA_943138885.2 Tholera decimalis
AAAAAAATACGGGTCTCGTAGTTTCCGAGATACGATAGGGAGGGGGGGAGAAGGGGGTTTAAAAGGGGAGGTTTGGCACTTTTCCCGTAGGTTTGAGAGTTACTTGTTTACGAATCTGTCAAAATATACCCACCTCCCCATCCACCATCTATTAGAACAATTATGTCAATGAGTGAGTCAGTGAGTCAGTGGTAATTTAGCTGTATATAGTATAACTAGTATTTGCGTGTTGCGCGAGGTGCAAGCACCTCGCGTGCTTATGACAGAAAAAAAAAAAAAAGGGCGGGTGCTGGGGGGGGTTTAGAATTTGCGTGTTGCGCGAGGTGCAAGCACCTCGCGTGCTTGTGAAAAAAACAAAAAACAAAAAAAGGGGGGGGTGATGGGGGGGGGTTGCACAAGTATTTCGACTAAAGCATTGCCCCTCTAAATGAATTTGAAAAAAAATGTTCCAAGTCTCTTAATTTCCGAGATCCGCCTAAAGGGGGTGAGAAGGGGGGTGGGGGGGCGACTTTGAAAAATGGTTTTTACTTTATCGAGCCTCCTCTATACGAATCCGTAAAAAACAAAAAATAAGGGTCTCGTAGTTTCCGAGATACGATAAGGAGGGGGGAGAAGGGGGGTGAAAAGGGGAGGTTTGGCACTTTTCCCGTAGGTTTGAGAGTTACTTGTTTACGAATCTGTCAAAATATACCCACCTCCCCATCCACCATCTGGGAGAACAATTATGTCAATGAGTCAGTGAGTGAGTGAGTGAGTGAGTGGTAATCGAGCTTTATATAATACAACTAGTATTTACGTGTTGCGCGAGGTGCAAGCACCTCGCGTGTTTGTGAAAAAAAAAAAAGGGGGGGGTGTGATGGGGGTAGATGGGGGGGTTTAGTATTTGCGTGTTGCGCGAGGTGCAAGCACCTCGCGTGCTTGTGAAAAAAAAAAGGGGGGTGTGATGGGGGAGATGGGGGGTTTAGTATTTGCGTGTTGCGCGAGGTGCAAACACTTCGCGTGCTTGTGAAAAAAGAAGTATTTGCGTGTTGCGCGAGGTGCAAGCACTTCGCGTGCTTGTGACAAAAAAAAAAGGAAGGGGGGCGGGTGATGGGGGGAGATCGGAGGGGGTTAGTATTTGCGTGTTGCGCAAGGTGCAAGCACCTCGCGTGCTTGTGAAAAAAAAAAAAGGGGGGGGTGATTGGGGGGGTGATGGGGGGGGGGGGGTTGCAGAAGTATTTTGATCAAAGCATTGCCCCTCTAAATGAATCTGAAAAAAAAAATGTTCCAAGTCTCTTAATTTCCGAGATCCGCCTAAAGGGGGTGAGAAGGGGGGCGGGGGGGGGGGGGGGGGGCGACTGAAAAATGGTTTTTACTTTAGCGAGCCTCCTCTATACGTATCCGTAAAAAAAAAAATACGGGTCTCGTAGTTTCCGAGATACGATAGAGGGGGGGGAGAAGAACACATAAATACACACAACACATAAAACATCCAACACACATTACACTAACAGCGAAAACGTGCCCGGATCTAATATTTACCAATTTTATGAATAATGATGTACAGGCACATGTAAAAGACTTAGGTTTTGCAGATCATTGTGCCACAATTATTAAATTTAAAATACCGCGGCGTCCTAAAAATACCACTTGGTATACTGAAAAACGTTCATATAATAAAAATAACATAAAAAGTTTCAAGAACGCATTAAAATCTGTTGATTGGAGAGACGTCATTACAGAGGGAAATGATGCTAATCAAAATTATATTGCCTTTAACAATTTTCTCATTAGTATACTTAACAAAACTATACCCAGGACAAAAACTAAATTAAAAACGAAGTACAAAAAATATTGGCTAACTAAAGGCATAAAGATCTCGTGTAAAAACAAAAGACTTATAAAAATTTTAAGTATAAAGTCAAACAATCCAATTATCAAGAAATACTATAGAAACTACGAAAAAATATTAAAGCAATCGGTAATAACTTCTAAAAGACAGCAATACATTAAAAAGATAAAAACTTCTCAAAATAAAGTTAAAGCGATGTGGAATATAGTTAACGAAAAAACGAATAAAACAACTCTAAAAGACAATATTCAGATTCAAATAAACAATAACTTAGTATCGGAACCAAAACAAATAGTTAACCATTTCAAAAACTTTTTCGCATCAATTGGCAAGGAAGCCACCCATCCAATTGGTGGTGAGGCAAAAGGCCAACCTGTACTTAATCCCTCGGAAAATACTCTATTTCTCAGACCTTTGGACTGTCTTGAAACTCTTAGGATCATACAAAATCTGAAAAATAAAAAAAATCATGGAATAGATGAATTACCGCCCACCTTGATTAGACAATGTGCAGAAGAGCTGGCTATACCTTTTTGTGTCCTTATAAATCAATCCTTTGATGAAGGTATTTTTCCTGATTTACTTAAAAAGGCTATTGTAAAACCTTTGCACAAGAGTAACTCTAGAAGTGATCCCAATAATTATCGGCCCATAGCCCTTCTACCAACGGCTCCTAAAATTTTTGAAAGGGCTATGTGTGACCGGGTATATAGTTTTTGCGAACGATATAAAATCTTTGACGAAAGCCAAAACGGATTCCGAAAAAACCGTTCGACAACTCTAGCTGTCTATAAATACATGCAAGAAGTCATTAATATTATAAATGATAAGCAATATGCAGTGGGAATATTTTAGATATGACTAAGGCATACGACAAAGTCCAGTTTGACATCCTACTGGACAAATTGTACGGAATAGGAATTCGAGGAACTGCTCACAAATGGTTTGCATCATATCTAAAAGATAGAGAACAATACGTGGAAATAGAGCACTTTAATAAAGATCAAAAACGCATAATTCAAGTTAGATCCGACAAAATTATTATTAACTCATCAATTCCCCAAGGTAGTGTTATTGGATGTCTCCTATTTATAATTTACATCAATGACCTTCCTAAAATCCTGGATGAACCATGCGTGCTTTTTGCAGACGATATATCTCTGCTCACCACATGCCAAACAAATAGCAATATTACAGAAAAACTGAAATTAATTTTAAATAAAATAACAAACTGGATAAAAGAACATAATCTGGAAATTAATTATAAAAAAACCAAGCTTATAACTTTCCATCCCCGGCAAAAAACACCACTACCAGTCAACCTCATCATAAACGGCACGGAAATAGAACAAGTGAATGACTTTACACTATTAGGACTCACCATAGACATACACATTTCATGGAAACAGCATATAGTTAAAGTTAAATTATCAAAATTCATATATGCACTTCGAGAAGTAAAAAAAACTACTGACCTCGAAACTGCACTCACGACCTACTATGCCTACGCTCATTCATGGCTTAGCTATGGCGTAATTATGTGGGGAAATAGCACTGACGTTCATACACTTTTCATACTCCAAAAGAAATTAATTAGGATCATAGTGAATATAGATCAAACCGAAACTTGTAAACCTTTTTTCATAAAACATAGTATACTTACTTTACCATCTATTTATATTTTAGAAATAAGTAAATTCGTTAGGAAATACATGTCTTTCTTTAAAACCCGTGGTGATAAACATCCTGACCGATCTGTTAGATATAAGAATATGTTAATGTTGCCCTCTCTTTCGCGCATGAAATTGCATTCAAATAGTCCTTATGTTATGTCGATAAAAATATATAATAAACTTCCGGATATCATAAAAAATGTAACTAGTGAAATATCATTTATTAATCAACTCAAGCAGATATTATTTAAGAAAGCATATTATTCAGTGAATGATTATTTGAATGACAATAATATGTATGAATTGACATAGAATAATTAAATTAATTAGTATGGACATTGATCGCAATATACCTATATAATTTATTTACTTGGACATGTTAATTATTAATAATTATCTCGACTAGTTTTTTATTTTGAAATTATTCTATGACATTGTTATTATTACTTTTTGTTAAGCTATTTTTTTTTAATATTAATTTATTGACTTTTTTAATAATCTATTGACTTTGTTTTATTAATTTTTTGACTTTTTTAATTTATTGACATCTTAAATTTTATTATTTTAAATGGAATTAATTTAATTTTTGCTGTGCCCTACAGGGTCCATAATTGTATCTTAGCTTTAAGCAATAACTGTAACATCCAAAATAACATTATGGTATGCAAATAAATATATGAATATAAATATGAATATGAATATAAAGGGGGGTGAAAAGGGGAGGTTTGGCACTTTTCCCGTAGGTTTGAGAGTTACTTGTTTACGAATCTGTCAAAATATACCCACCTCCCCATCCACCATCTGGGAGAACAATTACGTCAATGAGTCAGTCAGTGAGTGAGTCAGTGAGTGGTAATTTAGCTTTTTAACCGACTTCTAAAAAAGGAGGAGGTTCTCAATTCAGATGTTTGTATTTTTTTTTTTTTTTTTTTTTTTTTTTTTTTTATGTTTGTCCACGCATAACTCCGTCGTTTGCCAACCGATTTGAAAAATTCTGATCTTGTTAGATAGGGTATACTTCCCAAATGGTCCCATGAAAATTTTATCGAAATCGGACAAGCCGTTTCTGAAAAATCAACAAAAGTCTAAAAAAATGTGTACGTTGATGATCTTTTCGTTCACGCTGCATTGCGTTTTTTGTTCGGGCATAACTCCGTCATTTACGAACCGATTTGGTAAATTCACTGACCCACTAAAAAGCACGAAAATAAAAACTTTTTTGCAAAAAATAGAACCGACTTCCATATCAAAACACTACAAAGCCAAAAATAATTTTTATTTCGGAAGGCGGTGTGAATAAAAAAGAAAATACAAAACCAATAACACCGACTACCGAAATAAAAATTATTTTTGGCTTTGTAGTGTTTTTATAATACAATACTAGAATATCACAGTTTTGTACTCCACGAATACAGTCGTTTTCACGAAAAGCCTGTGTTTTTGTGGCGTTGTGAAAAAATATGGTTATACTCGTAATACGCAATTCTTGGATCAACATGCTTTGGTGTTATTGGAAGATACTCGAACTACTAGGATTTGAAAATATTTCCGTAGGGTTATGAAGATAATATCAAGAAAATTACTCGTTTGCTTTTACTCTCTAATAGTATTCTGTTCCTAGTGTCAGGGAACGCGGAAAACATTTTGCAATTATTTTTAATATCATCAGGGTTACAACGTTCTAACAGGATCTGCAATTGATTCTTATAATACTAATGACGACACGGTGCAGTGTTTGAGCGATCGACTGCTACGTTGCGTGTCGCGGTTTCGAATCCCGCACCGAGACAAATCTTTGTATGGTCTGCTAATATTTGTTCAGGGTCTGGGTGTAAAAGTGCACTCACGATACAGGAGCAATAATTGTGTAATAACAATAAATGGTATATTACACTAAAGACATATTCTAACAATAGGGTTGTAATGAAATGAATTTAAATTACAACCCTATTTTTAGAATATGTCTTTAGTGTATGGGTTTCTACATATTCTCTATCTATATAGGCTTTCAGTGTGTCGCAGGGTAGACGACCTGCCTTATAATTGATTATTATATTTGTTTCCAACGTGAAATGGACCGCACCTTTTTGGTTGGCAACATTATTCTATTGTCTTTGACTTTTTTTCACTCTTTGACATATATCCGTTCCTTGTAAAAACTAACTGCCTGCTTGTTGAGATTGATTTATTGGTTTTGTGGAAAATCGAGTTGAATCTGCGCAGTTAAAAATAGATTAATCGTGATCAGTGACAAATTGAACTCTAGAATCCCGAATTGAGTGGAAACCTGGGATATTTTGAACTACCACGCCGAATGTCGTCAGCCTGTCTGACACGCGAGATTTGCTAAACGTAATTGTGCTGTGATTGCTGACGGACCGCATTGTGAGGACCTGCATATTTGAGAACCTTCGTCCATCCACACTTGCTCACATTACACTTTCAAATATACTCACATACACACACACGGACGTGGCCTCAGGAAGGTCGAAGCTTGGCGTCTACAGCTCAGGTAAGTCTAGGCTATAAGTGTACATATTTACTAATATTATGTATTGATAGGGCCGGAGAGCCTACATTGAGTTTGTAAGCAACGTTTAGGGCTCCACTAGCCGTGGACAGTTCAGACAGCATACCAGTATCGTTGCGCTGGCTTGGTACTGAACAAGTTGGTAGCAGAGCGTGGTTTTTATAATATAAAATCCACTAAGTAAATTGGAAGTTTTGAACATTGTTGAAAATAACTTTAGTTTAATTACTTAACATTACTTATAACTTAATAAGTTTTGGATATATTACTTTGTCAGCCGGGCTCTATGAAGTTGTATTTGTGGTTTGTACTGTAGTCCCTTGTTATTGTATTGACAAGTAAGATTTATTTGTGAAATTAGGAATTATTGGGTTGTATTTTGGTACATAATTTGGTATATTTGTTGTAATTAATAATTTAATGTCGCTGATCTGAATTTTAAAGTTTTGTCTAAATAATAATCACACATTTGTTAACATAACAAGATTTGAACTGTGTGGATTGATTTATTGCTTATAAAATTTATTAAATTGGTGTTGATCCCGCACAATATAAACATTTAATTGTTATTTTTCCTGTAACTAGCCATCCTTAGCAAGCTAGATTCATACTTGGAATGGGTACAGGGTCGGATTTGGACCTGAAATAAACTGAATTTAAGTTTTATTTTGTTGAGATTGCTCGGTTGGCTAACAAGTCATTGTTTGTTTAGTTAGTGAATTTTAACCGATTGGTATTGATATTTGTTTGTTGCAATGGCCTCATTAAAGGCAGTCAGGGAGTCTGCTGCCAGATTAGTCTCACAGTTGAGATGGTTCACATCGGCAGCAGCAACGGTTGAGCGTTCGGACTTGGAGGAGCTCACCCTTGCTCGAAACGAGCATGTGAATGAGAGGATCAAGTCAGCTGATGCTGCGCTCACACGCTTCAACGAGTACATCATGGACGTGGATTTGGGGGTGATGGACCAGGCAGCCCGCGATAAGGTTTTGGGTGACTATGACCAGATTGTCCACCTGGGGGATGTCATAAGTCAACGAGCCCGGGAAATTTTGAGGAGCCGGGTGCCTGAGGAGGCCAAGCCTCAGACCTCCGTTGTCAAGGGCCCTGGACTATTGGGTAGGCTGCCCACCCTGGAGCTGCCACATTTTGACGGTCGTTTGGACCACTGGCTGGGCTTCCTAAATCTTTTTGAAAGTCTTGTGGATGCATGCTCGGACCTCGGACCTGCCCAGAAGTTGGCCTACTTGTTGTCCGTTTTGGAGGGCGAAGCCAGAGCCCTTGGTGCAGCACTTGCCGGTGACGGACTCCTCCTACCCGACCGCTTTGGAGCTTCTCTCCCGACGGTATCAGAACAAGCGCTGCCTGGCTGATGTGCACATCGGCCAAATTTTGGGACTACCGGCCATTACCAGCACGTCGACGTTGCGCACTGACTTGCTGAACCCGTTGGTCTCAGCGACCAACGCCTTGAGACGCTTGGAGTTACCGGTAAAACATTGGTCCTACTTGTTGGTGCACATAGTGCTGCAGTTGCTCCCCGCGGCGTTGAGGTCACGTTTTGAGCAGAAGTATGGTGGGGATAGTGCCACCCATCTTCCCCCCTTTGACGACCTCCTCAAATTTTTGGAAGACGAGTGTCGGCTCTTGGATAACACTCGTTGCGCCACGGGTTCACCTCCACTACCTTCTCGGCCTAGAGACAAGGGACGGACTAGGGCTAGGGGGCCTGTTGATGTTCGCCCCGCCCCCCGTTTTGCTGGCGTCCGGAGTCCTCATCATTGTGACTTTTGTAAGGCAACGGGGCATGTCATGGCGCGTTGCCCGGCCTTTTTGAATTTGCACGTAAGCGCCCGCCGCCGCATTGTCAACGCACGCCGTTTGTGCTTCTCGTGTTTGGGGGCCCACTTCCATCGGGACTGCCCCAGCCCCCGCCCGTGTAGAATTTGTAAAGGGTCCCACCTTGAGATTTTGTGCGCCAACGCGAACCGCTCCAGCAGACCATCTTCTGAGGAGGGTTCGCGCAGGGGGGGGTACCCCGGAGACGAGCACCGGGCTGAGGCCCGCAATTCTGTTCGCCGAACTCCACCCCCCGCGCAAGTTGAACGGGAGCCCCGCGAGCGCCATTTGGTCTCCCCTCGTCAGGGAGAACGCGCGTTGGCTGCTAGGCAGCAGTGGCCGGATCGGCACCGCTGCCTTTCCCCTCCGTTGGCGGAACGCCCAGGCATCGCTAAGAAATTGGCGCCTGCCCCGCTAAAGGACCCCCCCCTGATCAAGACGGTTTTGTTGCCAACGGCCTCGGTCAAGGTCTGGGGACCCTTGGGTGACTCTATTGTGGTCCGTGCCATTTTGGACACGGGAGCCCAGGGTTGCCTTTTGTCGTCTTGGTTAGCGGGACAGGTTGGCCTGAAGGTGAACGACTTTTCAGGCAAGATTTTGGGAATTGGCGAAACGGCTGTCACCACTGTTGAGGGAAGGACCTGGTTTGAACTCACCCTTGTGAGTTGTCTTTACCCTAAAATTGGTGCTCCTGCCCTTGTTACAACTGAACTTGATTGGGACGAGCCACTTCGGGAAACCCTGTTGGAAGTCTGGCTCCAGTTTGTATCCGCACTCCCTGCGGTGCTTCTTGTGCGTCTCTTAAGCCACGTTGCGCGCACTTTGGGTGGAACTGTTGACATTCGGGCTTCTTTCGCCTGGACGGACAGTCAAATTGTTTTGTGTTGGTTGAAGACGTCCGTCCACTCTTTGGAGGTCGTTGTTGCGAACCGAGTGTCGCAGATTCAAAGTGCTGAAACGCCTTTGATTTGGAGGCACGTGCCTGGTGACCTGAACCCGGGCGACGTGGCCTCACGCGGGTGCATGGCCCCCCACTTGATTGCTCACCCCCTCTGGTGGGCACTGGACTGGCTGACTCGCCCTGAGGACGATTGGCCTCGAACGCCAGTCCTCATGTCGGATCCTTTGCCCGGACTTAAGGTGTTCGCTGTTGGGACGAAGGATCCTCCGTTTGATCCTGATTTTTCGATGAATCGATATAGCTCCCTCGACAAATTGTTGAACGTCACCTCGTGGATCAGGCGTTTTGGCCATATTTCTTGGAATCCAGGGGACAAGCGCCTTTCACCAGTTCTCTCTCCTCAAGAGCGACAGGAGTCACTCCTCCTTTGGGTCCGTTCTGTGCAGGCTGCACACTTTGAGAAGGAGATCGAGGTCTTGAAGTCTGGTAGGGTTAAGTTGTCGGGAGCTGTTAGTAAGCTGAATCCCTTCTTGGCTAAGACGGGTCTTTTGCGTGTTGGAGGACGGTTGAGGCACTCTAGCCTTCATTATGCGGCCCGTCACCCCCTTTTGTTGCCCAAGGAGGGCCACTTGGTTCAATTGTTGGTGACTGATTGTCACGTTAATAACTCGCATGCCGGTTGCAATGCGCTGTTGGCCATTCTGCAGCGAGAATTTTGGATTTTGCCGTCTGATCGTGTCAATGAGGCGAGGCCCTTTGTTGGCGTCGTAACGGACTTTGCTGGTCCCCTTTTGTTGAAGATGTCCACACTTCGAAATAGTGAGATTGTTAAGGCTTATTTGTGCGTTTTTGTCTGCCTGTCAACCAAGGCAGTACACTTGGAGCTGGTAACCTCCCTCTCGACAGAGGCCTTTGTGGCGACATTGGAAAGATTTGTGTCTCGCCGTGGGTTACCTTCTTTGATTAGGTCTGATTGCGGTACGAACTACAAGGGTACAAGTAACTATTTGAAGGAGGTATACGCCTTCCTTAATGAGAGCCAGGTTGACATTGGTAATAGTTTGGCCCGCCGAGGGGTCACCTGGTTGTTTGACCCGCCAGCCTGCCCCCATTGGGGGGTATTTTTGAGGCCGCGGTGAAAGCGGCAAAGGGACACTGGCGGAGATTGTTGGGAGACACCGTTCTCACCTTTGAGGAACTAGTTACGGTATTTTGCCGCATTGAAGCTGTGTTGAATTCGCGCCCATTGTGCCCGCTCTCTTCGGACCCGAATGACTTGGAGGCTCTAACCCCGGGCCATTTCTTGATTGGACAGCCACTTGTCGCCTTGCCGGAATACCCCTTTGTTGATGTGAGCCAAAATCGGCTCTCGCGGTTTCAGTTGGTGCAACAGCTCGCTCAGAACTTTTGAAAGCGTTGGAGCTTAGAGCATCTGCACATCCTCCAGCAACGCGTCAAGTGGACGGATAAAACTCATCCGCCCAAGATCGGAGACCTCGTCCTGATTAAGGATGCCAACCTTAAGCCTTTGTATTGGCGCAAGGGGCGCATTCTCAATTTGGTGGCTGGCACCGACGGGGTCCCTCGTTTTGCTGAGGTTTTGGTGGACGGATCCATCATAAAGAGAGCGGTCGCAACTTTGTCAAGGCTTCCAATTGATTAGCGGACGGGTAGGCCCGTCCGGGGGGGGGGGGGTAGATGTTTCGTCCAACGTGAAATGGACCGCACCTTTTTGGTTGGCAACATTATTCTATTGTCTTTGACTTATTTACACTCTTTGACATATATCCGTTCCTTGTAAAAACTAACTGCCTGCTTGTTGAGATTGATTTATTGGTTTTGTGGAAAATCGAGTTGAATCTGCGCAGTTAAAATTAGATTAATCGTGATCAGTGACTAATTGAACTCTAGAATCCCGAATTGAGTGGAAACCTGGGATATTTTGAACTACCACGCCGAATGTCGTCAGCCTGTCTGACACGCGAGATTTGCTAAACGTAATTGTGCTGTGATTGCTGACGGACCGCATTGTGAGGACCTGCATATTTGAGAACCTTCGTCCATCCACACTTGCTCACATTACACTTTCAAATATACTCACATACACACACACGGACGTGGCCTCAGGAAGGTCGAAGCTTGGCGTCTACAGCTCAGGTAAGTCTAGGCTATAAGTGAACATATTTACTAATATTATGTATTGATAGGGCCGGAGAGCCTACATTGAGTTTGTAAGCAACGTTTAGGGCGCTGGTTTTTTTTTGGTTGCACTAACCTATTATTATTGAAGTTATTTATTTATTTAATATATACTTTATTGTACACCTTACAATATTCTTACTTGCAGTTAATATTTATTATTTCTTATTCTCGGCAAGCCGCAAAGAATTGATGGTTTATGCCTAAGCCAAACGTGCATTAGTTGGGTCAAGAGTGGATACAATAGGATGTATGGTCTTCGGCAGATGTTTTGGTGCGGTTTATTGGATTCACACTGCAAGAACTTTCTTACTAGACTGCACGTGTAACCCACACCATTGTTCACGAAATCACAAAAAAATATTAAAAGAAAACAGACATATAGTTTACATCATAAATGATTATTAAAAAGAAGGATAAAAAGGTTATACATACTTATGAAGTTAATATCTCTATTGCTCTTGCCTTACAACTATGTTTAGAAAGAGTAAATATATCAAACTCCATGAAGTAAGTGTTGTATGTATCAACAAGGCGACGAAGAGGCACGTCTAATGTCTTACACGAATTTGTATGGAATAATCGAGGCACACGCACCCCACGGACACGTGACAGATCTGGGTACTATATAATGTAAACTATTTGACAATAGAATACAGTCGAATCTGTTATTACATATTCCATGCAGCGTCATTACACCCAGTATGTTTAGTCCAACGTGAAATTGAACGCACCTTTGGTTGGCAACATTATTCTATAGTCTTTGACTTTTTTTCACTTTGACGTTTCCGTTCTTGCTAAAACTAACCACCGTTTGGGAGATTGAGTTTTTATTGATTATAGTTGGAAATCGAATTGGATCTCACGTGATATTAGCAGATTGATTGTGAACAGTGTTTAATTGAACTTTGTAATCCCGGATTGACGAAAACCCAGGGATATTTCTCGGAACATATCGCCGTATTGCCTCACCGCGTGGCACGCGCATTTGCTGGAAACGAGTTAGGGCTGTGATTCTGATCTGAACCGCGCCATCTGGAGACTGACGCCTTGTGACCGTTCAGAACACTTGACTTACATCACACTTTCATTTACTCACCTCATATTTACATACATACCACACTTGGGCGTGACCTAGGAAGGTCGAAGCTTGGCGAACCCAGCACAGAAGGTTAGTGGTACCGATTAGTTATTTGTATATATGGTTGTAGGCCGAAGAGCCTGTAGTTTTGTTTATTGTTGATGAAAGCAACGGTAGGGCTCCACGAACCGTGGACAGTTTCGGACACACCAGTATCGTTGCACTGGCCTATTGTAGGACTGAACATTTTGGTAGCAGAAGCGTGGTCTTATAAGATCCACTGTGTCTGTATCCATTCAACTGGAACTAAATTATTCCATGACAGCGAGACATTTGGTTGAACATGACATAGGTACACTAATTTATATCACTTCTTCATGTCAGACAAGTAAATTGCGTCTAATCACACATTCTGGGGGCACGGCAGTGCCCCCGCCAAGTCGAGCAAAAAAGCGGCACGGCCGTACCATTCTTTTCTCGAAGCAACTCAGGCCATTTTCGACCCCCTATAACTTCGTTGTGGATAAAACTAGAAGCCTGAATTTTGAGTAACCAAACAGGCATTGTATAAACACGGTATATTTCAAATTTCATTCAATTTGAATCAGTAGTTTAAGAATTACTAGCTTTTGCCCGCGACTTCGTCCGCGTGGAATAGTTACATTGGGCTAACGTTAAATTTAACCCCGATTTTGAAGCATTCTTCATTGGTGCTCCGCTCCTATTGGCCTTAGCGTAATGATATATATATATATATATATATATATATATATATATATATATATATCGCGAAGGACTTCTTGCGTCTTTACAAACTGCCACCCTGCGGCGTCCACTGAATGTAGTGAGATTTTTAATGTTTTCAATGCGTATGTAAGATGTTTTAATCAGTATCATATCAGTAGTCGACGTCAAATTTCATTTAAACGTTAAATGGTGATATTCAAATTAAATATTTCTAGCTGAATTTGTGCGTCCGTTCACTCTTAAATCTTTCTTGCACGCTGAATACCTGCGTATACCTACTAAACACTGCATGCACATTCCCGCTTCCATCCGAATGTATGTTTAAATCAATTCCGTATAATGCTCTGCATATATCATAATGATTATAATAACTAAATTACATCCATCTACTATTGAGTTTAGATTGGTTCCGAATAACTGAATTAGTGCGTCCGTTCACTCTTAAATCTTTCTTGCACACTGAATATCTCCGTATACGTTCAAAACACTGCATGCACATTCCCGCCTCCATCCAACTGTATGTTTAAATCAATTCCGTATAATGCTCTGCATATATCATAATGATTATAATAACTAAATGACATCCATCTACTATTGAATTCAGATTAGTTCCGAATACTGTTTTTGAATTATTGTATCCAGCTTATCAGCCAAGAGGCTTCCACCTATATAAGGGCTTATAATGACTCCAGGCACAGATAATAAATAATTAATAGTTAGCATACAAAAGTGACAATACCTATGTATAGCGTAGGTATTTTCACTTTGGTGGTCTACAAAATCTTAAAAAGCAATATAATCATTTTTGTCGAGTGACAGGTAAGTTTGTATGTATAAACAGTAAGCTCAGACGCACAGGCTGGTGTGGACAGGTAAGTCCGGAGTTGGACAGGTAAGTATGTATAAACAGGTAAGCTCAGAGGCACAGGCTGGTGTGAACAGGTAAGTTCGGAGTTGGACATGTAAGTATGTATAAACAGGTAAGCTCAGAGGCACAGGCTGGTGTGAACAGGTAAGTCCGGAGTTGGACAGGTAAGTATGTATAAACAGGTAAGCTCAGAGGCACAGGCTGGTGTGAACAGGTAAGTCCGGAGTTGGACAGGTAAGTATGTATAAACAGGTAAGCTCAGAGGCACAGGCTGGTGTGAACAGGTAAGTTCGGAGTTGGACAGGTAAGTATGTATAAACAGGTAAGCTCAGAGGCACAGGCTGGTGTGAACAAGTAAGTTCGGAGTTGAACAGGTAAGTATGTGTAAACAGGTAAGCTCAGAGGCACAGGCTGGTGTGAACAGGTAAGTTCGGAGTTGGACATGTAAGTATGTATAAACAGGTAAGCTCAGAGGCACAGGCTGGTGTGAACAGGTAAGTCCGGAGTTGGACAGGTAAGTATATATAAACAGGTAAGCTCAGAGGCACAGGCTGGTGTGAACAGGTAAGTCCGGAGTTGGACAGGTAAGTATGTATAAACAGGTAGCGAGGGATGTGTTTGTAAAGAACCAATAGAATCGCTTCATTTACCTCGCCTCGGTCAGCACAGCTCTGGTGGAAACGGCTCAGCGGAGCAACATTTGCTTACAAAAATTGATTTGGTGTCGAAGCAAAAAAAAATATGCCTAATCGATAATAATAATTTAATATCATCTTGAACTTCTGTATTAAACAGAACTGGTACTTCGCGGCCGCGTTCACCTCTAATGACAACACGTTTAAATTTCTTTACCAGAATCCTTTCTGAGGCAGTAAGCGCACGATCAAACTCTTCATACTTATTATTATCATTATTGTCGCTTTCTAAATAATCGTGCACTGTAATTCTTTGAAGTTCTCCTGGCCTGCGCCTATTTAATAATAAAACCCTACAATACACAGTCTCTAAAATTTGTGTATATGTTTCAGTAGTTTGTAAGCCTTCTTTGGATTTTCTTCTTCTTTAATGGATGGATCAATCTTTTTTAATTCTAGTAATATTGAGATCCGAAAGCACATATAAGGTTATCTTTTTTTGCAGTAAGTGACATTTTGTCTGCCGCATTCGGGGAAATACAGTTTCCTTAAGTTTTTCGTCGATTTTAAGATGACGTATCTTAAAAAACTTTTTACCAATAAAGTAAACCGACTCCCAAAACACTGCAAAGTGAAAAATAACATTAATTTCGGTAGTCGGTGTCTTTAGTTTTGTATTTCCGTTTTTGGGAGACGATTTAATTTTTTGGTAAAAAGTTTTTATTTCACTCTTTTCAGTTGGTTGATTTTTAATTTACCTAGTTAAAAGAGCCTAAATGTCAACTACTTATAACCTTTTACAAAATATTGCTTTTCCCAATGCTGGGCCGTTAATTGTTGAGGAGTTCTCCTGGTACTTCGCCATCAGCTCTACATCACCATATGCATTGTGACGAACATAAAGTGCTTAACATCCATATTCAAGTAATCGAATCGCAATCCACGAAATACTTATTATTGAGTAGGTTCGGCGGCCATCTGTGGTCTTCATCATCAGTTCCACATCCCCAAATGGTATTTTTTGAGAGCAACTGCACAAGTTACTATAAGAAATACCCAAAACGCCATAGGCGTGCCTATAATATTTGAAGATTTCCCTCGATTTCTCCAGGATCCCATCATCAGATCCTAACCTGGTGACAATGGGACCAATTTCGAAGTATACCCTTTCAAACAAAAAAAGAATTTTCCGAATCGGTTCAGCCGTCTTTGAGTAATCGGTGGTCATACATAAAAAAAAATATACGCGTCGAATTGATAACCTCCTCTTTTTGTCGTCGGTTGAAAATCGACGAATCTTAAAAACTTCGGCAGGGCACGCGAGCGCGCTGGAGCCCGCCGCCCCGCGCCATGCGTCCCTCGTGAACCCCGAATTGGCCCCTCAGACACCGTACCTAGTGCCCGTTTAAGGATATTTAAGAGACGCAACATTGTTGTCACGAAAACTCGATAAAAACTTTACAAATTAAGTACGATATTCAATGGTCACGATAAGACCGGTGAACTGAACTCAAAGTATACGTGGTAAATTATACGCTGAACACTAGCGCCCTCCAAATTTCAGTCGGACGATGGCGGAACTATATTATACGCTAAAAGGCATTGTAGTGATGAAATTACGTCCATGCCAATTTTTCGCCCTTGTATTCTAATGATCATGAGGGACCCTTGGGCTAAAAATGAGGGTCGGTCAATCTTGCGTCCGTATTCCGGACGCACAAAGTCAGTGGGACGCAGCATCATCGGTAAATAACGCCATGTAGGACGCAACATGTCCTGCAAGATGTATATATATATATATGCCTTTCTCTATAAATTTACTATTTAATTAAAAATAATATTTTTTCAATTCGAACCAGTAGTTCCTGAGATTATCGCGTTCAAACAAACAAACTTATTAACTTTCGTAATTTAGTAGGGAAATATAATATGTCAATCTATAATACCTACTGTTAAAAAAGATCGCAATACGGAACCACACAATATTATTGTTAATAGCTGTGCCCGCGACTCCGTCAGCGTGTAACTCCTTGTGTATTATTAAGTTAATGTATTGGTAATATTGTTTAGATCACGTTCACATGAGGCTTAAGTACCTATAGAACGACAATACTTCAGCGCAAAGCTTCCAGGTAAACTATGTTGAAAGTTGACCCGTCCGGCACGTGAACATAAACATTTCTAGAACTGCTAACCCGGAAAAGAGCGACGTACAACTGACCATGCGAGAAACAACTGACACCGAGATCTACTCCAGCAACACGAAAAGTCTGCCCTTGAGCCTTATTAATTGTCATTGCATAACACACCGATACTGTGAATCGCGTTCTTTTAAATTGGAATGGAAAATTATTTGGTATTATGGGAATTCTGGGAATAAAGACGGTTTCTCCTGCACCGCAACCTGTTAAAATTTGAGCCTCGATTATATTTTGTTGCAACTGGGTTACTTTTAGCCGAGTTCCATTGCAAAGTTGTGGTGGTTTTAAATTTCGGAGCAGAATAATAATCAGAAAGCTTAGAACTGCTAAGCTATCGGGAGTTACACGTGTTATTGTGAGTCAACCATAAAAGATAGATATATGCTGTCGTGGGATATTTTTTATATAATTTTAAGGAAAACATTTCCGTCATAAATGATTTCTGTGTAGCTTTAACCATAAAGGTTGCACACGCGACGGAAGCTTAAAAAATGGAGTAACTTCTGCCGTTTTCCCAACATTTCCCTTCACTGCTCTGCTCCTATTGATTGTAGCGTGATGAAAAGTATACTATAACCAGCTCAGGAGTATGAAAAATAATTGTACCAAGTTTCGTTAAAATCCGTCGAGTAGTTTTTGTTTCTATAACGGTTATACAGACAGACAGACAGACAAAAATTTTACTGATTGCATTTCTGGCATCAGTATCGATCCCTTATCACCCCCTGATAGTTATTTTGTAAATATATTTCATGTACAGAATTGACCTCTCTACAGATTTATTATAAGTATAGATAGATAACGAGTCAAAGTTCCTTAATTTTGTAAATTTTGTCACTCACTGACTGACCGATCATCAAAAGTCTAAAGCACTTCTAGCAGACATAGAAGCTTCAAATTTAGAATACAATTAGTGTTTAGTATATGAATCAAGGAAAAACTATAATATTTTTCAATTTCGTTCCAGTTTTCTAGATACATCAACTGCATAAATAACTTTGTAATCCCATATAAATATATAGGATTACAAAGTTATATTTGCAGTTAATTAATCAGTGTACCTGTATAATATAATGAAATAATAGATGTAGAAGGGTACTTTTTTTTTGGTGAAAAATATCATCGAATGACTTCTTCCGCTCGGGTGTATCAGAATTCTACTGACTAAAAACCCACCCTGTTCCTTCGTAAGCCCTAAAGTTAAAACTTAAAAAGTTAAAACTAAAAAACAATACTTGTCAAAAACCCAAGTCTCGCAACTTAGTTGTTCTATCGTAAAAAGTTGTGAGATCCATGTAATACCAAGTCGGTTATTAATTTATTCAGTCCCTACTTAAGGGACCTTCCTAACGACATCTTATAGTGACCATATCAATGTTAAAAATCTTTACCGTTTTAAATAAATAGATTGACTTGGCAATCGCAATAAACAGTTTAATTTATATATGTATTACTTGTGAGATATATTGTGTTTTCATGCGATGGCCGAGTCAATCTATTTATTTAAAACGGTAAAGATTTTTAATTTTGATATGGTCACTATAAGATGTCGTTAGGTTAGATAATTACGTAACAACTTAAGACAGAAGGTCCCTTAAGTAGGGACTGAATAAATTAATAACCGACTTGGTATTACATGGATCCCACAACTTTTTACGGTAGAACAACTAAGTTGCGAGACTTGGGTTTTTGACAAGTATTGTTTTTTATGGGATACTTTATTTCTCATTTAAAACATTTAAGTTTTATGAAACTATGGTGATGATATTTATAAAAGGAAAGTATTGAGTAAAAACTTTAAAAAAGTTTATTGGGCACAGAATAAATACATACACAATTTCATATTCCTGCGCTTTAGACAAATTGTAATTTACATTTTAAGATGTATTTATTACCCAAAAGTTACTGAGAAACTGTTTCCCAAACTAGGCTGAAGCCTGTATGTATATTGGAAGTCAGCGATCAGACCAATAGACAGGTCATTCTGTCGATAAATAACACTGTACACTAAAATACTGCAGTAAACCTGCAACTTGGTCAGAACAATGCCCCGTTTTACCCAAAATTACCAACACTTAAGGTTGGAAGTAATATATGAAGTATTTTCATCAATTCTAATATTAAATGGAATATTACGAAACTTGTAAATAGTTCTTGTCCAATAAGTATTTGTTGTCAATCAAACTTTTGTTAGTCAAATTTTTGTGGTCACAAACAAATTTTATTAGGAACAAATAACTAGAACTGAATTTTCCGTCACCCATTGTTAAATGATATTTATTTTTTCAGTAAATAACATTCACCACACAAAATATTATTTTTAATTTATACTGTCGAATATGGAGAGATTCTTCTCATGATAGTCAACTGGGAAACACCGAAACCAACTCAGAGGCTCTTTTGAAGTCCAGACCGATCCGATGAGGATCATGAATGTTCTGTATCTGTGGTGCTCTTTTGAGAAAAGAAGCTCACAGATTTGAGTAATCCTTTCCAAACAGAGCAAGAATTTATCAGTTATCGTGTAGGTATGTCAACTTAGAACTTAGTACCTCGAACGATTAGATGAACAATACCAAAGTAAGGACATTTGGGTAGGTCGCATAAAGTACTCAAACTGCCAGACAGTTGCCCTCATATTCACTATCTAGCCTTTATATGAACCTATCAGATAAACCTACTAGCTCATTATCCTGTCTGCAAGCTCATTCCTCTGTCTCGTTTACAGACAAAGGGGCGTTCTGAATTAGTGATGACGTCTGGGAACAATGCAAGCCTGATGCGACGTTTTGCACCTCATTACCATGTACTGTTGTGTGTTTATCCAAGATTAAATTAAGTTTTAGTGAGGACATAAGGATTTTGAACGTTTGTTAACAACTTCTACTTCTACTTGAGGCTAAGTTTGTTACTTTATACCTACGACTATGTATGTTTCTAATTGCTGTTTCATTTCTCTCATAATTCGAAAAGCCATTATTTTGATTTTAATTGTATTCAACAAAGAGTAGATACATCTGTTGCCGACTATCTTTGAGCGATATTTTTCTATTGATTCGATACATAATAACAGGTGGATAAAAGCGAAAGGTATGGTACCATGATCAGTTGTTTTTGACAGCGTAAGTATATAAATCATCAGTATACAAATACATGTACGCCAACCGTTACCTTGGCCTTGTATAAAACTAATGTTATTTTAAGATCGCTTACTCGTCATCTTCTCAGAGAACGATTTTTTTTTTCATAGAAATCTTAAAATTTCTTTATCTTCTGAAATATTTTCCATAGTTCTCATAGTTTTACTAGCTATATTACGTATGCGTACAAAGTTTAAATAAAAATGCATAATTATGTCTTATTGTTTTAAAGTATGAATGAAAACCGTGAGCAGAGAATTTTCATAAGAAAGTTATGCTTAAGTATCTAGACCAACGATAATAATAATTTATTAAAAAACAGAGCCATACTTCATCATTATCATTTTCTTAACTATGTCAGGGTCGGCTAAGAGTCGAATTGGATGGAATTCCACTTCTTAGCTGTACGCATAATGGAAGAATTTCCAAAATGTTTTGTGCGAATATACTTAAAATAAATTATAAAATTTTCCAGTTGTACAAGCACTAATACCTGCATATCGTCTGTTAAAGTTTGACGTACAAAGGTAGTAATGTTAATGGGATGAGCACCTAATGTAATTTGTGCTAACTTCGTGACTCACACCAACTTTTGACAAGAGGTGGTCAATGTTTGCAATGATATTCATTTACATTTATTTGAATTTAATTACATTACTAGCTTCTGCTAGCGGCTTTGTTCGCGTGAAATGTTTTTGTTTTCAACACAAAAGTAATAGACAAGTTATTTTTTGTGCACTACCATGATACTGATGCTGCAGACCACAAACGCATTGACGGTTTTGAGAAGTAGTGCAGGAGAAAGATGCTGCGCATCCCCTGGGCAGCGTTTCGGTTCTATATAGTGTGAGAACTCGAAGTCTCCCGGTTGTCATCCGAGTGTCTATGCAGAGTTCTGGAATACTTCGGTCACATTGCTAGGAAAGACGTTGGCAATCTCGAGTAGCCCACCGTGTCCGGCAAAGTAGATGGGAAAAGTTTTCGTGAACGCAGCCCCATACATTGGTCAGACCAGATCCGCACCGCTCTCGACTTAATAGTTCACAATGCCTTCCACACCGCCAAAGACAGAAACAATTGGAAAAACATGATACGTGAGAAAGTGATGCAGAAGGATAAGAAATACATTACAATTACAGCTATCAAATGAAAGGGTTTTCTATAAGGGAACTTTTTATTATTTCATTTATTGATATTATTTATTTACTTATATTATTTTAGTTCTATCTTAAATTAGATGAATCTGTCATGTAAATTTCGTTATTGTATTGCCACAACCAGTCTTTATATTGTTGTTTTAGCGGTGAAATGATTGATACAAGTCATATTTTTATTATTTTTGTTATTCTACAAAGTTACATTTAACAAGACCACGTCACGATTTTGTTATGTAGAATTATTGCTAACCAATATTTCTCCCCGTGACAGTAACAAAAGGAACCTGAAAATTTTCCAATACCTTTGCAATGATATCCCTCTCAACATAGTTCGTCAACTTAATGCTTTCTTAGTTTTCACCACTTGGCGTCTGGTTGACGCCATATTAAATCTTAATTACCGTTATGATGCAAGATAAGGACAAATCAATTGACATAGGTATCATTAAATTCAGCTACGCATTTGGATTCTAGAATGCTTATAAGGAACAAATATATTTTCAATACTCTTCCTCGAAAACTGGCTCTTATCGCAGTTCAACATGCAATGTATTTCACACTCGTGGATGTTTTTTCATTTTTCACACACGAGGGTTGTTCCATTCCAGATTTTGCCACAGATAACATTAAACAACTATTCAATTCACTATATTCGGCGGTGATTGTTTTTTTTCACAGCAAAGAGGCGCATGTTTTAAGGCGTTATATTTAATGAAAATTTAAATTGTGTTTATGAACAGAATATCAGAAATAAACATTATTATTTACAAAATTATTTTGCTTTTATCAACAAATTAAAATTTATTTGTGTCATAAATATATATATATTTTATTATATTTTATTTTAATATTAAGCTGTTTTGCGGCTTCATACCTTTGCTTCTCCTTTAACCTGCGAAGGTAAAGCGCGGGGAAAAAGTAAATTAAATCTTATTAATTTGTGTTTTTTGCGTATGTCGAATTAAAGCTTTGATGAGAACAATTTGGAAGCATTCTATTATTTTATTTTTTCGAGAGTGTATCATTTGATATACGTGGACATTTGATACTGCAGTACTCGGCTCCATAACCCCTCGCCTTGCGGCTCGGGCGTAACACCGCCTCGGCCGCAATAACAAACTTTGTTCACTTGTATCAAAATGTACTATTCTGTACATTCAAAAGTCTATATTATACTTTGCGTCGCGCAGTTAGATCATCATCTTTTTAGCCTGTTCTCAACTATGCTGGGATCGACTTTCAGAGTAACCGTATGAAACTGCGTACTAGTATATTTTTACATTGAGCGACTGCGAATATACTGACTTCCACAACCCAGTAACTGAGTAACATGATACTCTTTGGCAAGACTTGTGACAATTTTTCAGATGGACTCCTGATTACTTCTAACGACTGCGTTGCGCAGTGAGATACAAATACAAAAGAATATCTACAATCTTATAAAAAGCCCTTCTACTTTCCTAACAGCGTTACGAACGCTAAGATCATGTTATTTATCCCTTAAGTCTGTCCTGAAACTATTTGATACATTATTTCGGCCCCCATATAATGTTTTCCGTTATTACATAATTCATGGTTGGAAGGATCCTGATATTGAGTCTGTCATGTCAAACGTCGTGTACGTTTTGTATCCATCGATCTTTTTAATAAAAAATATATGAGAAAATGTCGCTAGCAGGAAGATTGGTTAGTAGGGTGTCCCTTAAATTACGGTGTCGAAATACTTTTACGCATAACTTCTTAAAACTTTCTTAATGACCTAATATAGTCTAGAAATAAATATTAGCCCGTTTTATAAACGATAACCCGTGCCGACTTACGATTGAAACTTCTCCATACAAATTGCGTGGGTACCGCGTTTAGGCCTAAAACTGATTGTTTTATTAGTCACTACATACGCGGTTTTTAAGATTTATAGTGCCTATCCTTATTGCATATAAAGGGGAACGCCTAAAAAATGCTTGAAATGGACAGAAACTACTAATAGTCCTTAATTCTATCTATATCTATACTTATAATAAATCTGTAGAGAGGTCAATTCTGTACATGAAATATATTTACAAAATAACTATCAGGGGGTGATTAGGGATCGATACTGATGCCAAAAATGCAATCAGTAAAATTATTGTCTGTCTGTCTGTCTGTATGTCTGTCTGTCTGTATAACCGTTATAGAAACAAAAACTACTCGACGGATTTTAACGAAACTTGGTACAATTAATATTCATACTCCTGAGCAGGTTATAGTATACTTTTCATCACGCTACAATCAATAGGAGCAGAGCAGTGAAGGAAAATGTTGGGAAAACGGGAGAAGTTACTCCATTTTTTAAGCTTCCGTCGCGTGTGCAACCTTAATGGTTAAAGCTACACAGAAATCATTTATGACGGAAATGTTCTCCTTAAAATGATATAAAAAATATCCCACGACAGCATATATCTATCTTTTATGGTTGACTCACAATAACACGTGTAACTCCCGATAGCTTAGCAGTTCTAAGCTTTCTGATTATTATTCTGCTCCGAAATTTAAAACCACCACAACTTTGCAATGGAACTCGGCTAAAAGTAACCCAGTTGCAACAAAATATAATCGAGGCTCAAATTTTAACAGGTTGCGGTGCAGGAGAAACCGTCTTTATTCCCAGAATTCCCATAATACCAAATAATTTTCCATTCCAATTTAAAAGAACGCGATTCACAGTATCGGTGTGTTATGCAATGACAATTAATAAGGCTCAAGGGCAGACTTTTCGTGTTGCTGGAGTAGATCTCGGTGTCAGTTGTTTCTCGCATGGTCAGTTGTACGTCGCTCTTTCCCGGGTTAGCAGTTCTAGAAATGTTTATGTTCACGTGCCGGACGGGTCAACTTTCAACATAGTTTACCTGGAAGCTTTGCGCTGAAGTATTGTCATTCTATAGGTACTTAAGCCTCATGTGAACGTGATCTAAACAATATTACCAATACATTAACTTAATAACACACAAGGAGTTACACGCTGACGGAGTCGCGGGCACAGCTATTAACAATAATATTGTGTGGTTCCGTATTGCGATCTTTTTTAACAGTAGGTATTATAGATTGACATATTATATTTCCCTACTAAATTACGAAAGTTAATAAGTTTGTTTGTTTGAACGCGATAATCTCAGGAACTACTGGTTCGAATTGAAAAAATATTATTTATTTATTTATTTATTTATTTATTTATGTACACACATGACACTTATAATGGAAAAAATTAAATACAGACAAAAGAGCACAAAGGTGCTGCTTATTTCCTAAGAAATTTCTTCCAGCAGACCTGCGACAGAAGAGTTGAAGAGGAGATGATAGACACAGTGTGTATAAATACTAATTACGATATAAAACATACTTAGCTATAAAATTAAACTAAAATGATATATTTAATAAATATATACATACATAGAATTAAAATACATGCTATAAAAATATATACCTATAATAAATATATAAAATTACGGGATGTTAGATAGGTAATAGTAAATTTATAGAGAAAGGCATATATATATATATATATATATATATATATATATCATTACGCTAAGGCCAATAGGAGCGGAGCACCAATGAAGAATGCTTCAAAATCGGGGTTAAATTTAACGTTAGCCCAATGTAACTATTCCACGCGGACGAAGTCGCGGGCAAAAGCTAGTTGAGAATAAAATATGAATAATGAAATAATTCTTAAGTTTGTAAACCTAGGGAGAAAATATCACGATCATAAAAATATTTAACTTGATAACCGTCTAATCTATTCTTGCCTAGCTATCAAATAAATAGTGCAAATTACCATCCAATAGACAAGTTTCACGCTGTCCTATTTTACAATATTCGCGAAGTCAAGTTGACTGCCAGTGAAAGTGCCAATCTTGTAATTAAAAAGTGCAGTTTATTTTGGAAAAAAGCAAGAATTCCCACAAAGGCATTTTGTAAAATGTTCATGTTTCATGAAAGATCTACAAAAAAATGTACGACTCCGGCCACGTTCAAAAACCTATACTTATAATAAATCTGTAGAGAGGTCAATTCTGTACATGAAATATATTTCCAAAATAACTATCAGGGGGTGATAAGGGATCGATACTGATGCCAAAAATGCAATCAGTAAAATTTTTGTCTGTCTGTCTGTCTGTCTGTCTGTCTGTATAACCGTTATAGAAACAAAAACTACTCGACGGATTTTAACGAAACTTGGTACAATTATTTTTCATACTCCTGAGCTGGTTATAGTATACTTTTCATCACGCTACAATCAATAGGAGCAGAGCAGTGAAGGGAAATGTTAGGAAAACGGGAGAAGTTACTCCATTTATTAAGCTTCCGTCACGTGTGCAACCTTAATAAAGCTACACAGAAATCATTTATGACGGAAATGTTCTCCTTAATATTATATAAAAAATATCCCACGACAGCATATATCTATCTTTTATGGTTGACTCACAATAACACGAGTAACTCCCGATAGCTTAGCAGTTCGAAGCTTTCTGATTATTATTCTGCTCCGAAATTTAAAACCACCACAACTTTGCAATGGAACTCGGCTAAAAGTAACCCAGTTGCAACAAAATATAATCGAGGCTCAAATTTTAACAGGTTGCGGTGCAGGAGAAACCGTCTTTATTCCCAGAATTCCCATAATACCAAATAATTTTACATTCCAATTTAAAAGAACGCGATTCCCAGTATCGGTGTGTTATGCAATGACAATTAATAAGGCTCAAGGGCAGACTTTTCGTGTTGCTGGAGTAGATCTCGGTGTCAGTTGTTTCTCGCATGGTCAGTTGTACGTCGCTCTTTCCCGGGTTAGCAGTTCTAGAAATCTTTATGTTCACGTGCCGGATGGGTCAACTTTCAACATAGTTTACCCGGAAGCTTTGCGCTGAAGTATTTTCGTTCTATAGGTACTTAAGCCTCATGTGAACGTGATCTAAACAATATTACCAATACATTAACTTAATAACACACAAGGAGTTACACGCTGACGGAGTCGCGGGCACAGCTATTAAAAATAATATTGTGCGGTTCGGTATTGCGATATTTTTCAACAGTATTATAGATTGACATATTATATTTCCCTACTAAATTACGAAAGTTAATCTGACTGTTACATCAAAATCACTGAACCGTGAGGAAGGACATAGGCTACTTTTTTTTTACGAAAAACGACGGAAACGTGGACGAAGTCGCGGGCAACAGCTATCTATGCTAATAATATAAGGCTGAAGAGTTTGTTTGTTTGTTGAACGTGATAATCTCAGGAACTACGGGTTCGAATTGAAAAAATATTTTAAATTAAATAGTCAATTTATAGAGAAAGGCTATAGGCTATATATCATTACGCTAAGGCCCAATAGGAGCGGAGCTCCAATGAAGAATGCTTCAAAATCGGGGTTAAATTTAACGTTAGCCCAAAGTAACTATTCCACGCGGACGAAGTCGCGGGCAAAAGCTAGTCGTGAATATAATTTAAAAACTACCTTGATAACTTAAACATAATAATATATATTTATTTCTCGCCACAATATTTCATACAGTTACAACACATGGTGACATAAATACAATTTGAGGGTAAATATTGTGGGAGACTGGTGCCTAAACTAAGCTTCTGTATATAGATAACTTATTTGATATTGCACATGCTGATGCATTTGAAAGAATTAAAATAGAGGAAAACGAGGCATTTTAAAGAAACAGAGAGAACCAGGTCAACCAGGATAGTTAGTGGCATTGAAAAAAAAATAATAGAGAAAGAAGGAATAGTTAATTAGGCACAGAAGATTGGAAAAGAGTTAAGGAACTTATGATAAAGAAAGTTATTGGCTGTCGCATCTACTCTCACTACAAGTAACTTAGAGTCTCAACAAGATAAAACTCAGGCCTAGAGCATAGCACCGGGCATGGTAGATGGTGAGAGCATCTATACTTTAAAAATTTGTTTGCTTCAATTACAACTCAGAATGTTTTTGAAAGAAAAAAGGCTCTTCAAGATGTTTGTTTATGTACGTGCATGTTTGTTTATGCTACTAAAGCACCTAACCAACATTTGTGCTTCTTGAATAATTTAAAAGAGTAGGAAAAATTTCTAAAGCTTCGTTAAGCAATTGTAGCCATCACGAGTAGTATTAGTGTGAAGAGACTGCTATATTATCACTTTCTGATGACGAGGTTGATAAGCTTAAATTAAAATGGTTGCCAACTTAAACAGAAATTTAAGTTGGCAATTACAGAAACGCTATATTCCGTCGAAGGAAGAACTGACTTGTTGTTTATTCATTTGTTTTTTTTTTTTTCAGATAAAACGAATTGATGATTGGTGATGGTGATTTTGTATCGGAAAGGAGCAATTTATTTCGATAACGACTTCAGATCGACGACAGTTTCCTTCAAGAAGATGTATGTTGTTAGAATGATAATGCAGGTTTTCTGGACTCTGAGTAAAGCATTTGAAAGTTGTAAACAATACCGTCGAAAGGGCTATGAAATTAACAGGCGAAGAAGAATAAAAACATTTCTTGTAGCGTTGTGTCTAAGAAATTTGAATCCGGACTTTAAAAAACTACACTTAAGAGAAGTTATCTTAGCTGACTGTTATTGTTTTCTTTTTAATAAAGATTAATTTTATTATGTATGTTTATTTTATTTTTAACTCTTATTCACTTAATTTATTTCATTTATGTTTTATTGCCGCCTCAATATGATGACAAAAACAGATTTTCAATAAACTTTGAAGCTCAGTCGGCACGAGTTGCGATCATGCTAGAAGAGAGAGAGAGTATATTTTCAATATTTATAAAAGAAAAACTGACGGTATACATTACAATTTTTAAAAAAATTGTCCATATAAGGGTACACCCTATTAGTTAGGTTAATATTACATATTATGGACTTTGTAGAAGTGTTAGGAGTCAAGCGAGTACATACCTACCTTTTGTGAGCACTCAATATGTTTTCCAAATACATCACGATCATTTATTTTCTACTTATAGAATGGTATTAAGCGATATTTTGCGAAATCCATGAATCCATGATATTAACGGATTATGTAAGTATTTTATTATTTAAATTATAAAGAATTTCAATATATGTAGTTTTCATGTTCTACTTTAATACATTTAATTGCAAAGAGAGCGAACGGGGCAGAGAGCAGTGTGACCATATTCAAAGATATTTGACAATTTTAACTGGCTAACTAGTTTAGTGCAGTAATATTGAACTATTAAAAGGTGCCAATTTTATATTTATCTCAACATATATGTTGTTGATAAGATCGCGCTTGTCACTCAATCAAAACAGCAGCGTCGTATGAACATTTGTTTTTTGTTTTACAAATGTTCATACAATAATGATAGTCGTAGAACTCCGCTGGATGGCTACAAGGCCAACTGATATGGAAACTGAGGGTAGCTATGGCCAAAAGTGGACAGCTTTTGAATGTAAATATTATGATGCACAGACAACATATTACAAGACTGCAGAAGTAGTCGCTACCGGCTTGCTTGTATAATTAATTAAACTAAAGGACTAAGCAAATATTATAGCAGGTAAAAAGTAAAAAACATTTGTTATATAAATGTGTCCTGTGTAGTGATTTATCAAAGCCCACAAAACATAGCAATTACGATTTATAATCAATTACCACAGACCATTCAACATGAAACCAAACTCATACCATTTGATATCAAATTAAAATCATTTCCTATCCAATTTTATTACCCCGTTGAAGAATTAAAATGAAAAATATAATGTCAGAAATAAATAATTAATTAATACAACGATCTCAAATTTTGCATTTAATTAAGGTAATGAGACTATTGAATTAAATTAATGTTATTTTTTGATATAAGGTATATTAATACATAAATTTGCAATGCCTGAAAAAGGGGAAAATGGCGGAGGTGGAGAGCTAAGAACTATTGTTGTACATTTGTATGCAAATACAAGATTAAATTTGATTTATATAATGTAAACCAAATTTTCAACACTTTTTATCATAAAATTTAAAATTCTTAATTATTTTAATTCAAACTTGATAATGACAGTCAATTATTCACAGAATGTCGTTATTAGAACCTTTGACATCAAAGGAACCGTAAAACCGAAGAACCTATTAAGTGCACCCGGCTTGCTTAGTTATCATTTGAAATGTCACACAAAATTGAACCTTACGCTTTAAATATAAGGTTTGATATTATACGAACATTTTCCTATGTAAAATAAAATATGTCTTTCCCTCAAAGTGAGGCTTCTGTAGTAATTTAGTACCTTAAAGCAAATGTACGTGAAATGTGCCTGAATATTTGGGTATTGGAAGTGGTACATAAAGTTGTAGAAATTACTATCAGGTTAATATCTAGTACTTACTTAATATAACCAAACGTAACAAGGCAAGTCATGAATCTTAGAGGTTTGAGTTGTGTTTACTTTATAAACAAAAACAAATGTTAGGTAGTGATACCGGCTGGCTGTGGAAATGTTCTAACGAGATACCGCGGCCCCGGAACTTAAGGGCAGCTGAAGGATTAGAGTGGGTTTTTAGTCAGTAAAAGTCTTACATTCTCTTTTGCTCCACCTAAAACGGGAGCAGTCATTCGATGATTTTCCCAGCACTGAAAAAAAAAAACAGGTAGTGGTACCGGCTAAGTGCGAGTTTGAATCGGTCATCAATGGTTCCGCACAAACTTATCTATCATTATCATTTTCTTTTTTCATTTTTTTATTACTGATGGGCCCACTCTTGACCTCGATCTCGCCTGATGGTAAGCGATAGATGAGGTCTAAGATGGGACGAGCGAGCCCAGAAGATGCCTATTTACTCGTGCTTTAAAGGCTGAAAGGTCATAAGTGGCAGGGAACACAGAAGCCGGCAGAGAATTCCACAGCTTGGCTGTACGCACAATAAATGTGGAGGAGAAGCGCTTGGTACGACAAGACGGTATATCAACCAAGTGAGGGTGGTACCCAGCCGTGCGTCTGGTAGACCGGTAGTGAATGGGAGATGGAGGAATCAGGTCATGGAGCTCCTGCGCACACTCCCCGAAGTACAATCTGTAGAAAACCGACAGGCAAGCAACGGTTCGCCGATGAGCCAGGCTATGAAGCTTGTCCACCAGCACCTCGTCGCCTATAAGCCTTTTAGCTCTGCGCTCGATCGAGTCCAATACAGCAAATTGGTACTTTGCAGAGCCATCCCACAAGTGGCTGCAATACCACAGAATAGATAAAAGAGGTTAGAAAGGAAATAGTTCCTGATTTGTATGAGAACGCGTGTCGCCGCTTGTCTCCCCACTCTTTAGCTCTACTGCAAGCAAGAGGCCCGTTACGTATGCGAATTACACACACAAATAAATTACACACACTTAAATCGAGAGTTTGCTACTGATTGTAACTCACTGTTGATAAACATGCGCCGTGCATCACGGACAATCAGGGCAAAGGACAAAACGTCAATGGTTGACGTGTGGCGCATACAAGTACACTGTGAGCGGACTTGGTCATTGCGTTGATTAAGCGAGTACACAACGGGCAATGTATACTTTTTGTAACTTGTTGCAATAATGTTGTTAATGTTCGGAATTTCATAGTGATCAGAATATTTTTATGTTTTTTACAAATAAAATTGTAATTAAATGTTATTTTCGACTTACCGATGGAAAGATATACCTCCTCGCTCTATACTTGCGGTCTGTTTTTTTTCTGTTTTACAGGTTATAATTGCACAACACGGCATTTTAAAGAAGAGCTCTGTGTTCCGAAGTAATCCGAAGCGCAATAAACGCGATGAATGAATTAATCGGTCGCGCTATGATTGTCGTATCATAAATTTGGCGCGCTCGACCCGCCCACATTACCATTCCAACCTTATTCATATATTCCGTGCGCAATACTTCACGCAGGAACGGACCTGTGCTTTATACAGATTTAGAAGCTGTCCAGGCGTGAAGTACCGCCTCACCTTGTGTAGGATTCCCAGCTTTTTTGCTGCAGTCTGAGCTCTGGACTCGATGGTTGAGCCGAAGTTGAGGTCTGACGTCAACTCCATGCCCAAAAGCTCCAGGCGATTGGTAACTGCCACAGATGTACTTCGGAAAGTAGGGGTCAATTCAAAAGGGCTCCTTTTAGCGCTGAAAAGACAAGCCTGTGTTTTCAGAAAGTTGAATTTGACCAGATTCATCTGCTTGGCCTTTTACCAATTATAATGGGGTTTGATTCCAGTCAAACTGGATGCAACTGAGTACTAGTGTTTTACCTGGAGTCACTACCTATCTGGGGTCCACAGTTTACATACTTATTTTTAACCAACTTCTAAAAAAGGAGGAGGTTCTCAATTCGGATATTTGTTTGTTTTTTTTTTTCTTTGTATGTTTGTTCGGGCATAGCTCCGTCGCTTGCCAACCGAATTGAAAAATTCTTTTTTTGTTGAAAAGGGTATACTTTCCAAATGGTCCCATGAAAATTTTATCGAAATCGGACAAGCCGTTTCTGAAAAATCGATAAAAGTCTAAAAAAAATATTTACGTTGATGATCTTTTCGTTTACTCTGCATTGCGTTTTTTGTTCGCGCATAACTCCGTCATTTACGAACCGATTTGGAAAATTCACTGACCCACTAAAAAGCGCGAAAATAAAAACTTTTTTGCAAAATAATAAAACCGACTTCCATATCAAAACACTACAAAGCCAAAAATAATTTTAATTTCGTAAGGCGGTGTGAAAAAAAAGAAAATACAAAACCAATAACACCGACTACCGAAATTAAAATAATTTTTGGCTTTGTAGTGTTTTAATATGGAAGTCGGTTTTATTTTTTTGCAAAAAAGTTTTTATATTCAGTAAATAAACTGTTTTCGGATTCCTTTACATGGTGTAAGATGACGATTCTTGCGAAATTTTATGATTTTATATCAACTGAACGTACAATTTATGGGTTTGATTCCCTTGTGATATAGCCAAATATTTTAAAGTATATTATATATAAAGTGACTACATATTTACGGTTTTCAGATTCCTTTACATGCTGTAAGATATCGATTCTCACGAAATTTTATGATTTTAGATCAACGTAAAATACAATCTATAGGTTTTGATTCCCTTGTGAAATCGCCAAATATTTTAAATATATATTATACTAGCTTCTGCCCGCGAATTCGTTCGTGAGGGAGGGTTTTCCCGCGTAAATCCCGAACCCGTAGAAATTTTATGATATTAGAACAACAGAAAGTACAATTTACAGGTTTTGATTCCCTTGTGGAATCGTAAAATATTGTAAATATATATTATATTAAGATATTTTATTATAAAAATCGTTTAACAAATTTATGTATGAAAGGCTTAGAAATTAAACTTCAAAAAGTTTAATTTCTAAGCCTTAAAAAAAACTTGTTGGAAAAAAACTTATTGGAAAAGCTGACGTCTCAGCTTTTCCAATAAGTTTAATGTTCTTAGTCCAATTATCAACTTTGAAACTCTAGGGTAAAGGAAAAAAATAGTTTTTCTATTTTTGATGTGATATAAACATCCAATTTTGAATCTTTTTCTTTGTTTCATCTTTTGAAGGGGATATGAATAATTTGTGGATCGTATTATTATTATTAGTATAGAAACATCATCAGATGACATCTTCCACTCCCTGAAAGATTCAGAAGAGTGGAAGGTAGTATCAGACATTTTTTCAGTGCGTTCGGAGAATGAGGTATCCCGTTAAGACAGAACAAAATATTAATTTGATTATAAATATGGGCGTGAGAGTGAGAATGACAACTTGTAGTAAATAGTCTCTTAGGATGATGTGTAAAACGCGTTTTGATAAAGTGTCTATTTTTCTGGTTTCGCGAGCACGTGTGGGTGTGCGATGACACTTAAAATGAGTAACTGCGGCACTCAGAGAAGCGGAAATAAATATAATAAAGTAGGTCCGTTCGTATCTTGAAACGTGAAAGGACAAGGAGGAATGAAACGACGATAGTTTAATGGCTAAAATGTCGGACTTGTGGTTGAGAGGTCGCAGGTTCGAACCCCACCCATAACACTAAAAGAAGTTGCTATTAATGTGAGTTCTATCCACATTGTTAGTTCTCTTTAAAAAAATTGTTTTAAGTCTCAATTTTAACAATAGTTTCGTATGAAACTTGGCTACACAACTGTGTGAAAATCTGAGTAAAATTTATTTCATTGTTTAAAAGTAGGTTAATACGTAGTTTAACACTTTGAGCTGAGCAACGTTATAACACGTAAAATTTGATAAACGCTATTTGACACAACGTTTAATCACGTCAGTAAAAAATATGTCTTTCTTCAAAGAACGTGTATAAACGGCTGAGGCTTATACAAATTCCTTCAAGCTACGTCATCGTGCCGCCGCGCGCTGTCGCTTTTACTGACGTGATTAAACGTTGTGTCAAATAGCGTTTATCAAATTTTACGTTTTATAATGTTGCTCAGCTCAAAGTGTTAATAGCCAAATAATATTAATTTAATTAAAATGAATTAAGGATATGCTACTTCTGGTATACAACTACAAATAATATTTTCTCGAAAGATTGGCCGTCCTTGAGGCTCAATCTAGACACATTCTGATACAATGTGGTAAGCATCCTCCAGTGTGCTGACAGGGAAACGAGATCATTCATCCTGCCTAAAAATACATCAGTTGTGTCTTTGAGAAGGTCGGTCGAAAAAAAAAATACCTACAAGAAAGACTATATCAATTTTACCAGAAAAAAAAAACAGTTTTGAAGCATGTATATATATATATATATAACGAGATACGAGAGTTAATATGAAAATATGAGCTACACAAAATGGTGATATACATTTTCAATTACCTCCAAAAATTGTTATTGTCTTGGGTCTCGTACATGTACGTAATTCATAATTGAAACATACATCACTGCGAACGGCATTTTATACACCCCGTACATTGGAAAAACTCAGGGGAAAGAAAAACAACTTAGCACCTGAAATTGTATGGGATTCCGAGGAAAAAAGTATGATGAATAAATATTCAGCATAGCACAGCATAGCATGAAAAGAAAAAAATCATTTTTTGTATTATTGACAATACCAATTCATAAAACCATCGTAATCCTTAAATCAAACTGTCTGTTCAGTTTTATGGGACATCGTTGTACATTATAAGAAATACCCTGTACCTTATAAACAATAAATAATAGTAATATACACATCAAGCCATATCATATTATCCTCATTTCGTTTACCTTATCTAGAGTCATAACTGGATAAAGTAAATGAAAGGTCACAATAGACTTGAACGGATAATAATCGCACACCTCCATAAAATATATTTTAAATGAATAGCACGAAGTTAGTTGAAAAGCTAGTAGATAGATAGAATATACTTTATTGTCCACCAATAGACCCCTCTTTGAGGAGTGGCTAGATCGGCGTCACGGCGTCCTGACCTACCGCATGACGCAGGTCCTCACCGGACACGGAAGTTTCGGGAGGTACCTGTGTCTGATGGGAAAGGAGGAAACGCCTGGGTGTCACCACTGCGAGGGTCGCCCTGAGGACACAGTCGAGCACACGGTGCAGGACTGCCCCGCTTGGGCAGAGCACCGACGTGTCCTCACGGCGGCAATAGGCGGAGACCTCTCGCGCCCGGCATTGGTCGAGGCCATGCTGCGGGGTGAGAGGGAGTGGGAAGCGGTCGCCTCCTTCTGCGAAGCAGTCATGCTTGCAAAGGAGGAGGTGGGCCGCGTGAGGGAGAGGATGGCGTTCTCCCTCCAGCCCAGCCGCAGTGGTAGACGCCCACGGCGTCGGACGTCGGCCGACGATCTCCGGCCACCGTAGGCGCGGGCATGCGGACAGCGAGTAAAGGGCAACTCGCTGTCCGACCATGGACCATGCCCGGGTCGACGGCGCGTCGTGTTCCACGCGCGCCTCAAAGAGCGTCAGCAATATGACGAGGCCCCCCGTAGAGGGCCGAAACCTGCCGGGGTCGTGGGACTCATCCCGTTACCGTGACCCCGGTACGTAAAGGGTTATTGAAGGAACACCGTGGATTTTAGTCAGTAAAAGTCTGACAGTCCCTCCAACCCTGCCCGGGGTGGGAGGACTTATTTGATAACTTTACCACGCTAAAAAAAAAAAAAATTGTCCACCAATAGTTGAATAACACTTAAATAAAAATATCAAGTAAAATAAATAAGTTAAATATAAATATCGAGGTCAAGAGCGGGCTCATCCGTAATAAAAAAAAAATATTTGGTTACTATGTAGTAGCTAAATTGTTACAGCTGCTTGAGTCAATATTTAAGGGATAGGGGACCATCGTAAAGCCTGCAATACATGTTGGCCGAGCGTAGGCCAACGCGAGCGTTGGCAAATAGGTACAAGGCAAGAAATAATGTCCACACGTTCGACAAGTTCGTCGAACGCCAATGCAGACGACCAATGTAGAAGAGGGTCTGTAAAGCTGCCCACACGTTGGCCGAGCGCAGGCGAGCGCCTTTGATTTGTGAGCAAAAGCGATACCGATCTGAAGTGAGGCAAGTGATCACGAGCAACGGCGAGCGAAGACAAGTTGCACCAAATGAGCTCTATACACGTTGGCGCTGGCCTCCACTCGGCCAACTAGGCAAGTGACACCGAGCGATAGCAAGACAAGGCAAATATACCGTCTACATGTTGGTATTGGCCTTCACTCGACAACGCTCGACCAACATGTATTGCAGGCTTTACATAATTATGTTTCTCACACGCTAAAAGTCTGCGCTCTTCCAATAATCTTCTCTTACTCTGTCCTTCTCATACTTCTGATTTTATTCATTCTTCCTTCTATATACAGGCTATTCATCTATGGAATGCACTACCTCTCGATATCAGGACGGCCACCAATCAATATGCATTTAAGAGAAAAATGCGGGATTATTTTCTTAACTAATAGTTGAAACAGAGTTTTCAGAACCCACTTTCTATAACTTTTTATTAATATATATATATAATATATTTTTGGTATGTATTATGATAAATAAGTATGTAAGTTTATTCTAGTTAGAAGTATATGTTTATATACACTTGAAGTAAAACTTTTACGTTGATCACCACCCATGGTTGACTGGTAGAGAAAGCCTATGGCATTTAGTCCGCCTTTGTACATTTTGTGTTGCATAAAGTTTTAATAAATAAATAAATAAATTATTGAGATTCCTCAATGCCCCAGCAAGCACTTTAAGCCATTGCTTATTTTATTGCTTTAAGCTTATTGTGACTGCGTTATTGTATAAAGGTCTATTAACAACTCCAAATTTTCGTGTGTGTGCTTGTTGTTGTTATTTTTTTATTTTACTTGTATGTAATTTATTTTTTATGTGCTTCGATTTAGTTTATTAACAGTTTTGCTAAGCTAATTTATAATGTGAATGCGAAAACACTATTGACTTAGAGATTAATTTCTGATTAGTTATTTAACATTGTATTATGGGAATTGTTCTATACTGTCCTCTCATACCTAAAAAAATGTATCTATAGATAAATAGATATACACTTCATTGTATAACAGAATTAAATAAGGACTTAAAAAACTACAAAGCGTGTTACAATGGGCGGTCTTATCGCTAAAAGCGATCTTTTACAGACAAACTTTGGATGGATTTGACACAGCAGGAGAAAATAAATCTATTATGCGAAGATTATGAAAACCAATATTCTTTTTTTAAAGAATAACCGTGAAGTTTGTAGCCGATTCTTCTCCATAGGAAACGCCCATTTTCAAACCGTGCACTAACCTTCAACGTTTTATGAGTGCCCATGTAGGCCTTTGTGAAATAAAATAAATTTGATTTTTATTGATTTATCTTTGACTATCGTCACGGATAGTCATAGTCAATAGTCAAAAAATCAAGTAGTAACGTGTTACCAAGCTACTATATTGTGGAAGACAACACTAAAACTCAGCAGCATCTGATTAAACTAGAAAGGCTAATGAAATGATGTAATAGTACCAAAATGATTACGATATTTACATTCACATCTACCATCATTTCTACAGAAAATGGCCATAAAACGAACATAAAGATTCAGAACTAACGAAGGATGACACTCGAATAACAGAAATTAACATAAACGTAAATTTAGGTAACAGTATGTCGCTTTGCGGACTCATAAAACGTTCAAATAGAGGTTTCGAATCAGCTATCTCCAAATTCCAACGAGATTGCGGAAATTTATTTTCCTTCAAGACAAAACGAATTAACGTTTCAGTTTAGTAAAGCACCACAATAATTAATAGATTATTAAATTCCCGGGATATTGTGATGACACTGTTATTCGAAATTTGTATTCGTAAATCAAATCAGTTACGGCTATTGATGATTCAACTTGGGGAGACGTCTTTTAATTTTGCGCTTCGTCACAGTATAAAAATATGGACAGACTGTACGGAATCTACCTACAAACGCTCGAAACAGCAAACTCACACAAACATGCACACCGACGAGACTCCTAAGCGCACGTTGCAGTGCTCTCAGTAGTGCGTGCCACGTTAAGACGAGTGGTCACGTTTAAATTTTATTTATCTCCGAAAATGTCACGAACGTATTGCGTTGTGTACGGTTGTTTGAACTCGGCTTCAACTAGTGTTGCCCAAACGAGAGTTTCGCAAGAGTCTTGCAATTAGCGATTATCCTATTGCTATTTATTAAACGGTAGTTGAGATCTCAGAACAATGTAACAGATCTCTCGTTTGGGCAACACTAGCTTCAACAAAACCGGAGCTATCGTATTTCTAACTTCCTGTTGATTTTGAAAGATAAAAATGATTTATTTATTATTTCCTTTATTTCATATACCTCTCAAAAATTACATTTTTAAATATTTTTCTATAAAAAAGTGACAATAAAAAAACATTTAAAAATATAAAAAATGGCAGTCCACTGGTATCGGGAGCGGGGTCCAAGCTACCGGTGGTTAGGTCTCCAGAGAAAGGAACCTCCTCACAATACGAGCTGTATCGAGGAGAACTGCCTTCTGTATCAGGCCCTTTATCCAGCTGTGCAAAGCCAGCTTCGACAGATGGTCGTCGAAGCTTTTAGCTATCAGCCCATTGACTGATATGACAATCGGCACAATGACAGCCGAGTCCACATCCCACATGTCAACAACCTCATGAGCTAAGTCGAGATACTTAATGTGTTTCTCTTTCTCAGCTTTCACGAGATTCTCGTCATGTGGGATGGTAACATCGATTATCATTGCGCGGCGCACTAATCGGTCTATCACCACTATATCAGGCTTATTGGCAACAATAGTCCTATCAGTGATGATAGACCGATCCCAGTACAACGTGACATGGTCATTTTCGAGAACTGGGTCGGGCACATACTTGTAATACGGTACCTCAGAATCGACAAGTTTGTATTTCAAAGCAAGTTGCTGGTGGATAATTCTGGCTACTTGATTGTGTCTATGCAAGTACTCGCCGTTAGCTAGACGTGAACAACCGGAGACAATATGTCTGATGGACTCACCAGGACGATAGCATGCCCGACATATGTCAATCGTCCCGTCCTTCATAATATGTCTCCGGTAATTATTCGTCAAGATAACTTCGTCCATAATTGCACAGACAAAACCTTCAGTTTCTCCGAAGAGATCCCCGAAGCGTAGCCAGGCAACGGAAGCTGTCAAATCTACATCGGACCCATAAAGAGCCCGATAGTAGCGACCATGAAGTTCCTTGCTTTTCCATACCTCCTTGCGGTCATCTGGGGTAAGTATAACAGGTTTGTGCCAGTTCTATTTAGCCATGGTCAGCGGGGTGAGTCCCTTGTCCACTGCAACCACATCCCGGTGCATACCCTCATCGGCTTTAAGGAAATATTCCCTGAGACTGCAAATCTCGCAGTTGTGGAGAGTTTTGGCATTTAAAAAGCCTCGACCTCCACACTTCCGCGGGATGTACAGTCTCATCACCGATGATCGTGGGTGATGCATCCGATTTGCGGTTAGCAGTGTGCGGACCCTCCTATCCAGGGCGTCCAGTTCGGTTTGAGTCCATTTGAGTATGCCGAAAGAATACATCAACACCGGCATGACCCAACCGTTGAAGGCGCGCACCTTATTTCCTCCCGACAAAAGGCTGTTTAATACCTTTGTCAGGCGGCCAAAGAAGCGCTCCCTCAACGATTGCTTCATGTCAGTAACATTAATGCCCAAAGCTTCCGACATACCCAAATACTTATAAGTTTCGGTCAAGCAGAGAGATCTAAGGTGTATGGAGTCTGAAAGTTGAATTCCCTCAGATTCCATAATCTCTTTTACATGCATGATTGCGCATTTGTCCACACCAAATTCCATCTTGATGGCGCTACTGAAAGTTTCAGTTACCTTCAGTAGTTCCATCAGTTGCAAGTTGTTGGGGGCAAAGAGTTTCAAATCGTCCATGTAAAGGAGGTGGGATATACTTTGACCTCCTCTTCTCAACCGATAGCCCAGGCCTGAGTCCTCTAACATTGTGCTTAGAGGATTCAGGGCCAAGCAAAACCAAAGTGGACTCAAACTGTCACCCTGAAATATTCCCCGTCTGATCCATATAGGCTCATCATTCCCTCGGATCGGTCGACATCCTGGATAGCGAAGTACCGTCTTCCATTGCCTCATACATGACTCAAGGAAGGTGCGTAGAGTTGGATCTATTTTGTAAAGCTCTAGCACCCTCATGAGCCAGGTATGAGGAACAGAGTCATAGGCTTTTTTGTAGTCTATCCAGCATGTTGATAGATCTTTGCGGGATCGACGAACCTGTTGGCTAATGGCCATGTCAATGAGGAGTAGCTCCTTAGTGCCACGGGACCCTTTCCTACATCCATTCTGAGAAGCGGACATAATTGAGTTGCACTCAATGTGCATATTTATTTTCACTCTCAGAATGGACGTAAGAACCTTATAGACCGTAGACAAACAAGTAATCGGTCTATAGTTTTTGGGTTCCATGGGACTACCACTCTTATGGAGCAGGTGGGTACAGCCAGTCGTAAGAAACTCTGGTAGAGACCCAGCCTCTAAGGATGCCTGGAATTGAGAAGCCAAAAGCGCGTGCGAGCTGCTATACCACTTGAGCCAGAAGTTGTGCAGTCCATCCGGTCCTGGAGACTTCCAGTTTGGTAACGGATGAACTGCTTTGGCTACATCAGACTTATTGATGGTTATTTTATCCATTTGTGGTATAGCTTGACATACGCGTTCAACTTCACGCATCCAGTCACCCTCAACATGACAGACGGGTACCGACCAGATGTTGCGCCAGAATAAATTCGTGGCGGTATCATCCGGGCGGCACACGTCAGTCACATTTTGATTGGGTCGCTCCCAAGCTCTGTATACCCACCTCTCATCGCTCTGGAACATGCGATTCTGTGAGTACCGTTCAACCCGCCGCTTAAACCGTCGGATACGGCTTGCCCATGCATAAATTTTCTGCTTAAGGAAGTCAATGCGCTCCGTAATGTGGGGTGCGTATTCTCGAGGGCTGATCCCAGTCCCCGAGAAAGCCCGCCGTACAAAACGCATTACACGTGGGCGTGCATTGCCTTCCTTGAAGCAGTATAGTTTGCCGATGAGTGTTCTGGCCTCATCGATACGCCTCTCGATCCTATACTGCCAGGCTGGTACAGCAGGTTTTGGTCGAATAGCTTCGTCGTTGTTAAGGAATTTGACGTTAGCTAAGCGACATGCCGCAACAGCCCCGCAATACAGGATTGAGTGCGTATCAACGAGGTTTTCGCTGCTCTCAAAAATATTCTCAAGCAGCGAGTCCAAAGCACACACCAGCGCCCTATTTTTTTTGTGCATGGGTAACCGTGGTAGCCGGGGTCTAAGTTCAGGCGGAGCCGATCTATACTCGCGAAGCGCATCCTCCAGTGCGCTCCTCAGTCGATCGTTGCATTGGCTACTTACCGTGACAACCCTATCATCTAGCTCATTATTATGACTATAGAGCCGTGATGTCATTCCGCTACTAGCGGGCGCTTGTACCACGGCTTGTGTCGGGGACGAGATGATATGGTTGCTTAGTACCTCTGAGCGCAGCCTATCAAGTGTTGCGTCATCCAACCTGTGGCTACGCTGGATGACCCGCACCTGATCCGACAGTCGTTGGGCCGAGACGTTGACAGCTGGTTCTAGGTCCTGGAACAGAGACAGCATCCTGACACGATACGCAGTGAGGTTAGTTCCCCCCTCTGTAGACCCATAATATGCGCGCATGACGTTTTCGTTTATGGACTGAGTCCATCTCATGCGCTGCACACCACCGGCAGCGGGGACCCGACTCGGAGCCGGTTGGCTCCTAGGCCCCAAGCTGTTCGGTGGCCGGCCTCTCCCCTGCCGGCGCACAGGTGTTGGCGACGTCGGCGGAGAGAAATACTCGTCGCTCGAGCTCGACGCGACTGCAGCCACCGGTGACATTGGTAATCCTAAGTCCGGCGGCGGCGAGGCGGAGCTGAGCGACAGGTCCGGGGGTGGTGGGCGTGCACGTCGTAAAGCTGCTCTCGTAAGCATCGTCCAAGTTTATTTGTTCACATAGTTAAGTACATAATTATTATTTCTCGCATTTTTTCTTGCTTGGTGAGATTGACACTTGACAGTTGTCACTGGATGATTTCTTTTCATTTTGTTGAAATATTGGTGGCTTTTAGCTATTTGCTATTTTACTTGGTTTAATATGTCCTCTTTTCATATATATTGGAAAATTTGGACGGGAAAATCTTAACACTATTGTTTGCGGATTTAATTTGTACAGACAGAACACAAAACTTGGTTTGACGGCTAGTGTTGCCAGCTTTTTTTTATTATTATTGTTATATTTATTATTATTGTTACACTTATAATCGTTATCGAATTATAAATCCGCGATCATAATGACTTCGTGATCTTATTACTTATAAATCCAGAATGCGGCGGTTATGAGGATATTTAAAGCCGATAGTGCAATAGTGGTAACAAAATGTTAATCAAAAATGGAGGCCGCAATAGGTATCAATTTTTTCATCATGGGCGTCATTTTCATGGTATTTAAGGGTGCTAAAAACGATAGTGCTGTCAAAACGTGAATCCAAGATGGCGGCTGCAACAGGTATTAATTTTTTCGTCATGTGTGTCGTTTTTATTGTATTCGAGGGTGTTAAAACGATAATGCTGCCAAAACGTGAATCCAAGATGGCGGCTGCAACAGGTATCAATTTTTTCGTGATGTGTGTCGTTTTCATAGTATTCGAGGGTGTTAAAAACGATAGTGCTATCAAAACGCGAGTCCCCACCCCAAAAAAAAAAATAGATGGCGGCTGCAACAGGTATCAATTTTTTCGTCATGGGTGTCGTTTTTCTTTGTTTTCGTCTAACCTCGGCTCGCGTACGCTCCCGCCAAAACCTTCAAAGGTTAAGCCACCATAATGACAAAGTTACAGATCTATAGTTCTATAAGTTGTTGTGTGTTAATATTGAATTGTTTTTCGTATTTAAACTATCGTCTTTTGCTGAGATTAACCGACTCCATGAGATTGCTAGTTAAATTGTATTTGTAACCTAAGTAGTTATTTAAATTTGATGGATTGATCACTACAGAACAAAAATGTCAAAAAAAAAACAATACCAAAATCATTAAATGGAAAACCCTATTGCTTCAATGGAGCGTAGGTAATTATGTCGTCAACTAGGCTTAGTTTCTATACTGTCCATCTATATACTGTGGCTTCGTGATGTTGATTTCTGGTTAAAAAGTTTGCGTAATTGAGAATAATGAAGACACTTTTGTAAATTACCTTTTGAATCTGGATGATGGAGATATAATGGCATAATAATTAAATCCTTTTTCTAATGAATGTGGAAGTTTGTATGTGATGTGTATTCATCAATCACTGCTTAAAGCCAGAAGAGATTTCAATAAAATAAACAGCACGGTAGATTAAGGATAAGAAGGGAAATAATTTTATTTTAGTACTTTAAATACGCTGAGTAGATGACTGCTCAAAGCAATCAAATGATTATTACAATTGTCTGCGTTTACTCAACCTTTCGTCTGAGTAAACACAGACAATTGTAATGACGACGACAAAATTTAATCCAAAACGTCTTTTTCCTTTACTTTAAGAAAGGCAAACGACCTAAAGAAGCGAAATCCGTTAATTTTGAACAAAATTAAATGGCTTTTTAAAATAATATATCTTACCTTTTGAGTTATGTCAAAATTTTTTTATATACATATATTTTTTTTTTAATTACGGATGAGCCTGTTCTTGACCTCTATCTCGCCTGATGGTAAGCGATAGATGAGGTCTACGATGTGACAAGCGAGCCCAGAAGATGCCTATTTACTCTTGCTTTAAAGGCCGAAATGTCATAAGTGGCAGGGAACACAGAAGCCGGCAGAGAATTCCACAACTTGGCTGTGCGCACAATAAATGTGGAGGAGAAGCGCTTGGTTTGACAAGACGGTATATCAACTAAGTGTGGATGGTACCCAGCCGTACATCTGGTAGACCGGTAGTGAAATGGAGATGGAGGAATCAGGTCACGGAGCTATATATAGATTGTACTTCGGGGAGTGTGTGCAAGAGCGCACACTCCCCGAAGTACAATCTATGGAAAACCGACAGGCAAGCAACGGTTCGCCGATGAGCCAGACTATGAAGCTTGCCCGATAGCACCTCGTCGCCTATAAGCCTTTTAGCCCTGCGCTAGATCGAGTCCAGTGCAGCAAGTTGGTATTTTGCCGAGCCATCTCACAAGTGGCTGCAGTACTCCATGCAGGAATGGACCTGTGCTTTATAAAGATTCAGAAGCTGTCCAGGCATGAAGTACCGCCTCACCTTGTGTAGGATTCCCAGCTTTTTTGCTGCAGTCTGAGCTCTGGACTCGATGGTTGAGCCGAAGTTGAGGTCTGATGTCAACTCCATGCCCAAAAGCTCCAGGTGGTCGGTAATTGGCACAGATGTACTTCGGAAAGTAGGGGATAGTTGAAATAGGCTCCTTTTAGCGCTGAAAAGACAAGCCTGTTATAGATGAAATAAAATGCACAAAATATTAAAAAAAAAATCCTTTTTTCAAATTTCAATTTTCTTATTCAAAGAACTTTTATAGCTTCTAAATTTATATCGAAGCCTACTGACTACTGAATCTACCTTCCATGTTATAAAGGATAAGTTTAGCCTCATAACAATAGAAACTTTATCAGCTGCCAATCTCTTAAAACTTTTGATGCCCAAGTATTTGATGTGGAGAATCAGGTTTGGCTTTAAGTGAAACATGCCAGAACTGCCAAAATATATACTATAACATTCAAAACAAACTTTGGCAAAGTGAATAGAAAATATGACGTGAGTAAGAAGGTCAGCTCGCAGCAAGACACGACGATGTACGCTCTTTTTACCCCGTGACTGCAAGGGAAGGGTTATGTTGTTCGCGCTTATTTTAAATTTCTTTTTTTTATTTTAGGTTTTACATTTATATGGTAATGCTATTTCAGTAATCTGCACTGTAGTGCAAATATTGTGTTTGGATAGTGTAATTAACGACAGTCGTTTTATTTTAACTTGATTTATCGCATACATTAAAAGTGATAAAATGCTGCTGTTTATGGCAGAAATGTTATAGTTATAGATTCACTCCCTATAGACTACAAACTACATCAATATTTACATAGTAATGGTTATAAACCAACCATTGTTTTCAATATATAAAAAATACTAGCTTTTGCCCGCGACTGCGCTCGCATGGGAGGTTTTTCCCGCGTAATTCCCGATCCCGTGGGAATTCCGGGATAAAAACTATTCTAACAAAAAATAGAATAGAATAGACGAAGTGTCTTGTGTGTTTTGTGAGTTTTGTGTTGTTTATTGCTTTGTTGCCGGACTTCGATTTCTGTCTTAATGACGACTACCTTGGCTGCTGAAAACGAATTCAATAGTCATTATTCAATCATTTTATAGTTTATTTCATGTTATCGTTAAAATTAGAAGTATTAAGTGGTCAACTTCAAGGAACTATACTTATCTTTTTTTGGTGTACTTCTTATGGAAAACTAACTATACAGTCAAATTATATAATTATTTTCCTTTTTTATGATATATAGTTCATCTTTGTCGGTTCTGGCCGAGTCTTGAAGGAAGCTTTGGCATTCTCCTTTGTATTTACAACAGGATTCGTGTGAAGTATGTGTTGTCTTGTGGTATTGCTGTGCAGTGTTTGGTAGATATAAATTAATAGTTTAAAAACTAAAAACTCGCTTTTGTTTATTGCACTTATAGTTTGTCTTTGTCGCCAAAAATGTTAAGACGATCTAATGAGCCCAAACTCGAGAAACAAGTAGGCAGTCCAAGGTTCCATCAGCCACCTTCCAATTCCATCATGAGACCAGCTCGATGTTACCATAATATTGTATTGTCATCTAATCTACATGTAATTGCCAAGTTTCATGATGATACAACAATTAGAAGTGCGCATGTAATTCAGATTCTCAGATTTTATTATAGTATAGTTAGATTGTTACAGCTCGACCTAATAAAAGCGTGTTAAAACAGGCACTGTTTAAAAATCAAAACAGCAGCGTCGTATGAACATTTGTTTTTTGTTTTACAAATATTCATACAATAATGATAGTCGTAGAACTCCGCTGGATGGCTACAAGGCCAACTGATATGGAAACTAAGGGTAGCTATGGCCAAAAGTGGACAGCTTTTGAATGTAAATATTATGATGTATTTCACACAGACAACATATTACAAGACTGCAGAAGTAGTCGCTACCGGCTTGCTTGTATAATTAATTAAACTAAAGGACTAAGCAAATATTATAGCAGGTAAAAAGTAAAAAACATTTGTTATATAAATGTGTCCTGTGTAGTGATTTATCAAAGCCCACAAAACATAGCAATTACGATTTATAATCAATTACCACAGACCATTCAACATGAAACCAAACTCGTACCATTTGATATCAAATTAAAATCATTTCCTATCCAATTTTATTACCCCGTTGAAGAATTACTAAATGAAAAATATAATGTCAGAAATAAATAATTAATTAATAAAACGATCTCAAATTTTGCATTTAATTAAGGTAATAAGACTATTGAATTAAATTAATGTTATTTTTCAACCGACGACAAAAAGAGGAGGTTATCAATTCGACGCATATTATATATATATATATATATTTTATGTATGATCATCGAGTACTCGAAGACGGCTCAACCGATTTGGAAAATTCTTTTTTTGTTCAAATGGGTATACTTCGAAATTGGTCCCATTATCACCAAAGTCAGGATCTGATGATGGGATCCTGGAGAAATCGAGGGAACTATTGAAATATTATAGGCATACCTATGGCGTTTTGGGTATTTCTTATAGTAACTTGTGCAGTTGCTCACAAAAAGTACCATTTGGGGAAGTGGAACTGATGATGAAGACCACAGATGGCCGCCGAAACTACTCAATAATAAGTATTGAGTGGATTGCGATTCGATTACTTGAATATGGATGTTAAGCACTTTATGCTCGTCACAATGCATATGGTGATGTAGAGCTGATGGTGAAGTACCAGGAGAACTCCTCAACAATTAACGGCCCAGCATTGGGAAAAGCAATATTTTGTAAAGGTTATAAGTAGTTGACATTTAGGCTCTTGTAACTAGGTAAATTAAAAATCATCCAACTAAAAAGCGTGAAATAAAAACTTTTTAACAAAAAATTAAACCGACTCCCAAAAAACACTGCAAAGTGAAAAATAACTTTAATTTCGGAAGTCGGTGCCAAAAACGAAAAAACAAAACTAAAGACACCGAACTACCGAAATTAAAGTTATTTTTCACTTTGCAGTGTTTTTTGGGAGTCGGTTTAATTTTTTGTTAAAAAGTTTTTGTATATAAGGTATATTAATAAGTACACAAATTTGCAATGCCTGAAAAAGGGGAAAATGGCGGAGGTGAAGAGCTACTAAGAACTATTGTTGTACATTTGTATGCAAATACAAGATTTAATTTGATTTATATAATGTAAACCACGTTTTCAACACTTTTTATCATAAAATTTATAATTCTTAATTATTTTAATTCAAACTTGATAATGACAGTCAATTATTCACAGAATGTCGTTATTAGAACCTTTGACATCAAAGGAACCGTAAAACCGAAGAACCTATTTAAGTGCACCCGGCTTGCTTAGTTATCATTTGATATGTCACACAAAATTGAACCTTACGCTTTAAATATAAGGTTTGATATTATACGAACATTTTCCTATGTAAAATAAAATATGTCTTTCCCTCAAAGTGAGGCTTCTGTAGTACTTTAGTACCTTAAAGCAAATGTACGTGAAATGTGCCTGAATATTTGGGTATTGGAAGTGGTACATAAAGTTGTAGAAATTACTATCAGGTTAATATCTAGTACTTACTTAATATAACCAAACGTAACAAGGCAAGTCATGAATCTTAGAGGTTTGAGTTGTGTTTACTTTATAAACAAAAACAAATGTTAGGTAGTGATACCGGCTGGCTGTGGAAATGTTCTAACGAGATACCGCGGCCCCGGAACTTAAGGGCAGCTGAAGGATTAGAGTGGGTTTTTAGTCAGTAAAAGTCTTACATTCTCTTTTGCTCGACCTAAAACGGGAGCAGTCATTCGATGATTTTCCCAGCACTGAAAAAAAAAAACAGGTAGTGGTACGGGCTAAGTGCGAGTTTGAATCGGTCATCAATGGTTCCGCACAAACTTATCTATCGTTATCATTTTCTTTTTTCATTTTTTTATTACTGATGGGCCCACTCTTGACCTCGATCTCGCCTGATAGTAAGCGATAGATGAGGTCTAAGATGGGACGAGCGAGCCCAGAAGATGCCTATTTACTCGTGCTTTAAAGGCTGAAAGGTCATAAGTGGCAGGGAACACAGAAGCCAGCAGAGAATTCCACAGCTTGGCTGTACGCACAATAAATGTGGAGGAGAAGCGCTTGGTACGACAAGACGGTATATCAACCAAGTGAGGGTGGTACCCAGCCGTGCGTCTGGTAGACCGGTAGTGAAAGGGAGATGGAGGAATCAGGTCATGGAGCTCCTGCGCACACTCCCCGAAGTACAATCTGTAGAAAACCGACAGGCAAGCAACGATTCACCGATGAGCCAGGCTATGAAGCTTGTCCACCAGCACCTCGTCGCCTATAAGCCTTTTAGCTCTGCGCTCGATCGAGTCCAATGCAGCAAGTTGGTACTTTGCAGAGCCATCCCACAAGTGGCTGCAATACTCCACGCAGGAACGGACCTGTGCTTTATACAGATTTAGAAGCTGTCCAGGCGTGAAGTACCGCCTCACCTTGTGTAGGATTCCCAGCTTTTTTGCTGCAGTCTGAGCTCTGGACTCGATGGTTGAGCCGAAGTTGAGGTCTGACGTCAACTCCATGCCCAAAAGCTCCAGGCGATTGGTAACTGCCACAGATGTACTTCGGAAAGTAGGGGTCAATTCAAAAGGGCTCCTTTTAGCGCTGAAAAGACAAGCCTGTGTTTTCAGAGCGTTGAATTTGACCATATTCATCTGCTTGGCATTTTACCAATTATAATGGGGTTTGATTCCAGTCAAACTGGATGCAACTGAGTACTAGTGTTTTACCTGGAGTCACTACCTATCTGGGGTCCACAGTCTACATACTTATTTTTAACCGACTTCTAAAAAAGGAGGAGGTTCTCAATTCGGGTGTTAGTTTTTTTTCTTTTTTTATGTTTGTTCGGACATAGCTCCGTCGCTTGCCAACCGAATTGAAAAATTCTTTTTTTCTTGAAAAGGCTATATATACTTCCCAAATGGTCCCATGAAAATTTTATCGAAATCGGACAAGCCGTTTCTGAAAAATCGATAAAAGTCTAAACAAAATTTTTACGTTGATGATCTTTTCGTTTATTCTGCATTGCGTTTTTTGTTCGCGCATAACTCCGTCATTTACGAACCGATTTGGAAAATTCACTGACTCACTAAAAAGCGCGAAAATAAAAACTTTTTTTACAAAAATAAAACCGACTTCCATATCAAAACACTACAAAGCCAAAAATAATTTTAATTTCGGAAGGCGGTGTGAAAACAAAGAAAATACAAAACCAATAACACCGACTACCGAAATGAAAATTATTTTTGGCTTTGTAGTGTTTTGATATGGAAGTCGGTTTTATTTTTGTAAAAAAAGTTTTTATATTCAGTAAATAAACTGTTTTCGGATTCCTTTACATGGTGTAAGATGTCGATTCTCGCGAAATTTTATGATTTTATATCAACTGAAAGTACAATTTATGGGTTTGATTCCCTTGTGAAATAGCCAAATATTTTAAAGTATATTATACATAAAGTGACTACATATTTACGGTTTTCAGATTCCTTTACATGCTGTAAGATATCGATTCTCGCGAAATTTTATGATTATAGATCAACTAAAAATACAATTTATAGGTTTTGATTCTCTTGTGAAATCGCCAAATATTTTAAATATATATTATACTAGCTTCTGCCCACGAATTCGTTCGTGAGGGAGAGTTTTCCCGCGTAAATCCCGAACCCGTAAAAAATTTTTGATATTAGAACAACAGAAAGTACAATTTACAGGTTTTGATTCCCTTGTGGAATCGTAAAATATTGTAAATATATATTATATTAAGATATTTTATTATAAAAATCGTTTATCAAATTTATGTATGAAAGGCTTAGAAATTAAACTTCAATAAGTTTAATTTCTAAGCCTTAAAAAAGTTGTTGGAAAAAAACTTATTGGAAAAGCTGACGTCTCAGCTTTTCCAATAAGTTTAATGTTCTTAGTCCAATTATCAACTTTGAAACTCTAGGGTAAAGGAAAAAAAATCGTTTTTCTATTTTTGATGTGATATAAACATCCAATTTTGAATCTTTTTCTTTGTTTTATCTTTTGAAGGGGATATGAATAATTTGTGGATCTTATTATTATTATTAGTATGGAAACATCATCAGATGATGTAGCGTTGTAGTCGATTAAACTAGAAGTCGACTACCACACTAATCTCTAATGTCTATGGTTTCACGAAGTGACAACACTTATGCGGTGACCGGCTATAAATTCTAACCTCCGGTTGGCTTAGTTCTATTTCACCGCCTAAAGTTGCAAGTAACTAATATAGAAATCCCTCTGTGCCCAAGGGTAAGTGCTCGTCGTATCTGCCATTTTCTCTCCATCTTGCCAAATCGTAATCCGCTTATTTCACCATAATCTGCAGCGTTTGTAAATTAATATAATTGCCCGGTTGTCAAGATGTCTTCCGCCTGGAACATAACTGTGTTATTTCATTGTCATCTGTTTTCCACTAGTGTTTCTAAATTTGTGAAGCGTAAGCATGTCGCAGCATACCTTTCCTGCTGTGTCATAGCAGCTACGAGCTTAAACGCTTTGTCACGCGGTTATCTTTTATATCGTTGCACGCGGCATGCTTGCGCTTATCTATAATCTTTGTGAACCGCCGCGATGGTGAGTTTTCCATCCGTTTCCCGGGTACTGTTCTTTGGGTTCACGGCTGGGAGACGCACGCATCGCTGGCGCTCGCGATTCCTGGCACCACGCTTACGGAAGCACCCTTCGTGTTGATTCCAGGGTTTTTTCTCCTTCTTCATTTTTACTATCAACTACCTCTACGTCCGCCGCTCGACGGGTGTCACGCTGCCTCTGTGACTGTCTGCGTGCTATTGCGTGGCCTGCCCGCATAACCTCTGCGCCCGTCTGCGCGCGAGCTGCCTGCTACGGGGTCGGCCCGCCGGTCTGCGAGCGTCGCGGCCTGAGCCCAGGGCAGTACCTCCCTTAATCCATCGACCAGTGGAGAATCTTGTGAACTGAACCCACCCCCCTTCAAAATAAATGCTGTAAACCTGTGGTCTATAGTTTTTTTCATTCCACCTCCTAAACCTCAACGCCACAATGACTTCTTCCACTCCCTGAAAGATTCAGAAGAGTGGAAGGTAGTATCAGACATTTTTTCAGTGCGTTCGGAGAATGAGGTATCCCGTTAAGACAGTACAAAATATTAATTTGATTATAAATATGGGCGTGAGAGTGAGAATGACAACTTGTAGTAAATAGTCTCTTAGGATGATGTGTAAAACGCGTTTTGATAAAGTGTCTATTTTTCTGGTTTCGCGAGCACGTGTGGGTGTGCGATGACACTTAAAATGAGTAACTGCGGCACTCAGAGAAGCGGAAATAAATATAATAAAGTAGGTCCGTTCGTATCTTGAAACGTGAAAGGACATGGAGGAATGAAACGACGATAGTTTAATGGGTAAGTTGTCGGACTTGTGGTTGAAAAGTCGCAGGTTCGAACCCCACCCATAACACTAAAAGAAGTTGCTATTAATGTGAGTTCTATCCACATTGCTAGTTCTCTTTAAAAAAATTGTTTTAAGTCTCAATTTTAACAATAGTTTCGTATGAAACTTGGCTACACAACTGTGTGAAAATCTGAGTAAAATTTATTTCAATGTTTAAAAGTAGGTTAATACGCAGTTTAACACTTTGAGCTGAGCAACGTTATAACACGTAAAATTTGATAAACGCTATTTGACACAACGTTTAATCACGTCAGTAAAAAATATGTCTTTCTTCAAAGAACGTGTATAAACGGCTGAGGCTTATACAAATTCCTTCAAGCTACGTCATCGTGCCGCCGCGCGCTGTTGCTTTTACTGACGTGATTAAACGTTGTGTCAAATAGCGTTTATCAAATTTTACGTTTTATAATGTTGCTCAGCTCAAAGTGTTAATAGCCAAATAATATTAATTTAATTAAAATGGATTAAGGATATGCTACTTCTTGTATACAACTACAAATAATATTTTCTCGAAAGATTGGCCGTCCTTGAGGCTCAATCTAGACATATTCTGATAAAATGTGGTAAGCATCCTCCAGTGTGCTGACAGGGAAACGAGATCATTCATCCTGCCTAAAAATACATCAGTTGTGTCTTTGAGAAGGTCGGTCGAAAAAAACATACCTACAAGAAAGACTATATCAATATTACCACAAAAAAAACAGTTTTGAAGCATGTATATATATATATATATATATAACGAGATACGAGAGTTAATATGAAAATATGAGCTACACAAAATGGTGATATACATTTTCAATTTCCTCCAAAAATTGTTATTGTCTTGGGTCTCGTACATGTACGTAATTCATAATTGAAACATACATCACTGCGAACGGCATTTTATACACCCCATACATTGGAAAAACTCAGGGGAAAGAAAAACAACTTAGCACCTGAAATTGTATGGGATTCCTAGGAAAAAAGTATGATGAATAAATATTTGGGTACGTCATGACTTTCAGTCGTGAGCATGAAAAGAAAAAAAAAACATTTTTTGTGTTATTGACAATACCAATTCATAAAACCATCGTAATCCTTAAATCAAACTGTCTGTTCAGTTTTATGGGACATCGTTGTACATTATAAGAAATACCTTGTATCTTATAAAAAATAAATAATAGTAATATACACATCAAGCCATATCATATTATCCTCATTTCGTTTACCTTATCTAGAGTCATAACTGGATAAAGTAAATGAAAGGTCACAATAGACTTGAACGGATAATAATCGCACACCTCCATTAAATATATTTTTAAATGAATAGCACGAAGTTAGTTGAAAAGCTAGTAGATAGATAGAATACACTTTATTGTCCACCAATAGTTGAATAACACTTAAATAAAAATATCAAGTAAAATAAATAAGTTAAATATAAATGTCGAGGTCAAGAGCATGCTCATCCATAATAAAAAAAAATTTGGTTACTATGTAGTAGCTAAATTGTTACTGCTACTTGAGTCAATATTTAAGGGATAGGGAACCATCGTAACATAATTATGTTCCTCACACGCTAAAAGTCTGCGCTCTTCCAATAATCTTCTCTTACTCTGTCCTTCTCATACTTCTGATTTTATTCATTCTTCCTTCTATATACAGGCTATTCTTCTGTGGAATGCACTACCTCTCGATAATTATCAGGACGGCCACCAATCAATATGCATTTAAGAGAAAAATGCGGGATTATTTTCTTAACTGATAGTTGAAGCAGAGTTTTCAGAACCCACTTTCTATAACTTTTTATTAATATATATATATATATAATATTTTTTTGGTATGTATTATGATAAATATGTATGTAAGTTTATTCTAGTTAGAAGTATATGTATATTATCGAGATTACTCAATGCCCCAGCAAGCACTTTAAGTAATTGCTTATTTTATTGCTTTAAGCTTATTGTGACTGCGTTATTGTATAAAGGTCTATTAACAACTCCAAATTTTCGTGTGTGTGCTTGTTGTTGTTATTTTTTTATTTTACTTGTATAATTCGAGGGGTGAAAGGCTATTTGGTTTAAGCGACATTTTTGCAACTTTACAGGAGAGCCATTTAAAGTTTGAAATTTTGGAAAAAAAATCACAACAAAAAAACTTCTTCAGCTATTTGAATGGGGTAAATTTGATTGAAATTTAATTAAAAACATCGAATTGTTGATGCTAATACCAAATAAAACGGACCTTTAATTACAAAGATAAATGTCGCTTAATACAAACTGCCTCAAGCCCTTATTTTTCAGAGCATGGAAAAAAGATTTAAGTGACTTCATAACTACAATTGGCTACAGGGAAAAAAAAAATAAGCGACGACGCAGTATATTTTCAGAGTAAGCCAAAAAGTATGAAGTGACATAGCCCAAAATTAATAGTAGCAAGCTATTTATCTCAACTACCAATTTAGACTAAAATGAATGGCAGGCAAATTTACTTATGTCACATATAATATTGAAATTGTTACGTGTGATGTTACATTTTTTTTTACATCTAATGCTATCAATGGCTGTTAAAACAACCTGGATATATCGCAATCACCGAAAATCTCAGGTGCTTATATTGAATAAATAAATAAATACACACAACACAACATCAGTTAAAGTATTTATTTAGAATAATCAAAATTGTTTTAATATGGCACTCCTTTTTTCTGAGTTTATTTCTTGACACTTGTAGGGTTAGTTTTTTTCTAAACATTAATCGTTGATTTCGCAATCATGCTCAGCATACCTCGCTCTATTAACATATCTCCAACCGCGATTGCCTGATTTCGTAGTTATTTGCATAGATGAGTCCTGTTATTCTTGGTGTAGTACTTCAGCCGGTGTTCCTCAGGGTGGCGTCTTATCTCCTTTACTCTTCGCAATATTCATAAATTCTATTTGAAAAAAAATTCAGTCCTCCTTCAGTAAATTCAGTCCTTTATACTGATGATTTTCAAATTTACAGACAAGCTCCCTATACAAATTAGCATGCTGCTATTGATATCATAAACCAGGACTTGGCTTCTGTTTGCGAGTGGAGTGAGGCACATGGTTTGCAGGTTAACCCGTCAAAGACCCAGGTCATGGTGGTTGGTAGTTCCTAAGGTAAAATGGTCGCAGCTTCCTCAGGTTATTTTCAACGGCACTGCTATTCCATTAAGCGAGAAGGTTAAGATAATAAGTATCCGAATTTCGTACGAAACTCAAGTGGCTTCCAATACGTCTACGCCGGAACTTACACATCTTGTCTCTGCTTTACAGTGTTCTGTTTAATCCTAAAACCCCATTTATCTTAAAGAACAATTCAAGTTCCTTCATGACACACATGCAAAATCTCTGAGATCATCAGAAAACTTAAGGCTTTCGGTACCGAGTCACGCCACCAATTACTATGGTAAGTCGTTCGCAGCTCAAGCAGTAAGGCTGTGGAATGATCTACCAGTGCCAGTAAGACAAGTACAACCCTATCGTCTTTCAAAAACTTGGTAAAGGATCTTCATCTGTCTTCTTAAATTGTTGTTATTACGTATGTCTTTCTTTCTTTTTTTATATTAATTTATATGTATATATATGTTTTGAGAATGTTATTTATTGTTTTTTTTTTTATATTTTATATAGATAAATAGTATACTGTGGATTACCCACGTATTTATTTTCTCCAATGTGTCAAATCCATCCAAAGGTTGTCTGTAAAAGATCGCTTTTAGCGATAAGGCCGCCCATTGTATCACCCTTTTTAGTTGTAAAGTCGTTATTGTTTTACTGTTATATATATAATATATCTATCTATCATATTTCTGTCTTTAAAAGTTGAACCATCTGCCTTAACATATTGAACGCCCTTTGATCTAGCATCCTTTTGTACCTTTTTCTTATTTGTTCTTTTCTTTTTTAATCCTGCATCTCCTACTTTTCTATTTTTTATGCTTGTTTTATTTTTCTTTGTTGGTACTTGATCATCTTGATCACTTGAAGACTCGTCTGTTTCTTTCCACGACGTTGAGTCCCTGGCAAAATCTTCATGTTCACCTAAAAAGTCAACGTAGCTTTTTTTTAATCCAACCCGTTTGTTTTTCTTTCGTATTGGATGATCATCCGCTGTTGGGATTAGTTGAACACTGTCATCAGCATTATCATCTTCTAAAGATTTTCTCAATATAAATATAATGAGTTAACTACCTACTCTATAGAATAAGTACCTAACATAATCCAAGTAAAAAAAATAAAAATAAATAAGTTTAAGTATAACATTTCATCTCAGTTCAAAATTTTACGTAAATAATTAAATTAAAGTACTTTTTTTTTTTAACGTGGTAAAATTATCAAATAAGTCCTCCCACTCCGGGCAGGGTGAGAGGGACTGTCAGACTTTTACTAACTAAAATCCACGGTGTTCCTTCAATAACCCTTTACATACCGGGGCCACGGTAACGGGATGAGTCCCACGACCCCGGCGGGCTTCGGCCCTCTGCAGAGGGGGCCTCGTCATGTTGCTGACGCTCTTTGAGGCGCGCGTGGAACACGACGCGCCGTCGACCCGGGCATGGTCCATGGTCGGACAGCGAGTTGCCCTTTACTCGCTGTCCGCATGCCCGCGCCTACGGTGGCCGGAGATCGTCGGCCGACGTCCGACGCCGTGGGCGTCTACCACTGCGGCTGGGCTGGAGGGAGGACGCCATCCTCTCCCTCACGCGGCCCGCCTCCTCCTTCGGAAGCATGACTGCTTCGCAGAAGGAGGCGACCGCTTCCCACTCCCTCTCGCCCCGCAGCATGGCCTCGACCAAGGCCGGGCGCGAGAGGTCTCCGCCTATTGTCGCCGTGAGGACACGTCGGTGCTCTGCCCAGGCGGGGCAGTCTTGCACCGTGTGCTCTACGGTGTCCTCAGGGCGACCCTCGCAGTGGTGACACCCAGGCGTTTCCTCCTTTCCCATCAGACACAGGTACCTCCCGAAACTTCCGTGTCCGGTGAGGACCTGCGGTATATCATGCGGTAGGTCAGGACGCCGTGACGCCGATCTAGCCACTCCTCAAAGAGGGGTCTTACCGCCGCAATTGCGGCGTGCCCGAAATTAAAGTACTTAGGATTTAATTTCGAAGAGCGTTTTACGTAAACACTGGCGGTGACTGCGCGTCACGTCACTCCTCGATGCACTCTGGAGTTCGTTTGAAGCGCCCGCGCGCGGCAGTCCAGTTGAATGATCACGATTTTTAACAGCCAGGAGATGAAATAAATATGGTATCATATGACATCAATGAAATGTATCATATTAAAATTTAATGATTGAAAGACCGACTCGTATTTTTATTAATACTAGAAAAATGTTTCAACGTTCATCATTCCGTTTTAGCGTCTGTATTAAACGACATGCATTTAAAAAAATAATAGGACTAAATGTTTTAACAAATAAACGAAATATCTAAAACAAAACAACTACTTGATTTAAGTAGCACCCTGCGTGGAAAATAGATGCAGCTGAAAGAGCTTAAGCGACGCTCCATGTTGTATTTGGGAGACGGACAAATGATTTAAGTGACATCACACTGTGTAATTGGTGAAAGTCAAAATGATTCAAATTACGTCTTAATAAAAATTAGAAACAGGAAAAACGCTTTGACTCTCATTGAATTATTTATCTGGGAAAGGGTAACTGCTTTATGTCTCGGTTTTTAATATGAATGTATGGTTCAAGTACATAATTTAAAAAAAAATGCAAAATCCACGTCGGTTAATACACTGCCACTTTGGAAACAACCCAAAAATAATATTGTTTCAAACGCCAAAAAAGTGCTCTGATTTTAATGAATCTGACATCATTCGACGGAGAAAAATTCGCTGATTCCGAATATATATATATAACTCAATATCGCCCTAGATGTCGCTTAAACCAAATAGCCTTTCACCCCTCGATATAATTTATTTTTTTAAGTGCTGCGCTTTAGTTTATTAACAGTTTTGCTAAGCTAATTTGTAATGTGAATGCGAAAACACTATTGACTTAGAGATTAATTTCTGATTAGTTATTTAACATAGTATTATGTCAATTGTTTTATACTGTCCTCTCATACCTAAAAATTGTATCTATTAAGCGAAGATTGTGAAAATCAATAATTTTTTTAAAGGATAACCGTGGAGTTTTTAGCCGATTCTTCTCCATAGGAAACGCCCAATTTCAAACCGTGCACTAACCTTTAACGTTTTATGAGTGCCCATGTAGGCCTTTGTGAAATAAAATAAATTTGATTTTTATTGATTTATCTTTGACTATCGTCACGGATAGTCATAATCAATAGTCAAAAAATCAAGTAGTAACGTGTTACCAAGCTACTATATTGTGGAAGACAACACTAAAACTCAGCAGCATCTGATTAAACTAGAAAGGCTAATGAAATGATGTAATAGTACCAAAATGATTACGATATTTACATTCACATCTACCATCATTTCTACAGAAAATGGCCATAAAACGAACATAAACATTCAGAACAAACGAAAGATGACACTCAAATAACAGAAATTAACATAAACGTAAATTTAGGTAACAGTATGTCGCTTTGCGGACTCATAAAACGTTCAAATAGAGGTTTCGAATCAGCTATCTCCAAATTCCAACGAGATTGCGGAAATTCATTTTCCTTCAAGACAAAACGAATTTACGTTTCAGTTTAGTAAAGCACCACAATAATTAATAGATTATTAAATTCCCGGGATATTGTGATGACACTATTATTCGAAATTTGTATCCGTAAATCAAAACAGTTACGGCTATTGATGATTCAACTTGGGGTGACGTCTTTCAATTTTGCGCTTCGTCACAGTATAAAAATATGGACAGACAGTACGGAATCTACCTACAAACGCTCGAAACAGCACACTCACACAAACATGCGCACCGACGAGACTCCTAAGCGCACGTTGCATTGCAGTGCTCTCAGTAGCGCGTGACACGTCAAGACGAGTGGTCACGTTTAAATTTAATTATCTCCGTAAATGCCACGAACGTATTGCGTTGTGTACGGTTGTTTGAACTCGGCTTCAACAAAACCGGAGCTATCGTATTTCAAACTTCCTGTTGATTTTTAAAGATAAAAATGATTTACTGGATAAAGTAAATGAAAGGTCACAATAGACTTGAACGGATAATAATCGCACACCTTCATAAAATATATTTTTAAATGAATAGCACGAAGTTAGTTGAAAAGCTAGTAGATAGATAGAATATACTTTATTGTCCACCAATAATTGAATAACACTTAAATAAAAAATAAATAAGTAAAATAAATAAGTTAAATATAAATATCGAGTCAAGAGCGGGCTCATCCGTAATAAAAAAAAAATATTTGGTTACTATGTAGTAGCTAAATTGTTACAGCTGCTTGAGTCAATATTTAAGGGATAGGGGACCATCGTAAAGCCTGCAATACATGTTGGCCGAGCGTAGGCCAACGCGAGCGTTGGCAAATAGGTACAAGGCAAGAAATAATGTCCACACGTTCGATAAGTTCGTCGAACGCCAATGCAGACGACCAATGTAGAAGAGGGTCTGTAGAGCTGCCCACACGTTGGCCAAGCGCAGGCGAGCGCCTTTGATTTGTGACCAAAAGCGATACCGATCTGAAGTGAGGCAAGTGATCACGAGCAACGGCGAGCGTAGACAAGTTGCACCAAATGAGCTCTATACACGTTGGCGCTGGCCTCCACTCGGCCAACTAGGCAAGTGACACCGAGCGATAGCAAGACAAGGCAAATATACCGTCTACATGTTGGTATTGGCCTTCACTCGACAACGCTCGACCAACATGTATTGCAGGCTTTACATAATTATGTTTCTCACACGCTAAAAGTCTGCGCTCTTCCAATAATCTTCTCTTACTCTGTCCTTCTCATACTTCTGATTTTATTCATTCTTCCTTCTATATACAGGCTATTCGTCTATGGAATGCACTACCTCTCGATATCAGGACGGCCACCAAGCAATATGCATTTAAGAGAAAAATGCGGGATTATTTTCTTAACTAATAGTTGAAGCAGAGTTTTCAGAACCCACTTTCTATAACTTTTTATTAATATATATATAATATATTTTGGTATGTTATAGTATCTGTTATTACAAATACCAAATAACTTACATTTTCTTTGTAATCATAATCCATAATTCATCCATCAAAACAAATATTTTCTTGTCATGACATTTTTTACGTCAAGGCTGACAAACTGTAATTTCATCTTCTTTGTAGCCACTGAATGGCTAATAGACTAAAAAGGTTGTTCATACTTTTATTATATAATTGTTATTCACTTTTATCGATAGGACTAGCTTAATATTGTATATTATATTGTGGTTGTCTACTGATTAACGGTATTTTAAATTATAATTATAAATTTCTAAAACACACTCTCAGATTTTATCGAAGAGGTTTAATAAATTATGCTCGAATATAACTGGCTGATCAAATAACTGGCAAGATGGACTATTTTGGACTCTACAATTTGAATTCTGGTACAGAATGAGAATGGAATGGATTTTGAACGCTGAGCTGGGTATAAAAGACGCTGGGGGCCATCTCCGGGAGTTCAGTCTTGGACCAGTTTCTGAAGAGTTTAGTTCTCGACGAGTTTCGAGAAGAGTGGTGGAAGAGGAAGTGCAGTACCCGCTGCCCTGACTCCTTGTTGAGAGCCTGCTGCCTTGACGCCTTGTTGGGAGCCTGCTGCCCTGACGCCTTGCTGGGAGCCTGCTGCCCTGACGCCTTGCTGAGAGCCTGCTGCCCTGACGCCTTGCTGGGAGCCTGCTGCCCTGACGCCTTGCTGAGAGCCTGCTGCCCAGACGCCTTGTTGAGAGCCTACTGCCAGACCGCCTTGCTCAAGCTGCTGTACGACGAAGACATCGTGGAGTAGAAGGCGATCCTGGAGTGGTCTGCCAAGCCGTCCCGCAAGTAATATACTCTAAACCTCCTCCTCTTCTCTCCTGAGAGTGTGTCAGATAGGTAGGTAGGCCGGTTTCTAGGATAGGTAGATAGGTAGGCAGGTTTTTATAAAATACTGTTTATTAATACTACATTAAATTTAATGGTACATCTATTTTACCCTCTTTTATTGGAGAAGTAGAAGGTATCGTTACAATGTATTATGATAAATATGTATGTAAGTTTATTCTAATTAGAAGTATATGTATATTATCGAGATTACTCAATGCCCCAGCAAGCACTTTCAGTAATTGCTTATTCTATTGATTTAAGCTTATTGTGACTGCGTTATTGTATAAAGGTCTATTAACAACTCCAAATTTTCGTGTGTGTGCTTGTTGTTGTTATTTTCTTATTTTACTTGTATATAATTTATTTTTTTAAGTGCTGCGCTTTAGTTTATTAAAAGTTTTGCTAAGCTAATTTGTAATGTGAATGCGAAAACACTATTGACTTAGAGATTAATTTCTGATTAGTTATTTAACATTGTATTATGTCAATTGTTCTGTACTGTTCTCTCATACCTAAAAAAAATGTATCTATAGATAGATAGATATACTCTTTATTGTATATCCTAACAGAATTAAAAAAAGACTTAAAAAACTACAAAGCGTGTTACAATGGGCGGTCTTATCGCTAAAAGCGATCTTTTACAGACAAACTTTGGATGGATTTGACACAGCAGGAGAAAATAAATCTATTATGCGAAGATTATGAAAACCAATATTCTTTTTTTAAAGAATAACCGTGAAGTTTGTAGCCGATTCTTCTCCATAGGAAACGCCCATTTTCAAACCGTGCACTAACCTTTAACGTTTTATGAGTGCCCATGTAGGCCTTTTTGAAATAAAATAAATTTGATTTTTATTGATTTATCTTTGACTATCGTCACGGATAGTCATAGTCAATAGTCAAAAAATCAAGTAGTAACGTGTTACCAAGCTACTATATTGTGGAAGACAACACTGAAACTCAGCAGCATCTGATTAAACTAGAAAGGCTAATGAAATGATGTAATAGTACCAAAATGATTACGATATTTACATTCACATCTACCATAATTTCTACAGAAAATGGCCATAAAACGAACATAAAGATTCAGAACTAACGAAGGATGACACTCGAATAACAGAAATTAACATAAACGTAAATTTAGGTAACAGTATGTCGCTTTGCGGACTCATAAAACGTTCAAATAGAGGTTTCGAATCAGCTATCTCCAAATTCCAACGAGATTGCGGAAATTCATTTTCCTCCAAGACAAAACGAATTAACGTTTCAGTTTAGTAAAGCACCACAATAATTAATAGATTATTAAATTCCCGGGATATTGTGATGACACTGTTATTCGAAATTTGTATTCGTAAATCAAATCAGTTACGGCTATTGATGATTCAACTTGGGGAGACGTCTTTTAATTTTGCGCTTCGTCACAGTATAAAAATATGGACAGACTGTACGGAATCTACCTACAAACGCTCGAAACAGCACACTCACACAAACATGCGCACCGACGAGACTCCTAAGCGCACGTTGCATTGCAGTGCTCTCAGTAGCGCGTGACACGTCAAGACGAGTGGTCACGTTTAAATTATATTTATCTCCGAAAATGTCACGAACGTATTGCGTTGTGTACGGTTGTTTGAACTCGGCTTCAACTAGTGTTGCCCAAACGAGAGTTTCGCAAGAGTCTTGCAATTAGCGATTATCCTATTGCTATTTATTAAACGGTAGTTGAGATCTCAGAACAATGTAACAGACTCTGTTACATTGTTCTGAGATCTCAACTACCGTTTAATAAATAGCAATAGGATAATCTCTCGTTTGGGCAACACTAGCTTCAACAAAACCGGAGCTATCGTATTTCTAACTTCCTGTTGATTTTGAAAGATAAAAATGATTTATTTATTATTATTGTTATACTTATAATCGTTATCGAATTATAAATCCGCGATCAAAATGACTTCGTGATCTTATTACTTATAAATCCAGAATGCGGCGGTTATGAGGATATTTAAAGCCGATAGTGCAATAGTGGTAACAAAATGTAAATCAAAAATGGAGGCCGCAATAGGTATCAATTTTTTCATCATGGGCGTCATTTTCATGGTATTTAAGGGTGCTAAAAACGATAGTGCTGTCAAAACTTGAATCCAAGATGGCGGCTGCAACAGGTATTAATTTTTTCGTCATGTGTGTCGTTTTTATTGTATTCGAGGGTGTTAAAACGATAATGCTGCCAAAACGTGAATCCAAGATGGCGGCTGCAACAGGTATCAATTTTTTCGTCATGGGTGTCGTTTTTTTTTGTTTTCGTCTAACCTCGGCTCGCGTACGCTCCCGCCAAAACCTTCAAAGGTTAAGCCACCATAATGACAAAGTTACAGATCTATAGTTCTATAAGTTGTTGTGTGTTAATATTGAATTGTTTTTCGTATTTAAACTATCCTCTTTTGCTGAGATTAACCGACTCCATGAGATTGCTAGTTAAATTGTATTTGTAACCTAAGTAGTTATTTAAATTTGATGGATTGATCACTACAGAACAAAAATGTCAAAAAAAACAATACCAAAATCATTAAAAGTGAAAACCCTATTGCTTCAATGGAGCGTAGGTAATTATGTCGTCAACTAGGCTTAGTTTCTATACTGTCCATCTATATACTGTGGCTTCGTGATGTTGATTTCTGGTTAAAAAGTTTGCGTAATTGAGAATAATGAAGACACTTTTGTAAATTACCTTTTGAATCTGGATGATGGAGATATAATGGCATAATAATTAAATCCTTTTTCTAATGAATGTGGAAGTTTGTATGTGATGTGTATTCATCAATCACTGCTTAAAGCCAGAATAGATTTCAATTAAATAAACAGCACGGTAGATTAAGGATAAGAAGGGAAATAATTTTATTTTAGTACTTTAAATACGCTGAGTAGATGACTGCTCAAAGCAATCAAATGATTATTACAATTGTCTGCGTTTACTCAGCTTTTCGTCTGAGTAAACGCAGACAATTGTAATGACGACGACAAAATTTAATCCAAAACGTCTTTTTCCTTTACTTTAAGAAAGGCAATCGACCTAAAGAAGCGAAATCCGTTAATTTTGAACAAAATTAAATGCCTTTTTAAAATAATATATCTTACCTTTTGAGTTATGTCAAAAACTTTTTATATACATATATATATTTTTTTTTAATTACGGATAAGCCTGTTCTTGACCTCGATCTCGCCTGATGGTAAGCGATAGATGAGGTCTACGATGTGACGAGCGAGCCCAGAAGACCTATTTACTCTTGCTTTAAAGGCCGAAATGTCATAAGTGGCAGGGAACACAGAAGCCGGCAGAGAATTCCACAACTTGGCTGTGCGCACAATAAATGTGGAGGAGAAGCGCTTGGTACGACAAGACGGTATATCAACTAAGTGTGGATGGTACCCAGCCGTACGTCTGGTAGACCGGTAGTGAAATGGAGATGGAGGAATCACGTCACGGAGGTATAGATTGTACTTCGGGGAGTGTGCGCAGGAGCGCACACTCTTCGAAGTACAATCTATGGAAAACCGACAGGCAAGCAACGGTTCGCCGATGAGCCAGACTATGAAGCTTGCCCGATAGCACCTCGTCGCCTATAAGCCTTTTAGCCCTGCGCTAGATCGAGTCCAGTGCAGCAAGTTGGTATTTTGCCGAGCCATCTCACAAGTGGCTGCAGTACTCCATGCAGGAATGGACCTGTGTTTTATAAAGATTCAGAAGCTGTCCAGGCATGAAGTACCGCATCACCTTGTGTAGGATTCCCAGCTTTTTTGCTGCAGTCTGAGCTCTGGACTCGATGGTTGAGCCGAAGTTGAGGTCTGATGTCAACTCCATGCCCAAAAGCTCCAGGTGGTCGGTAACTGGCACAGATGTACTTCGGAAAGTAGGGGATAGTTGAAATAGGCTCCTTTTAGCGCTGAAAAGACAAGCCTGTTATAGATGAAATAAAATGCACAAAATATAAAAAAAAATCCTTTTTCAAATTTCAATTTTCTTATTCAAAGAACTTTTATAGCTTCTAAATTTATATCGAAGCCTACTGACTGCTGAATCTACCTTCCATGTTATCAAGGATAAGTTCAGCCTCATAACAATAGAAACTTTATCAGCTGCCAATCTCTTAAAACTTTTGATGCCCAAGTATTTGATGTGGAGAATCAGGTTTGGCTTTAAGTGAAACATGCCAGAACTGCCAAAATATATACTATAACATTCAAAACAAACTTTGGTAAAGTGAATAGAAAATATGACGTGAATAAGAAGGTCAGCTCGCAGCAAGACACGACGATGTACGCTCTTTTTACCCCGTGACTGCAAGCGAAGGGTTATGTTGTTCGCGGTTATTTTAAATTCCTTTTTTTATTTTTAGGTTTTTATTTTATATGGTAATGCTATTTCAGTAATCTGCACTGTAGTGCAAATATTGTGTTTGGATAGTGTAATTAACTACATTCCTTGATTTATCGCATACATTAAAAGTGATAAAATGCTGATGCTTATGGCAGAAATGTTATAGTTATAGATTCACCCCCTATAGACTACAATCTACATCAATATTTACATAGTAATATTTATAAACCAACCATTGTTTTCAATATATAAAAAATACTAGCTTTTGCCCGCGACTGCGCTCGCGTGGGAGGTTTTTCCCGTGTAATTCCCGATCCCGTGGCAATTCCGGGATAAAAACTATTCTATGTCCTTTCCAGGGTCCTAAACTAGTGTTGCCCAAACGAGAGTCTCGCAAGAGTCTTGCAATTAGCGATTATCCTATTGCTATTTATTAAACGGTAGTTGAGATCTCAGAACAATGTAACAGACTCCGTTACATTGTTCTGAGATCTCAACTACCGTTTAATAAATAGCAATAGGATAATCGCTAATTGCAAGACTCTTGCGAGACTCTCGTTTGGGCAACACTATCCTAAACTATTCCCATGCCAAATTTTATCTAAATTGGATTGGCGGTTTAGGCGTCAAAAGGTAACATACAGACAGACAGAGTTACTTTCACATTTATAATATTAGTATGGATTTCCGATAATAAAATGTACCAAGTAGTTTAAAGGATTGTAAGTAGATCGAGTAAAATTGCATAAAACCAAAACTTAATTTAATTTACAAGGTTGACACAGTAATAATGATTAACTTTTCATAACTATAATCTTCTTGAAACGGTAAAATGTTAACTTTTTCGAGAGTGATGCACTATTCAAGACAATTTGGTTGTTATGTTACATCATTATTTAAACGTGATTGTGTATTTATTAGGTATATATCTTGTTAATTATTTATATATTTTTGATATAATTATAATTACTATTATCTGGCATCTTCTTCTTTCTGAGTCAATGTTGAAACATCTTCGGATCAATATGCAGCAACCTGCTAAGCTCTTACAATGACCTTTTAAAGATCATGCAAGATGCAAGGTCTTATTTATTTATTTACACTTTATGCACATAGGTACAAAGGCGGACTTAATGCCGTAAGCATTCTCTACCATAGTCAACCACGCATATTATCTAGCAATCAAAATTATATATTGAATCGTTACCATTACTTAAAGTTCGCGTTTAGCGTCTTGATGTACCACTGTGAGGAGCGCCCTGAGGACACGGTGGAGGTTTGCCCCGCTTAGTCATTAAGTCTTACACACCCTCCCACTTCTCCCAGATCAAGAGGCAGTCATTGAATGATCTCCGATCCTTAAAAAAGAAACAGCGTCTTGATGTAAGCTGACCCTATATCTGCAATCGATCAATACTATTAAAACATGCTCCATCAAGGTGTCTACCAACGACGAAGCCAATAATGTCTACTTATAAGATTCTTGTTGTTCATTTTATATCTCTCTAGATATTCATTTCAGATATTATATTGTTGAATTCATTTGTAATTGTCTTTCTAACAGACACTTAGTAAATCTTTTATACATATGTCTATGTAAATCAAATTAAAGTGGTTTTCTGTGACTTTTTGGTGGTTATAGGATGGTAAGCAATGATGTGGTCGAAGATGAAGGACGCTTACCTAGAAGTCACCTTTTGACTTAAAGATCCCCCAGGTTATAGCCATCAGGAAACACAGACTCCGACAGGGAATGCCACACCCTAGCTGTACGCATAATGAAAGTATTCCCAAAACGTTTTGTGTGTACGGCTGGGTTGAGAAGATAACTGTGTTCTCTCAAGTGTTACTTATATTTACACGACAAAATAGCCTTTATATTACTCTATAACCACTTTTAGGATATAAGTTACTTTTTATCCTGGAATTCTTACAGAATCGCGGTCTACGCGTGAAATACCTCCCATGCGAACGAAGTCACGGGTACAGCTAGTAACTTGTAAATTAATTGATTATTCAATTCATATTTTATTTTTATATAATCACTTTCTCCCGTATTATTTTCCTCCAGATGATTCTGTCTCTGGCGGTGTTAAAGGCGTTGTGAACCTTAGAGTCGAGACCGGTGTGGATCTGATCAGAGTAACGTATGGGGCTGCGTCCACGAGGCCTTTTACCGTCTATTTTGCTGGACACAATGAGCTTTTCGAGGCAATTGTCTTTCCAAGCAATGTGACCGAAGTATTCTAAGACTCGCGTAGACACTCGGATGATAGCCGCGCGGAGACTGAGTTCTCGCATTCTCGTTTTTATTTATTTAATAGGATGGAATAGGATGAAAATTTACGACTTTATTAAACTACCGACTACTTTAAAATCTCAGATGTGGTCATGCTGAGATTTCACTCAGAATTAATTATTACAAAATAATAATTAAAAAAAAACTTTTTACCAAAAAATTAAACCGACTCCCAAAAAACACAGCAAAGTGAAAAATAACTTTAATTTCGGTAGTCGGTGTCTTTAGTTTTGTATTTTCGTTTTTGGTACCGACTTCCGAAATTAAAGTTATTTTTCACTTTGCTGTGTTTTTTGGGAGTCGGTTTAATTTTTTGGTAAAAAGTTTTTATTTCACTCTTTTTAGTTGGTTGATTTTTAATTTACCTAGTTACCAGAGCCTAAATGTCAACTACTTATAAAATTTTACAAAATATTGCTTTTCCCAATGCTGGGCCGTTAATTTTTGAGGAGTTCTCCTGGTACTTCACCATCAGCTATACATCACCATATGCATTGTGACGAGCATAAAGTGCTTAATATCCATATTCAAGTAATCGAATCGCAATCCACGAAATACTCATTATTGAGTAGTTTCGGCGACCATCTGTGGTCTTCATCATCAGTTCCACTTCCCGAAATGGTACTTTTTGAGAGCAACTGCACATGTTACTATAAGAAATACCCAAAACGCCATAGGTGTGCCTATAATATTTGAAGAGTTCCCTCGATTTCTCCAGGATTCCATCATCAGATCCTGACTTGGTGACAAATGGTACCAATTTCGAAGTATACCGTATCAAACAAAAAAATAATTTTCCAAATCGGTTCAGCCGTCTTCGAGTACTCGGTGATCATACATAAAAAAAAAAAAAAAAAAAAATATACGCGTCGAATTGATAACCTCCTCTTTTGGTCGTCGGTTGAAAATTAAACCGTCTTCTTCTCGAAAACAAAGATCCACTCGTTATGACTTTTAGTTTCCGAGAAATTTGTGGACAAACATAAATGCGTCTACGAAATTGAACACATGTGCTCGGAAGCCTATATAGGTCATCATTTTCAAATTTTATCAAATTTCAACAATATCACATAGATACAATCATACAGGTGATTACAGTCTCCTTTTTTTAGTCGGTTTATAATAATGGCTGTTTGTTATTGTCGGCGGCGGCAAGCGGTGCGTTTTACACGCCACGTACCCTCAGTAGCGGCAAGCGGCAACGGCCGAGGTGGACGTATTTAGGTAGTCAGAATGTGCTCAAAATCATGGCGTTATCAAAATTATCCCTTCTGTGTTTAGAAAGCAGTATATTTTCAACCGACGACAAAAAAGGACGAGGTTATCAAGTCGACGCCAATACGTATATATATATTTTTTTACTAGCTGTGCCCGCGACTTAGTCCGCGTGGAATAGTGACTTTTCGGGCAGCATATTTTGAATTACATATACCGTCGTTTGGGTAGCTAAAAATTTACTTTACAGTAATGCTACTCTGTATACGATATTTGACGTATGCCCATCGGGGATGAAAGCATACAGGCTCCTAGTATTGCTAATCCGTGACAGAGCCACATACAACTGACCGTGCGAGAAACAGCTGATACTTAGATCTACACCCACAACTTTCAGCGAAATTCATTTTCGTTGCCTCCAATTTGCGCACGCATATTTAATGTCAAATGCAAAGGGATAATGTAATGCCACAGTCGAGAACTCTTTAGGCAGGCTCTAACTTCATCAGCCCTTGTTCCACGTGGTATTACAGGGAGAGTCTGACGAAAATCGCCACAAAAAAGCATAGTAATGCCACCCATGAGTTGATAATTTTGCTTGACATCACGCAACGTTCTGTCTACTGCTTCTACTGCTTTTCGATTGGCCATTGTGGACTCATCCCATATAATAAGGCTACAATCACGAAGAACCTTAGCTTTATCGCTGCGATCGACAGATAAACGTGCCTTTCGTTGTTCCCCGTTTTCCCTATTTCGAGTTGTCATCTGTCGAGAACGATTTGAACTCAGTCGAGATTCTCGCTGAGTCGAAGTTTCTGCAGCACGAAACCTAGCCTGATGTTCCCGAGTTGCAGAGAGCCTTGCCTCACGACCTTCCTCAGATTCCTGTGATCGAACTAATCTCATCCTTTTAGCATTTCTGCTACATTGGGAGAGGTTGGATCTTCTTCGAGGCATTCTTACAATAAAATAGTACTTACTACTTAACACAGTTATTTAGTAAACACCTACTATCGTAAACAATTAAATTATGAATACTTACAGATTATTATACAGTCTAAAATTATCACAGTTTCAGTAATAAGTGTTAAGACGTGTAAACCAAACGTACTAATTTTATAAAACAAAAGAATTGCTAGAAAAATTAATTACTAACCTGAGCTAATGAACTTACACTTAATAAAGAAAATCAAGAAAAGAAATACCTAACCTATTTTTTTTTTTTTTATTTGCACAGTAAAATGAAAACTTATATGTACATACATTGAAATAGGATGGAGTTACATTGTTTTGTTATACACAGTAAATGTATTTGGAGACTCTAGCACCCTTGCTAAGTTGACGAGACAACTTGTATTAAAGGTGCTAGGCCCGACCCTTTTGCGATGCTTTGTTTAAAATTTAACTTAGAAATGGGTGAAGCCGCTTATAATCTTACACAAGTTTGGTAGATACAGTTTATACATAATAAATTATTTAACAAAAATAAGGAAACAAAATAAAAATGCTAAAAACGAAAGATGTAGAGTGTAAGGATGTTTTGGTGTGTGAGTGTGTGTGTTTGTATGTGTATAAGAGTGAGTGTATGGATATGTGTGTGTGTGAGTGTAAGTCGGGGAATGTTTTGTGATGTCAGAGGATGTCTTAAGTGTTATGAGATGATAACAAGAGCTCCGTGTTGTTGTAGTTAAGAGTCTGGAGCCAAGTCAAAAGTATTTTTTTGAGTGATAAATATGGAAGTGAGTAAAACTTCAATATTTTATTAATTTTGTTATATAGATGGGGGCCTTGGAAACAAGGAAACCTTCTTGTAAAAGAGAAGTGACAACGAAAGGGTTGGCTTACTTTGTCTATGCGTCTGGTAGTGATTACTTCGTAGGGTGTTTTTTGGTGCTGTTGTAGGACTGTGTTAAGCACAAATAATTGTCTGACTGTGAGCACTTCACAGTTCTTATATAGTTCTTCTGTTGGGAAGAGGGTGGGGCGGAAGGTACTGACTTTCAATACTGCTCTCTGAGCACGCTCCAGTTTCAACAATATCGTCTTAGGAACACCCCCCCAGGCACAAACACAGTAAGTTAGAAGAGACTGACAAAGTGCGAAGTATGTACTCTTTATAATTTGGGGTTCAGCAACGTAGCGAAGTGTCTTAAAAACAAAGATTAGTTTTCTGACTCTTTTTGTTAAGGTATCTACGTGTGCTGCAAAACTCAGGCCATTGTCAAGTATCACTCCAAGGTATTTAATAGATTGACATCGCTCTAATTTTGGACAGGTACAAGCAATAGTACCAGGCTGTAAACAGGAATGTGCTACCAAGGCGTAAGTGTCTGGAGGTTGAGAGCAATTTCGTATGGTGAAGGTGAGAATGTTAGTTTTCTCCGTATTGAGAGTGAGGGTATGAGTTCTAAGCCAACCCATAACAGTATTGAGTCCTTTTTGTGCTGAGTTGAAGGTATCTTGCCACGAATCACCAGAGAAGGTAAGGACGGTATCATCAGCGAACGCTATAATACTTCCATGTTCCAGTTTTAGGTTACAGAGCTGGTTTACGTAGATTAAGAAAAGTGTCGGGCCAATCACGCTACCTTGAGGCACACCAAATGTCACAGGCACCTCACTACTGTAGTAATTCTGTATTTTTACGCACTGAGTACGATTTTCTAGATAGTCTCTCATAATGTTAAGTGGTACGCCACGAATCCCGAGCTCTTCCAGCTTAGAAAGTAGGATAGAAATTGAAACTGTATCAAATGCCTTTCTTAAGTCTAGAAATATTGACAATACTTTTTTCTTTTTGTTAATATTCTTGGTGACAAAGTCAACTAGTTCCGTAACAGCATGGCTGGTTGATTTTTTACGTCTAAACCCGAACTGGTTGGGAGAGAGAAGATTTTTATCTTCGAGATACTTCACCAGTCTTCTATTAATTATACGTTCTAGAACTTTGGACATAGAAGGCAGAACTGCTATAGGACGGTAATTATTTACACAGTTTCTGTTCCCAGTTTTATGTATAGGGTGTATGATGGCCTTCTTGAAGTGCAAGGGGAAGGTGCCCGTATTAAGACAAATATTAAAAATGTGTGTGAGCAGAGGAACAAGTATTTGTGAGAAGCGCTTTAGGAAGATAGTTGAAATATTATCCCAGCCGACGGCAGAGTCTGCTTTGAGAGACTTTATTACTTCCTCAACCTCTGTCTCATCGGTATCTAACATGACAAATGATTGTAAAGTCGAAGGTGAGGGGGTAGTATCTATTGGCAATTGATTATTACCAGGAGGACATGGAAATTTTTGAGCAAGGTTTCTACCTACATCAGCAAAAAAATCATTCACCATATCTACCGATAGTTGAGGTGAGTTAGAAGAAGACAACAAGTCAGTATTTGGTATTTTAGGTTTGTCGGTATGCGTAACTCTCTTTATGATTTTCCAAATCTTTTTACCATCTTTAGAAGCCTCTCTCAATTCCTGCCTGTCATAGTCTCTCTTTAGTTTTTTTAATATTTTGGTGCAAAAATTTCTGTACCTTTTGTAAGTAACAGCCAATACGTTGTTGTTTGGAGTTTGCTTGAGTTTATTATGCATAGCATCTCTATTGCGGATACATCGGAGCATACCGATGGTCATCCACGGTTTGAGTAACCGTTTGTTACTTGGGAGTTGGGTAATAGATGTATGGAGATCTAAGAGTCTAGTGAGAGTAGTGACCAGGCTGTTTGTTGCTTCGTTAGCATCAGTAAGCTGGTAAATCGGTTGGAAATCAGTAGTACTCATCTCATAGTCCAGAGTTTTGTAGTCTGTTTTTGAGGTGGTTAGTAAACGTGGTGTGACGCGATTTTTCAGTTTGAGACACAAGAGTACAGGGTTATGATCAGTGATAGAAGATTGTAGTACTAAGGTGACAGCTGATAGGTTACTTTTGAGTATGACGTGATCAAGACAGGCGTTTTCTCGAGTGGGAAGAGTGTGAGCAGGTAGCAAGCCATGGGAAGCCATGAGATCTAGATAGTCAGAAGTTTGATTAGAAGAGAGGGTAGAGGCAATGTCAATGTTCAGGTCCCCTGTTATAACTATGCTTTTAAATGAAGTTAGGTTCGCTAGGAGGGAATCAAGGGATTGTAGGAATCTAGTTAAATTTCTGAAAGATGGAGAACGGTATATGCAAATAATAGCCTTGTCGGTGCCAATTTTTAGTATTAGACAGGTAGCATCCAATAAATCGGGTTCTTCAACAGTGTAGTTTTCTATGTTTTTAACATAAAGCACTACACCATCATTTTGGTTAAAGAGTTTTTTAGTGTGATAGAAAGCGTAGTGATCAATAGACGGGATAAGTCCATTATAACGATTTAACCAGCACTCTGTAAGTACTATTATTTCACAGTCAAGGTTTATTCTGCAAAGCAGTGTTAAGAAAGAGTTAAGGTTTGCGTGTATGGAGCGAATATTTTGAGTGATTATTTTTAATTGTTGGGACGGGTTAGTGACATAGGTAGAACATTCCTCGGGTTTACAGCTTATCATAGTAGAGACTGAGAGCTGGTCAATATTGTTAATAATTTCAGTTACGTTATCCATTGCTAATGTGAAATTGATTGGTTCTTTTATGTGGAGGCGTCATTGGTTCAAAGGACTGGAAGTTAACCAAGATAGGTATTGTAGAGACATAAACATAAAGGGGTGAGAGGAACTCACTTGGCAAAGTGGTTGTTTTTGTTAGCGGGGTAGTATTGAAGTAAATGAGTATTGGGTTAAGTATGTATGAATGGTGAGTTTGATTGTCTGTTGTTAAAATGTAAGAGTAGGTAGTCGTAATTTGAGTGTGTGACTGTTTTGTGGTAATATGAATAGTGTAGAACACAATAAAGTTATAAAAGTATAGCATGCAAATACAAGTTAGGTAGGAGCTTATTAATAGCGCCCATGTAAAATCTAGTCATTCTTGCCTTAGTTTTGCAATCTGTGTTTCGTTTCTAATAAGCGTAGCTGGTTGGCCTTCCATTTTCCGTATGAGCACTTTACCACGGGCAATCCAGCAAAACTTGTATTGCTTTTCCTTGCACAGCTCACGTGCTAAAAAGAAGAGTTTTCTAGTGCTACTAGTCAAGTCTTCCCCTATGTAGACTGCACTGATGGTCCCGCTGATCCCAAAGTGAGATGTGTTGAGCTTTTGAGTTGAATTCAAGTTGTTGTGTTTTCTGACAGAGTTAAGGATTTCTTGTTTAGTTGTAATAGAATTGAATTCTATTATAACTGGTCTGTTTGCTCCTTTTCTTCCGGGGACACGGTAAATATGACGTATCTCACTTGATTGGAGCCCATAGTTAAGTACGCCTGTTAAGTTGTGTATCATCTGAATTAAGTCGGTAGTGGATTCTTTTTCTTTACACGGTAGGTTTCGAATTTCCACATTATTTTTCTTTGAATTTAATTGTAAGTCTTCCACTTTTCCTTCTAGTGCTGATATATACAAGTTGTTATCATTGCACTGCTTTTCTAGTTTGATTATCTTACTTTGCATGTCTTCGTATTGCTGAGAGTGAAATTGGAGAGATTTTTCGAAATCGGCTGTGGTTTTCTGGAGTTGCATCAGTGAGACCTCCATTTTTTTAAATTTGTTGTCTTATTCGGTATTCCAAGAACATAACATTTGCTTGATTTCGTTCTTAAATGCAAGAAAATCTTCTTTGGTAATAGTCACATCATCGTGCTTGCGTTTAGTCTGCCTTGAGGTCACAAATGTGGGCTGCGGCGGTGATTCAGGTTTTGACAAGTCAGAGTCGGAGACAGCTTTGTTAGGTGATCGCAACATTGTACTTAAGTTTATGTTTCCGCAATAAGGTTGAAATGATTGTTTGCTAATTGGTTTTTGCAGGCGTTTAAACAGCTTGTTTCTTGAGAGGTTTCTGAGCTCACTTTATAGGACCTTCAATGAAATTCATCAGTCTTCACACCAATCTCAAAAAAGTAGCAAAAATGTCCAAAATAAAAGCGGCAAAAAGCTTGTAAATAATATAGCAACAAGCAAAAAGAGCAGATTAGGTCAGGAGATTTGATCTCGAGTAGCTATAACACGGAGTCGGTCGCAGGAACCACTGAGCCGTGCGAACGTATAGTAGCTGTGCAAAATAGATAATCAGTTGGCAAAGTCTTTTAACATGTAGAGGGCGTGACCTATTGAGCGGTCAATGCCCTTCACTTTTGCAAATCGCAAGTCATTTGTCACCTCACAACACTTTGTTATAAAACAGTTTTGATTCACTTTTGGAAGAGATTCTTGTGCAGAGATTTAAATAAACACTGGGTTATATTCTTGGTGAATCGACTTTAATAGTTCTGTGTTCGGATTTTAGGTTTAAACTTGTATTTAAAATAAAAACTTAGGAGCACTCAAAAACACGACTGCTCGCCGCGACGGTCGGACGGGGGGGGGAACCAAATACTTATAATATTTATATACAAACCCTAAATATAAATTAAGATAAGTATACCGAAAATCAAGGAAAGAAATGCCTAACCTATAACAAATGCTTACAATATTTATTTACAAACCCTAAATAAAAATTAAGATAAAAAAATACCCAAAAATCAAGGAAAGAACCGCCTAACCTATACCAAATACTTACAATATTTATTTACAAAATTTTAAAGAAAATTAAGAAAAAGAACCTAACCTACAAACCCTAAAATATAAATGAATGAAATATGCAAACAGTCAGTATCCAAGTGAATCGCAATAATCGAATGCAACTATTCGCCTATACTCTCCAGGATACGTGCGTTCGCTACGAATAACTGAATCCTTTTTTTTTTTTTTTTGATAGGTCCACTCGTACTTCAGCTCGCTAAGGCTGGTTACTACTTAACCGGGTAACTGAATCCTTTTTTTTTTTAGTTAGGGCCACTCGTAGTTCAGCACACTAAGGCTTGGTACTACTTAACCGGACTATCCTGTGGTGACCTCTAAAATTACAGCTAAATGACCGCACGCTAAGGGCACTCCCTGTGGAGTACGGGCCTCGGCATAGCGGTGTCATTGGTGGAGGGCAGCAAAGGGACAGGCTGGGTCATATTATTTACGGGAGTATTTATTGCTACTGGCTCAGCATCGCGGGCTGGCTCGTTTGGCAAAGGTCGGGGAGGATTTCCGTTACAAGTACGCGGACGTCGCGATGGGCCTCGTCGGCGAGGCCGGAATACGGAACGCGTTTTGTGTGTGTGTTTTCTGAGAGTGCTAGTTTCCCTACTGCTCTCATTGAGTTGTAATGTACTACGTAGTACGTTATAACTCAATGACTGCTCTCTTGTTGGATGGTGGTGGGGTCGTCGGGCTCGTCTAGGATGTTACGCGGGTGACGAACCCGAGAAATTTTGGAGGGTCTGTATCGGGCGGCCGATACGATCAGGGGGTTTGTGTGGTTTTCAGCAGAGGTGAAGTAACGCGCTGACATGCGTTTCAACACTTACTTTATAGTCGGGAGTTTGAGGTCTATATAGAGATCCTCGTTCCTCAAGAACCAAGGCGCACCCGTGGCCTTTCGGAGAAAACGGTTCTGAATGACCTGCATCCTATGGATCTGACGGGGACTGGCTTGAGCAAACACCGGACAGGCGTATGTCATGATCGGACGTAACTGAATCCTTGCTCTCAGTGCGCTTTATACAACGTGTAATTTAAAGGGTATATATATACCAAGTGCATGGCTTCTTTGGATAATAACAAACGATATGGCAAGGGTTTTGTAATCCTAAGTCTACGTGTGTAGAACTTATTACAAATTCCAATACACTGATACCAGAGACCGAATTTTTCAAATTAAGAAGAACGAAAAGAATTATCGTGTTATTGGCAAGTGACGTGGAAAGTTATTGACCCTCGTAGTGCTGTGACACGTTTGTTATGATTGGTATTCAAGAAATATATGAAACCAATAATTTGGTATCAATTCTTTGTGTCAGTTATTTTGTGCTGAAAATGTGCATAGAGACTCCATACCAGATGTTGTCTTCAGCCCTTTTGGATAGATATGGGGTTTCCGTTACACGTTGTATAGCCACGGACGCGCAGGCGCGAGGCGTTTACGTACTTTGATAGAATACCTTAACAAATGTTCGCCGTGATTCTTTAAATTTACATCACTTTTTTATTTATGAACCGATTGACATGAAATAAACACTAAATGTTAAGTGAAGCTTACTACAATATATTAGTGAAAACCGCATCTAAATCGAATAAGCATTTTCTGATATTAGCGTGCACAAACACACAGACAAACAGACAAAAAAAAAATTAATTACAATTTCGGGTTCGGCATCGATATAATAACAACCCCTGCTACTTTTTTTTAATTTATTTCCACTGTACAGACACCACTCTTCTACAATTTTATTATATGTAAAGAAGATGTATGATCAATAAATGTATGTATGAAAACAAGATATTCTTAATACGAGAGAAGGAGTGCACGAACTGAATAAAGATCGATATTTAAATGACGAATTTCGTGACCTATACGAAGATTACAGAAAATATCCGGATAAGTTTTATGAGTACACAAGAATGAGTGTGGAAACATTTGATTATATTCTGCAGCATATAGACGTATATTTAAAACAGCACATCAGAACCAAAAGGGTTGTAATCTAATCCAGAAAAATTGTTTCTCGCCTCGATATACATTACCGCCACAAAATCGTCTAAAATATTTTTTTTTTATAAATTCGCCGCCGAGTCCGTCACACCTACACCGCTATCCACGCCGCTCTGTTTCGTGGCGTCGCACTCATTCGCTTGCACATTTGATCTCGCCGCTCCCCGCACCGCGCGCCGCTGCAGCGATTCGCTCTGACAAAACCGCGCGCGTTTTCGCTATGAGCGGCGACTCGTGGCGTGCTTCATACATTTTCATACTTTTGTTCTTACCGCTCGCCGCCCGCGCTTAGCCGCCACTCACCGCGGCAAGGTCGTGAATGGGCCGTTAAGCCTGCAATACATGTTGGCCGAGCGTTGTCGAGTGAAGTCCAATACCAACATGTAGACGGTATATTTGCCCTGTCTTGCTATCGCTCGGTGTCACTTGCCTAGTTGGCCGAGTGGAGGCCAGCGCCAACGTGTATAGAGCTCATTTGGTGCAACTTGTCTTCGCTCGCCGTTGCTCGTGATCACTTGCCTCACTTCGGATCGGTGTTGGTTTTTGGTCACAAATCAAAGGCGCTCGCCTGCGCTCGGCCAACGTGTGGGCAGCTCTACAGACCCTCTTCTACATTGGTCGTCTGCATTGGCGTTCGACGAACTTGTCGAACGTGTGGACATTATTTCTTGCCCTGTACCTATTTGCCAACGCTCGCGTTGGTCTACGCTCGGCCAACATGTATTGCAGGCTTTAGGTAGTTGTCTCACTGCCGGCGATGAACGAGTAGCGAGTAGGGCTAGCATCTGAAAACGAGTTGGCGAGCAGCGAGCAGCGTGTGTGTAGACTCGATAGTTTTTTCGCCGGGGTATCATCTGGTTGGACTCTCGGTGTGAGTTCTGACCGCCAAGCGAGCATCGCGGAGCGAGCATTATCTTCAATGTCTTTTCGCTCAGTGACAAACTAATGGAGCGAGTCCTCGCAACTAATACATGCAACTCTTTTGCTTACACGGAATGAACATCTATTGTACGTTTCTTGAGCGAGAAAATAGCCGACAGTTAGTCGCTTCCTCGCTGGCGGTAGAACAACTGCCTAAATCTTACTCGTAATAAATGCATTTTATTTTTTTATTTAGGGCCAATTTCACTGATTAACACAAACGTTACAAACGAGCAGCTTCTTAAACATTTTTTTGAGGTATCAATTAGCTCATTGTTATAGAATAGGTATAAAGTTGGACAGCCTTTAAGTAGGTTCAGTTTAGTTGTACTGATTGCGTTATTGACCTTTGAATAAAGTTTGATGAAGCAAAACTCGGGCCTCGATACAGATACCTAAGTATGTATAGGCTTCTCTCAAATTAAATTCTCTCATACCTTCTAGAATGGAACGTGAAAACTTGAGTTGAGTTTGAGATTAAATTTATAACAACTCCGAGGTAAGTCGTCGGTACCAGTGATGAGTAATGAAACTATATTTATTTAGCACTCATAGATAATGTACGTATGTCATAATCATGATCTGCTTAGCTCTTTCGCAACTACATAAGTATATCAGGGATGGATGCAGCTGCGTACTAGAGCCTGGCAAACGAAAGTAGAGACTGAAAAAGCGCGGCAAATTTAAAAAATATCAGCATAGCAACCCCAAAACTACTATGAAATACCTGGAATAACTTTATTTGATACTTTAGAATTATGTATTTAATTTCATCGGAATAAAAATACAACAGATATTTTAGGTAGGTAATAGTTTAGATGTTGTGTCTTAATTCGGTTTAAAAAAAAAACAACAGTATTCTAAAATAGTTCTGATTTATTCACTATAGTCAAATTCTGAATGTAAGACTTCCATGTAGAAAGTTTCATTAGAGTCACTGGAGTCATTGTTTCCTACGTTAATTATAAAACTTTCTAAATTATTTTCTGTAATTCTGTCCCTTTCTTTATGTTTATTTTCAACATGGATGACATGATCAGTCATTTTCTTTCACTCCTCGGGAATTATATTTTCAAACGACTCTTTTATAAATTTCTGTAACTCCACTGCAGGCAGAGCAATATTTTTACTTGCCACTTTACGTTTAGCCAAACTCCATACTAACTTAATGGTATTTAGATCACAGTGGTAGGGGGAACCCCGCAATACCTCGTGCCCATTCTGCTTCAGAATTTCATCAGCTTCATATACTGGCTCTGGTGTGTTTCGTTTTAAACTTGTTTTCTAACGATATAAAATTCGTTAATTTTGTAACGAATATAATCTATGTCGAAACTATCTATGTCGGACACTGTGGGTTTATATGGCCTTTACGCGCACCTTCCTTTTTAATTCTTATTAATGTAGTTACGTTCACTTCTGTAAAGAATGGTAAAACAAAATGATTAGGTTTTCAAATCACGAATTCAATTACATCTTTATAAAAGTTATGTACTCCTAGTAAAAACTTACCAGTGATTGAAGCTATTTTATCCAAGTACTGGTTCTGGGTTCTTATCCTATCTTTCAACTCTAAATCCGTAAGTTTTTCAATAGGTTTCACTATCTCATCAACCCCTGCTACATCCACCAGATTTTCTATAAAAGAAAATAAAATGTTAAAAATCATGCAACATTTAATTGTATGTTAAATAACCATAATGTTTAACATTCTATAAAATGAATGTGAATCAAAATAAATAAATATTTTTCCTCAATAAATATAAATTGTGAATTACGACAAAGTATCAACTTAGTAGCGTCATACTAACTATGAAATCGAACACCACACGTAAACAATCTTGTTTTTGTTTGAATTCGGCGTCTTTCTCCTGTTGTTTTTCTTGATATTTAGACATCATGCGAAACAACATCTCCCGTACTCCACTTTTTATAGTTTTGTTCATATTTCGCTGAATAAACGCTATTAACAAGATCACAACAAATCACCAACAACACGCCATCTTGTTTTGAAAATTGAGTTTGACATTAGTATAGCATTGCCATATAAAAACTTTGCAAATAATTCGAGTGTCTACTTTCGTTTGCCAGACTCTAGTGTTTTACATGGAGTGACCACCTATTTGAACTTCACAACCAAGTAGATACTGTTACGTCAGTCGTTTAGCGAAGTACGTCGAGAAACTTTGACAGAAATCAAGAATGTTCGAGACACTAACGCTATCTAGAGGCGAGTAGCAGTACCGAGTATATCGTGTCGAGACACTAACACCATCTAGCGGCGAGTAGCAGTACTATACACAGTACTCAAGTAGCTTCTGGAATATTCTTAGCAGTATAAACAGTGAGTCGATTTCACAAGAATGTTCTAGAGCTCATAGACTGGGGTATAAATAGATCGCAAAGGACGCAGAGAGTCAGTCTTAATTCAAGATACCACGCGATATAATTCGAAGCTTTAGAAGTGAACTTCAGTGCGATTTAAGTGTTAAGTGACAAGTATTGTACTGTGAATAACTGTGTTGATTTTTGTTTTGTGTTTATTTAAGTAAAGTGTTAATTTTGGTTTAATTGGTGTAAATTATTTCTATCCTGAACCCCAGCTCGTAACAATACCTAAAACCCTTAGCATGATTAGTGCCATATTTTCTGGCTTCTGTAACAACTGTCAATGATGTACACACACTCTTTGTAGTGGTTTGGTCTTTATTTAATCCTATTATGCTGTACTATAAAGAGGATATATCTATCTAAGAAGGACACAACTAACACCAACCAAGACACAACCAAGGTCATCGTGCATTCCGAGGTACGGGGGAATCTCTATATATTAAGGCGGTCAGTCATGTACGGACCGACCTCGGAAAATATATACCTACAGGGTGTGGCGTAAATAGTGGTCCACCGTTAAGGATTCGATTAACTAGATCATTTACTATAACCTACTACAGTTTTAATAATTTTTACCCTCAATGATTTTTTTTTTGTTAACAGACATGTCTCAGGTCAAAAAAGGGTTGGGCTTTTGTTAGCCTCAGCCATGTTTGTACTTGTCACCAGCTTTTATGTACATACATATTTTATGTTACATTTTATCCGTTTGATAGGATTTTATTCGTTTCATTAACGCAACTAAAGTTTAAAATGTATTTTAATGAAAATCTTCCTTTCTTAGATTAAAATTGAATAACTGTTTAACAATAGGATCTGCTATTATGATACCATTTTGAAATTGGAATTTAGTAGGCATATTTTAGAATTAATGAGCACGGAGAGTGTAGTAATTTTTTTTACAGACATCGCTCTTGAATTTTCATATTATGTAAAGAATTTGGATTAAAATAGAGAATTTTCTTGTTCTTCAAAAGCTCGAAATATACCAATTTAAAAAAAAACATATTTTTTCATTATAGCTCTAGTATTCAGTAGTTGTTTCTTTTATTTTCATACTACCTACTAGACTTGTTCCCAAAGGTAGGAATTTCGTAAAAAAAAAGAAAAAATTATATATATCTTCGGAACCCTTGGATAAAAATGATTAAAACTGTAGTAACTTATAGTAAATTATCTGGTAAATCGAATCCTTAACGGCGGACCACTATTTACGCCACATCCTGTATATAAGTACCACAACGATAATCTAAGCCCATAGTTTCAACTAAACAGACCCACGTCAAACATAAATCCTCTGTATAGGAAGTGACCGTAATACAGAATTTATCTGAGCGATACGATCAAACGGAACACTTGGCAGCATCCGCTGGAAGGTAATAAAGTCTGGGATTATAAGAGAAAACTGCTATTTTATCATATGTAAGATAAGATAAGATAAGATATATTTTATTTTCATAAAACATGGTATACAAGTTGTTATTATAAATATGAGATCAACATGTCTTGCTTATAACTAAAGCATGCAAACTTACTTACTAAAGGTACATTATTACATTCAAATTAATATATTACATTAAAATTCATATTAAATAATCATTAATTGAATAGAAATTATTGTTATTGAGCCATTTATATAATTGGATTTTAAATAAATTGCAATTTAATATTTTAAACATATTGGGTAATTTATTATATACACGAATACACATAGCCAAACAGTTTTTATTATATTTTGCTAATCTGGGCAACTCATCCCGTACAAGTCTGTATTGGTCACGGCGACTTCGAGAGCTTATTTCATCCGCTGTTTTAAATAGCCCTTTGTGTTTTTGTACAAACATGCATGCTTCATATATATATAATGAAGGTAACGGCAGCAAACCAAGTTCCTTAAATATTGGTTGACATGATTCGTCAGATGGGATCCCGTATGCACGTATACATTTCTTCTGAGCGACAAATGCTCTGTTATGTCTGTAAATGCATGTCTTCTACTAGCAACCCGCCTCGGCTTCTTACTGATACAACATAGATACTTATATGATTGTAGTAAAATAAAATAAAATGTTTATTCAAAATCATAACGTAAATTATAAATACAATTTCGCTTAAATCTACATTAAGTTCACGCATGTCATGTGCCTGAACTAGGTAATCTTGTGTTTCAGGCGGGAATAGCTATTTTTATTTTTTTAAATAATCACATTTACATAAAATAAATAATATGACAAAATTCTTAGTCTCTTATTTTTAATCTTACTTACATTTAAATAAAATACGAACTATCTTTATTTTAGTACCAGTAATAACTTCTCTGTGTCTTCATAGGACATACCTACTTTGAAGAGCTTCCTTGAGAGTCTTCTTGCTGTTACAATAACTTAGGGAATAAATGTTTAATTTTGCGTTTAGTCTGTTATAAAGTAGTGGTCCAAGGAACATATAAAATTTAGCTGTGAAAGCATGTTTTGAACTTTTTTTTAAGGAAACTAAATCTTGTTTTTGTAAATTCACTGCGATAGGGAAGCGCTGTGTGTTGTCTTAGTACGGTGCTCATTATGAATAACGAGCGAACTACTTGACAAGATTTATAGAGAAGATTAGTAGGAAAAAGGAAAGGGCGACAAGTAGACACCTTGAGGATAGCTCTTTGCGCTCTCTCAATGGGTAGTAACAAGGTTTTATCCGCCCCGCCCCATGACGTAATGCAGTACGTCAAAATCGACTGACATAGAGCAATGTAAACTTGCCTAATTAGTTTTGGGTCTGCAATATATCGCAGCTTTTTAAATATGAGTATAAGCTTACGAATTCGACTATTTAAAGCTTTAATGTGGTTTGAAAGAAAGGGTGTCATCTAGAATGAGACCCAGGTATTTTATTTTGTTAGTCATTTTAATATGGGAACACATGCACTGACTATAGTGTAGAGTGATTAGTGATAATTATTATTATGATCAGACTAAACTCCCCTTTCCGTGCCTCGGAGAACACGCTAAGCCGTTGGTCCAGGTTCTCATCTGTACAGACGCCAGCACATCAAGCTACAACAACCTGCCAAATTTCTTTAATAGATTTTCAACTTTATTGTTAAAGAAATTAGGTTCAAAGTTGATTGGGAAAATTTGACAGTTTCGGCAGGGCTCCGTCACTCATGTACTTGCGCGCTATAATTACCTACCGCCCGGCCGAGCGGTCTAGGGCCGTTTGCGGACCAAATTCAGTGCGGTTTTCGCATGCGAAGCGCAAGCACATTGTTCGATTTTAATCGTTACCTACATTCGTTTGTACACGTACCTACGATGCCGTCTGGTACCTTATGTGCTGTAGATGGGTGCAAATCAGGTAAAAGAAGGGATAAACACCTAACATTTTTCGACCTTTTTACCTGTCAATGAAGAAAGGAAGTGATAAATAAATAAAATAAATGAAGTAAGAAGCATACCTGTCCTGGCTTTGTTGCTGAATTACAGAACATTCCTGATTTAAATGAATCTACGAATAGATTGTTTATCCATTTTAAAGCATTCAACAAAATATCGTCTTTTTACGGAATGTTAAAAGTGCCAACAGATGCGTTTCATAATTATGTAAGAGAACTTATGACTATGTTTATTAATTATTTTGAAAAAAAAATATGAAACAAAGGCCGGGTAGTAAGTACTCTTTATGAAATTTTAAATAACATACATTTTGATTCTCCCTGCCCTTGTTTCCCAAAACAATATCTAATAAAACTTTTTATTAGATTCAGGATATTTTCTACACTAAAATTTAATAACCGAGAGTTTAGAAAGGGTAAGAAATTTATAAAAAAATTATATAAAAATAAAACACATGTAAATTTAAAGATATTTTATTTTATTTTACCCACTCACTTACCTCTATAATTATGTTTTATCTAGATGTATTGCAAAGTCAGCACCAATTTATAAAAAATATATTTTATAAACGATACAATTTTAAACTACCACCTATAGTCAGAGCATATTTACTGTTCTCAATAGCATAGACACAAAAAGTTTGTTAATTTAATTTTATCGAAGAGGCAGCCCTGCGATTGCTGTGGGATCGAGCGGTACAAAAGCAATCACAACTGTACGCTTGAACATTTAGGCACATTTTAGCATGCAGCGGTTGCTGACTCGACGGAGTAGGCTATTATAGCAGTAGGTATTGGAAATTTTGTACTGAGTGAAGTATCTGTTACGTAGTAACTATTAAGTAATCTGTGGTTTCGGGTAGCTTCATGTGCTGGCGCCTGTACATTATTTGACAGTAGTTACGGGTAGACAAAAAGCCAGAAAATTTAACACTGGTATTGCCAAGGGGTTCATGCTACCCAGTTACTGGTTTGTGGAGGTCAGACAGGCAGTCGCTCCATGTAATACTCAGCTGCATCTAGTTAGACTGTAAGCTGACCTCAACATGGTTTGAAAGAGGCTAAGTAGATGATAACTATACGTACAGTTCTAAGGGTGCTCTGCCCCTATATTTAAAATGTCTGGTAACTTCAAAGATACTCTTTCTCATGATATGTACTGGATGCGCTTGAGTCTATCGAGAAACGGGCCAAAAGACTCATTTGCAACGAAACACTAGTCGATACAAAGCTCCAGAGCCTTGAACATCGACGACGAGTTGCTAGTCTATCGGTTTTCTATCGGTTACATTTCGGGAAGTTGTAGCGTAAAACCGCTACGGTTAAAACCTCCTCCAATCCTAATCCAAACTTTTCAATAAAAAATTTTTTCTTCATAGCTGTTATTCACATTTGAACCAGGAATCGTGAAAAAATCGTCGGTTGTTTGCCTTTTGACGGCGTCATTACATTTTTGGGACCCGATAAGTGATGGTCGACCTTATTTTTTGTGATTAATATCGAAATTATGAAGTGAAAGTTTTTTTTCTGTTGGTGTAAACCCAATAAAAAATATAAAGTGTCCTAGCAAAAGTATAGTCTGTGGGTGATTTTCTGGTTAATTTGGTATGTATTGTCGTCTTTTTTCTTTTCGATCCATTTCGCACTAGTTTCATAATTAATCAAAGATTCAGCTTGCATCGGTGGTCTGAAGTTTCTTTTTTGTTTAGATCCCGTTACAAGCCAATTTTTGGCTCCACCCTACGGGCAAGCGACGTCGGTTATCGACGACGGAGGTCGGGGCGCTCTCGCCCGATATCCGAGCACATCCTGTGCCTGAGACGTCCATCTCAAAGGCCTGAAGAGAGTACGAGGTAGATGCGGACTCCGCAGCGCAGTGGCTCCGTGATTTCTACGTTACTTCCCACAGTCGTGTTCAGCCGTCCAGGAATTACCGAGTTTTCGCAGCAGGAGTTCTATTTTAAATAGTGCACCTAATTTGTATATTTCTAATCTAAAAATTCTCACGTCAAAAACTCTTTCTAACCTAAGGCCTATCAAGACGCGTTGGATGCTCTTAGTGTTCTTGTAATTAAAATTACTAATAATGCGTATTCGCCTAGCTATAACCGATTGCAATCGATTTTTTCTTAGGTAAGTTAAAAATATTTGCATAATACTTTCGATAACATTCTTTTTCTTTCCGCTAAGTTAACCCACGCCATCACTGAAAGGTTCCCAATAATAACTAATATTTAACTTTTTATATTTTTTAATTAAGTACTTGTTTTCTATCTTTTTCCTTTTAATCAAAATTAAACGCATTAAGTAGCGGTTGTGTTTTACTGTGCACTTAATTTTATTTACGCTACAATATGGCGCCCGAATTAAAGTAAGTTTGCATATTAATTATTAGTAAAATACCTTTTTTTTGTTATCTCGTGTGTGGTTGCTCTTGAGAGCAATCTTTAATTTTCATCTTTCTTGTTGTGAGTTTCAGGTTTTAGAATTGGTCAGATACCCGTATGGAAGTTAAAAGGATTACCTGTCTTGAATGTTTTCCCGATTCATACGACTGGACTATAGAATTGCTAACTGAATTTATGTTCTTTGCTAAATTGTGTGATGTTTGTGAAATTCAATTTTAAAGATTAACTTTGTAACTATACCCAATTTCCAATTCTTTTATTTTCTCCCAAAATGTACGTATCTATTCCGAGTTTTATTTTATCCCAGTAGGTAGCGGTAGTTAGTTTCCCGTAGAGTGTGTTTGATGTGTGGATGGTTAGGCATCGTGACCAAAGGTAAGCTTTTTGAATGGTCGTGTGCTAGTGTCTACCTTTTTTATTTTTTAGCCCGTCTGTTTGCTTTTCTGCTATTTGGTAGTATCTGTTTTTGTTGGATTCTTAGCCCAGCGGATTCCTTTGACGTTTATTTTGTTGTCTTCTTCCCGTATCGATATTACGGCACGATATCTAACGATTTCCTGCTAAGTCCCGCTCTCTTTCATTTAATCTATTTCTATTTTGTGTTTAAAAATGTCCGAAGAAGGTTCTATCGGTGAGACTCCTTTACACGAAAGTATTATTATTTCTAGACCTCCTCCCATTCCACCTAGGCCCACTCCGGGTACTAGTCGTTCTAACTTACCTTCTCCTATGAAATCCGAGGACTGTCCCGGTTACCTTCTAAAACGATTTTCGCTAAGAAAATGGAACATAAATTATACTGGAGATACCAGTGTTCGAAATTTTTTTACCAGTATCGAAGAAGAGAAGGATTCAGACGACATAACTGACAGATATCTGCTTAAACGCTTCCACGAAGTGTTATCCGGTCGCGCCTTGAATTATTATAGGTCAATCCGTCGACCTGATATGACTTACCCCGAATTAAAAGAAAATTTCTTCAATACATTCGGAGAAATTGATTTCGAGTTTAAAACCGGTCAACAAGTTAGAAATACAAAACAGAAATCAGATCAACCTGTTTTACATTTTGTGCATCAGATTTCTCAATTGAATGATACATTACGTAAACCAGTCGATAAATCTGAACTATTAGAAATTATCACTCACAACATGCATCCTAGATATTTTCCATGCTTATCGATACATAAATTTACTGACTTAGATGCGCTTATTGACACTGCATCGCATTTTGAAAGTTTTTTGCCCAAATCTACAAAATTAGTTTCAAGCGCAACAAATCAATCACAAATCTGTCCAAAATGCAATAAAACGGGACACCCCTATCGTACTTGCCCTGATTTCCCTGGTATGCTATGTTTTAAATGCCGCACACCTGGTTTTATAACTCGTGATTGCCCAAAATGCAATCCAAAAAAATGTTTAGCCCACCGGCGACACGCATTACTCCGTACAGTGTCACCGGTGATAGCGTCCGATTCGTCTGATAACCGTCCTTTCATCGAGATCATATTGTGTAACCGGGTCGTTAAAGCCCTACTTGACTCTGGTGCACAAATGTCCCTTATTAGTGATTGTTTAACCCAACAACTGGGTATTTCTTTAAAATCAAACGTTCAGTTCCCACGTGTTATTTCCGCTAATAACTCTCCTATTGATATTTTAGGAACTATCTTTCTCCCAGTTAAGTTTAATGTTACGACTTTTGTCCACGAATTTTTAGTAGCACGTTCTATGTCTTCTTCAGTTATTTTAGGTATCGAATTTTGGAATAAGTTCGGTTTGACTTCAGTTTTTAGTCAAGCTTTTAACAAAAATATCAAAGGTAATATGTACCTTCCTCCCGACTCTAATTCCCTACCTCCTGACTCACATACCCTTCCCTCTGACTCTCAATCCCTTCCTCAGATTAATTGCATTAGCGAGGTTCGATACATTTGCCCTCGTAACGTTTTATTACCAGACCAAGAGCTAAAGTTACAACGGGTCATTGAGGAATTCGATGTCATTTCATCCGATAAAGTTGGCCTTGGTAAGACTACTTGGCTATCACACAAAATAAACACTACTGGACCACCAATTAGACAACGTTTTTACCCTCTTTCACCTGTTAAGTTAAAGTTGCTCAATGAGGAAATCGATAAGATGCTGGAGATGGGTGTCAAACGTGAGGGCACGTTCTCCATGGGCCAGTCCTGTTGTGATGGTTACCAAAAAGGACGGTTCTGTACGTTTTTGCGTTGATAGTAGGAAATTGAATAGCGTTACTACTAGAGATTCTTATCCGCTCCCCCGTATTCACGATATTCTTGACAACCTTCGAGGTGCAAGGTATATAAGTTCTCTTGATTTTAGGAGTGCATTTTGGCAGATTCCCCTCGCTGATGATGAGAGTTGTGAAAGAACCGCTTTCATAGTTCCACAACGAGGTTTATTTGAGTTCGTCAGAATGCCATTTGGTCTCACGAATGCAGCTTCCGAGATGCAGCGCCTTACTGATATGATCGTCAATTTTGAATTCACTTCGACCAGTGATAATTGCGTTTTCGGTTACGTCGATGATCTAATCATAATATCAAAAGACTTTGATAGTCACCTCTCGCTCCTTAGAAAAGTACTAGACCGTCTCAAGGAGGCCGATTTAACTATTAACCTAAAAAAATGCGAGTTCTGTAAAAGCGAATTGAAATATTTGGGTTATATCATTAACGAAAAGGGTTTACAAACTGATCCCAGCACGCTCGATGCTATTAGGGATTATCCCGTTCCTACTACAGCTAAGTCACTACGTGGTTTTATTGGGTTATGCTCATATTATAGGCGTTTTGTTGATGGTTTTTCTTCTATTATAGCTCCACTCACTGCCCTTATAGGAAAAAAGAAGGGTCGTGACCCTATAAGTTGGGATGATGCCGCCGATCAAGCATTCCTAAAATTAAAGGATGCGCTCATCAATACTCCCGTTATGGCATGTCCAGATTTCTCGAAGCCCTTCATTTTGCAATGTGATGCGTCAGCTGTTGGTCTTGGTTCAGTTCTTTCTCAAAAGTTCGATGTTGTTGAACATCCTATCGCTTATTATTCACGCTTATTCTCAAAAGCAGAACGCAATTATAGTACAACTGAACGTGAACTTTTATCCGTTCTTGATTCCATTAAGCATTTTCGCTGTTATTTAGATGGAATGAAGTTTTCTGTTATAACCGATCATATGGCCTTGAAATGGCTCCTCACACTATGTAATCCCTCAGGGCGTTTGGCGCGATGGGCTACTGTGATTTCCCAATACACGTTTGATATCATTCATCGCAAAGGGTCGCAACACGTCGTTCCAGACGCTTTATCTAGAATGTACGCGAGTCCGGTTACATTCGATCAAGGACCTGACCATACCAATGATAGATGGTATAAAAAGGTGTATTTAGGGGCTCGTGACTCCCCTCAAACGTTTCCAGCTTACGCCATTCGGAACGGTGTTCTGTTAAGACGCATGCCAATCACTAACCCATTGTGCTCTGATCCTTGGCGCGTAGTTTTACCCGTTGAAAAAGTTAAATCCGCTATATGGGAAGCTCATAATAATCCTCTCTCTATACATCCTGGAGTTTCAAAGACTTATTTTAAGCTCAAGGATAACTTTTACTGGCCAAATATGTTTCGAGATGTTTCTGAGACTTTAAGGCAATGTGAGGTTTGTAAAGCTTATAAGATCGCGAATTCCCAACCACGTGGTCATATGTGTTATCCAAAGGAAGTTTCTTTACCTTTACAAATGATTTCTATCGACGTTATTGGACCGCTTCCAATCGCTTATTATGGGTTCAAATACATTTTATCTATGGTCGATGTTTTTTCTAAATATGTTTGGTTAGTGCCCCTTAAAAGGATTGACGCCAATTCAGTTATAAAAGCTTTGGAATCTGAAATATTTTTTAACTTCGGAGTTCCACGGTCTATTCTCTGTGATAATGCTACCGTTTTTCGTAGTAATCAGTTTTTAAACTTTCTTAGATCGTTTCGCATTGAATCCCCTACATATACCCCTTATTACACTCCACAAGCAAACACGGTAGAACGTTATAACCAAAGTGTCGTTACTTGTTTGAGCATATTGGTTGGCGAGAACCAAAGGAATTGGGCTAAATTGTTACCCAAGGTCAAACTTTACCTCAATTCATGTATTAATTTAGCCACAGGGTTTACGCCAAACTTTCTCATATTCGGTAGAGAAGTCTGTATGGATTCATCGCGTGCGAATAACCAGACTCTAAGCACTAATTTAGCTGAAAGTCGGGAACAACACGCGAGTAATCTGACTTCGCTCGCCGAGATTTACGCAAAAGTAGCGGACAATCTTTCTTCTGCTTTTCTCCGTAATTCGCGAAATTACAATACGAACCGGACGGCTATTACACTTAATGCCGGCGACATTGTATGGAGGCGTAATTTTTCAAAATCGTCAGCTGCTGAATACTTTACAGGAAAGCTTGCTCATCGTTTCATTAAATGTCGTGTGATCAGAGTCATCTCCATGACTACATATGTCCTACAAGACTGTGATTCTCATCATATTGGACAATATCATATAAAAGACATACTTAAATGAATTAATTTGTTCCATATTCTTAACTTAATCAGCATTACTTATGTTAGGCCATTAGTTTTCAATTAACGACACCTCTTTTATTATTTCGACCCTCATTCCTCCCTGGAGTTAATATTTATTCATAACCATTTCCTCTCATTAGGCGTCGTATTTTTGATTTTGATTTAAGGTCCACCCTCGCCAACTTAACCCTCTCTCTTTAACTTAACCTTCTAACTTATCCCTCTATAACTTAAGCTCTTAAATTCAGTCTTGAGTCGTGTTTGACTTTGAGTCGTGTTTGACTTTGAGTCGTGTTTGACTTTGAGTCGTGTTTGACTTTGAGTCGTGTTTGACTTTGAGTCGTGTTTGACCTTGAGTCGTGTTCGACTTTGAGTCGTGTTTGACTTTGAGTGGTGTTTGACTTTGAGTCGTGTTGGACTTTGAGTCGTGTCTCACTTCGAGTTTTTATCTGACTTCGAGCTTTTGTGTTCGACTTCGAGTTTTTGTTTGACTTCCTTTGAGTTTTCGTCGTATTTTTAAGTTATTTCTTAATCTCAACTCTTATTTGTTTCGTGTTGATTATTGTTCTTTGTTCCTATATATATTTAAGAATATTACTCTAGATCTATCGTTTGTTTTTCTATTCTAATGTAGGTTTAGGAGACGCATCTGAAGCTCGCACTGTTAACGTCTAAACTGGAGGCCGGCTTTCAATTTTATTCAGTATCAGCTGCACTTCGATGTTGTTGATTTGATGTATTTAGTTTAAAGTTAGTTAGGCTAGTTTATTTAATTTGTATATTATGGTTTTCACTCTTGGTTGATGCTATCCCTTTTGTGTTGTCAGTCTGTTATTGTGTTTTCAATCTGTTGTTGTGTTTTCAATCTGTTGTTGTGATGTCAATCTGTTATAGCGTTGTCACCCTCTCACTGGGTTGATACATTCACTTGGGTTGATCTCTCACCTTTCTTTTAGGGTTGTCAACCACCTTTCTTTTAGGGTTGTCACTCACCTTTCCTTTAGGGTTGCCACTCACCTTTAGGGTTGCTACTCTCAATTTTTTTTACTGGGAATGGGGTACTGTAGCGTAAAACCGCTACGGTTAAAACCTCCTCCAATCCTAATCCAAACTTTTCAATAAAAAATTTTTTCTTCATAGCTGTTATTCACATTTGAACCAGGAATCGTGAAAAAATCGTCGGTTGTTTGCCTTTTGACGGCGTCATTACATTTTTGGGACCCGATAAGTGATGGTCGACCTTATTTTTTGTGATTAATATCGAAATTATGAAGTGAAAGTTTTTTTTTCTGTTGGTGTAAACCCAATAAAAAATATAAAGTGTCCTAGCAAAAGTATAGTCTGTGGGTGATTTTCTGGTTAATTTGGTATGTATTGTCGTCTTTTTTCTTTTCGATCCATTTCGCACTAGTTTCATAATTAATCAAAGATTCAGCTTGCATCGGTGGTCTGAAGTTTCTTTTTTGTTTAGATCCCGTTACAAGCCAATTTTTGGCTCCACCCTACGGGCAAGCGACGTCGGTTATCGACGACGGAGGTCGGGGCGCTCTCGCCCGATATCCGAGCACATCCTGTGCCTGAGACGTCCATCTCAAAGGCCTGAAGAGAGTACGAGGTAGATGCGGACTCCGCAGCGCAGTGGCTCCGTGATTTCTACGTTACTTCCCACAGTCGTGTTCAGCCGTCCAGGAATTACCGAGTTTTCGCAGCAGGAGTTCTATTTTAAATAGTGCACCTAATTTGTATATTTCTAATCTAAAAATTCTCACGTCAAAAACTCTTTCTAACCTAAGGCCTATCAAGACGCGTTGGATGCTCTTAGTGTTCTTGTAATTAAAATTACTAATAATGCGTATTCGCCTAGCTATAACCGATTGCAATCGATTTTTTCTTAGGTAAGTTAAAAATATTTGCATAATACTTTCGATAACATTCTTTTTCTTTCCGCTAAGTTAACCCACGCCATCACTGAAAGGTTCCCAATAATAACTAATATTTAACTTTTTATATTTTTTAATTAAGTACTTGTTTTCTATCTTTTTCCTTTTAATCAAAATTAAACGTATTAAGTAGCGGTTGTGTTTTACTGTGCACTTAATTTTATTTACGCTTCAAAGTGTACGATGGAATTACACAATCTAATTCCTCCAAGCTCGTTCCATCATCGGACTACAAGACAAACGGCGATGCGCCATCGTTACATGGTGGGCATTCCACCCATACGCATAAAACGTTTTGGGAGTACCTTCATTGTGCGTACGGCTAAGGAGTGGAATTCGCTGCCGGAGTCTGTGTTTCCCGATAGCTATAACCTAGGTGTCTTTAAGTCTAAAGTAAATAGGTTACTTTTAGGTAAACGTGCTCCATCTTTGTTAAAGTATCAAAAAGAAAACATATCAATCGATACCAATTGTCTATGCACAGTCACATTTCCTCATTTTAATCTCTTCCCATCCCTAATTCTTTCACTTCCTCCCAATCCAAAACCACAGTCCATAAGTCAGTCTGATACTAATCTCAACAAGAAAATGGCGCGGTAATTTTATCGGCTCAAAATTAAACATACTTCTACCTACCAAGACTAATACTTTATCAATCTACTTTGGTGATAAGTGGCAATTAATGGGGCGCCCCAGAGCAGTGTAGTGATCATTGGCCACGGATTCAACTCGCCGACGAAGACCCGTGAGTTACCTTAATTTCCTAACCTTGCTCTCATGTGTATGTGCACGGCTAAAATTCCCCTAAGGACGCAGTTTCACATATCGAAGGTTTAATCAATCATAACAACAACAATCTTCGATCACATCATCACTTACCATCAGGTGAGATGCTGGTCAAACGCGAGCCTATCATCAATAAAAAAATATGCTGTCAATTCAACTCAACTCAACTCAAAATGTTTTATTTAATATAGGCCTACATGGGCACTTACAAAACGTCATCATTTAAGGCACGGTTCGAAATTGTTCGTTTTCTATGGAGAAGAACCGGCAAAAAACTCCACAGTTACTCTTTTCAAATCAAAATGTCATTTTTACAATGTGTCCATAATACAGATTAATTAGGTATGAGAGGACAGTATAGACTAATTAATACCGCACGATGGAATTACAAATAAAAAATTGTAAAACAAATCTAAGAGTCTACAGCACAGAAATAAAAATATCTATGGTCTACAGTGTTCTCCCATTCACAAAAAAGCTTTATATTATATTAAAATAAACTTGAGAAGCGACAACATGAAAGGTCAAAAGTCTATTTCGTTCTACATTCAATTTATAACGTATCTTACTGGTTTTTAAAAACATACCTAATTGGTATTTAATTGGTTAAGGAAGAATACTGTTTTATATAGCTCTGGAAATAAAAATTGATATGTTAGGTTAAAGAAGCAGGTAATTTTGCAATGAGAGCGCACAGAAATATGATTTTTACGATATTACAGTAGAAATATTTTTAATTCTCGGCTTTATTCTACTATAATATGCATGTATTAAATATATATATAAATTTTCTTCTTCAATCACTCTATGATGAAAACCGCAATAAAATCCGTTGCGTAGTTCCAAAGATCTAAGTACAGAAGAGGGAAGCGACTTTGATTTATTGTATGTAATAAATATTATTAGAAACACCATAGCAAATTGCAATAAATCGACAATTGGTTGAGTTTACCTGAATGTAACTAAGTTGATGGTCTTGTAAAACAAAAGTTTGAATGCAAAGAATATGTGAAGAGAATAAATCAAGTCCGAGATCGCTATAATCTTTTATAATATAGTCCATAAAAGCTAAGGAAACTTCTGAGCAAGTACCTACGTATCTTCTTATTTATTATCTCGTTGGATTATTCGATTCCGTTTTCGACTAATCCGGAATGCCATTGAACTGTGTTACCTTTGTATGTAAATGAACACCTTTTCAATTGTCCTAATAGTTTCCATAGCAATCATCAATACTTTTCAGATTTATTGTATTTTACTATTAATCAAGACTAAGACTCTTATTTTAAATAGTAATGAGTAAAGACCAAATTGCTTTATTATATGGGTTGCCTAAATCTAGTTAATTAAAATAAGAATATTGTTTTTGTGGATTGCCATATTTACTTCATGGTTGCTTTCTTAAAAGGAAAAACAGTGAAGTTTAAGTGTATTGGTGATATTGAAAATGTAAGGTGGTACTGGTCTCCAGGTATGTAGTAATTATGACATGGTAAATACCGCAGGAGTCTATAAGGACCATTCGTCCGTTTCAGACTCAAATCCCACCGTAAACCTGATCATCAGTCATGATGAACCGACTAGAAAGTGAGAGAGAGAAATACCAAGAGCAATTCCCAAACACGTGAGAAACAGTTCGAGGAACTATTTCTCTACAAACATTGTTAAATCCCTTAGCTGTGTCGTGGCCGAATACTTTTACGCGGATTCAGGTCAAACAGGGTATTTGGCAACAGAAGCTTTAACCACCTGATTATTTTCATTCTATTCCGCTTTTCTCAGAAAATTTTAAATTTAAACTTGCCTTATTAAAAAACGAAGGCAAAAAAATATTGATTGACGAATGAAGGAAAGAACTACGAGTTTCATTTCAGTTATTTATTGATTTGAATGGCATAAAACTGTACATGCTCTTAACACTGTTTTTCTTTATAATCATTTTAAAAATTACAAGACATCTTCCTCTATTGAAGGTCAGGAACTGCGTCACGTCTCTGAGATTATCATAAACAGCTCGTTACACAGTCCATTTGGTAAGCGTGGAAGCAAACTGAATTGTTAAGGCCGAAAAAATTGGCCAAGTGCGAGTCAAACTCGCCCATGAAGGGTTCCGTAGTAACTAAGCAAAATAACTTTGTTTTTCATAGTGTTTGTATGAAATACAAAGTTACATTTGCGGTTTTAGTAAATGTGCTATATCTCAAAAACTAATGACTCTATCTTGTTCAAACTAATTTTCTTTGAAAGTTTTTATTAAGATCTAGTATTATATTTTATTTATATTTTTCACTTTATTATTATATAAGTTAGAGGACGCCCATTTTACCACTTTGGAAGTGTCTATCTCTTAAACGATTGATTTTAGGAAAAAATTATTTTAGAAACCTTTTTTTAAAGACCTATCTATAGATACCAAACGCGTATAATTTTGATGAAAAAAAAAGTATTTTCAGTTTCAGTTCCATGTATATCCCCCTTTAATTTTATACATTTTTTTTTTAAATTTTGTACAAGAATCGACAAGCGGTTTATATAATACACCTACCTACTAAGTTTCACATGTAGTCCTAATAGTTTCGGATTAAAATAGCTGTGACATACAGACGGACGGACACACAGACAGACAGACAGACATACATGACGAAACTATAAGGGTTCCGTTTTTGCCATTCGGCTACGGAACCCTAAAAATTAGGTTCTCCATTGAGACTGTTCGTTAGCTTGTATTATTCCAACTTTGTTGCTGTAAGGAATTTATATTACTAAGCATGGAACCCAAAAGTTTACTGGTCGATAAAACCTTGTTGCATTAATTCCGGCTGTACAATCGCCAGCACATCAAGCTATCCGAATCTGTCAAATTTACCCAATTGAGTTTGAACCTTATAATGCTGTTATAAAGTTGTAAATCTATTAAATTATTTTGACAGATTTGAGTACGTTGATGGACCGGACACCGTACATTTGTACAACTCATCCTCTATTTAGCCTTTTCCCAAATCTGTTGGAGTCGGCTTTCAGTCTATCCAAATACAATTGAGTACTAATATTTTACATAGAATGCTTATCTGACCTAAACAGTCATGTTACGATAATATTTGCATAAACTGTGTGTATGACGGAATAAAATATGATATTCCCACAACGTTCAACTTATTACAATATCTCAAAAACTTGTATTTTTTTAGGCTTTGTAACAATAAAATAAAAACAATTGTAATAACACAGTGGACTGGAACACAATACGTGTTTATTTTAGTTTCTTTGTAGTATGTAACATAGTCTTTTCAAAAATGAAACTCCACGTTAACTTTAAACTCCAGCTTTAAAATAATACTTTAAGTGTTACAATAGTTTATTTATGAAGCAGAAATAAGACTTAATTTTAATCAAAATACACTAGTGTGTTTCTTGCTAATATTATAAATGCGATGAAATGAAATGAAATATTTATTTTGTAAATTGGTTATAACAATTTTACACTTCGTTTTTGTGATGATAGCGATCTATTTTTTTTTATTCTAATCCTTTTTAACCCTGTAGGAATTCCGGGTTGAAAAGGAACCCCCCTCGCAAAAGAAGTGACAGGCATAGCCAATAATTTTAACACATTTACAAGTTTGTAGGTGCAAGAGTTTTAAATTCTTATGTAAGTAATGGTATAGTATAGATTCATTGCAAATGCATGGATCACCATTATTATAATGGTTCTCAATATTTAGACCTATTTTCGCGATTACTCATGTTTTTGTGCTACTCTAATGATTACAGACCGGTTAAAACCTAAATACATATAATATTTTAATGTGTGTTATTGGAAATTAGTTCGTATGTAACAGTTTTTTTCGCTGCAGCACTGAATCAGAAAGTTGTGCTAAATACCTTGGGTTATTTTACCATTTCAGCACACTGTGATATTTTGAAGGTACACAAGAAACCAGATACATATGCGATCAAATTGTTTATTTTTATTTACGGTGCACACATCAATTAACGGTTCTCGCATGAAAAACTCTGAACAGTTTTTGGGGATTTGCATACATGTATGTCGCTACAAGTTAAATCCAACACAAAATTTTATTGAATTCGAATAAAATGCTAGCGCGTTGCTGTTCAAATAAGCGCTTTGGAACTCAAAAGTTTTAGGCCAAAAAGGCTGAATGTCAAACAAACACACCAGTGTTGACTGAGGGTACTTAAAACAAGGCTTTGTGAAATGCTTTTGGATGGACAAAATATATTTATAGAACTTACTATTCAGTAGGTACCATTACCATTATACAACGTGTAATTTAAAGGGTATATACATACCAAGTGCACAGCTTCCTTGGATGATAACAAACGATATAGCAAGGTTTTTGTAATCCTATGTCTACATGTGTGGAACTTATTAGAAATTTCAATACATTGATACCAGAGACCGAATTATTCAAATTAAGAAGAACGAAGAGAATTATCGTTTTATTGGCAAGTGACGTGGAAAGTGATGACCCTCATAGTGCTGTGACATGTTTGTTATTACTAGTATTCAAGAAACATATGAAACCAATCATTTGGGGTCAATTCTGTGAGTCACTTCTTTTGAGCTGAAACTTTGCATAGAGACTCCATACCAGATGTTGTCTTCAGTCCTTTTGGATAGATATGGGGTTTCCATTACACGTTATACATCATTCACTTAGGTACATTACACGAGTCTTTTGTGATTTATGAGTGAGGTCTGTATCCCGAAACCAAGAGAAAAGTTCCGATGTTTTGAGTACATTTATTTGTTTTGGTTTGCAATTGCTCGGTCAGATAAACTTTAAAATACCAAATCGATCTGTGCGCACTCCACAATTGTTCAGTATTCCCTCTAGTAACAATAATGTTTCTGAAAACAGTCCGTTGTCCAGAATGTGTAGTCAATATAATGTAATATGCTCTAATTTAGATTTGTTTTTGAATAGTTTTAACGAATTTAGAAATTTGCTCTATAAAATGTAATTACAACCATAATTATCATTTAGTATCATTTAGTAACATTAAGCTTGATATTAACAGAACCCAACCGTCACTAATGAAGTATATTAAACAATGAATGCTGTGTACAGTAATAATTGGACCTCATATTTATGTAATGTATATTGTTATAACTGTACTAAATGCCTTAGTCTGTAGTCTGTCTCTGTACTTATTAAAATAAAATAAAATAAAAATAAAATAAATGACTGAGGGACAGATGATAGACCCTCTCTGGATGGAGTGGAAGAGAGTATCAAACTTCTACATACTAAAATTGCACTCCGTTTATTATCTCGTTAGAACACAACACCAGAATGCTTTGAAATAAAGGCTTTTTAACAAAAATCAAAATTAAACAATAATTTAGATGAAAATGATTTAAAAAAAATATCGTGAAAGTAAAGCTTGGCAATAATTAATGAAAAATGATACCTGATAAATGTCCACCATGTCCACGCTTATAGATGTCGATTCTTTCGTCAATTCTATTTTCTCTTTGACAAAATCTTTGGTCTATATCACTTCGCGAATTTTGAGTGTTAAGGCTGCAATCGATACGATTGATTCCGTATTATAGGCTCAATCTTTAACATAACCCCATTAAAATAATCCAGCAATGTAAGTTAAATCACCGTCGTCTTGACATCACTGACTTGTGGCACCGTCTTATTGAAACCACATGGTTTCAATAAGACGGTGCCACAAGTCACACAACCACCGAAACAATGAATTTATTGCAAACGAACTGCCCGATCGCATAATTTTACGAAATTCAGCCGCTAAATGGCCAGCTTGAACATGTGATTTACCACCTTTTTATGGGGTTACTCTATACGGAGCCAATCGAATTGATTGCAGCTTTAAAACTCAAAATTAAAGCAAAAAGCATGCATTAGATTCACAATTTCAATTTAAAAGATCATGGAAGTTAGTTCATAAGTATACTTTTTAAAGCGAGAAAAAGCTATAGGTTTTTTTCACAAAAAATGCACAATTACAGTGAGAAAAGCTCCGGAATAAAACTAGACATCAATTAATAATGACGAACAAAAAATATGCTTGGAAAAAGTACGGCTTATTTCGTTTCTATCGAAACTAGCTCACCTAGTGAAGGGAGTACCGAACTATTAAAACACTTCAACAATATACAACGTGTAATTTAAATGGTATATACATACCAAGTGCGTGGCTTCTTTGGATGATAACAAACGATATGGCAAGGGTTTTGTAATCCTAAGTCTACGTGTGTAGAACTTATTACAAATTCCAATACACTGATACCAGAGACCGAATTTTTCAAATTAAGAAGAACGAAAGGAATTATTGTGTTATTGGCAAGTGACGTGGAAAGTTATTGACCCTCGTAGTGCTGTGACACGTTTGTTATGATTGGTATTCAATAAATATATGAAACCAATAATTTGGTATCAATTCTTTGAGTCAGTTATTTTGTGCTGAAATTGTGCATAAAGACTCCATACCAGATGTTGTCTTCAGCCCTTTTGGATAGATATGGGGTTTACGTTACACGTTGTATATGTTTAGTTAGGCAGAACGCTAACTAACTCGTTGGTAATGTGGTCGCAAGCATAACTGCTGAGCATAAAATCTTGGGTTCGATTCGCTGGTCGGGTAGAAAGTGCTATTGGGTTTTTCTGGAAGGAATTTCTCAGTGTGTGTGAGTGCGGTGTGATACCCCGGTGCTTCGGTATAAACGTTAAGCCGTTGGTCTCGGCTATCATATCGGCATGCTTGACGGTCATTATGGGCAGTCAGAAGCCAATACATCTGACGAAGTCTATATTTTTTATGATTGAATTACAAGTGTGTAGATTTCAGATTACTCCTCGAACTTGTACTATACTTACAGAATAGGGTAGTTTCCTGTGTTACAAAATAATTATTTTATTTGGTCCATTATGTAGGTTTTCAAAAAATATTGGTCACGTATTTTTTGCTTTTTCAAGTCAAGAAAAATTCACAAAGATGGAAAGCTTCAAAGTACAGGAGTGTGAGCTGCTGACGTCACAAATTGCTAAGATTTATACCGAGGTGTGACGTCACGCGAAATTTCAACTCACGGTATCGTCTTAATTTTTCAATTACGTGGAAAAATAAAAAATACGTGTCCAATGTTTTTTGTTAAACTACGTGACGGACTAAATAAAATATAGCCAGATTTAATCATTCTAAATCAACGGGAAGCACCGTATCAATTTTGAATTCCTTGAGAGTCAAAATACGCGTTTTGTGCGGCATAACTGGCCGTATCTTTATTTACGTTAATTGAGAAGTTCGTATTTTTCCGTCTCAGTTTAATTACAACTTCTACGAAAATATTACCCTGAGTTTTTCCTTGTAATATAGCAAAACATTTATTTTCATTTTTAACCTTAATTATTCTACTTCTTATACCAAAGCCGGTCTTTCTGATGCGGTATTTCTGTGACATATACAATATTATTGGGTAACAAATAATTTACCTTTTATTCTCGGTTGCTAGCTACTATAGGCCTGGATAGTTTTGGATATGTGGATATAGACAAGAAAATCTTAGTATTTACCTATTTACGTTATTCATCTATAAGGAAAAAATATTACCTACAATTTCAATCAATCAATCAATGTTTTTATTGCAAAAATGTTTGGTACAGTCGGTTACATAATATAAGTATAAATATTAATAGATCGCTAAACAAAATACCAATTTAAAGTGGATCTAGCAGCTTACCTAGGTTACGTAGTAGCCTGTGTTAGTCCGCCAGCCCCTAATTCCCATAACGAAGCAAAATACAACAAATTGGGACTGCGTTTTAAATAACGACTGTGTTCTACACTTGCTATTTTTAAATTATTTGTGAAGTGTGATATGTACGTGTTTACCGTATGAAGTGTGATGAGTGTAATAGTGCGTATGATTTGGCGTCAACTGAGCTTATGTGTGTGAACGGAGCGGAGCGAGCAATAGGAGTAAGAGAGTGATGTAAAAAGAGATTCGGTGTCATCGTAATTTATATATGACAGAAAAACTGCTGTCCCCTTTTTAACCGATTTAAAAAAAGAAGGAGGTTCTCGGTTCATCGGAATCTTTATTTGCATACTTTGTAAGAAGATTAATGCAGAGGGATAGATACAATTTTTAAGACAACAATGGAAAGTCCCGATAATAAAGTAGTATTAATCAAGTTAGTTTAAAATTCATCATCCGTTTAGCCTTTTGTCGTGGGTCGGCTTCCAGTTCAATTGAATGCAGCTGAGTACTTGTATTTTACATGGAGCGACTACTTATTTGACCTTCACTATCTAGTAGCTGGGTAACATGAAACTCCTTCGTAAGACTGATGTCAGATTTTCTGGTAACTAGGTACTGTCAAAGCAAAGAAGTATAAATGACAACCGGAAAAAAAAAGAAAAAAAAAAAAAAACTAACGACTTAACGTACTTCCGAAGGCACGGAAGAATCTCGATTTGTTAACACGTTCGCTGACAGTGAGCACTTACCCTGATACCAAATTACGACAGTAGAATTTTCCACAACGTACTCTTAAATATAAGTGGCCCGTCCCTCGACGTACTGTCATAACGCTTTATTTTAATTTCCCACCTAACGACGTACTGTCAGCGAACGTGTTAGGATTCACAAGTTTTCCAGTTTCCGAAATCAATTGTAGCCTACATGTTGCCCAGAGTTAATACCTATATAACAATACAACTAACATTCAAATCCGTTTAATATATAATTCCGAAGATTAGCGTGAACACATAAACAGATAGTTTTTAAGCCCCTCACAACTAATTTTCCTTTTTGTAGATACAGCGTGGCGATTACGTTATCACATTAATTGAAACCACGTATTCTATATTAGGTTTTTTATTATATTATACAATTAAAATAATTTAATAATAAACATTATTATAGCCGTGGGATCTTTTTTCCATTATAATATTTCACAATATCATGTATTGCATAGACGTAATCAACTGACCAATCACTCGGCGCGTGCTCTAGTGGCGCCGGCGCCGTGGCGTTGCTGTTTTTACAGGTCAGTAAACTAATATTATAAAAGATTATTTATTTTTTACCAATAACGCCATTTATTTTGTTTCAAAAATGCATTTTCTTAATTTTAGTAAAATTATTCATTTTAGTATTTTAATCGCCACCCTGTATAATCAATTTACAGACACATTTTTTTAGGTTTCGCCATTTCCGTTGGTCCATTCGTCTGTCCGCGGCTTAGCTCAGAAACTATTAGTGCTATCAGACTGAAATTTGGCATGGATATGCATATTAATCACGCCAACAAAATGATCAAATATTTTTTTTTATTCGTTATAGGTTTGCGTTTTACCACTATCTCACCTGATGGTAAACAATGATGTGGTCGAAGATGAAGTACGCTTTTTTTTTACGTGGTAAAATCATCAAATAAGTCCTCCCACCCCGGGCAGGGCCGGAGGGACTGTCAGACTTGTACTGACTAAAATCCACGGTGTTCCTTCAATAGCCCTTTACGTTCCGGGGTCATGGTAATGGGATAAGTCCCACGACCCCGGCAGGCTTCGGCCCTCTACAGGGAGGGCTCTTTGAGGCGCGCGTGGAACACAACGCGCCGTCGACCCGGGCATGGTCCATGGTCCTGGTGGCTGGAGATCGTCGGCCGACGTCCGACGCCGTGGGCGTCTACCACTGCGGCTGGGCTGGAGGAAGGACGCCATCCTCTCCCTCACGCGGCCCGCCTCCTCCTTCGATAGCATAACTGCTTCGCAGAAGGAGGCGACCGCTTCCCACTCTGTCTCGCCTCGACCAGTGCCGGACGCGCGAGAGGTCTCCGCCGATCGCCGAAGATGAAGCACACTTGCCTAAAAGTAATCTATTCACTTATACTTACTTACCCCAGGTTATATCTATCAGGAAATGCAGAAAGTATTCCCAAAACGTTTCGTACGTATGGGTGGGATGTCCGCCATGTAACGATGGCGCATCGCCGTTCGTCTTGTAGCCCGATAATGGAACGAGCTTGGTGGAATTAAACTGTGCAATTCCATCGCACACTCTCCGAAATATTACCGATAGAAAACCGATAGACTAGCAACAACACCTTGGTATTGTTCGTCAAATTGTTAAGCTCCTTGTTCTAAGTTGAGCTATACGTCATGTGACAAATGCTTGCACTGTATGGACAAGCCCACTCAAATCTATGAGCATCTTTCCTCAAAAAATTTCCTCAAACGGTAACTTACAAGGTTCCTATTTATTTTTAACCAGTATAGGTTTAAAAGAGATGGAACCCTGAGTTAGTTTTGGTGTTTCTTCTCAGGGTAGTCAGTTAGGAAACGCCGGCCTCATCTAGTTTAAATTTACGAAAAAAAAATACTTGTAAAAGTGTTATTTAATAACCGAATTGCAAAATAAAGATCATTCGGTTCTAAGTACCTTTTTTTAAAAAACTATTTTTGGACCTTGAAAGAATTTTAATGAAAAATAGTGTAACAATACAATTTTAATGTGTCCGCCACGAAGTTCAAAGTATGACTGCCAGAAACTACTAATAATTATGATTCGGAAAACAACAACTATGGGAAACATTATATGACACTTAAGGGGTGTCAACATTTATATTTTATATGCTTAGGGCTGTCTTACAATTTATAACAGTACGGAACTCTCGGTAAGCTAATTCGACTCCCATTTGGCGATGTAGTAAACTACATAGCCCTACACTGTGCGTGGCCCAACACGCACTTGGCCGGTTTTTTACTGTTTTATTATGTACTTATGTGTATTAAATAAAGCTCCTTTTTATGTGAAATTTTAGGGTTCCGTAGCCAAATGGCAAAAAATGGAACCCTTATAGTTTCGTCATGTTTATCTGTCTGTCTGTTCGTACGTCACAGTCTGTTTGTATTATATTCCAAAACTATTAATACTACATTATATGAAATTTAGTAGGTAGATAGATGTACTCTGTGAACCGCTTTCCGATTTTCAAACCTATACGTGTGTGGTATACCACTTTTTCTTAAAGTTAATCATTTAAAAGATAGACGCTTCCAAAGTGGTAAAATGTGTATCCCCTCTAATTTTTATAATAATGGAAATATAAAAAGTCTAAAATAAAATATATGCTGCAGATCCTAATGCAAAATTTTTAACAAAACTTGGTTTGATCGAGTCAGTAGTTTCTGAGATATAGCACATTTTATAAAACCGCAAATAAAACTTTGTTTTTCATACAAACACTATGATAAACAAAGTTATTTGGCGTAGTTACTACGGAACCCTTCATGAACGAGTCTGAGTCGCCCTCGGCCAATTTTTTTAATATGTCTGTTCCCTGATTACTCAAAGACGGCTGGACCTATTTAGATTATTTTTTTTGTTTGGAAGGGTATATCTAGTTGATCTCATTGTCATCGATTCCGGATCTGATGACGGAATCATGGAGATATCGAGGAAATTCTTCAAAATTATAGGCACACCTATAGCGATTCGGGTATTTTATATAGTAACTTGTGCAGTTGCTCTAAAAAAGCACCATTCGTTGAAGTGGAACTGGTGATGATGAAGACCACAGATGGCCACCGGAACTACTCAAAAATAAAGTATTTCATGGGTTGCGATTCGATACTTGAATATGGCTGTTAAGCACTTTATACTTGTATTGTAACTCGCCAGGAGAACTCAACAACGAACGGCCCTGCATCGGAAAAATCAATATTTTGTAAAAGGTGATAAGTAGTTGACATTTAGGTTATAAGTAGTTTGCATTTAGGATAGGTAGGTTAGCTTTTCACTTTTTCGTCGTGTTTCTTTTTTTGGTAATATCGCTCAAGTGTGCCGACATGTTCGTTTTTGAATCAGAAGCTATCTGCCAAATATTAAACAGAATAATAAAGCAGAAAAAAAAAACTCTGCCGGAGTCTGTGTTTCCCGATAGCTATAACCTAGGAGTCTTTAAGTCAAGGGTGAATAGGTTACTTTTAGGTAAGCGTGCTCCATCTTCGATCACATCATCACTTACCATCAGGTGAGATGGTGGTCAAACGCGAACCTATTCTTAATTTAAAAAAAAACAAGTTACTTTGCGTACTTACTACGGAACCCTTCATGGGCGAGTCTAACTAGCACTTGGACAATTTTTTCCATTTGGAAAATATACATTGTAGTTTTTTTTTTTTTTTTTTTTTTATTTAGAATAGGTTCGCGTTTGACCACCATCTCACCTGATGGTAAGTGATGATGTGGTCGAAGATGGAGCACGCTTACCTAAAAGTAACCTATTCACTCTTGACTTAAAGACTCCTAGGTTATAGCTATCGGGAAACACAGACTCCGGCAGGGAATTCCACTCCTTAGCCGTACGCACAATGAAGGTATTCCCAAAACGTTTGGTGCGTATGGGTGGGATGTCCACCATGTAACGATGGCGCTTCGCCGTTTGTCTCGTAGTCCGATGATGGAACGGGCTTGTTGGAATTAAATTGTGTAATTCCATCGCACACTCCCCGAAATGTAACCGATAGAAAACCGATAGACTTGCAACTCGTCGTCGATGTTCAAGGCTCTGGAGCTTTGATTCGACCAGTGCATCGTTGCCAATGAGTCTTTTGGCCCGCTTCTCGATAGACTCAAGCGCGTCCAGTTGGTATTTAGCAGATCCATCCCAAAGATGAGAGCAGTACTCCATACACGACCGAACCTGGGCTTGATAGAGATTGAGCAACTGTTCGGGTGTGAAGTACCGTCTCACCTTTGCTAGGATTCCCAACTTTTTTGATGCTAGTTGAGCCTTAGCCTCGATAAACGGGCCAAAATTGAGGGTAGAAGTTAATGTTACCCCCAGAAGCTCGATATGGTCAGTTATCGGCACAGTTACACCTCGGAAAGTAGGAGCCGGTTCAAATTGGCTCCTTTTTGCGGAGAAGAGACACGCCTGGGTCTTAGCTGCATTAAACTTGACCAGGTTGGCATCGCCCCATTCGGAGACAGCCTTCAAGGTCAAGTTCAAGCGCCCGACCATGTCCTCACGGAGAGACTGGATCTGTGACCCACCAGCTCGCGCGCTGGACACATATCTCTCAGAAACTGTGCTGTCGTCTGCATACCCAAAGGTACCGGGCATTAGCAGATCGTTAATGTGCAGCAAGAATAAAGTTGCTGAGAGAACAGACCCCTGAGGGACCCCGGCATTAATTGCCAATTGGCCAGACGAGCAGCCATCAATGACCACTCGAATGGACCGATCCCTCAGGAAGTCTTCAATCCAAACGCAAAGTTGGGTGGGTAACCCGAAAGAAGGAAGCTTAGCAATAAGGCTATCGTGCCAGACCCTGTCAAAAGCCTTGGAGATGTCAAGGGAAACAGCAAGTGCTTCCCCTTGCCTCTCAATGGCCTCACTCCAGATATGAATGGCATACGCTAGAAGATCCCCAGTTGACCGGTTTTTGCGAAAGCCGTATTGCCGGTCACTGAGGATGTCGTTGGCTTCTAGGTATGCCAGGAGCTTACTATTAAGTACACGCTCCATACTCTTACAGAGTATGGACGTGAATGAAATAGGCCTGTAGTTGGCAGGGTCAGCACGACTGCCCTTTTTGGGTACAGGCTGTACGTTAGCCAGCCTCCATGCTTTCGGCACCTTTCCAGTATTGTAATTGATCTATACTGTCCTCTCATACCTATTAAACCTGTATTATGAATACATAATGAAAATGGACTATATTTTGAAAAGTAACCTATGGAGTTTCTTGTCGGCTTTTCTCCATAGGAAACGACCAATTTACAACCGTACACTAGCTTCTAACACTGTAGGAGTCATTACTGGAAAAGCTCAATCTCAAAATCAAATATTTTGAGATTGAGCTTTTCCAGTAATGAGATTGTTAGGATCTTCTGCTACCATAATATCGAGGGGCCCGCGGGAGGTGAACAACAAGCTCCAAAAGAGGAGGCTGGAGGCTAATATCTGCAATAGCCAATTTTAATGGAAATTTCACTGACAGATAGAAGAAATTATAGAGCAACATTATAATCTTAATTATTTAATTCCTATGGGATCGGGATTTACGCGGGATAAACCTCCTACGCGTACAAAGTCGCGGGCAGAGCTAGTGTTCTAATACAATTCCGATCCAATCTTCTAGATCTTTATTTTAACTATGATTTTTGTGCAGATATCCATTTGACCTAGATTGTTGCTACGTGACAGACCTAAGCCGTAATGTTTTTTTAATGTGAATTTTCTTCTCTCCAAATCAATTACTCCTTTCGTGCCGAAAGGCACGTACTGGCACCACTCACTGTGGCCCCATTGTATTGTAATTTCAGAGTAGATTCCAAAAGATTTCTGATACTTAATGAAAATGTGGGTAAATAGGTACATACAGAAGCAGTTGAAGATTTGGCGCCGGTCTATCGTTGTCGAGGGATGGTTTTCTTAGCCACTCATATGTCGTAAATACCTGAAATATCTAAATGTAGAATGCATTATTATGTCGTGTAAACATATAATTATGTGAGTAGTAAGTTTATGTACCTATTTTGCTTAATGTAAGATACGAGCGATTCTCGCCGACAAACTGAGAAGTTTGGCGAGTAAAATATAATTATAGGACTATGTTAATAATGCAGAAAATTTAATAAAAAAAAGAAAAATTAGATGTTGAGTTTGCTTGTGGCACTTCATGAGGTCTTTCATTCATGGTTCTGAAAGAAGTACCCACATACGTAGTTACCGTTTTTTAAATTCATAGTGGATTAGTCAGTAGATGTTTGAATATTTTAGATCGGAACCGACCAAGCGAGTCCAAATGAACATCTATGAGATCTGAATATTTATTTAACACTCTACAAAGTCATGCACCGAATCAGTCCAGGAGTAATCCACGGTTTAATTATTTTATTACTTTTTGTCAATTTTAAAACGGTACTGCATGCTGTAATTACACTCGGAATGTTAGAGATAATGTATTCCATTGCAAAATTTGCATCTGATGTGGATTAGATAGGTTGCCAATTAATTTGCGCTAGCTCAGAATTTAATTTTTCTACGATTTTACTTTTAGTGTGGGAAACCTAGGCAAATGTCTTTGCCTGCCTACGATAAAGACATAGTAAAACAGCCTGATGATCTATGATTGTTGATTCTAATACAATTGTGAGAGCCTGAGATCATGCTTTAACGTGCATCACATGATCAAGGCATGTCTTACCACGTCTCGTAGACAAAGTGTGTACGGGTAACATACCATGGTATGCACACAAGTTAAGATATTCTAAGGTTTTAGGAGTTTGAACTTCCGGACAGATATTAATATTTATATCGCCAATAACAGAGACGTTTTTTAAAGGAACTAAGATTTGTCAAAATACTATTTAAAGATAAAATATAGCTATCAAAATGTTTATAATTGAACGAGTTTGAACGAGAATGAACTGCTAGCCAGCCTTTGAGTTGTAGGAAGTGTAAACCAGGCGTTTCAAAAATTGCTTTAAAAGACGCTAATTGCATCCCACACTTTCTCTTTCCATCTTCCAAGGAAACAATGACATGCCATCCGATCTTTTGTTGTTGTTTATAGGTACCAAGTTACTGGGTTTGATACGGCTGAAACGCCGATGGTATCAAGATCTTGTCGGATGATGTCGTTTAAATTGGCGTACTGCGCAAAACAACCTGAACTGTGGCTACTAGAGAGGCTATGCGCCCAGTGCTATTGACAAGTAAGCAATACATTCCTACATAGTATGTAAACTTAAAAGGCTTTTTCAAGCTAAGTGACACGTTAAAAGTTCCTTTCACAACGCTCGACTCAGCAGTAATCATAGGATTCAGTATTGAATCCAGCTTAGAATTTAAAGTACATAAGGCGTACAGTCGCCAACACAGTTGCTGAATATTGGATTTGAGATATATGAAACTAGTTTCGCGCTCCGGCTTCGAACGGTTGCAATATAGATACCAATGTGGAATCATTCATCATTTAATTATTTATTTATTTTTATTACAAACTTAAATCTTTTTTATATACTTAATAGGCTTGCGTATGACCATAATCTCACCTGACGTTAAGCGATGATATGGTCGAAGATGAAGCACGCTTGCCCAGAAGTAACCTCTTCACTCTTGACTTAAAGACTCCCAGGTTATAACTATCAGGAAACACAGACTCTGGCAGGAAATTCCACTCCTTAGCTGTACGCGCAATGAAAGTACTCCCAAAACGTTTCGTGCGTATGGGTGGGATAGATAAGTTAAAATTATACATTATATAAACACAATTAAGATCTCTCTATATTCCCTTACTATATTTACAAATCATGGTAACATATCACAAAATATATGGCTTTTGTGAAGTCGCTCATCGAACAGGAAAATAAATCGATACGTGAGGCAACAGTGTTGCGGGCACGCAAGGCTCGCGTCATCGGCGCATGCTGTAGCAAGTTGGCATCTGCAATCATCTGCATAACAATCTCTCAACCACGTTGGGTTCAACTTCCAGACTAACCTACCTAACTAAAAAGTAAATAAAATAAAATGCATTTAATTCAAGTAACGTAACTCATATAAGATTAACATAAATAACAATATAAATAACAAAAGTAAATGACAATTACAAAAAAAAAGAACTAAATGAAATAAAAATGTCAATAAACAAATAAAATTGTCATAATATTTTTTTCTATAATTAAACAATGCTATAATTGAATAGAGAAGCATACATATTATTAATTTTAAATAGAGCATTTGCTCTTGGCGAGACCGGCGTCAGATTTGACTTCTGACTACCTGTGACGACTGCCAGAGATGTACAAATGACAGCCGGGACAAAAGGTTATACGTGCTTTCCAAAGCACGGGGGAATCTCAATATGTTAAAATACCCATCAACAAATAACCACTACATGTGGGATTAGCTCAATGATTTTCCAATCAAACGGCCGATTACTTCTTAAAAACTGTATTATAATTCTCCTTTAAAGGTAAAACCGACGACAAAAAGAGGAGGTTATCAATTCGACGCGTATATTTTTTTTATGTATGATCACCGATTACTCGAAGACGGCTGAACCGATTTGGAAAATTATTTTTTTGATTGAAAGGGTATACTTCGAAATTGGTCCCATTGTCATCAATTTAGGATCTGATGATGGGATCCTGGAGAAATCAAGGGAACTCTTCAAATATTATAGGCACACCTATGGCGTTTTGGGTATTTCTTATAGTAACTTGTGCAGTTGCTCTCAAAAAGTACCATTTGAGGAAGTGAAACTGATGATGAAGACCACAGATGGCCGCCGAAACTACTCAATAATAAGTATGGAGTGGATTGCGATTTGATTACTTGAATATGGATGTTAAGTACTTTATGCTCGTCACAATGCATATGGTGATGTAGAGCTGATGGTGAAGTACCAGGAGAACTCCTCAACCATTAACGGCCCAGCATTGGGAAAAGCAATATTTTGCAAAAGGTTATAAGTAGTTGACCAACTAAAAAGACTGAAATAAAAACTTTTTACCAAAAAATTAAACAGACTCCCAAAAAACACTCCAAAGTGAAAAATAACTTTAATTTCGGAAGTCGGTGCCAAAAACGAAAATACAAAACTAAAGACACCGACTACCGAAATTAAAGTTATTTTTCACTTTGCAGTGTTTTTTGGGAGTCGGTTTAATTTTTTGGTAAAAAGTTTTTACTGTATCGTCTTCGTTCTATATCCTTCCCTTTCCCTTACTTATTCTACATCTTCAACATTCATTCGCTATCTCTTTCACTCCTTGACTATTTCGTATATTCATCTCTGTCACTCGTTTACGCTTCACATCTGTCATTCATCTTCACGTCTCATTTCACTATCCTGTCATAACGTTCCATTCCTACATACATTCAACCTATTTATTGTGCCATATTACACTCCGTATCCAAATAATATACACCAAGTGCACAATGATGCAAAAAAATTGGCCAAGTGCGATTCAGACTCGCCCATGTAGGGTTCCGTAGTAACTACGCCAAATAAATTTGTTTTTCATAGTGATTGTATGAATTACAGAGTTATATTTGCGGTTTTAGATAATATGTTATAACTAATAACCTACTGACCCAATCCGTTTGTTGTTGGTAAAATTTTCTTTTCGTGGTACTACCAAGCAGTCTAGTAGTACTACGGAAAAAAAACTGCCCGTGGTACTACTAAGATTTTTATTTATATAGTTTTATTTATTTTTGTACCACCGGTAGTACCACGGGAAACAAACGGAATAAATGTATTGTATTCTATTCTATAATAGTCCAAACACGTTTGAGCATCGACTCGAAAAGAAAGAAATATCGCTGTTGTTTTGTTTCTTCACCAACTTAAGTTATTTAGGACTCTTTTGCAAAGTAATAATTGTTTCCTGATTCAGTCTCGTTAGTTTAACAGTGTTGAGAATTTATTGGAAAATACTTCAACAGCACGATAAGTGTTCTAAAATAATTAGAAAGAAAAAATACTAAAGTTAATATCAAATAGTTTTTGGTTTGTTTTGCTTAAGAAGGTATTTACAGGTAAAATGGTACCTAATAGTTATAAATATTATATTATTACCGTTTTGTTACTGTCAGTATCGACTTTAAGTTCACTTATACGTAAAAAAAGGTATAAAGTAGTGATAATATAAAGTACTATAGTATTTGCCGACTAACCAACTAGCCGACTAATCGATTTTCAAATTGCCGATTAGTCGGCCGACTAATCTCGATCGACCGACAACGCTCGATCATTCTGACACACGCTGTTGTGCGAAATAGTGGTAGGAACGTTGCAAAGGTTACTGACGAATCTCATTTTAAAGCAGTTCCTTGTTTTATTCATACGATGCATTTCACAATCCACGATTCACTTTAAATCGTACAAAATCGAGGCCCATAGTTACACATTTTAATCACTCAGCGCCAGCTAAAAATCACATGAGCTTGTGCAAGACGTTTCTACAAAGTGGAACTCTTCTTATTATACAAATCATCTATTCTTTTGTTTTTTTTTTTAATGCATAAGTACGTGAATACGTTGTTGAAGTGCCATAAATGAATAAATGACATGACAACTAACTTTTCCCATTTGAAAACAAAACTATAGCAGCTTAACTATGAGCCAGCAAAACAGAAAACAGGATTCTATGACGGGTTATAGATATCGCTAGCTATACTTAGTGCTTACAATACAAGCTAAATGCGAGCTACCAGCATGGAATAACACTACGAGCTTCCTTTGTTATTATGCTAACATAGCTGTGTTTACGCGGCTTGATAATGCAGCTCAGCAAAAGCGATAAGGTATACAGGCTGTTTACACAAAAATAATGAAGTGAACTCTTCTCTGGCAAGCTATTATTATTATTATGAGAAAAGTCAAAATGTTGAGAAGTTTGTGTTTCAATCAGGTCAAAAAGCTGAAGGAATTTGGGTGAAACGGGTAATTTTGCGTACTCTACTCGTGCGTAAAATCACGGGCTACGGCTATTATTAATAAATAATTCTAACATTATGTATTTATTTAAGTATATGATATTTTTATTGTATTATAAGTATGTGTAAGTATATTTAATATTTTAGTTTTAGTTTTAGACTTCACATGTTCATATTTATTTCTCTTCTTGTTCTTTTCAACCGACGACAAAAAGAGGAGGTTATCAATTCGACGAGTATATATATATATATACTTTTTTTTTTATGTATGATCATCGATTAGGTAGGTACTCGAAGACGGCTGAACCGATTAGGAAAATTCTTTTTTTGATTGAAAGGGTATACTTCGAAATTGGTCCCGGGTGATGATGATGGGATCCTGGAGAAATCGAGGGAACTCTTCAAATATTATAGGCACAGCTATGACGTTTTGGGTATTTATTATAGTAACTTGTGCAGTTGCTCTCAAAAAGTACCATTTGAGGAAGTGGAACTGATGATGAAGACCACAGATGGCCGCCGAAACTACTCAATAATAAGTATTGAGTGGATTGTGATTCGATTACTTGAATATGGATGTTAAGCACTTTATGCTCGTCACAATGCATATGGTGATGTAGAGCTGATGGCGAAGTACCAGGAGAACTCCTCAACAATTAACGGCCCAGCATTGGGAAAAGCAATATTTTGTAAAAGGTTATAAGTAGTTGACATTTAGGCTCTTGTAACTAGGTAAATTAAAAATAGACCAACTAAAAAGAGTGAAATAAAAACTTTTTACCAAAAAATTAAACCGACTCCCAAAAAACACTGCAAATTGAAAAATAACTTTAATTTTGGAAGTCGGTGCCAAAAACGAAAATACAAAACTAAAGACACCGACTACCGAAATTAAAGTTATTTTTCACTTTGCAGTTTTTTTTTGGGAGTCAGTTTAATTTTTTTTGGTAAAAAGTTTTTATTCAATTCTCCTTTCGCAGGTCTGCTGGAAGAAATTTCTTAAGAAATAAGCAGTACCTTTGTACTCAAATATTATAATTATGTTGTATCCTAATGTATTTTACTGTGTGTAGATAAATAAAATAAATAAATAAGCTGGTATTATATATTGAAAATGATGACAATAATAACAGATGTGTCAACCGTACTTAATAAAAAAAAAAATACTAGCTTCTGCCTGCGAATTCGTTGGCGAGGGAAGGTTTTCCTGTGTAAATTCTGATTCCGTGGTAAATTGGTAATTCCGGAATACTTACCAAATTTCTAGAACATGTCATTTCTTTACATTGAATATAAACTAAAAAAAATCCTCCTAGGGTGCTTCATACTTATAGTAGAAACCAAAAATATGACCTTTCGTTTATCCGTACATTATCGCCTTATATTTTAAAATGTTCTACAAGTTTTGTATAAACAAATCGTTAGTTGTTTTTGAACTGAACGAGGTTCCAACTATCACCACTGTGTAGTGTTAATCAGTAACAGTATATGGCGTTGGTAGTTTGTAGGTGTTAGGCGTGCTCGGCGAAACAAAACAAGTCTTTCTCAATATTCGAGAGAACTCTAAACGAATGAGGCAAGTTATAGCATAAGAAAACGAGGAAGAACATGAGGCACACTTAGCTGCAAGGTGAGAACGTTATGCTTAATCTTTGTCTCTGAAAACAGCTACCCAATGGGAAGAAAGATTAGCATTTGACCGAGACCGTATCACAAGTTTTCGCACCTGCTATAAGCTGAGGATTTTTAATTCAAGAGTGAATAGGTTACTTCTAGGCAAACATGATTCATCTTCGACCACATCATCGCTTACCATCAGGTGAGAAATGTAAATCAGCATGAAGAACGTCTCATAGTCAAGTGCTAGATCAGATTTTCGTCCCTAATGAATCATTGATATGGACTAATAAAGAAATAAGTGTATTTTCTTATTCTTCAAATGTAGGTGGTATGAATGTGTGCTGCAATTACTGTCACGCTTTAAATGGCAAAAAGATTCAATTGGTTTATGTTGTTCTGGTAGAAAAATCCTTTGAATATGTTTGACGATCCTCCGGTGCCTTTGAAGTCATTATTGAATGGATATCACGAGTTTTCTAATCATTTTCTGAAACATATTCGAACATATAATAGCGCTTTTTAACCCCCGACGCAAAAGAGGGGTGTTATAAGTTTAACTACTAATCACTAGTGTCCGTCTGTGGCACCGTAGTAACTTCGAAGCTACGCGCTACGGTCCGATGCGGTTTCTATTGTAAGAAAGCATGTATTCTGGCGATGGTTCTTATGGGGATGAATAATCAAATTTTGGCAAATATACCCAAATAGTAACCCAAATATATAAAATGAAAGGGAACGACGTGTACTATATTATAAAAAAATAACATAAAATTATATTTAAAATAAAAAAAAACCCCAACGTAAGAAGTAAAAAAAAGTAATGGTCGCGGCGGGGTATCACTATGTAACAAATTTTAAATATCGATTCTGAATTGCGATACCCCGCCGCGACCATTATTTATTTTTAATTTTTACGTCAGCATTTTTTTTTACAGAGAAATTAAGTTCACCAAACGGCTGACTGGTAGAGAAGAGACTGCCTAAGGCATTAAGTACGCCTTTTTACCATTTGTGTTGCATAAAGTTCTAATAAATAATTAATTGTGCAACGGCACACGTTTAAAGTGACTTTACTTCAACGGAACGTGATAGAGGTACAAATATTAACAGGACGTGGTGTCGGAAAGCGTGTGTTCATTCCCCGAATGCCGCTTATTCTAAATAATTATTAATAATTATCTTTATTAATAATTATCTTTCGTATCGTTCAGGCTTAAACGTGTGCAGTTTCCAGTAGGTAAATGTAAGTTTTGGCATGACCATTAATTAAGCTCAGGGACAAACTATGAGTCGTGTGTGTTCCTGTTTCTCGCACGGTCAGCTGTAGGTATGTCGCGTGTAAGCAAAAAAGCCTGTTTATACTTACTTATGAACATCACAAAACAAGTAATGTTGTTTAAATTCTTAATTACATTTTTTAAGTGTTACCTACACGCAAACAATTTTTTTCGTACATTTCTTCCTAATTTTATAAGTCATGACATAATCATGATGAGTACCTAAATACATTAGTGAGTTTGTGCGCTTATGTATATAATTAATATCAAAATTTCTTCCTAAATACGAAAAGCACAGCTAGTCTAACCTAAAATCCTTACACTATTGAATTTAACTGTACTGCCGACTCAGATGCCTCCTGAATCTGTAAATGTTCCATTTAAATTCTTTCAACTTGACCTCTCGTAGTCCGACTTACTTCTCACATTCAATTCGTTCTACAACGCTTATCGGTTCATTCATATTGAATTACTTGGCAATGTTAGGTAGCGTACAGTGATTTATCGATGTAAAACTCTGAAAGTGTACGAAAACGCGAGTTCATTGCTGATGCCCTTGCATTTTGGATGTCATTGCAAATCTGTCTAAAGTGTAAATATCTATTCCTTACATAGACATATATAAAGAGAAATTGTAAATAAAATAGAAGAGTTTGTCTGTGGTTTCATATAACTGGGTATTCTCAAGTGCTTATAAGATACAAACTTTTTTTTTAATTTTTGTCCGTCTGTTTGTCGGTCTGTTTGTCTGTCTGTCTCTTTGTCTTACCGGGCTAATCTATTGAACACCGCAACCAATTTTAATGGGACTTTCACTGGAAGATAGAGACTTTTTACCCCGGTATTCCCACGGAAACGGGCTTTAAAGAGGGAAATAATTTCTACGAAATTAATCAGCGGCACAGCAAGTCGTAAATCATAAATAATGAAAATTATGCTCCTTTCAAAAAGCATTTTTTTTTTAAATAATATAGATTTTCCTAACTAACATTACCCGGCTTAATTTAAATTTGATAGAATTCACATCAGTATCTCTGACTAATCATATTTGGCAAATTAAAATTAGTTTCTTCGTTTTTTTATTTATTTGGGATGCAAACAAGGGAAGTGTGAATAGGTTAGGTACATCTAGGTAAGCGTGCTCCATCTTCGACCACATCATCTCTTACCATCAGGTGAAATGGCAGTCATACGCAATTCTATTATCAATAAAAAAATGTGAAAACTTTATTTCTAAACCAATGTTTTTAAAAGATCCATGCAAGGGTTCGCCATAAATGAAACTCGGTATTTTTATTGTTTCGTGCACCCAACCACTCCTTGAGATTGCCGACCGCGTGGGGAGTAGATGGAGTTGGTCTAGACGAGCCAATTACGGGTAAATTTGTGGCAACAGAAAAACCGACGGTTCACCTTTATAATTATATAAAGGTGAACCGTCAATTTTTCTGAAAGCCCCCAACCACGAAAATAATACACAGTTAAATCTACGAATATTTCCAAATTATAATACATTTGGAAATTGAATTGAATTGAAAAACTGTATATTATCTTCGTGGTTGAGAGCTTGTGGCTAATATAATAATAATAATAATAAAGCTGCATGGGTCGATTTTCAAGGTTAACCTCTCAAAGACCGCCATTATTACGTCAACCATCCGTCAAGCACCGCGGGCGGGCTCTTATCGTAAGAAAGCGGGGCTCAACTAATATTGCTTTATTGGCACGTTTTTGTGCCGCTGGGGCTCTTGAGCCGTGAGTGATGAGTGACCATGTTATCGAGATTATATTGAGATTTCTACGTGTCTCGTAATTCACTTTAAGTAGTTGTTTCTGGCTGTCACTTGCACTTCATTACCAATAGCCAGAAGCCAGAAAATCTAGCACTAGTCTTGCCAAAGGGTGCCGTGTTACTCAGCCTAATAATCTGAACAAATGCAACCCAGTTTATGTATGTAGGTCACATAAGCATTTGCGGGAAAGTTCTACCGAGTTACCGTGGCCCCGGAAATTTAGGGCAGCCGAAGTCAGTCAGTAGAAATCTGACACACCCTTCCGCTTGACCCAAAGCGGAAGAAGTCATTCGATGATTTTCCCAAGCCAAAAAAATAAAAAAAAGATCACATAAGCAGTCATACCATGTCAAATACTAGTACCTATTCAGCTGACGCCAACCGGGTGGTTAAACAGGACGCCGAGGCAGATAATGAATTGCGTGGTGAGAATACACGCGGATGAAATTTATATGAAATCTTGAGAGGGTCTTACCACGGTGGCGTATCGCGTTACCCAGCTACGGTTTGTGGATGTCAGATAGGCAGCTATTTTGTGTTTGCAGTGTTTTATTTATAGAAAAATATTTAAATATATTGTTGTAGAAATTCACCGACATCATCACGACAACAGGCAGTAAAGCCCCTAGGGTCAGTTTATCAGCTTGCACCCATCACATTACTTCCATAAATTACTGATCTAGAAAGCGGTTAAAAGTCTTCCTCCTTGTAACGTTGTAAATGTAAAAACATAAACAAAGTTATTTGTCAGCGGTTATAAGGCCATATTACTTTAAGTTTTTAAAATAATATAAATTTTGCTTTAATAAAATTCATAAATTCTATTTCTAAAACACTTCAGTCCTCCTACCATCTTTATGCTGATGATTTGCAAATTTACAGACAAACTCCCTATACAGATTTGCATACTGCTATTGATATCATGAACCAGGACTTGGCTTCTGTTTGCGAATGGAGTGAAGCACATGGTTTGCAGGTTAACCCGTCAAAGACCCAGGTCATTGTGGTTGGTAGTTCCAGGTTGGCGCCTAAGGTAAAATGGACGCAGTTTCCTCAGGTTATTTTCAACGGCACAGCTATTCCATTAAGCGAGAAAGTTAAGAACCTTGGGGTTTGGGTTGACAAACATCTTTCTTGGGGTCCTCAATTACAAGAAGTCAGTCGCAAATTATTTGCTTCTGTCCATTCCCTAAGACGATTGCGTAACTTTCTGCCAACTGCTACTAAAATTGCGCTAGCACAGTCTCTTTTACTTCCCATCCTAGACTACGCTGATGTCAGTTATCTTGATCTTACTGAGGCACAATTTGATAAACTTGAGCGACTCCAAAATGTTTGCATTAGATTTATATTTGGCTTGCGCAAATATGATCACGTATCCGAATTTCGTACGAAACTCAAGTGGCTTCCAATACGTCTTCGCCGGAACTTACACATTTTGTCTCTGCTTTACAGTGTGCTGTTTAATCCTAAAACCCCCACTTATCTTAAAGAACGATTTAAGTTCCTTCATGACACACATGCAAAATCTCTGAGGTCATCAGAAAACTTAAGGCTTGCGGTACCGAGTCACGCCACCAATTTCTATGCTAAGTCGTTCGCAGCTCAAGCAGTACGGCTGTGGAATGCTCTACCCGTGTCAGTAAGACAAGCACAAACCCTATCTTCTTTCAAAAACTTAGTAAAAGATCTTTATCTCTCTTCTTAAATTGGTGTTATTATGTATGTCTTCGTTTCTTTCTTTTTTTAAAATATTTATATGTATGTGTACATATGTATATATGTTTTGAGAACGTTATTTATTGTTTTGTATTTTATATAGATAAATAGTACACCGTGGACTACCCGCGTATTTATTTTCTCCTTCTTAGTCAAATCCATCCAAAGGTTGTCTGTAAAAGATCGCTTTTAGCGATAAGACCGCCCCTTGTATCACCCTTTTTAATTGTTAAGTCCATAATTTTATTTTACTGTTATGGTGTACAATAAAGAATATATCTATCTATCTATCTATCTAAAAGCACTGACAAGGCAACATTCAATGCATCATTGCTACAGCACGATTAAGTGAGTAGAGAATGTGAAAATTGGACATCCAGATTACGCCATGTACACGCGAGCCGCGGCGGCCACATGCCCGAAATTATATTCAAATATTAATATCATACAATCATAATAAATCTATACTAATATTATAAAGCTGAAGAGTTTGTTTGTTTGTTTGCTTGAACGCGCTAATCTCAGGAACTACCACTCTGATTTGAAAAATTCTTTCAGTGTTAGATAGCCCATTTATCGAGGAAGGCTATAGGCTATATATCATCACGCTAACACCAATAGGAGCGGAGCAGTAATGAAGAATGTTTCAAAATCGGGGGATTTTTTTTTTCCACGGGGACGAACTCGCGGGCGGAAGCTAGTAAATAAATAAAAATTGTTTATTTCATCAAAGGGTATTTGTACATGATGTTAGCAAAATTTATGTTGTATGTATCCTTGTTCTCCTAGCTAGGTTGCTGGGCAACCTGTATTAAGGAGAGACAGTTAAATCGAGAGGTCATACAATCTCAAATAAAGCCAATTTCATGCATAGTATAAACATTTTTCTGTTCTTTATTTCAATTTAAAGTTATCCGCCTCTAAAAAATACCCTTTATATTTTACAGTACTTTGGATCAATTTTTTTTTGTATGTTTTTCGAATCTCAGACCATAATAATGAAAAAGCTTTGGAAGCGACGAACAAGTTTTTGAAATTATCTGTAGCGGCCGACACGCACACGAGCGCATTTCCTTGAATATACATTTCAATAAGGATTGTATTAATTTGTCATGATACTGTGTTTCCATTTTAAGTTAAATGAAAGATTTTTCCATCAAAGTTTCACACCTATTTTTATGACGGGAATCGATTCAGAAGCCGATTCTGAATCAACTACTTTCAGAAATTGCGTTTATTCTGTAACACGTTGTATTAGTATATTAATTACTGATTAGAATTTATATATTCATTATTTCTAACTAGCTGTTACCCTTGACTTCGTTCGCGTGGAAGTTTTGCACATGAAACAGTGAATTTTTGGTCTGAAACCATTTTGCAAACCACAGAACACACTGCCTTATGTTACATAACTATCTGGTCGATGGTTTAAGAACGCACACGAAACAAACATTTATTTTAATCCTTACTAATATTATAAATGCGAAAGTAACTCCGATTAAAATAACCGATTTAAATGAAATTTGGTAGGGACATAGTCTAGAGCCTGAGAAAGGACATAGGCTATTTTATAATGCGAAAAAAGGGCTGTAAGAGGTTGAAATAGGGGATGTAAGTTTGTATAGAAATTACGTAATTTTTCAAGCTAGAAACTTAAAACTTATTTTTTAGACTTTTGATTAGATATTAATAAATACGACATTCAAAGTTTGTAAAAATTTTACACTAAAGGGGATAAAAATAGGCGATGAAAGTTTTTTGTGATGACGCCGGCAAAAAGCTTACGGAGAATTATTGAAAAAATGTAAATTAACGCGGGCGAAACCGCGGGCAAAAGCTAGTTGGATATATTTATTTCTAATTTGAACTTCATCAACAAATTAGCTTTTATGCAATCCGAACCAGTTGGTGGCATTTACCTTTTTTTATCAAGACAACTAGCAATATGGGTAGAATTCACATTACTAGCAATCATGTTAACCCGTCCAACTAAGCTGAATATGCTTATGTCTGGAGTGGGTTCACGGCAATAGTGTAATGGTTTGAGCCCGCGACCTTATTTATACAGGGTTAATTGTAAAACACCGGAAACCTCTCAGGACTATGTTACTAACATCATAAAGAACAACTTTTGTTCTATGAATTTTAAAAATTCGTCATATTTTAGTTCACCAGATTTTCATACAAAAACAAAAATATTTAAATTAAACGCCCTAAATGTTACGAAGTATATGCGAAGCAAAAGAAAGCGATTTATACTATCGCTTTCTTTTGCTTTCAATTTAATTTATTTTATTTAAGGGCGTTCAATTTAAATATTTTTGTTTTTGTATGAAAATCTGGTGAACTAAAATATGACGAATTTTTAAAAGTCATTGAAGGGTCATTCTTTTGGACAGGTTTTTCAAGCGGCTTTACTTAAAAATTATATAAATCGAAAAGTCAGCAATCCATTTTTTCTTTCGCGCACTCCTTATCTCCTCTTTTAACAGGATTACTGATTATTATCCAATTATCTTTATAATTAAATATCATAAAAAAATAAAATACCCCCATTCTTTGATTTTCGTGTAGTGTCCCAAGCCCCGATCTGGTCACTTAGTAAATTATATATTTTAAACTAAACGCTACATGCTTATCAAAAAAAAAAACACTAAGTCCTTAGAAGTTTACAATGCTATGAAAAAATAGACCATAGTTCTAAAAGAACTAAATTTCCTAAAAAAAAAAAATGTAACTGTCCCGAGGTAATTGCTGATTTGCGTGGATTATTATAATTTCACTCACACATCTCTCAATTCGCGGCCCAATGAGACATCATCGTAATTCAAGTTACACCTAGTCACGCTCCGACGGCTGGCCAGAGTGCTTGTGTGATGGTGCGTCGAGTTTTCAAAAAATAGATGGAAAAACTTCGTTGCGCGGGTTTGGTTTCTCAAAATTTTGATTTGCGTGGTACAATTATCTCCGGTGTCTGTGAATTTATTTATTTAATAAAATATTGTAGCGAACAAATATAAGGTAACGTAACTTATAATCAAAACACAGTTTATTTGCTTAAACGGTTTTTGTATATTTTTTGCATAAAGGATTTATTTTGATTTTCGTGGTCGTGATTTGCGTGGTTTACGTGGTAGTTTTGACCCACGCAAATCAATTTTTGACCATGCAATTAAAATAACTTTGAGTTTTGTACTAGTTATGAATGAAAATATTTTTTTATTACTTTAGTTAAATGTAAATTCGTTTAAATCAAAACTTAAAATGTCATATTCGATAGGTTTCTGTCTTTATAAGTACCTAGTAATATTAAGAATAGAACAATTTATTACTTAAGGAGTTTATTCCAGAAATGAGAGTTTAAACAAAAACGCCACATAAGAATTATGATTTGAAACGATCAACGGATGATATTGAACTGTCAGATAATAATCCAGGCTTGACCAAAGAATACGAAGAACTGATGACCCCAAAGCCGACGAAAACTCGAGCGATTCCGATTTGACCATTTTATAAAAAATTATATAAATAAGGAAGTAAATGATTGTGATAATAATAAATACTGATTATTTTCCTAACAAATTACTGATAAAGTTTTATTTTTTTAAACGTTTAAATTAGTATTATATTTTTGTAATTTCTTTAACAAATAATAAATAAAGTTGGACTGATTCTACTAAAAAAAAGTTTTCTGTCCTTTTTTTGTTTTTTTTTTTTTTTTTAACGTGGTAAAATTATCAAATAAGTCCTCCCACTCCGGGCAGGGTGGGAGGGACTGTCAGACTTTTACTGACTAAAATCCACGGTGTTCCTTCAATAACCCTTTACATACCGGGGCCACGGTAACGGGATGAGTCCCACGACCCCGGCAGGCATCGGCCCTCTGCAGAGGGGGCCTCGTCATGTTGCTGACGCTCTTTGAGGCGCGCGTGGAACACGACGCGCCGTCGACCCGGGCATGGTCCATGGTCGGACAGCGAGTTGCCCTTTACTCGCTGTCCGCATGCCCGCGCCTACGGTGGCCGGAGATCGTCGGCCGACGTCCGACGCCGTGGGCGTCTACCACTGCGGCTGGGCTGGAGGGAGGACGCCATCCTCTCCCTCTCGCGGCCCGCCTCCTCCTTCGGAAGCATGACTGCTTCGCAGAAGGAGGCGACCGCTTCCCACTCCCTCTCGCCCCGCAGCATGGCCTCGTCCAATGCCGGGCGCGAGAGGTCTCCGCCTATCGCCGCCGTGAGGACACGTCGGAAGTTTTCTGCCCTAGTAACCTACTTATTTTTTTTATCCTATAATAAAATAACTTCTTTAAGTAACAATAAGTAACCCATTTGAGAAAGATTCATTTTCGTGGGGTGTTTTGTGATTAGCGTGGCCTCCATTTTTTTAACTTCAATTATCTCTGTAAGTATATCGCTCTCTGATGTGCCTTTTTTATAAAAAGTATTACTTTTATGTATATTTTAAGATTCTGATATCAAATTTAAAAAAAATTGATTTTGAAAATTGCCACGAAAATCACCGAAGAATGCCTTACTCGAAGAAGCACAAGTTGTTGATTATAATGTTAGCAACATAGTCCTGAGAGGTTTCCGGTGTTTTACAATTAACACTGTATAGTTCAACCATAGCTTTTATGCTATCGAAATCATCAACTAATGCCGGGGTGCGCGTGCCTCTTCGTCGCCTTATTGATACATACAACACTTACTTCATGGAGCTTGACATATTTACTCTTTTTAAACATAGTTTTAAGGCAAGAGCAATAGAGATACTAACTTCATAACTTTTTATCCTTCTTTTTAATTATCATTTATGATGCAAACTATAATTATGTTTGTTTTCTTTTAATATTTTTTTTGTCATTTCGTGTACAAACCCACACCGGGTTACATGTGTAGTAACATAGATATAGAATAGATTAAGTATACTCGTAACAGTATATCTAATTCTTGTGTTAATTTAAGAATATATTATTAAGCTTGGCATGTAACTGTTTTTTGTCCCTAACAAATAAAATAAAAAAAAATCAACGGGTTACATAAAAAAAAAATTGGCAACATTTTCAGGCATCCACATAAAAAAATACAAGTGAATAAAAAAAGAGAAAAACAAAGAAACCGTGTTCGTCCTTTTAAACATTGATGAAATAATACTGTCTAATCTTAATATTCCAATGAATCTTTAAGGGTAAGTCACGATATTGGATCAAGTAAAAAAAAAATATAAATATAGACTTATTTATAAACGAATAAAGTTATAGTACAAATATATAAAATAAAAAAGTGATCTGTTTGCCTTTTATTTCGATAAAATTTTTAGAAAAATGGGTTTTGTTTTTACCGTTTATCAGATACAGAATTTAAGTACTTCTGAAACATAATACCTGTAGATAAGCCTGCTATTTGTCAAAAAGTATTTTTATTTATTTATTTATTCTTTATTTCGGTATTACCCATAAATTTGTTAGTATTGACTTAAAAGTTTAAGTAAAACTTGTTTTTTTTTTAATTTACTAGCAATGTGGAGTAATGGGGGAGAATATTCACATTACTAGCAATCTAGTAATTAAGCTAAATATGCTTGTGTCTGGAGTGTGTTCACGGCGATGGTGTGACGGGTGGGATTCAAACCCGAGACTTTTGATCACAAGTCCAACACCTTAGCTTCCATCCGGATAAGGTCTAGACTCCGGATACCTACGCACGGCGCAATCCGGGCACCGAACAGCCGCGCGGCCGTAAGCCCACGGGCTTTTTAATCAGCTGATAACTTATTCTTGATAATAAAAAGCTTTACCCAATAAGTTATTCAAATTTTTCCTTTATACTTTTACGGGCTTAGGACCGTCATAAATACATTTTTAGCCGCAATTTACTGAACACGAAATGAAATAAAAACAAGTTTATCATGTAAGAAAAATAATTTTCTGAATTAGAGACCTAACAAAGTACTTGAGGCGTATTTCAAAAATTTGAATCAACTTATTTACAATAATTTTAATAACTTAAGAACTTTAAAATGTTCATTATTTACAAAAGTACGAGTAGGTACTTACTTACCTATACTTCCCGGTAACGGAGTAATTGTTCGAAGTGCAAGCCACTGCGTTGAATACACAATCGAGCACGTTTTAATTGATTGTCTTTCAATTTTATTAAGATGTCTCAGTCACTTCTTACGATATTGAAAGCGTCCACTATCGCACTTATTAACGCGTCACGAGTTTCGTGTTTCTAAATGATACGGATGCAGTCCTTCAGAGCTGAGCAGTTTCGAGACGTAGTTTTGGCTTACGCCAAACCAGCCGGAGCCTTACGAGTACTTCCCCGAGGATCCCTTTCAAAGTACTTGATTATTTCTTTGTCGGAGCTCTGGCGAAATAACGACCGAATGACCTCTGCTCTGCGCATATTCGTGTCTGGAACTGCCCATGATCTAGTAGCCGCTGTGTCGCCGCTACGATCGTTCGGGCCGATGGGACTTGGGGGTTCAGAATCGGAGACTCCAAGTGTTGCGGCTCCGCCTAAAGTCGCCGGGCAGCATGGGAGTCATAATCAGCTCTAGCATACAGTTGCATCATAGCGACGTACTCCAAAATGCAATAATTGTAATGACGATCCATTGCACTGATAAGGTGCGCTGCGCGTACGACATTCGTAGGAAGACTAAGTTCGCCGCCACACTATTTCATTAATTGTGACTTGAAATTTGTATTCGATGATGATTTAACTTTAAATTTAATTTGTGATTAAATTTGTATTTTTTTTTTGTAATTTAATTTAATTTGTTTTTGTTTTTAATTCTATTTTATTATTTTCACTTTAACATTATTATTGTATGAACTTATATCTGCTTCATTAAAAGTAATTTGACAAGAGTCAAATTGCGCTGTCCGCACTAAACTGAATTCAGCTAAGGTTACATCCTGGGCCACCAAGATACAGGCTGTGCTTAGTTTGGGGCCCACGGGTACTTCTCTTGAATACTGTTTGCTTTTCTCTTCTTTTTGTATCTCTCTTTTGATAAATAACATGTGTGTGCCAAATAAATAAATAAATGGTACACTACTATGCAACAGGAAGGCGGTGCGTGGCTTCGTTTGTAATTGTTGTTAATTTGTAGTTTATGCCGTGTCACTACCCACGAGAGATTATTTTGCTTTGAACATTTAAATCGGTATTTTCTTTGTCGGCTCCGCTTTTGTATTTTGTGTTGCTGTGCGCAAACTGGTATGTGCCGTATCACCACATACATTATACTTACTGTTTTAGATAACACGATTGGCACAATGATTCAGCGATTGGATGCTGCGCTGCGTATCGTGGGTTCGATTCCCACATCGGAACAAATGTTTGTAGGTATGGCCTTCAAATTATAGTGGTTCTCGATTTGGGTGTTTGTGAAAAAGCACTTTTTTTGAAGAAAATCTTATTAGCAAGACTAGGAGTACCTATGATTGATGAGTCGTTAACATAATTAACATAATGTATTTCTAACAAATTTTCCCTAACACTGGCAGGCATTGTCTCTGTCGGCCCCCCTCAACGAATTGTGTGCTCTGTGGTGTTTTCATAACTGGGTTAAATTCGTCTCACTGTTGTATAATTAAGAACCTATCAAGAAGAAATAAAATAAAAACTGCTTACTTAGATCCGACCGATTTATTCAGATAACAGATTAAATTTCAATATCAAGCAAAATCTTTCAAGGAATTGATTGATCGCCATAGTTAAGTACAAATGATAAAGCGGTTTTTGTGGTTACTGTATTATATTTCTGAAATTCCTTGTTTAATATAAGTAACAATTATATTATTAAGTTAGTTACGGCTGTCATACGTAAATAACACAAGTATTCGCATACGGTACACACGTTTCCCAATTATTACACCCTAAATTATTATAATGTAGCTAACTGACTGCGGCTTTGCTCGCGTGTAAAGTTCTGCATCAGTGTTCCAGTTTCCAGTTTCCGATATTCATTATAGCATATATGTTGTTCAGACTTAATAACTATACAACGTGTAACGGAAACCCCATATATATCCAAAAGGACTGAAAACAACATCTGGTATGGAGTCTCTATGCAGTTTCAGCTCAAAATAAGTGACTCACACAATTGACCCCAAATTATTGGTTTCATATGTATGTTTCTTGAATACCAGTAATAACAAACGTGTCACATCACTATGAGGGTCATCACTTTCCACGTCACTTGCCAATAAAATAATAATTCTCTTCGTTCTTCTTAATTTTAAAAATTCGGTCTCTGGTATCAATGTATTGAAATTTCTAATAAGCTCCACATATGTAGACATAGGATTACAAAACCCTTGCCATATCGTTTGTTATCATCCAAAGAAGCCGTGCACTTGGTATGTATTATACCCTTTAAATTACACGTTGTATAACAATGAAGTTCATTCAAATCCGTCTGAACTCTATTATTGTTTCATAACCTCTTTCAAACTTTTTTTAAATATATTCATTGTACAGACACGCTTTCTTTGTTATTTGTTTTTTTTTTATTGATAAAGAAAATATATACCTACTGCTTAATAAATTATTCTATATATTTCACGCTCTTTTTTGAAATAAATAAGTTATTTGAATGGCATATTTTTTGTTTATTTCCTAAAACGTAACTCGTAGTTTAAAAGGAATCCCATAAAAAACAATACTTGTCAAAAAAACCATGTCTTCCAACTCAGTTCTTCTACCGTAAAAAGTTGTGAGATCCATGTAATACCAATTCGGTTATTTGATTATTTATTTATTTATAACAAAATCCACAGCTCTTAAAACAATTTTTTATAGTAACTTATATCTAATCTTACAGCCAATTACGGATTTACAATTTATTCACTAGTAACAAACATGTAGGAAATATATTTTTTTAGATTAACATTATTATACAGTATTAAGAAGTCTGCATGGGGAGTATTAAATGAATGTGTCTTGGTGTGTGTGCGTGTTTGTGTGTGTAGGTATGTTGTGTATTCAGTATTAGTCAGCCGAGTCAATTTATTTATTTAAAATGTTAAAGATTTTTAAAATTGATATGGTCACTATAACATGTTGTTAGGTTAGATAATTACGTAACAACTTAAGACAGAAGGTCCCTTAAGTAGAGACTGAATAATCAAGTAACCGACTTGGTATTACATGGATCTCACAACTTTTTACGGTAGAAGAACTGAGTTGCGAGACTTGGTTTTTTTGACAAGTATTGTTTTTTATGGGATCTCATTTCTTTTTGTAGATAATCCTACTTTTTTCCTTTCCGGTGCCTTCTACTTTTTGAATACCAACAACGAATTTTCTTAAAGCCCTCTTTCTGGCTTTTTTATTCCGTTGACCATTTTACAAGTTACCTTTGAACATAATTATATCTATAATAGATACCTATCTTCACCTATTATTCAATTATATTATACACAATTATATACAGGTACACTGATTAATTAACTGTAAATGTAACTTTGTAATCCCATATAAATGTATGGGGTTACAAAGTTATTTATGCAGTTGATGTATCTAGAAATTGGAGCGAAATTGAAAAATATTTTAATTTTCCTTGATTCATACACTAAACACTAATTGTATTCTAAATTTGAAGCTTCTATGTCTGCTAGAAGTGCCTTAGACTTTCGATGATCGGTCAGTCAGTCAGTGAGTGACAAAATTAAGGAAATTTGACTCGTTTTAATTCTTAAACTACTGGTTCAAATTGAATGAAATTTGAAATAAACCGTGTTTATACAACGCCTGTCTGGTTACTGAAAATTCAGGCTTCTAGTTTTATCCACAACGAAATTATACGGGATCGAAAATGGCCTGAACTGCTTCGAGAAAAGTATGCTACGGCCGTGCCGCTTTTTGCTCGACTTGGCGGGGGGACTGCCGTGCCCACAGACAACGCAATAGTGCGAACTTGTGTTTTTAAATACCTACCTACCCACATAGTTTTTTAATAATTTCGTCTTGGTCTAATAATCACAGACGCGACTGCTGAGCAAGAGGCCTTCAGGTCTTTAGGGTTTAATTCCCGGTCAGGTAAAAAGTGATATTGGGTTTCCCCTATAGTTATAATTTCTCAGTACCCATCCGCAGTAACCAGAGTTTGGAAATTGGTGGTGTTATACAACCGTGCCTCGGAAAACACGTGAAGCCTTTATTCCTGCGTCTATTCTCTTTCCGGTTGTATCGGATTGCCATCCCATCGAGCAATGAGAGTTATAGAAAAGTGCACTCTTTGTACCTGCGCAGATAACGCGTACATATGCTTCTAATATAATATCTCTATATTTTTTTTTTCACGTAGCTCGTTCTAGCGACGTACCGTGTAGATCACACCGTAGATCCCTCCTTAAATCTCATCCTCATAAAACTAGCTACTACTCTTATTCCTTCTCTGTCCATGCTGTAAGATTGTGGAACTCACTTCCGCCTAGCATTCGTGATTTAAAAACTATATCTTTATTCAAATGTCGATTAAAAGAGCATTACCTTTCCTCTTAACTGTGTTAATTATTTATGTACATATTTATATGTTTATATATTCTAACATTATGTATTTATTAAAGTATATGTTATTTTTATTGCATTATAAGTATGTGTTATTTAATATTTTAGTTTTAGACTTCACATATTAATTTTTATTTCTCTTCTTGTTCTCACACACTATTGTCTACCTTTCCTTTTTACTTCTCTTTTCGCAGGTTTACTGGAAGAAATTTCTTAAGAAATAAGCAGTACCTTTGTACTCAAATATTATAATTATGTTGTCCTATCGTATTTTACTGTGTGTACATAAATAATAAAATAAATAAATAAATAATATATTCAAAGTAACATTCACAGCTCCGTTTCCATGTTGAACGTTTTCCCAATTTGAAAAGTAACCTATGTGCTTGTGCTTGCAGACAGAGAGCAGAGAGGACAGACTAGCAATATGCCAAATTTCATTTGGATCCGTCTTGCCATTTAGGCGTAATTTATCAACAAACATCCACCTATACATCTAAACAATAAATAAATCTGAATCTTTAATTTACATGGTTATTATCCCGTTTTAAGTTCTAATGATACTGATAGATACTATGTTAGCTTAAAAACTTATATCACAAAAGAATATGAGCAAAGAGCTTACACATCAAATTATTGTGCCTTTTGAGGTAGATTGTACAAGGGTCTAAACATTTTTTGTAAACATCTTTTTATTTATGTACCTACTATCTGAGCAAATAAATCATTATTTTATTCTATTCTGTACTTGCTCATTACAGTAATGGGGCTACCTTCCACACAAAGACAAACCCTATTTATGGGGGCTCTTCAAAAGGCTTAAAGTCCTTAAAGTCACGCCCTATCGACCTTCAATAGCCCGTTGTACTCACACGCAGGCCCCCAGACAGTGGAATAAGTACCTAATTATCTATCTTGGCCCCACTTAAACGGACAAAAAATTTAGATAAATTTGAAAACCATTTGTAAGAGGAAAGGGGCCGATTTCTACACGATTCTGTTTGCCTTTCAGTAAAAAGGATTTTAGGGATGTCTCTGACGGCGTTATGGTTAAAAAATAATTCAATTTATTGGCTCTGCTTACATCTATATTAATATTAAAAAGGAAGAAAGTGTGCTTGTTTCTTTAAATGCCCTAATCTTTAAAAGTACGGGGTTGATTTAGATGAAATTTGGTATGGAAATAGTTTGAAGCTTGAGGAAGTTTAAAGTCTTGTTTTTTAACCGACTTCTGAAAAAGGAGGAGGTTCTCAATTCGGATGTTTGTTTGTTTTTTTTTTTTTTGTTTGATCGGGCATAGCTCCGTCGCTTGAAAAAAACGACTACCAAAATTAAAATTATTTTTGGCTTTGTAGTGTTTTGATATGGAAGTTGGTTTTATTTTTTTGCAAAAAAGTTTTTTACCCGACTACAAAGGAATAAGGTTATGTTTTTATTCTGATAAAGTTCACGGGCCATCGTGCATCAGCTAGTATTAAATAAAGGCGTAATTTTTTAACTAAGCTAAAATGCTTGTGTCTTGAGTGGGTTCACGGTAAGAGAGTAATGGGTGCGGTTAAAACATTCGGCTATTGACGGTTCAGTAATGTTTGTGAGTGAGTTTGTATGTAGGAAGTAATCATCAAAACTACTCATGATATTTCAAAAATTCTCTCACCACTAGATGTAATGTAAACACTGAGTGTTAGACTATTTTAATTGCGCTGAAAGAGAGCCAGTTTTTAACCGACTTCAAAAAAAGGAGGAGGTTCTCAATTCGGATGTTAGTTTGTTTTTTTTTTTTTGTTTGATCGGGCATAGCTCCGTCGCTTGCCAATCGATTTAAATTTTTTTTTTGTTGGAAAGGGTCCTTTCCAAATAGTCCCATGAAAACTTTATCGAAATCGGACAAGCCGTTTCTGAAAAATCAACAAAAATCTTAAAAAATATTTGCATTGACGACATTGCGTTTTTTGTTCGCGCATAACGAACATCATTTACGAACCGATTTAGACATTTTTTTTAATCGACCTCAAAAAATGGAGGAGGTTCTCAGTTCGTCTTGAACTCTTTTTTTTCTTTTTTATACGTAGAATTTGAGTGGCATGAACCTTACTGTTGATTTAACTTGAGACTCAACATAAAGTTGTAATAACCTGATGGAAAACAATATCTGAATACCTATTTATGACCGTAGTTCTTGCAGATAACCAATATAAATTTGCAAAGAGGTACTTGACTACTTGCCGTACTTTATTACTATAGTAATAAAAGTAGAAGTGATATTTGATTCCAAACCAATATCGCACTCTGATCACGATCAATTTGCGTGAGTTCATATATGCATTACTATTTTTATTTTCAACTAAATGAAATATATAGTGACCTCAAATATCAAGTTTCAATGTCGGTCATTGAACGTATACCTAGATCAAGATCAAAAAGATCGCATTTGGTTTCTTATTGATTAGGTCAAAAATAAATAAGTATAATACTGTTATACTTTACTGGGCAAATCCTTTCATATTATAGAACAAAGTCTGGCGCCAGGTCTGTGTGTCTGTTCGCTGCGCAAAACTTAAAAATTACGGAATAGATTTTCATGCACTTTTTTCCATTTCACCAACGGATAGAATGATTCATGAGGAAGTTAATATAATTTATTAGAGTTACGGTGCAATGTGCAAAATCTAACCATGCGTAGTCGCGTCGCATTCTTAGCTTGCTCCATTCAATTCCAACTTTTGTGACAATATAAAATTATTGCAATGGTCTCTTCTAATATGGAATCTTGATATTACCAACCTTGGTGGTTTTAACTCCCCTAGGCTGCTTAAACACAGAACAAGGGACACATTAATAAGGTCTGAGTTGTCGAAGCAGTTACAACAGCGGGACTTCTGCGGTTTCTTTTTTTCATCATAAATGCGAATGCTTGTGAGGGTGGATGTATAAATGTATGAATGTTTGTAACTCTATCACGCAAAAACTACTGAATGGATTTGAATGAAATTTGGATGGGAATTTAAGCTTGAAAACCCTCCCGATGCGAAAGAAATCGCGGGCAGAAGATAGATAGATAGATAGATACATTCTTTATTGTACACCATAACAGTATAAACAAAATTATGGACTTAACAATTAAACGAGTGATACAATGCGCGGTCTTATCGCTAAAAGCGATCTTTTAAAGACAACCTTTGGATGGATTTGACACAGAAGGAGAAAATAATTACGCGGGTAGTCCACGGTGTACTAATTATCTATATAAAATACAAAACAATAAATAACGTTCTCAAAACATATATATACATACAAATATTTAAAAAAAGAAAGAAACAAAGACATACGTAATAACAATTTAAGGAGAGAGATAAAGATCTTTTACTAAGTTTTTGAAAGAAGATAGTGTTTGTGCTTGTCTTACTGGCACGGGTAGAGCATTCCACAGCCGTACTGCTTGAGCTGCGAACGACTTACCATAGAAATTGGTGGCGTAACTCGGTACCGCAAGCCTTAAGTTTTCTGATGACCTCAGAGATTTTGCATGTGTGTCATGAAGGAACTTAAATCGTTCTTTAAGATAAGTGGGGGTTTTAGGATTAAACAGCACACTGTAAAGCAGAGACAGAATGTGTAAGTTCCGGCGAAGACGTATTGAAACTAGTAACCTATTCAATATTAATGCATCGTTCTTGCAACTTCAACTTTTACGCCGGTCAAAAATTCAAAGCAGATTTTTCAACCATTTTAAGGCCGATTTTAGATGTAAAAATACATAGAATTGAGAAATCATCTAACATCAAATTAATAATCTCAATAATGGACTAATAAAAACGTACTTATTACCTCACTTAGAGGGTAGGTAGATATGACACTCCATTTTCGTAGTAATAACTTCGTGTTAAGTTAGAGGGTAGTTAACACGTAGTAAATCGTTTACGACTCTCCCAAACTAGTTCATAGTAGTAAAGGTAAGGTTGAGTAATTTCTCGGGGGAGGATATAATACTGTACTGTACATTAGATATTAATTTTTGCATCGGGATTTATTTTTAGCGTTCCTCAGGCAAAGGCTAAGATTGGCACACTAATGTTCTTCTGTTTAGCCGTTAGGATGTTTTATTGATACTTGGAACTATCGAGTAATTTTTACAATAAAATATACCGCTTATAATTAGTCATTATTGCAGTCGCAAACATCAGTATAATCATATCAGTGTTTATTCTGGTAACAGGACTGTATCACGCCTCTCTCTGTCTCTGGTCTGAAAATCGTGATCACCATTCTTCACGCAGCGGTTTTTAAGGCTTCTTCATTATTTGAGATCAGTAGCCAATCGAACCACTTCCTCAAACCTATGGGAATCGCAGTTTGTTTCAGGTGGTCCGACCATCTCAATGGGGATCTTCCTTTAGATCTCTCCTGCCCTTCACGTTGGCACAGATGATCAACTTAATCTTGACAGCGGATTTAAGACGGAAGTAACTGAGAATGCATCATTTGCAAGAGAAAAGGATCTTTGATATTGAGCGCTTGTAGCACGCCTACTTACTTTCAAAACTTCCACAAACAAGCCTCTTGCGCTTCTCTGTTCAATGCGACAGGTATGCTGGCGCTGGTTGCGTAGATTGATAGACAGACAGATATATTATTTATTGTACACCATAACAGAAAACAAATCAGAACTTAACAACTAAAAATGGAGATACAATGAGCGGTCTTATCGCTAAAAAACACATCGCGACACGTACAAAATACATGACAACTAGCGCCTTACGCCCGCGCCCTGTGGGACGCCATGAAAAAGGCAGAACAAGATTTCCGCGCGCTACTAAATATGTTTTCTTGTAATTTATTTATGTAATTTACTATTGTAATTGTATATTACATTAGATTTGTGCTTGCGTAATTTGGTGCCAATTAAACTATACATTTCACGGATACCTAGTGTGTTTTGTGGGATCCCAATCTCTCACACGAAAACTGTGCCTAGCCCGAAACGCTTGTGTCCATTTTCGTTTTATCTAAACTCTGGTATCTACGACGTGCCTTTTTCGTACACAAACAACAAAAGTTAAATTGGTCTAATCAATTAGTTAGGCAAACTAATTAACACTTGGGTCTGTCCCTAATTACATGGTACTTACAAAACTACTAGCAAATTCTACCAATTTCTATGTGCATTAGCAGCGAAAGGCGTTATATTATGTTAGGTAAGTATTTTTCTTTTGAGCTGGTGGCTAAAATGATAACAATCGCATGGATCGATCTTCAACCAACGCTAGTCTGTGGATGGGTTTCCTTCATAAACATTATTTCGAGATTTTTCTTTGACATATAGGACGATAAGTTGTTTATTCAGGCTAGGTACGTCTTTGGCAGTAGTCTTTGGGAAAAAATAGCCAAGTCTTGGCCTTGTTTAGACATATTTTTTTTGTTTATTGATAATAGGTTCGCGTTTGACCACCATCTCACTGCAGATGATGTGGTCGAAGATGGAGCACGCTTACCTAAAAGAATTCACTCTTGACTTAAAGACACCTAGGTTATAGCTATCGGGAAACAGACTCCGGCAGGGAATTCCACTCCTTAGCCGTACGCACAATGAAAGTATTCCCAAAACGTTTAGTGCGTATGGGTGGGATGTCCACCATGTAACGATGGCGCATCGCCGTTTGTCTTGTAGTGCGATGATGGAACGGACTTGGCGGATTATTGTGTTATTGTTACTCCAAATAAAATACTACTAGGCGCTCTGAAATACTAAAAGATAGACCGCTAAAATATTAAAACTGGGAACGTCAGGAGCGCTTTAAAGCGGTGAAACATGATTGTGATAAAAAGCAAAACTGATGTTTGTTTCGTGAGTGGCATGTCTAATATGTAGGTATATAAAAAGCTCGTGTGAAAGTGTTTGTTATTGAACTCCGAAACGGCTTGACTGGTTTTTATGAAAGTTTTTGTGTATTAAATATTTGATAGGCCTGTGAACAGTGGTTGGCTATTTATTTTTGTCACTTGAAACATTTTCTATGGCAAAACAACGTTTGCTGGGCCAGATATTACACGATAAAAAGGCATCTATTTTGCCAAGAAGCCTGTCAAACAGTAGAATGTAGTCGAATAGAACTAGATCTCAATGGAGAACAAGGAACTCTGATTTTATGGAGTTTCTTCTCAGTATTTTAAGGCAACCTTCGACCTATATTTTGCCAACCCTGTTTCGTCCAAATGTCCCAAATGTTCCGCTCGTGATTTCAGCCCATTTAACGGGAACTGATGGCTCACCTTTCAGAATATTTTTTACAAAACAAACGTTATCTACTATAATATGGTAATTTGTAACAACGGGACGTTTTTGTCGCGTGATATTCTCTCGCGTCAATTTTTAACTAAATTCAAAACAAAATAAAGTTCTGTTTTGATAGATACATGTCGAATTTTTGACACACACACAGGTAATAATTTATTCCAGGACTTTTACATTGGTTTAAAAATGTTTATTCAACTTTAATTTAGGTATAAACAGTAAGTGTTTCGTGAACGTTCTAATGATATATCGCAGCTCGGGAATGTACCTAAAGGCAACTGAAGAAATGGAGTGAGTTTTAGTCAGTATAAATTTGATAAGTTACTCCCTTCCGTTCCATCCAGAGCGGGATTAGTCATTTGATGATTTTTCCACTGAAAAGTAGAGCAATTATAAGTAGGATATGTTTCTTATTTTTTAGCGTGTTAACTTTTAGTTGAAAAACATGCCCAAACTATTTAATCTACAAAGTGTAACGGAAACCCCATATCTATCCAAAAGGGCTGAAGACAACATCTGGTATGGAGTCTCTATGCACAGTTTCAGCACAAAATAACTGACTCAAATAATTGATCCCAAATTATTGGTTTCATATATTTCTTGAATACCAATCATAACAAACGTGTCACAGCACCACGAGGGTCAATAACTTTCCACGTCACTTGCCAATAACACGATAATTCTCTTCGTTCTTCTTAATTTGAAAAATTCTGTCTCTGGTATCAGTGTATTGGAATTTGTAACAAGTTCTACACACGTAGACTTAGGATTACAAAACCCTTGCCATATCGTTTGTTCATCCAAAGAAGCCATGCACTTGGTATGTATATACCCTTTAAATTACACGTTGTATAAGTGGATGAGTTTAAATAGCTTGGTTATGTTACAGCGTCCACGGTATATTTTATGGCATATAATAATATTATACATATTATATTCTCATTTGACCTTATTCTGCGCGTAATCGGCTGAATGCTAGCTTTTTGTCGGGCCTTAGTGCTATGTTTATGTATATTATGTTTATATTTCTATTTTATCATGCTTGTTAGTGCAAATCAGATCTCAAAATTTCTATTCTATTTTTATCCGTGACAACCTGTTTTAAGTTACAAAATTGGCTTTAATTTACATATATACAATTGATGTAAATTAGGTATTAGTTCTCCTTTTCATAAATAAATAAAATAAATATAGACACTCAATCAGTAATCATAACTTATATTGAAAAATTTCAGCTAGGTTTAATAAATTGCTCTCTATTTTCATCATTATAGCCATAAATCAGTTGGAAAAAGACGCCATGCAGATAAAATTGTATTTTATCTGCATAGCGTCTTTTTTGTCCTTTGATGATCTTCATAAGCCTTTGGAACGAATAATAAGCGATATCTGGCATGTAATTTATGACAGGTCGGAGCGCGAAGAATACTAATAATAATCAAGTATTCTGGTAGCGACACGACATTCTAGTACGTAAAGGAAGGCCTAAATGAAATACCTTATTGCTTTTTTTTTTCGGGAGTAAATATAACATTACTCCTCCCTAAGTGGAGTGGTAGAATAGAATAGAATAGAATAAACTTTTATTGTAAAAACATGAGTATACATCAAATGTGTAAGGTCTTAAAATAAAACAGTTAGATCTACATGTTTTGCCATTCATGGCGTACAAAAACAAAATAATTCCGGTTTACAATAAACCAAAAACTAAAATAAAGACAATTTGAGTTTACACAGCAAGCTTTAAAATTAATAAACTAAATCTTAATGTTAATAAATAATGGAACTTAGTATTTATAAATTTTGGAGACAAGTTGTGAAAATGTTGTAATTGTAGGCATTTATAAAATCTGATATGAATTAATAGCATTTGGCTATGAGATATTTTTAGATGTATTTTAAACAAAGCAGTAGGCATTTGTTTAATACACACATCAAAAGTGTCTAGGGATCAACATATATTTTTGCAATAACTTTTCTCCTGATTGATATTAATTAAAATTTTCTTTAAGGATTCATCAAATAAAGTGTTTTCGTTTGTCACAGTAACGATATTCCAAGTCACCTTTGCATTAATAAAGAAATTTGCCATTTTCCTAATAAAGCGATTTTTGACATTTGAACCACTAACATTAAAGTTCGAAAAAAAGACTGAAATAACAGTTTTCTTTAAAATTTTATTGGGTAACTTAAACAATTAATAATCCGTGTTTCTACCGCGAACACTAACAACACAAGAACATCGGTTTGGCATACACAAAATGAGTTCATCCAAATCACGCTGTGGAATGGCCGCCCATGTTCGTTGCAACAACAAAAAAAGGTCTTCTTGCGACTGGATACCCTCCATATTCGGCAGAGCTCTTCTCTGTAGCATATCCCATGCATGCTCAATCGGGTTCAAGTCTGGCGACTGAGCAGGCCAGAGCAGGACATTGATGTTAGCTGCGGCGAGAGTCTGTCTTACAACTCTTGCGGTGTGCGGTCGTGCATTATCATGCATTAACTGAAATAAGGGACCGATTTGCACTTGTAGAGGAACGATGACGTCAGATACAATCGTCTCAGCATAAATTTGAGCGTTGAGGTTGCCTCTGATCCAAATCAACTCAGTTCTTCCGCCGATCCAAATACCTGCCCATACCATGATGGTTCCACCACTATAAGGATGGACTTCCTGGCAGGATTTTAATCGCTGTTGGCGTCCAGGGGTTCTCCAGTGTCGTATACGTCTTGTATCCGGTCTCATACCAAAACGAGACTCATCAGAAAAGCACACGAAACGCCATTGTTCTTCTGCCCAATTTCTGTGTTCAAGAGCCCATTGATATCGAATCCTACGATTGTGCATTGCTATAGGTGGTACCCGTAGCGGTCTTCGGGAATGAAGGTTCACTTCATGCAAGCGGTTTCTGACTGTTTGGTCGCTAATTAAGTTCCCTGAAGAGTGATGAAGCCTCACGGCTAACATCATGGCGGTTATTGTTGGAGCTCTTCGAGTTAAGATTTGAATGTATCGGTCTTGTCTCCGTGTGGTGCAGCGATACCGTCCTCCATGGCGCTCAGCCACGGTACCAGTGCTTCGGTAACGTGTCCAAAGTCGACTGATAACACTCTGACTTGTATTCAGAGCTAAAGCCACAGTACGTTGCCGGGAACCAGCTTCTATCATTCCCACGGCTCTGGGCATTTCTTCCCTGCTTAAATGACGTCGCCGCTCCATAATAACGTTGGTTTTAATCAGTAGTAGATTTTATAAATTTATAAAATCATAAATTTATTACAAAGCCACATCTCAATCTCAAGAAATCCGCATAAAAATGCTTGATCCCTAGACACTTTTGATGTGTGTAGTTTTAGGGATTTTATTATAAACTAGCTTTTGCCCGCGACTTCGTCCACGTGGAATAGTTACTTTGGGCTAACGTTAAATTTAACCCCGATTTTGAAGCATTCTTCATTGGCGGTCTGCTTCTATTGGCCTTAGCGTAACGATACAAAAAAAAAAAAATTTTTCAATTCGAACCAGTAGTTCCTGAGATTATCGCGTTCAAACAAACAAACAAACTCTTCAGCCTTACATTATTAGTATAGATAGCTGTTGCCCGCGACTTCGTCCACGTTTTCGTCGTTTTTCGTATAAAAAAGTAGCCTATGTCCTTCCTCACGGTTCGGTGATTTTGATGTAAAAAACAGATTAACTTTCGTAATTTAGTAGGGAAATATAATATGTCAATCTATAATACTGTTGAAAAATATCGCAATACCGAACCGCACAATATTATTGTTAATAGCTGTGCCCGCGACTCCGTCAGCGTGTAACTCCTTGTGTGTTATTAAGTTAATGTATTGGTAATATTGTTTAGATCACGTTCACATGAGGCTTAAGTACCTATAGAACGAAAATACTACAGCGCAAAGCTTCCGGGTAAACTATGTTGAAAGTTGACCCGTCCGGCACGTGAACATAAAGATTTCTAGAACTGCTAACCCGGGAAAGAGCGACGTACAACTGACCATGCGAGAAACAACTGACACCGAGATGTACTCCAGCAACACGAAAAGTCTGCCCTTGAGCCTTATTAATTTTCATTGCATAACACACCGATACTGGGAATTGCGTTCTTTTAAATATGAATGGGAAATTATTTGGTATTATGGGAATTCTGGGAATAAAGACGGTTTCTCCTGCACCGCAACCTGTTAAATAAAAAAAAAATTAAAATTTGAGCCTCGATTATATTTTGTTGCAACTGGGTTACTTTTAGCCGAGTTTCATTGCAAAGTTGTGGTGGTTTTAAATTTCGGAGCAAAATAATAATCAGAAAGCTTCGAACTGCTAAGCTATCGGGAGTTACACGTGTTATTGTGAGTCAACCATAAAAGATAGATATATGCTGTCGTGGGATATTTTTTATATAATTTTAAGGAGAACATTTCCGTCATAAATGATTTCTGTGTAGCTTTAACCATTAAGGTTGCACTCGCGACGGAAGCTTAAAAAATGGAGAAACTTCTCCCGTTTTCCCAACATTTCCCTTCACTGCTCTGCTCCTATTGATTGTAGCGTGATGAAAAGTATACTATAACCAGCTCAGGAGTATGAAAAATAATTGTACCAAGTTTCGTTAAAACCCGTCGAGTAGTTTTTGTTTCTATAACGGTTATACAGACAGACAGACAGACAGACAGACAAAAAGTTTACTGATTGCATTTTTGGCATCAGTATCGATCCCTAATCACTCCCTGATAGTTATTTTGTAAATATATTTCATGTACAGAATTGACCTCTCTACAGATTTATTATAAGTATAGATTGCATTTTTGGCATCAGTATCGATCCCTAATCACTCCCTGATAGTTATTTTGTAAATATATTTCATGTACAGAATTGACCTCTCTACAGATTTATTATAAGTATAGATGATTGGTGCTAAACCAAAAATACTTTTTTGCATCAATGCTGTCGTTGATTTTGGTACACATAATCTACTATTATCCCGCCGATTACGAATACAGACGTCTGATAATTTCTTAATTAGTTTTGGATTGGTTCTTATGAAAATTGCTATTTCATAAATAAATACGGATGGTAGAGTTAGAGGGTGCATCAGTCTCTTGTTCTGTTCCTTCAAATGCCGTTACTCTAAGAATATTTCCACAATCCTAGAAAGCATTTGACCTATCGGCACGCGACGAACACGACGCAGCATCGACTCAAATACGTCGACTTAAATACCTTACGGTTTAAGTAGCATTAAGTAACATTATTGATTGTAACTTTTTGATATCCCAGTTTATCCATTATTAGGAAAGTTATTACGGGAAATCTAATAAAATTATGCTTATCAAATCCTTATTTCTTTTTGTTATGTTGTACTTACAATAAAGAGTAGGTACCCATATCTGTCTATATCTATCTATATTATACTGAAGTGATTTCAAAAAGTAACCATTCTTTTGTATGTACCAATATACTTATTTGAAAGTGTTCTTGGAGTTTCTTTCTTGTTCTCCTTAGAGTAATTTTTATTACTGTTAATAGGCTCTAGTTTGACCATCGTCTCACCGGGTGGTAAGCGATGATGTGGTCGAAGATGAAGCACACTTGCCAAGAAGTAGGTATACTCACTCTTGGCTCAATATTCACCAGGCTATATTAAAGCTAAGATTTCTTGCTTGCGAATGTATATACATACTAGTATTTGCGTGTTGCGCGAGGTGCAAGCACCTCGCGTGCTTGTGGTGGTGGATTGTTCACTCTTAAAACCCCTAAATGTAGTAAAATGGGGGGTGATGGGGGGGAGATGGGGAGGGGTTTGCACAATTATTTTGACTAAAGCATTGCCCCTCTAAATGAATCTGAAAAAAAAAATGAGGGGGAGTGATGGGAGGGGGGTTTGCATAATTATTTTGACTAAAGTATTGCCCCTCTAAATGAATCTGAAAAAAAAATGTTCCAAGTCTCTTAATTTCCCAGATCCGCCTAAAGGGGGTGAGAAGGGGGGCAAGGGGGGTGACTTTGAAAAATGGTTTTTACTTTACCGAGCCTCCTCTATACGAATCCGTAAAAAAAAAATACGGGTCTCGTAGTTTCCGAGATACGATAGGGAGGGGGGAGAAGGGGGGTGAAAAGGGGAGGTTTGGCACTTTTCTACGGGAAGTTACTTTTTTACGATTTTTTTTTTACGGTTTGATAGTTACTTGTTTACGAATCTGTCAAAATATACCCACCTCCCCATCCACCATCTGGGAGAACAATTATGTCAATGAGTGAGTCAGTCAGTCAGTCAGTGGTAATTTAGCTTTATATAATAGAATATGCACTTTTTTATTTGAACTAAGTTACGTATGGAGGAAAGGTGATTAATTGTCTTAAGATAACAGAGTCTACTCTGGTAATCATGATTATTTATCATGGTTATCAGAGTAGACTGAAAGAGAGACGTGTTGCGTTTAGCCTAAAGCAATTCAAACAAAGGCAGACAAAAGAAACCCAATTATTTTCGCGTTGCATTAAATTCCATTTTGAAGGTCAACAGTGCCAGTTCAAGCGTGTTTATCGCAAAAATATTCTAAATAATTTTGGCCCAAAACTCAGCTACGCAAACTCCGCTCGCTGATGCAGACATAAGATTATCAAGAGTGCAGGTGACAGGGCATGCGGAGCAAGATAGAAGGTGACGCATTGTCTGTGGGGTCGCGCCGCATTTACATTTGAGACCTGAGCCATCTTTAAATCCCCATCTGTAGAGATTATCTGTACTACGGCCGAGTTGGGTTTGCAGTCTGTTAAGGCATTTCCAAGCCGGTCAAGTTCAGAATTAAGGGCCTATTGAATTAAACGGCCACTATTTTGAAAGTTAAAATCTCTTGGCGGATATCATGTTTCAAGAGCGTCTATTAGGTACGTCTTCAAACTTATACCACATAAAGACTTACTTTTCTTGCAGAAACCCTCATGAGAACGGTTTACTTATTAACTTTTTGTAGAATGACTGAAGGCTCGTTTTGTCTGCTTCATCAACTGATACAAATGCCGCTGCTCTGTCCGCCATGTTGATTTTAAAATGACGTAATTGTAATGACATAGTCAAACCTCCAGAGACTTGACCTTTGGCGACGAGTTGCAAGCCTATCGGTTACATTTCGGAGAGTGTGCGATGGAATTGCACAATCTGATTCCACAAAGCCCGTTCCATTGCCGGACTACAAGACGAATGCGTCATCATTAGATGCTGGACATCCCACCCATACGCACAAAATATTTTGGGAATACTTTCATTGTACATACGGCTAAGGAGTGGAATTACCTGCCGGAGTCTGTATTTCCGATAATAATAATAATAATGTATTTATTTCTCTCACCACAATATAAAGATACATTTGATCAATGACGTAGCAACGATTACATTATATTATACTGTGGGAGACTGATACCTAAACTAGACTTACGTCTGTATTTCAATACACCAGGTCTCCGCCCCTTAGTTGATTACATTTCAGTCTATATGTGATAGGTACTCACTGCCACATGCAGTAAGCACTTTATAATTAAGTAAAAGCTATAACCTGGGGGTTTTTAAGTCAAGAGTGGATAGGTTACTTCTAGGTAAGCGTGTTCCACCTTCGACCACATCATCACTTACCATCAGGCAATAGCTAATTGGTTGACAAATTTCCCCTTCGGCTTCCCTCTCCTCGCACAAAATCTTAGAAATCGAACAACGTAATGGCTGTCGAGTGGCGTCCGATCATACACGCGTTCCTGTGTGGAAAAATTCGTTTTAGAAGACATTGTGATATTGTGACGTGGTGAAACGTGATTCAGAGTGCTTGCAGTCAATCCTGGACTATCAAGGTTAGTGCCTCCTTCCTCTACGGCACTTGATTCTTAATCTTTCTTTCCAATCCAAGCGCCACGTTCCCGTCAATTTTGTCAACCGACGACAAAAAGAGGAGGTTATCAATTCGACGCGTATTTTTTTTTTTTTTTAGTGTTTGGTCATCGCTTACTCGAAGACGGCTGAACCAATTTGTAAAATTCTTTTTTTGATTGAAAGGGTATAATTCGATATTGGTCCCATTGTCATAAACGTCAGGATCGGATGATGGGATCCTGGAGAAATCGAGGGAACTCTTCAAATATTATAGGCACACCTATGTCGTTTTGGGTATTTATTATAGTAACTTGTGCAGTTGCTCTCAAAAAGTACCATTTGAGGAAGTGGAACTGATGATGAAGACCACAGATGGCCGCCGAAACTACTCAATAATAAGTATTGAGTGGATTGCGTTTCGATTACTTGAATATGGATGTTACGCACTTTATGCTCGTCACAATGCATATGGTGATGTAGAGCTGATGGCGAAGTACCAGGAGAACTCCTCAACAATTAACGGCCCAGCATTGGGAAAAGCAATATTTTGTAAAAGGTTATAAGTAGTTGATAATAAGGCTCTTGTAACTAGGTAAATTAAAAATAGACCAACTAAAAAGAGTGAAATAAAAACTTTTTACCAAAAAATTAAACCGACTCCCAAAAAACACTGCAAAGTGAAAAATAACTTTAATTTCGGAAGTCGGTGCCAAAAACGAAAATACAAAACTAAAGACACCGACTACCGAAATTAAAGTTATTTTTCACTTTGCAGTGTTTTTTGGGAGTCGGTTTAATTTTTTGGTAAGAAGTTTTTTGTAACCAAAAACTTCTAAATTCGCAATCTATAGCTTTCCCGCGTATACACAAATGTTTTTAAAAGATCCATGCAAGGGTTTGCCATAAATGAAACTCGGTATTTTTAATGTGTCGTGCACCTAACCATTTAACATAAGGTGAGATTGTGGTCAATCACAAGCTGATAAACAATAAAATAAAATTAAATTGTAATCATGCTAAGCAACGGTTGCCTAGGTCGGTTTGTAGATGGGTGACCATCTCAAAATATCGAGATTCCTCCAAACCTCGAAAACCACGTTAAGTCGTTGACCCCGGCTGTCATTTAAACTTCTTTGACAGTAATTACAGGTACTCAGAAGCCAGAAAATCTGACACTTGTCTTGCCAAGGGGTATCGCGTTATCCAGCTACAGGGTTGTGGAAGTCAGATAGGCAGTCACTCTATGTAAAACACTAAGTGCCTTTTCACATGTACCGGTTGCCGGGTAGCCGGCGCCGGAAACCCGGCGGCGAAATGAATAGCTATGTACATTACCTTTCATACGTACCGGCGTAAGCGTAATTTGCCCGGCAAGCGGTCGCCGGGTGCTCACCGGGTCCACCACTGTGCGTCCGGTTGGCGCCTACCGGCTAGCCGGCGGCCGGTAAACACGCAGCATGCTTTCAGACCAGCGTTGCCGTTTGTACGGCAATTGCCGTTTCGTACGGCATTCAGGCACTTTTAAGACGAATTGTACGGTATACGGCAGAGTGGTGATTGCCGTACACTAAAATACGACAATTAGGCAATCATAGCTAGTGGTATACCCTCAATACTTCCTGTATTGGGTATACCACTAGCTACTATATACGTACCTATTTATGAAATGCAGTAAGATTTAACTACATTTATTTTATTTCTTAGTTAAAACATTAAAATATATACTACAACATTACTTATATAAAAAACCCTAAACTACATATACAGCTCTAAAAATAAACTAAAATATGGCATCCAGAATTTCGTGCGCATCGCTGTCCACTGGTAATGTGGTTTCTATCAAATTTATAGGTTCAGTGGCATCTTTTTCAAAAACAGAACGTTTTTTATTTGTTTGACTTGTGTTTCATAGATATATTTTTCTTTTTCATGTAAATAATAAAATAAAAAATGTACGGCAATTTTTGTTTCAATACGGTAATTTCATCTCTTGGGTACGGTAACTCTACAAATGACCAGCGGCAACACTGGCCAGTCGCCCAAATACAACTACAGCGAGAGCACGCGCATGTTTATTCTCATAATCTCGTACTTATCGTCCTATTATAGTATACCTACTAATAATACATAATCGGATAGTGTGAAAGCTGAATGTGTTACCGGACAGTCGACGCCGGCTACCCGGCAACCGGTACATGTGAAAAGGCTCTAAATCTCAGCTGCATTCGGAAAGACTGAAAGCGGACTGAATTTAGCTAAACATACATTGTCACCTGAAATCAATATACTTATGGGCAAAATTTCATCTTTCACCTCGAATCGGTTGGGGATAGTTTCTTCAAAATTCATGTCATTCATACGTGCATACAAACAGACATACAAGTTAATCAAAAGCTCGTAGTAAATAGAACTGCCATCGTATTTTAATGATCTATTGACATTACAAAACAGTATAAAGTGCTTACTAAACGTTAGATACTTACTTCAACAAAACACACAAAAGTGTTTAAAATTCCAGCTGCGTTCCACAAAAACCCTCAAGTAGATATTTCATTAAATTGGAGGGCAAATCTGGATAACATTAATGAAGAAAATGCTTGCCAATCATATTACATTTTCAACCGGGCTTTTTGCAGAAAAACTCTGGTACCCTTTTTTTGCTAGCTCAGAATACTCAAATATTTATGTGTATTAATATCATAGATGAGCTTTGCACTTTTTGCTGGTATAATAATATCTCTTCTTTAATTTTAACCTCTCGTAGCAGTAGTTCGGTTGTTAGTCCGGTTGACTGAACTACTGAAACTTAAATATGTACCCCTTTAGTTCGGCAAATAAACTAGGCATATAATGTAAACAAACTATATCTTAATTTAATTTTTAACACGTAAAAAGAGCGACTTTGTGTATAAATAGTTTGTAGTATACGTGAATTATATAGTTTAAATTGCCGAACTGTTGCTATAGGTACAGGTATTGATACACAAAGTCGCTCTTTTTACGTGTTGAAATAAAATTAGAATATAGTTATATAGTTATATTATCAATAAAAAATATAGTTTGTTTACATTATATGCCTGGTTTATTTGCCGATCTAAAGGGGTACATATTAATGTTTCAGTAGTTCGGTCAACCGAACTAACAACCGAACTACTGCTACTAGAGGAATTTTAACCATTTAAAATTGACACCGTTGGCGACACTGTTGGAGCAATTAATGGGTAAGTATTTGGTGTCGCGAGTTCAATTCCCGGATTGGGAAACGTCTATATGGCCGTCAGAAAGTTGTTTTTAGTCTTATCTGACATACATGAATAAATTTTGACATTACATTACACAATTTTGACATGTACCTATTTTTATTATGATTTTTTTTTCTCTATACGATTTTTTATTGCGTTTCCTACTTTTTTTACTTTATATAATAATAAATATATTGACATCTCAATTTATTTAAAGATTTGTATAAATGAAAATTCAACATTTTTAAATTTAATTCACTGAATATTTCTACACCGGTAACGGTATGTGAAACAATTTTAATATAAAGATCCAATGATATTATAAAGTACAGATATGTTACATTCATAGTAATTTGCGTTGAAATTTGTTCCGCGTAGTAAAAACTGCACACATCACGGATATCTATGGCACACATTGACAAGTTTAACTGATAAGTAGAACAAAAGATACAAAACAAGACGCAAGTGAAAGAGATAGCTATAATTCTAAAAATTGCGCTTCAAATGAGTCCTTGATCCATAGGATAACATTTTTATAGCCGTAGAGTGGACACTCGATTGAAGAGTAAGTACGTAGGTAAGAAATTAAACATCATAATGGTTAATCATGTGAAATGGATGGATCAAGTATTACCACTAATGTTTGTATTCAGCTTAGCCCATTATATTCAAAACTAAAATAGAAATTAATAATCATTATGTTAATGAAATAATTTATGATCAGTCATAACAATAATTGTATGATTCGAAAACTTCGTCAAATCGGAACTTCATCTTGGATGAAGCAGATGGAAAGCTAGTAATCAATAAATAATCAATTTTATGACACAACTAATAACAGTTGCCAAACAGCATATTATTACACCGCACAACAAAGACATATTCAGGAAACGCACCATACGAAATGTTTGTCCGGCGATTGTATGTCGAACTACATCTGCTAGGAGGCAACGTAAATATTTGTCTAATTTCCTGTATAATAAAACAAATACAGAGCTAAAAATAAATCCGCTCTCACTCAAAGAAGCCAAAACTAAGATAAAATCATGGCTACTAACACTTGACTATACACAAACAGAGTCCCTACTACAATAGCCTTACGTGTAAACTATATTGGCATAACACAATGCTCACACACACACACACAAACACACACTCATACATACACACACTCATACATACACACACTCATATATACACAAAACAACACATCTTCACCCCGCACATACTACACATGTACACACGAAATTCAGGCAAGATGACAAAATCTATATTTTAGTAATTTAATAAGTGTATTTTACTCTAAATTTAATTGTGCTTTTTTTTATCATGTACTTTTGTTTATTTCATTTTAATCATAATTGTTTATTTCATTTTGATCATATTTGCTTATTAGATAATGCAACTGGTAGAAGACACTGGCTCCTGTAACACAGGTAATATACCTAGCTCAGGAGTCAGGGATTCACCATAATTGTAAAATACTTTTGATGCTAATAAATATATTATTATTATTAACTATAGGTTTCATAATGAAATGTCATGTAGCGGTTTCTTTGTAGGTACCTATACTGACCAAACAAATTCAACGTTGGCGAAAATGTAAATGCAGGTAGCTGACATTTTATAAAACATTATGCAGGCAGCATTATGTTTTATAAAATGTTTTAGTTACCTACCTCTATGTATAATTGGAATTGCATTTTTTTTAAGCATTGTTCGACCACATTTCGAAACATATTTGTTAGTACTTTGGAAGTGATTGCTACATATCCTGCTGTTTTTTGATGTTATCCAGTCTGATTCGCTTTTTTGTTCACGAACAATTGCGATCCAATCTTGAAGACTTGAAGTCGAACCTGACCCTCGGAAACCTAATTCAATAAAAAAAAAAACAGTTATAAACCTCAATAATAAGTCATATGAACTTTAGTCAAAAAAAATGTAACACAAAACAAATTAAAACAAGTCAATCAATATCGCTTCTACACTTGTAAACTTTTAACTAATCTATGTCCGCACGCACGCATCCTTATCGCTCTCGCGACAAAACAATTTTGCTCTCTCTGTCTTCACCTACATATGGCTCCTAAGCATAATTTATTGGCAAGTTGGGAAAATAAATGAAATATAAAAAATAATCTTAATATATTTGCATTCTCACATGTGGTATGAGATCCTTTGTATTTTGTTTACTTTGGAAGTATAATTCGTACACTTCCGAAACTCGCACGATGGCATTTTTGATAAATAAAATCTAAGGACACGGGTATTACGGTGCGGCACGCTTGTGGTTGCGTTCGACGCAGACTAGTTGCAAGACGTTCCAATTAGCTCGTGTTCGAGTCTTCACGACGCGCGCGCCTATAACATATCTGTACTATAAAATATCATTGTAAAGATCTCAATGTTCTTAGTCGGGCCATAAATTCTGTCACATAGGTAAAATTTCGAATTTAGAATGCAAGCCAAGGAAAATATTATGGGCATTCGAAATTTGAATATTTAAACAAAATGAAAGCAAAGAATTTCTCGAATTTTGTTCATTTTCTAAAATGGAGTGGACGCGCAAAGAAGACAGAGTTGCAGTAATTGCATTGCATCGTTGCGGTCACGCGCCAACTGAGATTTTTATACTGCTGAAAAATTTGAAAATTCCACTGAGATTTATTTATCGTACTATCAAACGATTCAGGGAAGATTCAAGATTAGAAGATAAACAAAGGAGCGGTCGACCTCGTACTGTTCGGACTCCAGCGGTCATCAAAGCAGTAAAGGCGCGAATCCAACGAAATCCTCTCCGCAAGCAAAAAATGTTGGCTCTGCAGATGGGACTAAGCAGAACTACTATTAAAAGGATGTTAAATGAAGACCTAGGGCTGCGTGCTTACAGGCCCCATGTGGCCCGCGGTGGGCGCTGAAACAGCTGGACGGAGAGCTTCTCCTGGAAGCCTCGATCGTGCAGGCCTGGGTGGCATCACCGGACAGGCCTGCCGACATCAACAGTGAGGCGGAATGGTTCCAGGAGGCCATGTCTGAGATTTGCGACGTGGCAATGCCTCGGGTCCGGTCAGGACGCGCCCGGCGGCAGGTGTACTGGTGGTCGCAGGAGCTGGCCTCACTTCGCAAGGCCTGCGTTGTGGCGCGGCGCCGGTACACCAGACACCGCAGGCTCCGCATCCGGCCTACAAATGCGGAGGCCAGAGAGGCGGAGCTGTACGAGGGTTATAGGGCAGCGAAGACCGTCCTCAAAGTGGAAATCCGGCGGGCCAAAGATCTGGCCCGCAAGGAGATGCTGGAGACTCTTAATCGGGACCCGTGGGGACGCCCATACAAAATGGTGTGGGACAAACTCCGCACCTGGGCTCCCCCGCTGACACAGAGTTTCCGGTCCCAGCTAGTCGAGGACGTGGTGAACGCTCTATTACCCTCAAGTGGTGGGCATACTCCCCCACCCATGGCTCCGCCACCTGCGGTGTCCGACGCGGGCCACAGTGACGACGACGACAACGTTCCAGAGGTGACCGAGGTAGACCTGAGAGTGGCGGTACGTAGGCTGAATGCCAAAAATACCGCCCCGGGACCCAACGGCTTACCTGGCAAAGCCTGGGTCCTGGCCTCGGAGGCTCTCGGGCCTCGACTGTTAGGGCTCTTCAACGCATGTTTGGAGAGGGGCCAGTTCCCGCTTTGTTGGAAGACGGGAAAACTGGTCCTCATCAAGAAACCGGGGCGCCCTGCGGACACTCCGTCCGCATACCGGCCTATTGTGCTGCTCGACGAGGTGGGCAAAATCTTTGAAAGAATTATTGCAAACCGCCTCGTCGGGCACCTGGAGAGGGTGGGGCCGGGTCTTGCGGATAGCCAATTCGGTTTCCGCAAGGGGCGCTCTACGGTGGATGCCATCATGCGTGTGAGGGCTCTCTCGACAGAGGCTGCGGTGTCCCGCGGTGGGGTCGTCTTGGCGGTGTCTCTCGATATCGCCAATGCCTTCAACACCCTGCCCTGGAGTTGCATACGGGAGGCACTCCGGTATCACCGGATGCCGACCTACCTCTGTCGTGTAGTTGAGGCCTACCTGACGGACAGAGCCGTCATCTACCCTGGTCACCAGGGAGAGTGGAATCGGCGAGAGATGTCGTGCGGTGTCCCACAGGGATCGGTTCTGGGGCCACCCTTGTGGGACATCGGTTACGACTGGGTGTTGCGCGCCGACCTCCCTACAGGCGTCAGTGTAGTTTGCTACGCTGACGACACGCTGGTCCTGGCGCATGGGGGGTCGCACGAGGCGGCGGCCGAACTGGCGATGCGAGGGGTTGCGACAGTCGTAGAGAGGATCCGGCAACTGGGACTCGAGGTGGCCCTGCACAAGTCCGAGGCCATGTGTTTCCATGGCCGTCGGAACGCGCCACCTTCGGGTTCCCAAGTAACGGTAGGAGGAGTTCGCATCGGCGTCGAGACGACGATGAAGTACCTGGGACTCGTCCTCGACAGCCGGTGGAACTTCGTCGAGCACTTCCGACGTTTGGCTCCAAGACTGGACCGGGCGGGGGCTGCACTCAAGCGGCTCCTACCCAATCTAGGGGGGGCAAACGCCTCCTGCCGGAAGCTCTATGCGGAGATCGTGCGGTCCATGGCCCTCTATGGGGCCCCTGTGTGGGCGCTGAATTTGCAGCGGCGACCAGCTAGCCAGCTGGTCGCGTCTCAGAGGGTCATGGCTATCCGGATGATCCGGGGATACCGCACGATCTCTGGGGAGGCGGCGAACCTCCTTGCCGGATTGCTGCCGTGGGATCTGGAGGCGGTAGCACTCGCACGCGTGCATAATTGGCGCGCAGAGGTGCTAAGCCTGGGTGAAACTCCGCTACCGCGGCAAGTCGCGGCTCAGCGGATAGAACTCCGGCGCGATCTCACGGCAGCATGGAAAGAGCGGCTGTTGCAACCGAAGGCTGGGCACGCCGCAATCGCGGCGATAAGTCCCCTCTTTGAGGAGTGGCTGGAGAGAGGCCATGGCGTCCTCACCTTCCGCCTGACGCAGGTGCTGACCGGACATGGCTGTTTCAGGAGGTACCTGTTTCGGATTCAGCGGGAGGACACGCCCGGGTGTCGTCATTGTGAGGACCACCTGGAGGACACGGTGGAGCATACGGTGGAGGTGTGCCCTGCTTGGGCGGAGCACCGTCGTGTCCTCGTAGAGGCGGTCGGCGGCGGCGACCTCTCGCGCCCTGCTCTGGTTCAGACTATGGTGCGGAGCGAGAGGGAATGGGATGCGGTCGTCTCCTTCTGCGAAGCAGTCATGCTAGCGAAGGAGGAGGCCGAACGCGCGAGGGAGAGGCAACTCTCTTCCTCGCGCCCCAGCCGCCGCGGTAGATGCCCCGGGCGTCGGGGATCACGAGCCGATTTCCGGCCACCGTAGGCGCGGGCCTGCGGACGGCGAGCAGGGGTCGCTCACCGTCCGGTAAGGACCAGGCCCGAGTCGGCGGCGCGTCGTGTTCCACGCGCGCCTCAAAGAGCTGTCAACACTAGTGACGGGGCCTCATAGGGCCATTGCCTGCCGGGGTTTGCGGGAAAGTTCTACCGAGTTACCGCGGCCCCGGAAATTTAGGGCAGCCGAAGGAACAGGGTGGGTTTTTAGTCAGTAGAAATCTGACACACCCTTCCGCTTGACCCAGAGCGGAAGAAGTCATTCGATGATTTTCCCAACCCAAAAAAAAAAAAAAAAGGGCTGCGTGCTTATAGAAAAAAAAACAGCACATCTTCTTAATGCAGGGCTGAAAAAAATCAGACACGAAAGAAGCCGGGTTTTGTTAAGGCGGTACGCGCGAAGAAAATACCGCGAAATACTTTTTTCGGACGAAAAAATTTTTAATGTTGAGGAGACTTTCAACAAACAAAATGATAAAGTGTATGCACACTCTTGTGAAGAAGCGAGCAGACGTATGCCACGTGTTCAGCGTGGTCATCATCCTTCGGCATTCATGGTTTGGCTTGGGGTGTCCTATTTGGGTCCAACGGAGGTGTATTTTTGTGAAAAAGGAGTGAAAACCAGTGCCCTCGTATATCAAAACACAGTCCTTACAAACATTGTGGAACCTCTTTCACAAACAATGTTCGAAAACAGGCACTGGGTATTCCAGCAGGATTCTGCGCCGGCTCATAAGGCGAAAAGTACCCAAAACTGGCTCAAGACCCGTGGAATCGACTTTATCAGGCATGAGGATTGGCCCTCATCCAGTCCAGACTTGAATCCCTTGGATTACAAAATATGGCAGCACTTAGAGGAGAAGGTCTGCGCTAAACCCCATCGCAACTTGGAGTCACTTAAAGCATCCCTGATTAAAGCAGTCGCCGATATTGACATGAACGTCGTGCGTGCTTCGATTGATGACTGGCCTTGCAGATTGAAGGCTTGTATCGAAGCAAAAGGAGGACATTTTGAATAATTTTAATGTGTTTTAATCTGTCTTTTATACCCATTCATTTGATATATAAATAGTTGTAGTGCGTAACTCATTGTGTCATTTATTTAACTTTCCATATGTGACAAAACTTATGACCAGACCCGAGTACAGACGCTAGCACATCAAGCTACAACAATCTGTAAAATTTCTTTAATAGATTTTAAACTATATTTTTAAAGAAATTAGGTCCAAGGTTGATTAGGAAAATTTGACAGTTTCCGGTAGCTTCATGTGCTGGCGTCTGTAACATATGCTTAGAAATAAATTATATTCTTCTAGGTGTTAGTGCAAGTGATATAAAATGTTCGTAAATACACACAAGATACTGGCAAAATTCCTAATGTGAAAGTTATTACATCATCTGTTTAGCCTATTCTCAACTATATTGGGTTGGCTTCCAGTATAAACTGGATTTAGCTGAGAACTAGTGTCTTATATGCATGTAACACAATACCCCTTAGCAATTAATGGTGCCAGATATTTTTGAGCCTGTAAGGAAAAATTGATTAAATAGGCATAAAAATACGAGATTTAATTTTAGTTTCCGGGATAAATAAAAAACCCAATTATTTACTAAGTTATTTTATTTTGAATATTTTACAGAGGAACGCGCATGTTTTAACATAATTATTTTGTTGTATTTGACATATTTAAAAAGCCGAACACATCGGTATAAGCAGACTCAGCTCAGCCAATTGGATGCAAGCAGTATAGAGCTTCATGAGCGGATGATACATGCGAAATCGTATTGATATACGGGACAGAGTCGGGCCCGGCGGGACATTTGAATTTCTGCCTGAAATACGGGACGTCCAGTGAAAAACGGGACGTATGGCAACACTACTTCTGGCTACCCTTGCTTACTATATTTATGTGAAAGATGGCATGTCGTTTTTTTGAAGCATCATGCTAAACAATGTCTTTTGTATTTCAGATAAAAAGGTTTGCAAGTTAAAATACATAAAAATGACTCATTTATTTCATATAACTTAGGTTTTATTGGTACCAACATTGTTTGTTAGTACTTAAACCTAGATTGAATAAATAAAATAATTCATCATTTAATTAATTCGTGTCATTGCATGCAAACAAATATTACCTAATGATTCCATTGCATGACGTTAAAATACTTTTATAAAACAAAAACATTATATTCATTAAGGATATAAAAAAAAATATGCAAATGTAACTGTTCCTTACGATAATAAATAAGGTTGAATAATTAATTAGCCGCTGTACTTTGTTGGATCCGCTGCAATATGTATTTGGAGATTTATGACTTAATTAAAAATAACGGATCAACTCACATCCATTTATTTTGGCTCCACGCCCTAATTGAATCGCAATAGCGTAGGTATTGTTTTGTTTTATTAATTGCATTAGTCAACATTAACATAAATTTTGATTTTTTTTTTCATGGGTATCGTGTTACCCGTCTAATGAGTTGTGGAGGTCAAATAGGCAGTCGCTCTATAATACAAAAACTTTCTTTCCAAAAATTCAACCGACTTCAAAACTTACAAAAAAGTCGTGCACTACAAAGAGAGAAATAACCTTAAATATTGTTTTATTGGATGTCTAATTCCGTTAAAAATAAGGGCTAGGTATCTACTCACATGGCTGAAGTCGGTGCCAAGCAAATAAATAGTTTTGATAGGCAAAGAACGCCACATTCTCGGGCATACCCGAGGTGATGAAACCTATTCATTTATCTTGCCTTGCTTTAAAAAATATATTATTTTAGCCGTTTTTTGCCCTTAAATATTTATTTGATTCTGGTTTTAGTATTTGTTGTTACAGCGGCAACAGAAATATATCATCTCTGAAAATTTCAGGTGTTTCGCTAAAACAATTCATTAGATACAGCCTGGTGACAAACAGACAGCGGAGTCTTAGTAATAGGGTCCCGTTTTTACTCTTTGGATACGATACCCTAAAAATGAAAATTTTAAATATAACCAATATTTAACCTGGCATTTTTTAATGTGATTGTTGTGTCATCGGCACCAAGAAGAAGACTGTGATAATACGCCTATAGTGCTGAAATCTCCAATTTAGAATATTTGTATAAAACGTGTAACGGAAACTCCATATCTATCCAAAAGGGCTGAAGACAACATCTGGTATGGAGTCTCTATGCACAGTTTCAGCACAAAGTAACTGACTCAAAGAATTGATACCAAATTATTGGTTTCATATAATTCTTGAATACCAATCATAACAAACGTGTCACAGCACTACGAGGGTCAATAATTTTCCACGTCACTTGCCAATAACACGATAATTCTTTTAGTTCTTCTTAATTTGAAAAATTCGGTCTCATGGTATCAGTGTATTGGAATTTGTAATAAGTTCTACCAAGGAGTTCTACACACGTAGACTTAGGATTACAAAACCCTTGTCATATCGTTTGTTATCATCCAAAGAAGCCATGCACTTGGTATGTATATACCCTTTAAATTACACGTTGTATAATAATGATTATATTTATTGATAAGAAACAACACCGGGATATATGTCCAGTGCTTAAAGGAGGTTAAGCTTTATGTATACATCGGCGCAAATACAATAATTTGTCTATTAAAATAATTGAAATGATTAAAGTTTAATAATTTGATTGTTTTACAAACTATTAATTGATTTATAAGATGTAAAATTAACGTTTAACATGTTTGAACTTAAAGCATTGTAATTTAAGTAGTTTAATATTTAACTAGAAAATGTGGGTACATGTGTGACAATCCCTCTATATAAGGCCGCACTGTGAGCGCTAGATTCATTCAGATTCATTCTTGTTCGAGCCGCTGGACAGTGCGGACCTCTCTGGGAAGTTTTTACGCTGTCAGTTGAATAAACGAGTCTCCGGTAACATTAACAAGTGCTTTTATTCGAAAATCAAACATGAGTCATCACCAAGAGAACATTCGTGACGTCATCTGAGCTGACGTCACACTTTTGGAAAAACACATACGAGGCTGTCTCTCCGTCATCAGAAGTGGGATTCACTCACTCGAGTTGAAGTAAACAGAACGTGACGTCCTGGATAGATGCCGTACGATGAAACGTATGAACTCTGGTGAGTTTTATTTTGATATTTTGATTCAGGGGTCAAATAGTCCCTGAAATGTTATTTTGCGTCAAAGATTACGCGCAAGCGTGTACATAAAATTGTAATTTTCTGATTACTTTAAATTGATTTGAAGTGTGTAAACCATAGTAGCCTGCAAATTTCATTTGAGGTTATAATTAATAATCTGTTATCATAGATCTTGTCTAATTCCCGTAAAATTTTCGAATATCGCATAATATTCTGTTTCTTGAAATTCAATGCCAACAGTAGTAGTGCAAATATTAGTTTTGTATAGCCTTATTTAGTGCGCCGAAACACATAAGTGTATCGTGCGCCGAAATACGTAAGGTAGCCCACTCAATGTAGTTGTTTCGCGAGCTAAGGTTTTCTCGTTTTCCACCTAAACAACTGGAGGCCGGATTACCGTATCGGCGGTGTGATCTTTTCCACGAGCCAGTATGGCCGAACAACAAAAGAAAGGTCGCGGGTTCGAATCCCACCCATTATACTTGCCGTGAACCCACTCTAAGTTAACGGGAAAGCTAGTAGTGTGGATTCTATTTACATTGCATTGCTAGTTCTCTTTATAAAAAGAAAAAGATAGAGAAAAAGAAAAAGAAACAAAAAAAAAAAACTTCGAGAACCTCCGAGAAATCTACGAGAACATTTTCCTTTCTTGTTTCGTATTTTTTCTTAAAAAAAAATCAAAATGCTGGCAATGTGGGTGGAATTCGCATTGCTGGCAATCCTGTTAACCCCTCTAACTAAGCTAAATATGCTTGTGTCATCTATGCTGTGTATCATAAAAGGATGATATCCTCAAAATTTAATAACATTGATATTTCCAAACATACTAAGATATTTGAGAGTTTGTGTAACAATTAACATAAAGCAACACAAGTACCTTACAAATATTTAACAAAAAAAAATGTAGTTTAATCTTATACTACATGTAAAACCTCCGTACTTTAGGAAAACCTCCAGAATGAGAATATTATAAAGGAATGATATTCTCAAATTTTAATAACTGAGTCTGTATAACAACATAAAGCATCACAAGTTCCTTACAGATATTCTACTCAAAAGAAGTCTAATCTTTTGTTACAGGTAAAACCTCCGAAAACTCTATGAGATAGTCCGAGAACTCTACGAGAACCTTCGAGAAATCTACGAGAACCTCCAAATACTCCGAGAAGTGTAGGATCACCCCCGAGAACCTCGGGAACTCACGAACCTCCAAAAACTCGTTATGATATTCCTAAAACATTATTTCACAACATAGAAAGATATTTGTGTTTGTATAACAGCTGATGATGACAGATTATCTGTTTTGTTTAAATTTTGTATCACAATTCTTTAGTTTGTATCCTTCATTAGTGAAATGTAATGTTGTCATTTGTCAAGTCAATTTCCATATTTTGTAAAGCTTCTCTTACATTGTGTAAGTGAATGATGTTTTAAAAAGAGTAACTGTGGAGTTTCTTGCCGGTTCTTCTCCACAGAAAACAACCACTTGTGAACCGTGCGTAGCTTCTCATTTTTTTATTGTTATCCGAGACTCTTAAGTTAGTCAACGAATTGCTTTACATAATATTAACTTTTAATTAGTGCCTTTGTCAAATAGAATATTTTAAGGCTGGTGCAGCACCGCCTGTCAGTATGGCCGTATCGGCGTAAATACAATAATTTGTCTATTAAAATAATTGAAATGATTAAAGTTTAATAATTTGATTGTTTTACAAACTATTAATTGATTTTTAAGATGTAAAATTAACGTTTAACATGTTTCAACTTAAAGCATTGTAATTTAAGTAGTTTAATATTTAACTAGAAAATGTGGGTACATGTGTGACAATCCCTCTATATAAAGCCGCACTGTGAGCGCTAGATTCATTCAGATTCATTCTTGTTCAAGCCGCTGGACAGTGTGGACCTCTCTGGGAAGTTTTTACGCTGTCAGTTGAATAAACGAGTCTCCGGTAACATTAACAAGTGCTTTTATTCGAAAATCAAACATGAGTCATCACCAAGAGAACATTCGTGACGTCATCTGAGCTGACGTCACACTTTTGGAAAAACACATACGAGGTTGTCTCTCCGTCATATATTATATTATATTTTTGTTGAAAATGTAATAAAACTACAGTGTGTATTGATCTATGATGGCAGTTTCATTTTATTTGGATCGGAAGATCCTAATCAAATGCCAGTAACGAAACCATAGCGTGATCTATTTCAGTGTCAAAGGGAACTATAATACAACTTTGTTCCGTACCGGCTAAGTACGTTTGAACTCTTGATTTTAAGGATGAACCTTTATTTAACCGACTTCTAAAAAGGAGGAGGTTATCGATTCGTCGCGTACATATATTTCTTTTTATGTATGATCAGTGATCACCGAAAAAAAGAATCAGTTTCTTTCGTTTTGTATTTTCATTTTTAGCACCCACTTCCGAAATTAAAATTATTTTTCACTTTGCAGTGTTTTTGTAGAAGTCGGTTGAATTGTTTGTGAAATAGTTTTTTTATTCTATGTGAATTCTAGGAAACTTAAATTGTAAACACTGTTACTATTACTTACACTGTTAGTGTTACTTTACTTTGTACACGGGGTGTTCAGAATTATTATTCACAATGCAGAAAGAAGGTAGAAAACTAAATTTTAAATTAGAAAAGAGTTTGTACTTTCAATCAGGATATAAATTGAGGGTGAATACAAACTAATATTGAAGTGGTCTGAAGGAGCGAGGAAAAACAAAACAAAGTAATTGCTTGCTTCGATACTCATTGCTTGAATTAAATGAGTTGGTTTTGTTTCTAACGAACTATGCAAACTGAAACTGAACTTGAATTTACTGATTATAAATGAGAAAGTTTTATCTCGCTATTATTAAGAATGTTAGGATTTTGGATGGGCGGACTTGGTCACGGGCGGCTTGATTTGAACAAATTACATGAACATATAGACTCCTTTACAGCTTGCTTTTTACTTAAGTACCTATCTAAGTGCCAAATTCAAAAATCATTTCAGAAATATAAGAATGCGCCTCATATTAGAAATCATAGGGCGTATATGCGCGGGCATCGGGGATAGCGAGCCAATCTGCGGCCACCACCGTAGATGCGGGCCTGCGGACGGCGAGCAAGGGTAGTTCACCCTCCGGTAAAGGCCAAGCCCGAATCTCATCCTCTCGTGTTCCGCGCGTACCTCAAAGAGCAGTCAGCAGTATTGACGGGGCCCGATAAGGCCATTGCCTGCCCTGATTGTGTGAATGTTCTGACGAGATACTGTGGCCCGGAACTTAAGGGCAGTTGAAGAAACGGGGTGACTTTTTAGGCAATAGAAGTCTGACACTCGCTTCCTTTTCCACCCACTCCAGAAAAAAAAGGCCATTCATGCGACGTAAATAAATACCTAGAACATTATTTTGATGCACATTAACAACTATATTTACGCACACACTAGCGACCGCTCGTTTGCGCGCACACTTATACTTTGTAAAGTCATATTATTAATTCAAATAGATATAGTACTTAGCTTATACGATATGATATATAAATGTAATAAAAATCAACCTCAATATATTGTTAAACTTGCTTTTTCGTTACCGATTAAAACATTTTTGATTTTCATTTACGTCTTTTATACATATAAATAAAATAATAATATTAGCAGTAGTCCCTTTCAAAAACGACGTCAGTAAAAAAAATTGTCGATGTCGAACCATAATCGTTAATGCCTGAACAATCAAAGATAAGACTAAAGTTATCGCATGGTCGCAACATTCAACAGTTTGTTTTTTAAATTAATAATATTAAGCTATCCGGCTAATTTGTAATCCTGAGTCCCAAGTCAAGAAAATAGTACATCATAAAAATTTGTTAAAAAGCAAAGAGTCACACGACAGGTGACAGAATAGAAGTCATAACGCTTTTAATTTATTGTTTATCAAACTATGGTAATTAAAACAAACTTGTTTTATTGAGATTGGGACAGTCACTGGAAAAGTTACTTCAGGAAGTTACTGCATCGTACAGCCTGGGAATGCACAACACTCCGAACACCATGGGAGTAAGATTAAATCCCGTTAAGGAACCTTTCGGATTCTCGCGTTGGTGCTTAATATTCGTTGCTTAGAGAATTGAAATTAACATGGCCGGATACTTGCCCTTCTACAAACGAAAAAAACTACTTCTACAAACTAGAAAACGTAGTAGTGGCAACGAATCAAAATTGTAACACCTTACAATTTACTTAAGACATTAACAAAACAGTCGATATCAGCTCTGTCTGTCTCTTTATAAATAAAAAATTGAATAGTCAGTTCAGTTTTCATACATGAATATTTTACTTCAGACTATGATGGGTTTAAGGCTTGATTTGTGAATATTATAAAAATTTTGTATGTTTGTGTGAATAAGACATTACTTAACATGTTACCATTCTTCTTTGTAGATACGCAATCATAATAATAATACACACACACACATTTTTGAGGTCAGCAATATGCAAATGTACCCTGAAAAGCTCGCCAAAACTAAAGCGTTTAAAACATTTGTTGGAACAATTTTAAAACATGGCTGAAAAAGTTAGGCCATGTTTGGCATACATTTTAACAAATGAGAGCCCGTTTTAATTCTACCTTAATGTTGGAATTTAATAAGCATCTGATCGTCATCTGGGCCCAGTTTAATGAATAGAAAAGCCCCGTTTTAAAAACAATCATATTCTTAATCAAATACGTCTTAAAATTAGCACACCGAATCTGCTATCTATTTTTCCGTGATTGGAATACAAATACACAAACACCCAATATCTCACATTTATAATATCTATCTAATAGTAGGGAAATATACGTAAGTATCTTTGTTAATATTGTCTTCTAAGTGTACTTAAATGTTGTTGTTTTAAAGAAGGATATGTTTCCCATACAAACTAAGAATTTCATTTTACTCAAATAAAGCAATAAATAATCCGTCTTTATCGCTGTCGGCTGGTAAAATACCCAAAAAACTAGCGGCAATACCACGTTGCTAAAATTTCCAAGAGGTTGAGAGCATCAAAGGTTCCACTGTCCGATAGTATTGACCTCAAACGTCTTGAGATTGAAACAAGGGCAGCACCAACAGAACATGATAAACTGGGAAGATGGGATGGCGCAAGAGTATCGCCACAAGTTGCGTCCCACACTAGTAATCTACACATCTTCCATGGTTATGAAATGCCATCCGGTAGTTTACCATCGTCACGTACTAAGCCGACGCCGACAGTTCCAAGTCAACGGCGCGTTTTGTTCCACACGCCCATAGCCTACCGGAGTTGCGCGTATGATCTAACGAGAGATATATATATATAAACACGTACATATAAACACACGTATATATAAACGTAAATTATCGGTGCCCACTAGGTGGCCGTTGCTTTTCGGGGTTACGGGATTGTTCAAAAGAGTTACCGCGGCCTCGGAACTTAAGTAACGGCAAATGACGGAACACGGATGGGTTTTAGTCATTAAAAGTCTGACACACCCTCCTGCTTCACCCAGATTCGGGAGGAAGTCATTGGATGATTTCCCAGCCTTAAAAAAATAACACAAAACGTCACACCTGATTCCATTCTGTGTCTTAATCTTCTAGGTAATTGTAAAAATGGAGCCGAAAGCCAAAGTTTCAAATCCGATATTCTTTAAGCTATGGACACAATTTACATTGTATAATTAAAAGTTTCAAACTAGTGGAGTGGTACAGCTCCCTGGAAACCTATCAAGGTGAAATTCAGACGGAATTTCCATTTCACAAGGTGAGTCTAAATTAAAACAGGAATTTCATTTTACGAGATTTTTTCTCAGGCGAAATTTGATTTTTGTTAATTTGATTCATCTTTTCTCTTGATATTAAATAATAGTCAGGGACGGTTCAATGATTTCTGATTTGGGACAACATTGTTTTAGGGAGGCGATAACGACTATCGTTAGGTATTTTGATTTGGTAAATATACAATATGTCTCCTAATTTATTTTAGAGTATTTGAGGAATTCGAAAACAGTTTTAGTTTTTTCAGAAATTTATGTTGTTTTTTATAGGTGTACCAGAATCACATGGCAAATGGGGAAGTTAACATTTTTAGTAGGAAATACTTGGGAAGTTGGATGAAACCATCTTGATATAGTATAATAATATTTCTATATAATAAAACTGGACCACATCACACATGAGCAAAGCGATGGATCAGCTAGTTGATCATCTATGGAATAATAATAAGTGTTCTTCTTTTTATGAAAATTACGCACACGCATGAAATTTGGCATAGTTAAACTTTATAATTATAGAGAAGGAGCGTGGAAAGCTTTTTCATTTTTATAATGCATTCGAAATATTATTTTAATAAAGGCCATTTGACCATTTGGCGACCCCTTAAAAAACCCCCTTAAAATTCAAATATGAAAATTGTAAAAAATATCCCACCTGATGAATTCATCTGATGAAGAGGATGATGAATATATTGAATTATTTACAATGATTCGCTTCTTCAGAATTTCAATCGAATGATCACGCTTAATGAATTCTTTTTGTGTTACATAAAAATAATATTACGGTCATATTAACTAAAAATAAGTATCAAAATATGTAGTAGAAGTGACTACACTCCTACTAACTGGTCAATGTATGAACGCACTTTATAATCGCAGATTATCGTTGATTGCACCTTCTTCTTCACAAATTTTATTGTGAACAATTACCATATGAAAATCGTTTATTCTAATTATTTATTTGTGCCATGAAATACTGGTAGACCTATAATTGTTTTGAATTTCGAAGGACTGCTGTTTATTCTTGTTTAAGCTTAATTTCGGCATTTTTAGATCAATTTTTTTCAAGATAATATGCTACTTTCTGCGCCTGTACTCATATGGCCTAATACATTAGCACCGTATTTTTTTAAAAGATGACATGCACTAATTTGTACTACCTTGGCTTCTAACATCGATTAAACCGTTAATATTTACAAAAATTACCTTGTTAAAACAAATATAGTTACATTAATAATTCTCATACTAGTGTAAGTTTAGATAACATAATAATCTTTACCTACCAGTATTACGCCAGTAAATTCAAAAGTTTGTACATTTTCAGGCGGATGTTTGTTACGCATCACGCCAAAATGATTGAATAGATCAGGATATAAATTGGCACAGAGATTCATTATACCCGGAAATGGCCCATTAGCTGCTCTTCATCTCTGAAAAATGTAGGTTACTTCAAGATTTTGTTGTGATTAAAGAAACGGGCAACAACTATTCATAAAACCACTTCCTATTATTATTAAATCACTTTTATTTAATATACAACGTGTAACAGAATAAACGCAATTCCTGAAAGTAGTTGGTTCAGAATTGGCTTCTGAACCGATTTCCGTCAAAAAAATAGGTGTTAAATTCTGATGGAATAATCTCTCATTTCACTTAAAATGGACACACAGTATCATGACAAATTAATACAATCCTTAATTCAAGGAAATGCGCTAGTGTGCGTATCGGCCGCTAACATTGCATGAGTGTATGCGTCTGCGTAAGGATATTGTATGACGCACATACGTTTTGCGTTTAGTAAGGATAACTATTTTATAAAAATGTCTTGGTTTGGTTTCAATTTATTTAGTTACGGATGATGTTTTAACTTATAATTTAATATTCTAATTGGGGTGCCTGAGGTATTGCGCTTAATCTGTTACACCTTGTATAATATTTAAAATATAACGGTTTATTTCCCTTTGTTCGCCTAGTAAACAAAGGGGAATATACTGTTAAAAACATATGAAATGTCTTCAATAACATCTGCTCCTAACCGAAGACACTTCAAAGGAGTATGTTGAGTCATCGGGGCAACAGAACAAGCGAGTGGCCAAGGAGTGGAGCGTGGCAAGAGCGTCGTCTTCGCGCCTTATTACACCGACGCCGGCGGGCTCCCAAACAATGACAAACATCACAGACCAGTCGCGCTCGCGCATCCTAACTTAAACCCTTAAACCGTTGTTTGCCCGTTCAAAAACTTTGTCGTCTCATTATACCGAGTAATCATAGATACTACAGTCCTCGGCTACAACGTCCTAGCCGAGGTAGGCCTGAAAAGCGATGGCGAGACGATCTGTACGCTTTTCTTACCGATTGATCGGAGAAGACTGCAGACAAAGTTGTCTGGAAAGATTTGGCGGAGGCTTTTGCCCAGCAGTGGGCTAAATAAAAAAATACAGTCCACTCATTTAACTCCACATGCATATCACATCACCGCGCGAGGCTCGCTAGCCGGTCGTACACTCAGTATAATCAATAATGAATTTTGAATATTAAAGATCCTAATTAATAGATAGGCAGTTGATCCATGTAAAATACTGATACTCATTTGCATCCGGTTACAATGGAAACCGACCACAATATAAATAGGAAAAGATAGGATCAAAGGTCCTAGTTTACAAAATCATTGTAGAAATATTTTTACGTACAGTCTGGGACACGTAAGTTGAACCAAAGCGGCGGCGGTCGTCCACGCAGGTACAATTATGGAGAAAAGTCTTCTCAGCGGTTGTTCGGCAAATTTAAAATAACCTCGGATTTTACTTCAAATTATCGTATTTCTCACACAACCGAGACATCGGAAGTGGTAGTTAGGTATGTACAGACGCCAGCACATGAAGCTACAACAATCTGTCTTTCTTTAATAGATTTTCAACTTTAATGTTAAAGAAATTAGGTTCAAGGTTGATTGGGAAAATTTTCATTGGCTTTCAAGGTCATAGTCTAACTTACTTGTCCTGAACTATAGCATGATGACCACTATTTCTTGTGTGTCTAATAAACCTTATGTATGAAGTAGTTTGTAGGGAAATATAGGTAAACAAACAAGGTAGAAAAAGCGAAGCTTCGAAACTGCCGGCACTGATCTAAATGCGTTGACATAAAACACCCTATAAAAGTGAGAATAAAAACCTCGAACGTCCAGACATTAGAAAGAGGTCAATGTCCCGCTTAAGGTGACCATGTCAACAAACGCAATAATCACCTGAAAGGTATGAACATAAAACACTTTTCAAGACATTTTATCATCATATTTGTGATAATGCCTTCTGTAGTTAGGAAACCAATTTATTGTTCATCACCTGCTTAGCCTTTTCAGTCTAACTGGATGCAGCTGAGTTGAGGTGATCAGCTTGGCGGTTTCTTCAAATCACGTTGAGTCGTAGGTTAACCGGCTCAGTACAACGTGATTTCAAAGGCATGTAGGAAACTCCGTTGCCGCGTTTCTAAGGGCCCATTTAGATGGAGAGAGTTTCTCGATTCGAAGATACGATTATCGAAAGAACATTAAAAAAGTTTCCTCGTTTAAACATTCACGATTGTCGCCCTTCCCCTTGGGTGACAATTGCTTCGCAATAGAATATATCTGCCTTGTGTTTTATGCATGTCTACACTGAACTCGAATGGCAATTCTCGCACTGAAAACAGTCCAAACCGATTTGTACGATACTCGTATGAACTTGAAAAAATGTCATACGAGATCGTGTTTACACTAGTCGAGAACTCGTAAGCAAGAATCTTCCTACGATAATGTTCACTGTGTAACTAATCAGTCGCAGTAAGTATCGCTAGGCGATAAATTACTTTCGAGTCTCGTATGACATAATCGTAGGCGAGAATTTTGTTCTTGCCTGTGTGTAAACATTATGATACAATAATCTTATGGCAATTATTGCTTGCGATAGTTGTGTACAATTTCTCACCAAGAAACGATCGAGAAACTCTCTCCGTCTAAATGGGCCTTTATTGTTGAACGCCTGCGTATATTTTCGACCATTAAAAACAACAAGATGGCTTCTGTCACACAAACGGTGCTTCACCCTAAGGCGTAGGTTACATCGTGAGATGAGCTGACATAACACACATTCGTGTATTTATTAAGTGTATATTTTTTTGTAGTAGTAAATTTTCGATCCTGTGTCCTGAACTACTTCTTAAATTACATAGCAAATTTGACATAATAATTTCGGCTACTTAAGGAAAACTCCTGAGTAATTCTACGTTAGTAATTCCTATCAGTTGCCGCGATGAATCGTAATTTTAGATAAGTGCTCCCGCAGCCACCGTTGCAAGTATGCCAGAGAAACTAGGATGGTTTAGTCGTAAGTAATATTCTGATACGTTTTTTAGCATTTCGACGGACCAAAATAACTGCTTTGACACTTTTCCTCAAAAAGTATGTTCCCGTATATGAAATATTTATATTTACTTGATGACTCTAGGTCTATTTTGTACTACTTACGAAATAAGTATAATTTATGTAACACCAATATTGATGAACCCTCTGAGAAATCTATATCAAAGAGGGCTAGCGGTGAGGGTTGCGGCTTTTAAACATGTTTATACTTATATTCAAAAATTTTTTGTAAGCGATCAAAGTGACGTGAAACTAAAACTATTAATATTTCAGCTTCAACGGAGTTCGGGACGGTCTATTTCCAGAAAGGAATTTATATTACAATATTCGGTACACACACCTTATTGGACCCTAAATCTTTCACAAATTAAGGGCTATTTTGCTGTAAACTATTTCGGTCGAGGGTTTAACGGAGACCCAAAAATTGATCAAGAGTTCCGTCCTATACGTGTCCCAAGTTTGCGATAAAGAGCTTGTACATACTTTTAGGGTTCCATAACCAAATGTCAAAAAACGGAACACTTATAGATTCGTCAAGACAACACAGTAGAAACTTGATAGGTGGAACCGCTTATCGATTTTTATACAAAAATACAAAAGAAAATATGACGTGGCTCCCCATACATGCAACAGAATTTTTCTTTTTTCTTCAGACCTGTACGTGTGCGGTGTTTATGTATTTAGTCTTTAAAAATTACTTTGAGGTTTTTAAAATATTTATTCTTGCAAAGGTTTTTTTATTGATAATAGGTTCGCGTTTGACCTTCTCACCTGACGGTAAGCGATGATTTGTGAAAGTGGTAAAATAAAAAACCCCTAACTTTTAAAAGAAGATTTCTAAGAAGAAAATATATATATATATATATATATATAATATGCTGTAGATCTCAATGAACACTTTCAGCGAAAATTAGATTTTCAAAAACGCAAACTTTGTCATTTAAGCAAACACTGCGAAAATCAAAGTATTTTTTGCTGGCGAAAAATACTACCAGAGAACCCTTTATGGGCAAGTCCAACTCGCACTTAGACACATTTTCTTGTGTATAGCAAAAAATTCATATGGTGCTTAGCCCGTATAATTGATGACCGATAGTATTAAAAGTTTTGGATTGGCGGAGATTTTACGGAGAGCTGCGTGGGAAGCCTGCCTTACATAAGACGGTCTAACAATAGCACGGATATCAGCTGCATGAATCTGACCAAGATGAACCCGTTTGATCCAGCATGCCCAGATTATTCGCTTTGAGATTGTGGCTTCCCTCAGACAAATTTTCAAAATTAATTATAGATACACTCTGCCTACTAACATAATTATCTGAAAGTTTGTCGATATTACTTCACCTGCTTTTCTTTCTTGCAGAACGTCAGGCAGAAGGTGAGGACGCCGTGGCGTCTCTCCAGCCACTCCTCAAAGAAGGGACTTGTCGCCGCGATTGCGGCGTGCCCAGTGCTCGATTGTGATAGTCGCTCTTTCCATGCCACCATGAGCCGGCGCCGGAGCTCTGTCCGCTGTGCTGCAATTTGCCGCGGCAGCGGAGTTTCACCCCGGCTAAGCACATCCGCGCGCCAACTGTGTAAGCGCGCGAAGCCTACCGCCCCCAGATCTTACGGTAGCAATCCGGCAAGGAGGCTCGTCGCCGGAGATCGTGCGGTATCCCCGGATCATTCGGATGGCCATGACTTTCTAGGATGCGACCAGCATACGTGCTGGTCGCCGCTGAAAATTTAGTGCTCACATGGAGGTCCCATAGAAGGCCATAAAACGCACAAACCCTGCGTAGAGCCTGCGGCAGGAGGCGTTTGGCCCTCCTAGATTGGATAGGAGCCGCTTCAGTGCAGCCCCTGCCCGGTCCAGCTTTGGAGCCAAACAACGGAAGTGCTCCACGAAGTTCCATCGGCTATCGAAGACGAGTCCCAGGTACTTCATCGTCGTCTCGAGGCCAATGCGAACCCCTCCCACCGTTATTTGGGAACCCGAAGGTGGCGCGTTCCGACGGCCGTGAAAGCACATGGCCTTGGACTTGTGTAGGGCCACCTCGAGACCCAGTTGCCGGATCCTCTCAACGACTATCGCAACCCCACCTGTGTCCAAAAATCAGAAGACTTGTGTCCTCCACCAACCCACACTAGGCGCCCGTGGATTGCGGCCCATAGAAAGATGAGATGGCTTGTGACCCAGATAGAAACGTCATAGGCGGTTAGGTTAAAGTTAAATTCTTTTACTTTTTAATGAAAAGTAACACAAACTTTTCAGAATATAATGACAGTCTTGTTGCTGAAACTGATATCTTTCAAACAGCAGTTTTGATTTAGATAGTGAATGAAAGATAGTGATAAGCATTTACGAACTATATATGAACTTTATACCAACCAAAACTAATACAAAAGTTTCGTATTTCGCCATTAACATGTAAAAGCTTCTAAAATTTGAATTTACAATTTTATCCACTGACTGAAAGTTCTGTGTGCACTCATTCCACCGGAATATACAGTTTATATTGGACTTTCTTAGTTTATCTTCCTATACCACATAGGTATTATGTAAGCATCAAAGGTTTCTAACTTATAAATGGCATTTAGATTTCTATATACTCGATAATGCGCGACACACGAGTACACTACTTCGTTACACACTATTCGTATGAAATACTAATTATATAAAGTGTTATATTAGTGTACCTATTAATAGTAGTAGTAGTTTTATTGTATAATTATAAAAATATTTATTCAATTCAATATTTATTTATATATGTATATTGCTTATTGTTATTAATTTATGTATATTTTTCTATGGGCTTTTGTGTCTGGAAATAAAGAAATAAAATATAATTATTGCTTTGCTGTGCCCGTGACTTCGTTCGAGAGTGTTGACACCATTGTGGTTTTCCGACAAAAATCTCAAAATCTCGTTAGTATACTTATTCCGAGATAAAACGTATCCTATCTGCTTTGTTTTCCAGTATCCCATTTTATTAATTCAATTAACTCGGAAAGACTGATCATAGACAAATATTAAAAAAAATTGTTTGGGTTTTAGAGTTGTGTATATTTTTAAGGAGACTTGAGAAAATATAGGTAGTTAATTGACATAATTTTGGAAAACATTAATAATTTGCAGAAATTGATAAAGTTAAAAATTACCGATGTCTAGCTATACCAAAAACAATTTTTTACCAAAAAATTAAACCGACTCCCAAAAAACACTGCAAAGTGACAAATAACTTTAATTTCAGTAGTCGCTGTCTTTACTTTTGTATTTTCGTTTTTGGCACCGACTTCCGAAATTAAAGTTATTTGTCACTTTTCAGTGTTTTTTGGGAGTCGGTTTAATTTTTTGGTAAAAAGTTTTTATTTCACTCTTTTTAGTTGGTCTATTTTTAATTTACCTAGTTACAAGAGCCTAAATGTCAACTACTTATAACCTTTTACAAAATATTGCTTTTCCCAATGCTGGGCCGTTAATTGTTGAGGAGTTCTCCTGGTACTTCACCATCAGCTCTACATCACCATATGCATTGTGACGAGCATAAACTGCTTAACATCCATATTCAAGTAATTGAATCGCAATCCACTCAATACTTATTATTGAGTAGTTTCGGCGGCCATCTGTGGTCTTCATCATCAGTTCCACTTCCTCAAATGGTACTTTTTGAGAGCAACTGCACAAGTTACTATAATAAATACCCAAAACGTCATAGGTGTGCCTATAATATTTGAAGAGTTCCCTCGATTTCTCCAGGATCCCATCATCAGATCCTGACGTTTATAAAAATGGGACCAATTTCGAAGTATACCCTTTCAATCAAAAAAAGAATTTTCCAAATCGGTTCAGCCATGTTTGAGTAATCGATGATCATACATAAAAACAAAAAAATATATATATACGCGTCGAATTGATAACCTCCTCTTTTTGTCGTCGGTTGATAACTTAAGTAAGAATACGAGAGAGTTATGATCGTTGACACTGGAGAAGGGGACCAAATTTCCTAAAATTCTCTTTACGTACTACTTGTACGAACCGGTCCTATACTAGGATTTTAAAACCAGTACCAGTTATGCCAAATAGTTACGGAAGGCACAGATCTTAAACTTATATAAAATAGATTGTAAGAATTTGTACGAATCTTAGTTCTTCATAACAAGATTTTATGCCTTTTACTACTATCACTTGTTGATTAAAGAGCATACTGGTTTATTTAAATATAATTATATTCACGAAGAATGACTAAACTTTCAGCTCTTATTCAGTATCTTTGTATCTTGGACGTAAGTATTTTTATCGTTTTAAAAGATATTATAAAGATAACTTACTTAGTATCTTGTTACTAACAAGATACTAAGTAAGTTAGAAAATTAAAAAGCGGACTCTACGTTTTTTAAAAACTCAACTTAATCAGTCTATTCTGTAAACATTTCACCTGGAAAGGATGGAGGTGGAAACATTCGACCTTGATTGAATTTTTTTCGTTGTACACAATAATGTCACAGAATTTAAAGTCTACTCAGTCTAAACTCGTTTTTAAAATCACTTTTGAATATTATTTTATAGTGTTCTCGCAGAATCTACGTTTTTCATTTATTTTTAATCTAAAAAAGCAGCCAAATATTTTATTTAGTCGGATAATCTACTTAAGTTTAAAAAATGAAAAATATTTTCATAGCTTGCTTTGCCAACGGTTTAACTTTCTTAAATTTTATTTGGACCAAAATTCAGCAAATAAGACGACCGGCGCAAGCTATAAGGTGGCCAATTGTCTGTGTAGACGCGCTGCATGTATGTATGTAACACTTAAGATCCAAACCGCCCGTGAATTCCCATCTGTGGAGATTGTCTTTGATATAGCGAACTCAGACGGCTTGATGAAGCCATCATGTTGCTTAAAAGTTCTCGTCAAACGCCACACCCAGCTGTGGAGGACATTGACACTTATGATACATATTACTGAATAGAATTAGCTCAGTACTTCAGACACAACCTTTTGAATTGCATTCCTAATGAAATGTCTGTACCCGTAATCTTTGTTCCACCAGACATTGCGCGCGTGATAGGAGATCGGCAGTTTTTAATTTATAGTACATCAGCCTTATCGTATTAAAAATAAAGATTTTCTAAATCCGCTGAGCTGTTTTTAGAAATTAATTATATGATAAGTAACCGTAAGATCATGGTTGGCGGGCCTTTGCATGAGTACGCCAAAATGTCGGCAAATAGGGAGAGATGACCTCGCGATGTCCCGCCATCGTGAGGCGAGCTACATCCGCCACTCCAGCATTTACTGCATGTTGACCACGACTACTCTGGCAAGAGTGATACGACTGAGAAGAAGAGCCGTGCTTCGGAAAACATAGTAAGCGGTTGTCCTTGTTTTTTTTTTAAGGATGGAAAATCATCTAATGGCTGCCTAAATGCTGATCTGGGAAAAGCGGAAACATGTATCAGTTTTTTACTGACTAAAACCCATACGTGTTTCGTCATATGCCCTTCGTGTTCCAAGGCCGTGGTAACTCTTTCGAACAATTCCGCAACCCGCGCAAGGCAACGTTGGCAGGCCGTTGCCCCCTCTTATCATTTTTACTTCTCTGATATTTGTTATGAGTAGTTAAAAGCTCGACTTCATGTCTGGCATATGTACATCATGTCATCATATTATCCTGTAACTAAGTAATGATGGTCTGATTGACAGCTTCACTTAGTAAAATACGACTCTACAGCATCCCACATTAATCTATGCGATTGAACCACGCCATTTGAAGTGTCCTAATTTTCAGGTGCCAAACTATCCTCGGATATGTATTTATAACCTAAGGCAAAGGGCCACCGAACTATATCCAAGACACAGCTGCATACCGTGACGGTGACGAAGCAGAAACCGTAGCGGCTTGTGGTTTGCCGTACAAGCTGAGACAGCTTTGGACAGCTAGTGTCAGATAGTTAGAGCTGTTCCAGAGAAGACTAAGATGCCACTTAATGCCTGTCTGTTACATTTCTGTACAGTCGCCTTAATGATAAGTAATCCCAACCGAATAACTGTAATAGTGGCTAACCTTAACAGGTAATAGGGCGATTTCAGACTAGCTTTTTCTGCGAGTTTGGGCGCTACATTTCACGCTTCAAAAAACCGCTCCTGCTTAAATGTGCTTATACCGGTGTTTACACGGATCGGTAGTGGTGAATCAGTATTAACACCGATTTTGACGAAAAAGCAACACGAAAAACAAGATAGACCTATCTGACCAACTGCTCCATGTAAAACACGTACTCAGATGCATCCGGTTAGATAGTTGGAAAAAGAAAAAGCTGATGAAAACGCCACGAACCGAATTCGAATTTTTGAATTCAGTCCAAACTCGCCACACTGATAAAATCTATTTCTTTTTACCAGTCTAAAATTTCAAACAGAGCTATTGCCTGATATTTATATAACTCGTTTAAATAAATAGAAAGTGGTAGTCCTTAAATATTCTGTCTGTTTTCCATAAAAAGTCAACATTTTGATTGAAAGCAATTTCGTGAAAAATTTTAGTCGTATCCACCTGTGACGCAACTATGTTTTGATTAATATGTAAAGTACTCTAAAAAGTTGTATACAGTTTGTTATATTCTCAGGTCGATATGAAACGTCATTGCCAAAGCCATTCGAAACAACCCGAAATATGAATATTGAAAGAAAATTTTATTTGCACTCTCAATTAATGCATAGGAATTTTAGAAAAGAAATAAAAAGTAATTTCAACTAGATGGCAAATATGCGTCAAATAGTTTCTTTTTTTTTCTTGAATTCCTGCATTTGGGATTGACTAAAACAAGTAGTCAGAACAGTCACGACGACAACGCAGCAGCAGTCGAAAGCTACATTCACACCAAGTATAGATTTATATTACACTTGTATATTTAATGAGAGCAGTATTTGTACATGGATTGTGCGGGTGTATACCAACCTAATCCAGAAAACATTTATTAGACGGGTGTGTAAACTAGTTGAGTGAACTAAACTGTATTTCGACGAAAAATACACGGCACGATAGCAGGTACTAATACAGTTACAGTGGTACGGTTTGGAATCCAATAGATAGAACATACCAAATCCATATAGATAGAATTGAGAAAATTCTGAAGAAACCCGTTCATCACCTCGCTTCCCATTTTAAAGTTACAAACCTAAGGTCATACGCAGATAGGCTGAACTATTTTAAATTAATGCCCCTTTAATCTCAACGTAGGCGACGACGACGACTCGGTCTCTAATCTCATGTTTATTTATAAGTTTATTGGCGACGAGACATTGGTCGAGCCACACCAAAGCTCCAGAGCTTTGAACATTGGCAGCGAGTTGAAAGCCTATCGGTTACATTTCGATGAGTATACGATGGCATTGCATAATCTTATTCCAACAAGCCCGTTCCATCGTCGGACTACAAAACAAACGAAGATGCGCTATCGTCACATGGTGCCACCTACTTATACGCACACAATGTATTAGGAATACTTTCATTGTGGAATTCCCCGCCGGAGTCTTTGTTTCCTGATAGCTATAACCTGGGGGTTTAGGCAAGCGTGCTTCATCTTCAACCACATCATCGCTTACTATCAGATGAGATGGTGATCAAACGCAAGCCTATCTCGAATAGAAATAAAAAATAAAGATTTGCTCAACAATGCGGTTGCCTGTGACTTTTAAGCAAAATTCACCTTGATGTCATTTTAGAATCCTACTTTATCCCTGGCAATTACTCAAAGCGCCTTGTTAATTGTGTAATATTCAATTTTCAATAAAGTAATTCAATAAAATTGTGGATTCAGAAAGTTTAATAGCGAATTTAAGCAGTAAATTACTAGTTACTGCCTTAATTTATTCCTAGCCAAAATGAACCCAGTTATTATATTTGTGTTTATCAGACCATTGAAAAATATCGCTATCTTCTATACATATAACACTCAATAAATGAACGAACTGCTTAATTATTAGATTTTAGTTTAAGTGTTTACTTAATTTTATCAAAGTCAATATTAATTATTTTCGGAGTACCTACATCCAAAGATATAGCATAAAGAATTGATTTATTTTAGACTTCATGCATAGATAGATAATTATTACAATTGACAAAATTATCAGAAAACTTACAGATTCGTTAATATTATACAATCAACTTCTCCCTTCATTCCGGGCAATTTCCTACCCTGTGGCGTATGGCTTACGTCCGTCCACTTCCGAAATTACCTAATAGGAGGGATTAGGTAATTTCGGAAGTGGACGGACGTAAGCCTAACCATTTTCGTCCAATTTACATTCTTCCTTTCCTGTCCAAAGTACTTGAGGCCTGCGTCCATAGACAGTTTTCTGGATTTGTTCACCGGAACAATCTTGTTAGTCCATTCTGGATTCATGCCAGGCCACAGTACGGCTTCCACTCTCCTTAAAGTGACTAGGGAGATTAGAGAGGCGATGGAGAACACAAAGGTTTAGTGGTTATTGATTTCTCCAACGCTTTATTTATTTATTTACACTTTATGCACATAGGTACAAAGGCGGACTTAATGCCGTAGGCATTCTCTACCAGTCAACCATCAGCCATGGTCAGTCATGATATTCTCCTATCTATCCTGTCACATCTCATGGTATCTTCTGAGTGTCTGAAATGGTTATTTTCTTATCTTGAGGGACGTCAGCAGACGTTTCATGTTGATGAGAATTCTTCGAGTTGGCATGACTTGGATGCTGGTGTCCCACAAGGTGGTATTCTTTCTCCGTTGTTATTCTCCATCTTCATAAACTTCATAACTCTCTATCTTCGGTGTTTGTATCATCTTTACGCTGATGATCTGCAGTTGTATGCATCTACGCGGGTGGAAAGTTTGTCAGACGCTATAGGAGATGTAAACCGAGATTTAGATGCTATCAAAAACTGGTCTGTTAGATTTGGGGTGTCTGTAAACCCCTCAAATTGTCAGGCCATTGTGATTGGAAGCTCACGTATGATCGGTAGAGTTGCAGCTAGTTTGCTCCCTCCAATCATTTGGCACTGGCAATGGCACCGTCATCCCCATTAGCTCTACCATTAAAGATCTCGGTTTGCATCTCTACTCTGTGTTTGGCTGGCAAAGTTAAGTTTGCAGTGTCAATCAAAGAGTAAACGGGACTGCGATGCCTGTATCGTCTGAGTTCTAATTTCTATGTTCTTCACACGCTAAAAGTCTGCGCTCTTCCAATAATCTTTTCTTACTCTGTCCTTTCTCATACTTCTGATTTTATACATTCTTCCTTTTACATACAGTCTATTTTTCTGTGGAATGCACTACCTCTTGATATCAGGACGGCCACCAGCCAATATGCGTTTAAGAGAAACTTGCGGGATTATTTTCAAAACAAATAGTGGAAGCAGAGTTTTCATAACCCCATTTCTATGATTTTTTATTAATATACTATACAATATTTGGTATGTATTGTGATAAATATGTATGTAAGTTTATTTTAGTTATTTATGTATGATAATAAATTATGTATTATATACTTGTAATAAGACTTTTAGTTTGAATATCTACTTAGTTTATTTTTTATACACCTGCCATGTTATCTCTTCACCACCCAATAGTTGACTGGTAGAGAATGCCTATGGAATTAAGTCTGCCTTTATACATTTTGTGTTGCATAAAGTTTTAATAAATAAATAAGTACAAAAACTATCTTCTGCCCTTGGCAACGCTGGTGTAAAATGATTTTATATATTAAAACGCCTAGATGTGACTTTACAGACCTTAACCAATCAATACACAAAAACTCACATCGATCCTGTGATTCGAGTTGATGTGAAAACAGGATAAACACACTTTGGCAGTTTTGCATTAATATATTACTAACATCTAGCTACGACTTTGTTGGCGTGGAAAGAATTTTTTAAGCACTAAGCAATAAAATCTAAAGTGTCACTCTCGAATCCTTCAACTTTCTCCACAATAACATATCGATCTGTTTCTCAGTTTTGTCGTGAGACAATGACAAGCGAACACTCTTTTCCATTAATATTATAAATGATACATACGTTTATTATTTACATGAAAGAATACAATTTTAATTTAAATAAAAACCCTAAACTACATATACACACCTAAAAATAAACTAAAATATTGCATCCAGAAATTCGTGCGCATCGCTGTCCACTGGCAATGTGCCCAAAAGACTGGCGGCATTGCCACGTTGTATGGCAATGCTTAACCTCTGTCCAAGGTAAAAGCCAGCCCTTGGGTCACGCGAAGTGTCAACTAGGCGTCTGGACAGATCTTTAAATAATTTGTGAGCACTCGGACCCCACGACCCCAAGGTTTCAACCCCAAACGGCTCGAAAATATAACTACCAACAAGGTTATTATATTTCCGCCGCTTGAGGTTCTCAGCAGCCGCAGCGGCAGCGCCAGCGCAACAAGATGAGCTAGGAAGATGGGATGGTGCAAGAGTATCGACACAAGTTGCGTCCCACACTAAAGGCCTACCCATCTTCCAAGGAAATAAAGACATACCGTCCGGTCTTTTGCCATCGTCGCGTGCCAGGCCATTTGGTTCTAAAACAGCTGGAACGCCGACAGTGACAAGAGCTCGTCGGATAATGTCGTTAATATTCGCGTGCCGTGCTATGCGACCCGCGCTGCGGCCGCATGAAAGGCCGTGGTGACCGAGGCTGTTGACAACTTCGCCACAGTGACAGCGATGAGCAGAACAGCAGGGAGCACCTAATCGAAGGGAAGCAGCGAGGCGGAAAGTAGTATCATCGAACAAGGTGCCTATGTTCGATGACGGAAGTGCATGGAGCCAGAGACCCGACTCCCATTCACCCACAGCCAGCAGGCGCGCACGCTCTGCAGCCGAAGCAGATGTGGCAATAAGGTCACTCTGAACTGCTTTACAGAGCGGCTCATCCCACCGCCTCTGAGATGATGGATTGTCGGGTGGATTTAGGTTCGGGCAAGCGAGTCTCCAGGTATCTATAGCCTCGGTGAAATACGGCACATTGAAATCAACCAGTGATGGAGCTAGGATATTCCTGATTAATTTCTCAGTGCCGTGTACCGAGGATACAAAAGCCGGTAGACTGATACTAGTAATTTTGCGGACGCCGAGACCACCCATACGAATGGGAAGAGTAGCTTGTGCCCAAGCTCGGTCGTCCATATTATAAATTATTATATATGCGAAAGTTTGTGAGGATGGATGTATAGATGTATGGATGTTTGTTACTCTTTCACGCAAAAACTACTGAACGGGTTTTTGTATCCTGTAATTTCCACGGGATCAGGACTTATACTGGAAAACCCTCCCGCATGGACGAAGTCGCGGGCAGAAGTTACTACTAAGTATAGCATAATTATAGATTACTAGCTTGTGCCAGCGGCTTCGCCCGCGTGGGAAGTTTTTCCCGTGTAAATCCCGATCCCGTGGGAATTTCGCAAAATCCTTTCTTAGCGGATGCCTACGTCATAACATCTACCTGCATGCCAAATTTCAGCCTGATCCGTCCAGTGGTTTGGGCTGTGCGTTGATAGATCACTATGTCAGTCAGTCAGTCAGTCAGTCACCTTTGAGTTATATATATTTAGATAACTATCAAATGACGAGTAAATACGACTGCGGAGCATGTGAGCGATATTATGCACGAAGTTGAATCCTGACTAGTTCAATACTGCTGCAATTACTGCTAGTAACATAGGTGAACTAAAACTCGCCATTGTGTGACGTCAGACTAACTAGAACTATACCGGGAGACTAATAGCTACTAATACTTAGGAAGAAGCCGTCTCTAGCTGGGTATTACTGTTACCATTGAAATAGACTTACAACTGTACTAATAAGTGAGTGGAACGAAAATTAATATGATAGGTATTAATTTACGTTGAATTTTCATTATTAGGTATAATGATATAATATAATCCTGCTAATATTAGGAATGTGAAAGTTTGTATTTCAATAACACAAAAATGGCCGAAGGAATATGCACGAAATTGGCCACACATATCTATGTCATAGACATACATTATGTGTGGCCAATTTATAATATGTATTAATAAATTTGGAATTAAACGGGATACATCGTACTGTACAATGTATGGGAGTATAATTTTATATCTTAAGTTGACTCAAATGAAGTTATGTTATTAAAAATAGGTAATTCAGTATGGGTTTGTTTGTATTAAAATTGTTTTCTCGATTTTCTTTTGTATTTTTTTATTCTTTTTTATTACAAGTAATTCAGGAACCCCTAGGTAATTAATCATAATATAAAGAAACCCTTGAAAACTTATACCTACTGGTAGCGATAAATGGAAAAAAAAATCCAATTATCCTCACCAGTGCGGATGAGTAGGGATATATGGATTAGAAAGTTCCATATATCCCAACCGGTAGCGATAGTTGGAAAAAAAAATCCAAGTACCAGCGGGGATAAGTCAGTAGCGATATATGGAACGGGGGACTTTTCCTTAAAACCTGTTCTACCCTGTTCTGTTTTATCCTATTCCTTCAGGTCGCATTACAGGCCGGGGTATCTCGTTAGAGCATTACCACAACTCCGGCAGACAATTCTCTGGTCAATTGCCCTATCAGGCTCCGTCATTGCTGCTGGTTTCTCTTTTCGGCGCGCGCGGAAAGATTCGGATTTTTTTATTTGCTAAATGTTAGTATAATTTCAGTGTCATTCTTCGACAAAGACTTAATAATAATAATAACTTCGTACTTGTGCTTTTTATTAGAAAAATTGTGAAACTTGGGATGAATCGGACCTGAATATTTTTTCTAAGCAATATTACCTCAACTAAACCAGTCAGGACAACGGCTGTCGAGTTAGCTAGATTCAATTAATGTTTTTCAACTTTTTTTATTCACAACATATTATAACCATGTATCAATTATTTTGAGGGTTCAGCCTTCGTGTTTTTATATATGTTTTTGATTTTTAAGATCCAGTGAATTAGACGACATGATTTGCAAAGTGGTTGAGTGAATGACTGTTGCGTCATCTTCCGCGGTACTACGCTCATGTAACTTCTTGCTATTTCGCTGTCTAGTTTCTCTAAAACACCGTATAAACCTTGTTGTAACCGTTTAAGTAGAATATACTCCACTATTTAATGTTACTGGCAATTAAATCCTAATATCATCTCCAAACTATATCCCATTCCTTTCTAGGGTCCAGCCCATAAACACCAATGTATGAGCAAGCGAATTTAAATGTTTGTCAAATCACCCAAATGCAGGGGATATCCCTAGTGTAAGACATCTCTAAAAAAAGCAAACGAAATGAATTTGTTTGGACTATAAACCGACCCTTGACCCTTACTCGGAAAATAGCCCTGAAGTAACACAGACCTGTTTTTATAAATTCCTAACGTAAAACACAGAAATAGATGCGTTGGTAGGTATAACTTTTTGCCCGTTCTGTAATAACAAAATTTTACAGGTTAGCTCGAAAGTCAGACCACATTTTCCAAGAATATCACTAGTTTGCGAAGGTCAAAATATGAAATTACACCTTAATGCAACAGTAATTTTGAACTATGCCAATTACTATTTAGAATTCTAAAATCAAGTGCAAGGTCTGCTCTTTCAATAAAAATCTTTATAATCAATTTCAATTAACGGGCCCAATGGGGCAGCACCTGATGAAGTTGCGAGAATATTATAAAGAGACAACGCAGCTCAGGGCAGATGGGCAACTGAAGGAATAGGGTGGTTTGTAGTCAGAAAAAGCTACACGTTGTATACCAGGGGTGTTAACCCCTGGTATACAACGTGTAACGGAAAGGGTATATACATACCAATGGCACGGCTTCTTTGGGTGATGTCAAACGATATTGGAAGGGTTTTTTAATCCTATCTCTACATGTTCGGAAGTAATGAGAATCTTTAATACATTGATACCAGAAATCGAACTTTTCAAATTGAAATAATCACATCACAGAAGAGATTGATCGTGATATTTGCAAGTAACGTGGAAAGTTATTGACCTACGTGGTGCGGTGACACGATTGTTATGATTTCAATTTAAGAAACTTACGAAACCGAAAATTTGGTATCAATTTTTAGAGTATTTTATTTTGAGTTGAAACCCTTCCAATATCGTTTGATATCATCCCAAGAAGCCGTGCCCTTGGTATGTAATACCCTTTCTGTTACACGTTGTATAAGGGACCATAAAAATGGATCTGGAATATTACCAATTTATAAGGCGAATTGAAAAGGTGGTTTTATTTTAAGTGGACTGTATTCTAAGGATGGCGGTGTTCGCCTTGAAAGAACGGGATGTGGAACAGGATATGAGTGGGGCACGCCTTACCTTCTGGTCTTTCGTCTCGTGACACGTTGGCGCGGGAACTTGGCGGCGACGGCGTTCCTGCTTGGAACCACTGAATTCTGTCACAGTAATGTCTCAAGCACTGGATCACTATTCACCTTAGTTCTATCAGTTTGCGTTATGGTGTATTTGAGTGGATAAAGCGAGCGGAGCGTATTTGCGTTTGTCGGGACCATTGGCTTCCTTGCGGCGAGCATGCTTTGCGGTGAGGAGCGGAAGCGGTTATAAGCGAGCGTGTATGGCGGGGAGCGGAAAGGAACTGAAAAGGTTCTAGAGTCGCTCTGACAAGTATGCCATAATATCGGAAACTCGAAACAAAAGATACACTTGGCAAATATCCCGTTTTAAGCTCTAATGATACTGTCAGTGACCATGTTAGCTTAAAAATTCATAACACGATACGGTTACGCAGCAAAACAAATGTTTATAATATGGCATACAAATGCTATTTTCTTTTTTAAATAGAACTAGCAATGTGGGTAGAAGTCACATTACTAGTAATCATGTTAACCCCTCCAACTGAGCTAAATATGCTTGTCTGGAGTGCGTTCACGGCAATTTTGTAATGGGTGGGGTTCCAACCCGCAACCTCTCGATCACATGGCCTACACCTTAGCCTAATGGCTATTGTCGGTTATTCCGATTGGAAGTGTTTGTAAAAATGCACTCATGATACAGAATTGCCAGTGAAGTGATAAGATCTTTTTTTTTAAGATATAAAAAATCGTTAAGACTTTTCTTAATTAATTATAGTCCAAACTTGACTACTATGTGACGGTATTACGTTATATTACGTTAGTATAATTATAAAAAGAAGAAAATGTTTTTCTTATATAAAACAAGTATGCTGGTGTAGGATACATCCTTATTAACACGTTCGCTGACAGTGAGCACTTACCCTGACACCACATTACGACAGTAGAATTTTCCACGACGTACTCTTAAAAATAAGTGGCCCATCCCTCGACGTACTGTCATAACGCACTATTTTAATTTCCTGCCTAACGACGTACTGTCAGCGAACGTGTTAAATCACAGCTCAACACATTTGCCACGCTTATAAAGAAAATAACAGCAAACTTTTGCCATGCAACAATCACCAACAACAAAACGTACATAGGTTCCATTAGTACATTATCTCTGTATATATTAACATAATTAACACCGAGATACCGCCAGCGTTATTACTGTCTTATGTTCAAAGATAACAGGGCTAAAGTGATCCCCACTATTTAATCTACATACATCATTTAGGACCACGCTAGACCGAAGCGAAGACGTATGAAGTAAAGAAAAGTGTTTGAAAAGAATTTATTCTACTAATATTTTAAATGTGAAAGTAACTCTGTCTGTTTGTTTGGATTCCTAATTCGTTGTTGTTTGGTTTTGTTTGAATTGACTGCAGACTACCGAGGATTTTAGACAGAGAGAATTAGTTTTTGTTGAGTGTGCGTTTAAGTTCAAAATAATAACATTTATTATTATGAACTGGTGGTATATCGCAGAGATAGGTTTAGTTCTAAGACCAACAAAAAATATGGGGGCGGGGTTTTGGTTGCTGTCAGTAATAAAATTAAATCTACTAGAATGAAAAGCTGGGAAACTGATTTGGAAGATTTATGGTTGTCTATAGACTTAACGGTTAATAATAATATTAAGAAAATTGCACTCTGTGTTATCTATATGCCACCGCCAGTCAAACTGGACTCTCTACAGTTCTTCCTAAATAATGCTAATAATGTGCTAAATAATGTCGACGAAGTTGTGATTCTTGGGGATTTTAACTTGGGTTTTATTGATTGGAACAGGAAAGACGATGACCTGCATCTGTCGCCATCAAATTATGAAAATACTCTGGGTTACTCTCTTATAGACTTTATGTCAGTTAATGAACTACACCAATTTAATTCTGTTCTTAATGCAGATTGCCGAGTTTTAGATCTTGTTTTAAGTAACATATCAAATGTAATTGTTACTAAACCTAATAATTTGCTTAGTAAATTAGATTCCCATCACCCTAACATACTTGTCTCTATTCCACTGTCTAACGTGAAACAATTAAAAGCTAAATATCGTTCTGGTTACAACTTCTATAGAGCTGACTATGAACAAATCAAATTCTATCTTAAAAATGTAAATTGGTACAATACGTTCCATGAATGTGCAGATGTTAATGAAAGGGTTGCGGCCTTTTATAGTGTGCTACAAAGCGCTATCAATAATTTTGTACCTAAATACACAAGAATAAAATCTAAATATCCTTCTTGGTATACTGACTCACTTATTAAAACTCTGTCTGAAAAAGATAAATTTAGGAATAAATACCGAAAATATAATAATCCCCGCGACAGACTCACATTTGAGCTACTGCGCAGTCGCTGCCATACTTTAATAAATAACTGTTACAATAATTATAAATCTAAAATAGAAAATGATATTCCCAAAAACCCTAAAGATTTCTGGAGGTTCATAAAAGATAAACGACGTGGGGAATCGTGCATTCCTGCAGATATGTTTATGGATGATAGGGTAGTTAGCAGTGGTCCAGAAATCTCTAACCTTTTTGCTGATCAATTTGTCTCCGTTTTTAGTCATAGCCAATCCAATGCTAACAATACTCTCAATGGATCTTCAGGTTCTGAATCTGTTATAAGCTCTATTAAGTTTACGGAAAATCAAATTTTTAACCAGCTAAAACACATAGATCCATCTAAAGGTGCTGGACCTGATTCTATACCATGTTTGTTTATAAAACGCTGCTGCCATGAACTCGCCCTGCCGTTGCAGATTATTTTTAATTCTTCTCTTGCTGAAGGAATCTTCCCTAATGTGTGGAAAAGAGCAAGGATTGTCCCAGTTTTCAAAAAGGGAGATCCTGCTAATGTCAAAAATTACCACCCTATTTCAATACTGTCATGTTTTTCTAAGATCTTTGAGTGTCTTGTCTGTCCAACACTTACTCACCACATTGATACAATTATTTCACCTAGCCAACATGGCTTTAAAGCTGGTCGCAGCGTTGATACAAATCTAGTCGAGTTTGTTTCTGATGTGACTCTTGCTCTTGACAAACGATTAGAAGTAGATGCAGTGTACACGGACTTTAGCAGTGCGATTGATAAAGTTGACCATTCCCTGTTACTGTCCAAATTATAATTCAATGGTATACATGGATCGCTTTTAAACTGGTTTTCATCATATTTGTCGCGTAGATCGCAGATTCTTGTTGTCAATGGCTACGAATCTTACCCGTATTATGCTGACTCTGGAGTTCCTCAAGGTTCTCACCTTGTACCAATTCTATTTTTACTCTTTATTAATGACATTACTGACCAAATCCATCACTGTAAGTATCTTATGTTTGCTGACGACCTCAAAATTTATAAAACCATTACCTCAAATGTAGATGCTACCCTAATACAAGAGGATTTAGATAGAATTGACCAATGGTGTAACCGGAATCACATGAAACTTAACGTACAAAAGTGTAGTCATATACGATTTACTAGAAAAAAACAATCCAATACTGTATCATATAATAAAAAAGGAGTGCTGTTAGAAACTGTAAATGAGGTTCGTGATCTTGGAGTTATCATGGACAGTAAAATAAACTTCAGAAGTCATATTGATAACATCGTTACTAAATCAGCACGACTACTTGGATTTCTAAAGAGGAGCACTAAGGGGTTCAAGCTGGTAAGAACAAAAATTGTGCTATATAATGCCTTAGTTCGGAGCCACCTAGAATTTGCCAGCGTGGTGTGGAATCCACACTATGCAGTTCACTCACAAAGGATAGAAAATATCCAAAGGGCCTTCACAAAACATTTAGCGTATACCTTCGGTAACATATCTCCTCGATGTCCATATAAGCAACGTACTCAATGTTATCAAATGAATACTCTGCGCGACCGACGACTGATACATAATTTAATGTTCTTCAAACTGGTTAATAGTAAATTAGATAGCACTAAATTAATAGAACAAATAGGACTAAAACTTCCCTGCAAAATTCCCAGATATCCCATAACTCAACTATTTCATACAAAAAATCCAACACAAATATAGGAGTAAACTCACCTCTTAATAGGCTCAGTCAGCAGATGAATTCATTTATAAAATCCGTTCCAGATGTTGATATACATCATGATTCCATAACTATCTTTAAAACCCAATTGCTAGAATCCCGAGACCCAAAATCCCAAATTTGTTAAGATATATAGTATATATATTGTTGAACTATAAGTGTTACCTTGTTAGCTGTTAGCGTATGCTTGATCTCATTCATCTTAATAAATTTTTTTTTAATTTTATAATTAATTTTGTTTTTGTCTTGATTTATGTAATTTTATAATTTGTCTTTTGTTATTTTGTAATTGTATAAGAATATTTGCTTAAGTTAGTTACCACTTCTACTAAGAATGCTGGTTAACCTGTAACTGGCAACTGTGTAAGCCTAAAACGGTTTGTTACCTATTGTTAAAATATTTTATACACAGAAGCTGTTGGTGAACCTTTTTGAATAAATAAAAAAAAAAAAACTCAATCTCACACCTGTACGTATAATTTCTAAACTCATTGATTTAAACATAATTTGACTTGAATTAAAAATAAACCAATCAAAGTTTTATTCTATTTTATTTAATGTATTCACTTTTTCTGATAAAGAACCAAATTTAGAAAAGAAACGACGGCAGTAAGGTTTTATTCATGTTTTTTTTTTTCAAGATTGTGAAATAACATTTGGTTTTTTTTTTCAAACGTCTGTATACAACGTGTAATTTAAAGGGTATATACATACCAAGTGCATGGCTTCTTTGGATGATAACAAACGATATGGCAAGGGTTTTACAATCTTAAGTTTATATGTGTGGAACTTATTACAAATTTCAATACATTGATACCAGAGACCGAATTTTTCAAATTAAGAGGAACGAAGAGAATTTTCGTGTAATTGGCAAGTGACGTGGAAAGTTATTGACCCTCGTAGTGCTGTGATACATTTATAATGATTGGTATTCAAGAAATATATGAAACCGATAATTTGGTATCAATTCTTTGAGTCAGTTATTTTGTGCTGAAACTGTGCGTAGAGACTCCATATCAGATGTTGTCTTCAGCCCTTTCGGATAGATATGGGGTTTGCGTTACACGTTGTATATTATGCAAATAAATTATTTGTTTCTTTGACGGTAAATGATCTGGGCACATTCCATGCAATAAGTTTGCATTCCTATTGAGAAAAACAAACTCGCCTAATTGCCTGGAATGTGAAGTGGTGGAAGATCTACATCACCTATTGATAGAATGTGTTCGATTTGAGTCCTACAGAAATTATCTCTTTGAAGCCTTGAACTTCAACAGACTCGATCTAGGTTAATTCCACAGACTTCTGTTTCAACCAAATAGTCATTATGCGAAAATCCGCTTCCATTTCTTGGAAAAAAAGTAATGTTGATTAACAGAGATTTATTAAACTAGGTAAAGGGTATGGGGCTGCCATACGCAGTACGTAGAAGTCACCATTAAAATTAAGAAAAAAATACGTTTGCCTAGAAGTAACTTCTTCTTCCAGACTATACAAAAACAAAGTGGCGGGCAGGCTCATTCGTAATAAAAAAAGTATTTCCTAAAACCTTGTCTCATTTCTTGCCTTCCTATATTAATTCATCCTCTCAAAGTCCTACCCACACAATACTTTACACACATACACACTGCTTGCTTAGATGCTAGTTGCTAAACACCTTCGCTTCTGTTGGGTCTAAGGCTTAGCATGTACTTCAATAGTATTATATTCGCCGACCCTGTAGACATACACATACTTCATTACACACTAAAACTAATTAGTATGTTTAGTTTGGAGCTCCTAATGAGGCCTTTGTCGCATTAACTTAAGTTGCTGATGAAATATTTAGCATGGCTACGGCATTAAATAATTTGGTCAGTGTGAAGTTTGGCCGGATAATTTCCAAAGTGTGTAAGGATCAGCGGATCCTTACAAACTTTGAAACTTACTTGCCTTGTTTTGTGTATCGCGGTATTTATTTATAATTTGATTTACTTAGATAAAATACAAATATAAACGTCTGCAAAACTGTGTCGCGTGGTACAAGGAATAAAAGGGCTTATTGCGATGGTCCCAACTAATATATGTTTCATAATTTCAAAACAGATATTTAAAATTAAGGAAATTTAATTTAATTTAATAATTTATTTTAATTTAAATTTATTAAGGAAATATATAAAAATCACATCACCCTTTCCCTCTCATTCCCGAAACTATATACATAATACATAATATACTTAATATTGTCTGTCTGCTACCACTTCCATGGCTAAACCGTAAAACCCTTAAAAAAATAACAACATTTAAAAAAAAATCATACCTACCCTTCAGGAGTTGAAGTAGGAGATGAAAATTGTGCAAGATTCTTTTCGTAAACATTATAGGCAAGCTTATACGTTTAAAGTTACATACTTAGTAATATAAAAAACGGCAAAGTGCGTGTCGGGCCACGCGCAGCATAGGTTTCCGTAGTTTATTACTACGCCAAATGCGAGTCAGATTAGCTGACCGAGAGTTCCGTACCATGCTCTAATAAAAACAAACTACTCTGTTATACACAAATATGAACTTGACCTAAATATTCTTCCACACTCCCATTATTTTTCAACGATCTTTCTTTCAACTATCCAACGATACCCCACACTATAAGACGTGATAAAAAAACATTTTTTTTTTTTGGCTACTGGCAACACTGGTGACAGGTCGTGAAAAAACGATCTCGTAGATTTTTTTTATTAAATATTCATTAATTGTGTATAAATTAGTTTTAAATGTGTTATTTACCTTAGAATCAATGTATAAAGTGTGTTTAAAAATTTTGTCTGGTATTCTTTAATTTTTTCATTTAATTCTAATATTTATATATTTTCCTTCTACCTACTACTGTTCTAAACTTCCTTAGTACTCTTCCCCAAATACTCAGTTGATTCTTGTCATATTCCAGGAGCAGTTTCATCAACTTTTTCAATATGATGACCCGTGGAGCTACTGTACGTGACATGAATATCAAACTGAATGCCGCACTGAAGGAGCTTGAGGTCTCAAAGAAGACCTGCAGTGACCTGCTGCGAGAAAGAGAGGAAAGCGAGGTGGAAATCAGGAACTTAGTTGACAAAAACACAGAACTCAAGAGACAGCTTGTGGAACTGCACACCCAGCACATGGACATACTCGACCAGCATCACCATCTCCGCAATCTGGTGTCTGGGTTTCAAGAATGCAGCAACACACATGACCAAGCACTCAAACGTATATCGGGACTGGAAGCGGAATTAAACAAGGCTCATAACACAATCTCTACTATAGAAACCTTGAGAGCCAGTGAACAAGTGGCCAATACAAACAGTCTTTTTGACGAGCTAGTGGGTAGTGGATCCGGACTAGTATGTAAGAAGCCCACCTATACCATAGACTTAACTGGGGACGATACATTAATAAACTGTCCTGTTTTAGGTAGCCACAATAAAATAAAGAAATACATTAAAATTAATAGAAACATTCAAAGTACAAGAAACTTTTAAAATCAAAAAGTGTTTATAAATATAATACTGAACTTAGAAAGCAACGTGTTATCCTAAATAGCCAATTAAAAGAATGTAATTTAAAGTTAGATAATCAGAGAAAGGTGTATGATTTTGATATACAAAATCTAGAGCAGGAATGATTGAGTTGAATGATGATTGAATTGATTGAGGGAAAATACACTTAGGGATATTTTTTGTAAGTATGAGTCGAGCCAGAAAATGTTAAGTGAGCGCATGCAAGAGTCCTGTGACTTGGTGGACTTGGTAAAGTTTAATGCGGAGAGGTATGAGGCATTGACAAATGACCTCACCTGTAGTTGTGCTTCAAATCACCCGGCCATCATGTTACCACAGATTACTCCTGCATCCTCACCCATTTTGCCTCATACTTTGGAAACCACAAACCCAGTTCAAAGTAACATTTTAGTGTATTCAGATAGATTAGGCACAGGTTTTGGCTCACTATTAAATAATTATTGTGATCATACCGTAGTAAGTCATTGTTACCATAACCTGCATTTCACTGAGCTCATTCATAAAATCAAACAATCAAAATTGAATGAGCAGACCACAGTCATTCTTTTATTTGGAAACAGCTTTAATGTGACAAAAAAGGACATTGTTAATGGTATTGGCACCCTCCTTAAATTAAAATTAGGCAAATTAATTTTATGTGCATTGCCTTATTCTAATAATTTGACATGTATAGAAAATGAATATATTTATAGCCTTAATAATTTGATGCATATGTTAGTATGCCGTCATAGTGACCATTTATTGTATTTTGATACTAACAATTTTGTTAGAGATTTTGTTTTGATTCGGGAATATATGTATCTTCCCAAAAAAAGTCGACATTTATTGGCTACTTTGTTAGCGTACAATATACACTCATTTATTGATAATTTTACTGATCCTAGGTTAAGTGAATATTCAGTATTATCTAGGGTATCTAATAATACTGAAATTAATTATTGCATTGACAGTTTACATAACTCAACCAATTGCTTGGTTGCAAATAATTTTACTACTGAGAATTTAAATTAGAAGTTTTGACAACAGAGGGAATCTCTAGCAGTAATGAACTTTTAAACTGCAAAGAGGACACAAATATAGTTTTAAAATCAATAAATACTATTAACCTGGTACATCAAAATATTCAAGGATTTTTAAACAAAGACTTAGAAGTAGAGTTTTCTCTTAATTTTAACAATATTGATATTCTTTGCCTAACTGAACATTGGCTTCAAAACCATCAATTTATTTTCAATTATAATAATTACCAGGTTGGTAGTTCTTTCAGCAGAGAGAATGCTATACATGGTGGCTCTTTAATTTTAATAAGTAATAATCTTAAATTCAGGAACCGAATGGATATTGTGAGCCTCTCTGTTGAACGATCTATTGAAATAGCGTGTATTGAATTGGAGCAGTTTATTATATTAAGTGTGTACAGACCACCTTCAGGATTGTACGATTGCTTTGAAAAAGTAATGGATGAAGTTTTGCATAAAATCTGTAACTCGAGTAAATATGTCATTGTTTGTGGTGATTTTAATATTAATTTATTAGAAAATTCTGGTTTGAGCACTAACATTATTAGTTTATTCCAATCATACAATCTTGTAAACCTATTTATGGAGCCCACTAGAATAACTCCTACTAGTGCCACTTGTTTAGATAATATTTTTACGGATGTTGTACCGACTCACAAAAAAATCATTAATTTAATAGACTCTGATCATTGTGGGCAATTAATTACTTTACCAAAAAAAGTCAATAAAATATTAAAAAAGAATATCACTGTAAATCCAAAAACTAAATATCGCCTGGAAGCATTCAAAACTAAACTCTTAAATAAAATGCCCTGTTTGTTAACTAATGAGGACCCTAATAAACATTATAATGATTTTTTCAAAATATATTGCCAACAATTCGATAACACATTTATTCCCAAAATTGCTTCAGTAAATACTAACACTTCTTTCAGTGACTGGGCCACCACTGGTATTTATAAAAGTAGAAATCGGCTTTATGAACTCTATGAGGAGCGGTCTTACACTAACTCGGCAGAATTTCATTTATATGTTAAGAACTATTCTAAATTATTTAAAAAAGTCTGTTATATTGCGAAGTCTCGCTACTTGAGTTCTAAAATTAAAAATAGTAGTTATATATATTAAAAATAATAGTACCTATTTCTGTACTGCCCACTTTCAGTAAAATTTTTGAGAAAATTATTTTAATGCAGATGCAAAGATATTTTAATAAACACAAATTGCTACATAATAAACAATTTGGTTTTACAAAGGGTCGTTCAACAACTGATGCCAGTGTTGAACTTTTAGGACACATTTATAATGCATGGGAAGATAAGTGCGATGCGTTGGGCATTTTTTGTGATTTGTCCAAGGCATTTGACTGTGTTCCCCATGAGACATTAATCAGGAAACTGCACTACTACGGATTCCGGGACACCTCTCTGAATCTTTTGTCCTCTTACTTGAGTGAAAGGATTCAGAGAGTCGATGTGAACGGCAAAAGATCGCCGGGATCTGTGGTCAAAATGGGGGTCCCCCAAGGCTCAATTTTAGGTCCCTTTTTGTTTCTTATTTATATAAATGATTTGCCGTACCTGATCAAAAATCATGACATAGTGCTATTTGCTGACGATACTTCTCTTTTATTTAAAATCAAACGTCAACAGCAGGTTACTGAAGAAGTTAACAGAGCCCTTGCAACTGTAGTTAGCTGGTTCAATGTTAATAATCTTCTTCTTAATGAGAAAAAAACCAAATTCCTAAAATTTACGTTACCTCATGTTAGACAAGTGAATACTAGTGTATCAATAAAGGGCGAAATATTGAAACCCGAAGATACCACAGTATTCTTGGGCATAACTTTGGATGCGAAACTTCAGTGGGGCCCCAATATAGATAAATTGTCAAAAAAGCTAAGTTCTGCAGCATATGCCGTTAGAAAAATACGTGGATTAACTGATATCGAAACAGCACGTTTAGTCTACTTTAGTTACTTTCACTTGAAATGCCGCCGACATTCACACAATATTTGTATTACAAAAAAGGGCCATTCGTGCAATTTATAAATTAAGTCCTAAGCACTCCTTAAGAGACAAATTTAAGGAGATTAATATTATGACTGTGCCATCTCAGTATATTTATGACAACCTCTTGTATGCACACAAAAATATTAATCTGTTTAAAAAATACAGTGATATTCATAGTGTAAATACAAGGAACAAAGACACATATGTCATTCCTAAAACAAGGTTAAAAAAAATAGGTGGTTCGTTTAGATGCCAATGTATACGTTTTTATAATAAAATTCCTAGCCATATTCAAAAACTAAGTATTAATAAATTCAAATTATTGATAAAACGTAAACTATGTCAGAAAGCTTTTTACAGTGTTAAAGATTATATTGAGGACAAGAAGGCTTGGGAATGAGATGCTCCAGTGATATACGTGTGCCTTTTTTATTTCTTTTTAAAATTATGATTGATGATTTATTTGATTAATTAAAATTTTGCTTTCTCAAGTATTGTATATACCTATTAATTTTTGTTTTTGTTTGTTGTTTTTTTTTATATATATATAATTATTTCATTATTGTAAATGTGAGGACGATGTAGGTTATTCTTTCTTCATTGTTTTTGCTTTCACTATAATTTATTTAATGATGTCAAGCAGTTTGAGTTCTAGTGTGGCCTACCAAAGTAAGGACCTTTGGTCCTTACTTTGGTATTGTTCGTCAAATTGTTGAGCTCCTTAAGTTCTAAGTTGAGCTACACGATAACTGACAAATGCTTGCACTGTCTGGACAGGTCCGCTCAAATTTGCGTGGTTATATCCTCAAAAGAATACCACAGACATGAACCTACATGCTTCTCATATACAAATACAAATTGTCTGGACTTTAAAAGAGACTTTGACCTCTGAGTTTGTTTCGGTGTTTCTTCTCAGAGTAGTCAGTTAGGAAATACCGGACTCATCTAGCTAAACTAAACACGCAAAAAAACATGACGTGTAAAAGTGTTATTTATAACCAATTTACAGAATAAATATTTCATTTCATTTCATGTTTTGTAAATAAAGGAATTATTTATTTAAATAAAAACCCTAAACTACATACATGCATCTAAAAATGAACTAAAATATGAGAAAATCGTGCGCATCACTATCCATCGGTTATGTACCCAAAAGACTGTCGGCATTGCCAAGCTATATGGCGATTTTTTTTTTAATATAAATTCCTTTATTTAAAAAAAAAAAGATTTTTCTTGATTTTATTTAACCATTTTGTCATCATTAATATGAATATCCATGCCTTCAGCATTCTAGTACCAATAGCTTCTATCCGAAGCCTTTCTTTTTCCGCGGGGGAAAATCATCGAATGACCGCCCTGGGTGGAACGGAAGGGAGTGTTAGACTTCTATCGACTAAAAACCGACCCTGTTCCTTCAGCTGCCCTTCCGGGGCCGCGGTATCTCGTTAGAACATTCCCGTAACCCTGGTCTGACTTAAGCCTTAATTTTACTAACACATTATGGATTTTATGTCTGATTTTAAATAAATTACAATAATAATTAGCCGGGGACAGACGGATTTGTCCCAAATTTTTACGTGCTAGTCAGATTCATAATTCCTTATACTAACAAGTAAGTTCAACAAGACAAGTATTTATAACAATATCTATAACGTAAATCTATTCATAAAAATCTTGGCAGGTACAAATTCACTGAGGAAAAAAATTACCTCATGAATTTTCTAAACCTTGACAAAAATCTTTACAATAAAGTATAAACAGAACATAAATTCTCGTCTTCTCTTCAAAAGTTTGACATATTTATTGTCATGCACACACTTTAATATATTTCTTTAGCATTAATATCAACAGTAAAAGGCGAGAATGTTTTTTGGCTATTTTCCTAATTCAATAAGTAGACATTTAGTATTAAACCGATAAGGCAGCGAGCCAAATCCTAATGCTAGAGACCTACTACTCACTGCATATTGAGGCCTTAGTAATGGAAATTGAAGACTGCTTTCTGATGTATGTATATACATCGTGTAACGGAAACCCCCTATCTATCCAAAAGGGCTGAAAACAACATCTGGTATGGAATCACTATGCACAGTTTAAGCACAAAATAACTGACTCAAAGAATTGATACCAAATTATTGGTTTCATATATTTCTTGAATACCAATCAACAAACATGTCACAGCACTACGAGGGTCAATAACTTTACACGTCACTTGCCAATAACACGATAATTCTTTTCGTTCTTCTTAATTTGAAAAATTCGGTCTCTGGTATCAGTGTATTGGAATTTGTAATAAGTTCTACACACGTAGACTTAGGATTACAAAAGCCTTGTCATATCGTTTGTTATCATTCAAAGAAGCCATGCACTTGGTATGTATATATCCTTCAAATTACACGATGTATATGGGTGATGCGTTAAGGTTTTTTTTCTATCGTTCCTTCAAATAACGTTTTTATATGTTTATTACAGGTGCCTTATAGCTGAAACCAATGCAAAAATGATGTAATTCTTTTTTTCAAAAAAAAAAAATCAAAAAAACAACGTTTTGTGCAAGATTCTCTTCGTAAAGATTACAGTCAAACTTATAAGTTCAAAGTAACATAGTATTAATAAACCAGCCAAGGGCGTATCGGCACAGATTACTAAAGAGTTACTTCGTAAGTATCAGGCCATGCGCAGTGTAGGGTTCCGTAGTTTACTACAACGCCAAGTGCGAGTCGGATAAGCTGACCGTTAGTCCTACAATTGTATTGTATCGTTTCTCCGAAACTGGTCGACCTTCATTGTCATGCTGTTTTATTTAGTGGTAGTCTGGTTTTCAGTAGTTCCACTGATGGGGACTGGCGTAGCTGGCATATCCAGTAATAAAAAATAAAAAATTATATATTTAAAAAGTCTAAAAAACCCGACTGCTCAACTGAAATGTAAGAAACAAGCACATTTTTATTTTAAAAAGTGACAAGCAAGCGGGACCCAATTGAACATAATTTATATATTTTTTTTTAAATTGGATGGGTGCCGCCTGCGTGTTCGTAGTTCAAATATTAATTAACATTTTTTTAGTTCTCCCGGTCGTGTTACATTGGCATCCCACCGGCTTCAGAAAGTGAAAGAGCAAAGTCCATAGTTTTAAATTTTGTCATTGTATTTTTTTTAGTATTACACTAATGATAATTATAATATACCTTTTTGAAATCCTTGTATCGAGCCCTTTAATTTGATACCCACATTGTAGTATATGATAATTTTTTTCATTAAGTACACTGGCGTCGCACAGCCACCACGTTTGATTGTTTTTAACGTCACCTATTTAAGAACACTTGGGCTGCTAAGAAGAATCTAACAATGCCTCAGTTATGTACATCCGTTCAACGGTTCTGGAGATATGAGGTAATAAAGAATATTACACACATACATACATACAAGATACGCGTGAAAAACATAACCCTTCCTTTGCAGTCGGGTAAAAAAAACATCATATAAAAGGTTTAGAAGTGGATGGTAATTTAAAGGGCGATGTCTTTAATACACGTTAAAGATAATACACGTCAGAAGCTAGTGCACAGTTTGAAATTAGTCGTTTCCTATAGAGAAGAACCGGCAAGAAACTCCATGATTACTCTTTTCAAAACGTCATTAATATTCACAATGTATCCATAACACAGGTTGAAATGGTAAGAGAGAACAATACATTTTATTTTTGCAATTTCTTCTCCTTATGTAATAACTAGCTTTTGCCAGCGACTTCGTTCGCGTGGGATGTTTTTCTCGCATAATTCCTATAAAACTATGCTATGTCCTCTGCAGAATCCTAAACTATTCCCGTGCCAAATTTCATCTAAATCGGTTCAGCGGTTTAGGCGTGAAAAGGTAACAGACAGACAGATTTGCTTTCGCATTTATAATATTAGTATGGATATCAGATACTCTGGCTACTCACATTACTCTTAAAATTAAGAAACAAACTTAAATAACGTATATACAGGATACGAGTACCTAGAGCCTTATGAAGCCTGTCTGTCTTTCTCCTAGCTACTTTCTGGAATGTCAAAATGGGACTTTTTCACTGGAAGATATAAGTTATAGAGCAGCAAATAGGTGCACACAGAATATTATTTTATTCCCTAGAGAATTTCCGAGGTGTTCTGATTTCCCCAGGAAAACCGCGTAGGTAATATTTACTTACCACCAGACATAGACGGACCATACAAGCGATGTCATAGGCCACAGCTAAATAATTCTTACATACTATAAAACAAAGTCTCCCGCCGCGTCTGTATGTCTGTGTCGCTAGTAATTTAAACAGCCTGTAAAGTTTTCTCCCCTTTCTATGAGAAGGAATAGACTGTAATCCACCACGCGCACCAAGTGAAAAAAGGTAAAAAAGGGTCATAAAAAATACAGTATTTTCAATGATTAACTTACATACTAACATACAATTAGAAATATCTACATAACACATTAAACAACTAATTACATTAAATAATAATAATAATAACAATAAAAAAAAAAAAAGAGCTGGCAACACTAGCCGTCAAACCAAGTTTTGTGTTCTGTCTGTACAAATTAAATCCGCAAACAATAGTGTTAAGATTTTCCCGTCCAAATTTTCCAATATATATGAAAAGAGGACATATTAAACCAAGTAAAATAGCAAATAGCTAAAAGCCACCAATATTTCAACAAAATGAAAAGAAATCATCCAGTGACAACTGTCAAGTGTCAATCTCACCAAGCAAGAAAAAATGCGAGAAATAATAATTATGTACTTAACTATGTGAACAAATAAACTTGGACGATGCTTACGAGAGCAGCTTTACGACGTGCACGCCCACCACCCCCGGACCTGTCGCTCAGCTCCGCCTCGCCGCCGCCGGACTTAGGATTACCAATGTCACCGGTGGCTGCAGTCGCGTCGAGCTCGAGCGACGAGTATTTCTCTCCGCCGACGTCGCCAACACCTGTGCGCCGGCAGGGGAGAGGCCGGCCACCGAACAGCTTGGGGCCTAGGAGCCAACCGGCTCCGAGTCGGGTCCCCGCTGCCGGTGGTGTGCAGCGCATGAGATGGACTCAGTCCATAAACGAAAACGTCATGCGCGCATATTATGGGTCTACAGAGGGGGGAACTAACCTCACTGCGTATCGTGTCAGGATGCTGTCTCTGTTCCAGGACCTAGAACCAGCTGTCAACGTCTCGGCCCAACGACTGTCGGATCAGGTGCGGGTCATCCAGCGTAGCCACAGGTTGGATGACGCAACACTTGATAGGCTGCGCTCAGAGGTACTAAGCAACCATATCATCTCGTCCCCGACACAAGCCGTGGTACAAGCGCCCGCTAGTAGCGGAATGACATCACGGCTCTATAGTCATAATAATGAGCTAGATGATAGGGTTGTCACGGTAAGTAGCCAATGCAACGATCGACTGAGGAGCGCACTGGAGGATGCGCTTCGCGAGTATAGATCGGCTCCGCCTGAACTTAGACCCCGGCTACCACGGTTACCCATGCACAAAAAAAATAGGGCGCTGGTGTGTGCTTTGGACTCGCTGCTTGAGAATATTTTTGAGAGCAGCGAAAACCTCGTTGATACGCACTCAATCCTGTATTGCGGGGCTGTTGCGACATGTCGCTTAGCTAACGTCAAATTCCTTAATAACGACGAAGCTATTCGACCAAAACCTGCTGTACCAGCCTGGCAGTATAGGATCGAGAGGCGTATCGATGAGGCCAGAACACTCATCGGCAAACTATACTGCTTCAAGGAAGGCAATGCACGCCCACGTGTAATGCGTTTTGTACGGCGGGCTTTCTCGGGGACTGGGATCAGCCCTCGAGAATACGCACCCCACATTACGGAGCGCATTGACTTCCTTAAGCAGAAAATTTATGCATGGGCAAGCCGTATCCGACGGTTTAAGCGGCGGGTTGAACGGTACTCACAGAATCGCATGTTCCAGAGCGATGAGAGGTGGGTATACAGAGCTTGGGAGCGACCCAATCAAAATGTGACTGACGTGTGCCGCCCGGATGATACCGCCACGAATTTATTCTGGCGCAACATCTGGTCGGTACCCGTCTGTCATGTTGAGGGTGACTGGATGCGTGAAGTTGAACGCGTATGTGAAGCTATACCACAAATGGATAAAATAACCATCAATAAGTCTGATGTAGCCAAAGCAGTTCATCCGTTACCAAACTGGAAGTCTCCAGGACCGGATGGACTGCACAACTTCTGGCTCAAGTGGTATAGCAGCTCGCACGCGCTTTTGGCTTCTCAATTCCAGGCATCCTTAGAGGCTGGGTCTCTACCAGAGTTTCTTACGACTGGCTGTACCCACCTGCTCCATAAGAGTGGTAGTCCCATGGAACCCAAAAACTATAGACCGATTACTTGTTTGTCTACGGTCTATAAGGTTCTTACGTCCATTCTGAGAGTGAAAATAAATATGCACATTGAGTGCAACTCAATTATGTCCGCTTCTCAGAATGGATGTAGGAAAGGGTCCCGTGGCACTAAGGAGCTACTCCTCATTGACATGGCCATTAGCCAACAGGTTCGTCGATCCCGCAAAGATCTATCAACATGCTGGATAGACTACAAAAAAGCCTATGACTCTGTTCCTCATACCTGGCTCATGAGGGTGCTAGAGCTTTACAAAATAGATCCAACTCTACGCACCTTCCTTGAGTCATGTATGAGGCAATGGAAGACGGTACTTCGCTATCCAGGATGTCGACCGATCCGAGGGAATGATGAGCCTATATGGATCAGACGGGGAATATTTCAGGGTGACAGTTTGAGTCCACTTTGGTTTTGCTTGGCCCTGAATCCTCTAAGCACAATGTTAGAGGACTCAGGCCTGGGCTATCGGTTGAGAAGAGGAGGTCAAAGTATATCCCACCTCCTTTACATGGACGATTTGAAACTCTTTGCCCCCAACAACTTGCAACTGATGGAACTACTGAAGGTAACTGAAACTTTCAGTAGCGCCATCAAGATGGAATTTGGTGTGGACAAATGCGCAATCATGCATGTAAAACGAGGAGAGATTATGGAATCTGAGGGAATTCAACTTTCAGACTCCATACACCTTAGATCTCTCTGCTTGACCGAAACTTATAAGTATTTGGGTATGTCGGAAGCTTTGGGCATTAATGTTACTGACATGAAGCAATCGTTGAGGGAGCGCTTCTTTGGCCGCCTGACAAAGGTATTAAACAGCCTTTTGTCGGGAGGAAATAAGGTGCGCGCCTTCAACGGTTGGGTCATGCCGGTGTTGAAGTATTCTTTCGGCATACTCAAATGGACTCAAACCGAACTGGACGCCCTGGATAGGAGGGTCCGCACACTGCTAACCGCAAATCGGATGCATCACCCACGATCATCGGTGATGAGACTGTACATCCCGCGGAAGTGTGGAGGTCGAGGCTTTTTAAATGCCAAAACTCTCCACAACTGCGAGATTTGCAGTCTCAGGGAATATTTCCTTAAAGCCGATGTGGGTATGCACCGGGATGTGGTTGCAGTGGACAAGGGACTCACCCCGCTGACCATGGCTAAAGAGAACTGGCATAAACCTGTTATACTTACCCCAGATGACCGCAAGGAGGTATGGAAAAGCAAGGAACTTCATGGTCGCTACTATCGGGCTCTTTATGGGTCCGATGTAGATTTGACAGCTTCCGTTGCCTGGCTACGCTTCGGGGATCTCTTCGGAGAAACTGAAGGTTTTGTCTGTGCAATTATGGACGAAGTTATCTTGACGAATAATTACCGGAGACATATTATGAAGGACGGGACGATTGACATATGTCGGGCATGCTATCGTCCTGGTGAGTCCATCAGACTTATTGTCTCCGGTTGTTCACGTCTAGCTAACGGCGAGTACTTGCATAGACACAATCAAGTAGCCAGAATTATCCACCAGCAACTTGCTTTGAAATACAAACTTGTCGATTCTGAGGTACCGTATTACAAGTATGTGCCCGACCCAGTTCTCGAAAATGACCATGTCACGTTGTACTGGGATCGGTCTATCATCACTGATAGGACTATTGTTGCCAATAAGCCTGATATAGTGGTGATAGACCGATTAGTGCGCCGCGCAATGATAATCGATGTTACCATCCCACATGACGAGAATCTCGTGAAAGCTGAGAAAGAGAAACACATTAAGTATCTCGACTTAGCTCATGAGGTTGTTGACATGTGGGATGTGGACTCGGCTGTCATTGTGCCGATTGTCATATCAGTCAATGGGCTGATAGCTAAAAGCTTCGACGACCATCTGTAGAAGCTGGCTTTGCACAGCTGGATAAAGGGCCTGATACAGAAGGCAGTTCTCCTCGATACAGCTCGTATTGTGAGGAGGTTCTTTTCTCTGGAGACCTAACCACCGGTAGCTTGGACCCCGCTCCCGATACCAGTGGACTGCCATTTTTTATATTTTTAAATGTTTTTTTATTGTCACTTTTTTATAGAAAAATATTTAAAAATGTAATTTTTGAGAGGTATATGAAATAAAGGAAATAATAATAATATTCCACAACTTTTTCACACAACGCCATCTAGTCCCAAACTAAGCAGAGCTTGTGATATGGATACTAAACAACTGATAAACATACATATATATTTCTAAATACATACATATTATAGATAAATTACACCCAGACAAAGAACAAATGACCGTGCTCATCACACAAACATTTGTCCTAGGTAAATATCAACAATATCCTCCATAAACTCGGCTACAGAGTAATAACATTTAATGTTAGTTAAAAATTCTTTCAGTTTTCTTTTAAACATAACATTATGTAGGTTCTTTATTTCTCGTGAGATTTTATCGTAAATTACAGGAGCCATTCGAGAAATACTTTTACGTAAGAGGGCTGTTTTACTGCGTTCAATACATAAAATATTCGATTCCCTTTTCCTTAATCGTTTATCTGCTGGGGCTCTCGTTTGAAATAAGTGTGGATTTGTCTTAACAAATACGGCCACTTCAAAGATATATAAGGACAGAAACGTAAGAAGTTTCAATGATTTAAAAACTCGTTTACAACTGTCCCTTGACTGCGGTCATTCCCGCTCGTCACCCCTCTCGTTGTCCCCTCAGGTGTGGAATTTTTCTAAAAAAAAATCCCATATGTCACCCCAAAACGTTTTAGAAAAAATCCCATTCGTCACTCACCAACAAAATACCTCTGCTTGTGGCGGTATCCAATATTTTTATTTAATGTCTTTAAGGGGTACTTATTACCTAACTATTTCTATAAATTTCACAAAATTTACATTAATTATTGAATATAAAAACTTATTACCCAATGTTAAAAATTTTTTTGCATAAAATAAAACCGACTTCTTCATAGTTTGAACAAAACTAATTAATATAGTAGACTAATCAATTATGTAAATAATATTGATCTGCGATAATAAATGATAAATTATTTAAGGTAAGTAATACCTAGATAGTAGTATAGATTTAGTTCCAGGTTTTTTTTTTTAATTTTTTAATTTTAAGTAACGCAATGATGCCAAACAAAATTAATGTATATAGTAGCCTAGTCAATTAGGTAAATTATGTTGATCTGTGATAATGAGATAATATTCAAAATAGGTTTAAATCTATTTTGTAAGTTTTATTTTTATTTTGTAACGTAATTGTGATTACTTTTAAACAGCACCAATTAGCATTGTATTTGTAGTCTAGTCAATTAGATAAATTACTGTAAATACTGTGATTAATGATAACTTTACGTCAAATCTGTGATTTTTTTAAATAAATATTATGATTAATACATACTTTTAATTGTGTTTAATGTAGATTTATGTTTAAACCTGTTGATTTAAAAAATTAAAAAAGTAAAAAGTCGATGTTTTTTTCTTTTTATTCCAATAAATCTAACTCTCGTAAATAGATCTAAATAGTTCTCATTTTTTCTATTTAGAGTTCAAAAACGACTACTTTTGATATTAAATTTTATCAGGGGTTACGAGTGGGATATAAAAACAAAAACTCCCAATCGTCACCTGGGGGTGACATATGGGATATTTTCTTAATAAAATTCCCACTCGTCACCCGAGGGGACAACGAGAGGGATGACGAGCAGAAATGACGGCTTGACTGTAAGTTATATATTAGCTGGGTAATACGATACCCCTACACAACAAAGAAGACTAAAATTGACCGCGGAGAGCAATAGCTCAATATGCTTTCCGAAGCATAGAGGTATATCGATATGTTATGGGCTTATGGCACAAGTTGTCCGGCATTTTGCTGAACTGGGCCTATTTGGCGCAGCCGTGAGTCACACAGTAATAAATCGTCGTAGTACTTATTCATTTTTAGGGTTCCGTAGGCGAATGGCAAAAAACGAAAACCTTATAGTTTTGTCATGTCTGTCTGTCTGTCTGTCCGTCCGTCCGTCAGTATGTCACAGCCATTTTATTCCGAAACTATTAGCATTATACATGTGAAGCTTGGTAGGAAGATGCATTCTGTAAACCGCTTACCGATTTTAAGAAAAAAATAAAAAATATTTAAAATTAAGGGGGGCTCTTCATACATGGAACTGAAACTGAAAATATATTTTCATGAAACCTATGCGTATGTGGTATTTGTAGCAAGGTCTTTAAAAATGACATTGATGTTTCTAAAGCCACTTTTTTATAAAGTCGTTTAAAAGATATACGCTTACAAAGTGGTATGTAAGAGATTGCCCTGCGCGATAAGACCGCCCATTGTACACTAGTTTTATTATTTGTATCCCTAAATGTATTTTAAGGTGTATAAATAAAATGTGCCCCCCCCCCCTCAAACTTCTATCATGGAGGAAAATATCTAAAAAAAATATGCTGTAGACCTTAATGTATACTTTCAACGAAAATTGGTTTCAACGAGAACGGGTCAGTTTTTGAGATTTAGCATATTTTCTAAAACCGCAAATACAACTTTGTAATTCATACAAATACTATGAAAAACAAAGTTGTTTGGCGTAGTTACTACGGAACCCTTCATGGGCGAGTCTGACTCGCCCTTGGCCAATTTTTTAATTTAAGTTTTTATACTTATGAATTATATACGTTATTTGTTTGTTTTTTACTGTGTGTACTTGTGGCATGTGTCAATAAACGCTTTTTCTTTCTTTCTTTCTTTTAAGATGGCCAGCCATTCACAGAATAACCTTGGAAAGCGTTGCTTAACTTTGAAGTTAAACCCGTACGGCTATTATTACGACCCACGAGCTCCTCTTAAACTTATAAACACGAATAAAGAACAAAACTATCTTCACAACATTCTATTACAAGATCTCGGTCCGACGAGACACGTGGCATCTTCTGTCAATGTCTATTCTTTCCAAGTAAGTACCTCAAGCATCCCGTGACAGAAGTTTTGAGTACTTTCTAAACAACGGACCCTTAGAGGAGTTTCATACATTGTTTACACTTACACGACAAAGGTCCATATTTGTAGTTTTGCTATTAAATGGACTCTACTTCAAAGATATAGAGATCTTATATCGTTTAACAAGTTAGTGACCTGGCCCACTTTCGGTCGGAATAATTCTGGTTATTAACAAAAACCTTAATAAATTAGGTATATACATAAATCTGTCTTACAAACTACACTATCCATTGTTGAAAACCTGTTCATTAGTTTTTATCGCGAATATGTAAGATTAGATCACGAAAAAATCTCATTAATTTCGTTGCTTTTCTTGTGTTAAAGAGCCTAAAGTTGCTAATCCTTAAAAAATCATTGGCTAAGTTTTGTCATATTGTATAATATTTCTTTCATAAAAAGCATTTTAAAGATCTTAAATTAAGGCAGAGACCATCTCTTTAACATTGGTTTTAAATGAGGGCTTTAGAAACTTTTTAATATACATATTTACCATAAGGACTCAGCCTAAGATATATAATCCGATCAAAGCAAAGAGCTCAAATATAAACTCGTATTATGTAACTTAGAAAATAATTGACTGATTAAATACAATAAAGGTTATTGAACTGTAGATCCGATTATCTTGTGAAAATTAACTCTAGAACAGTGAATACAGAATCCACAAAAATCCAAGCGCAATTTAAGGAACGTTGAATAGCTAAACGTTTCAAAGTTGAACATAATACATTAATTAACTTTTAAATAAAAAGGATTTTATCGTCATTCTTCGATCTTAAGTAAAATAATATTAAGTATTATTTATTTATTCAGAATAGGCTCGCGTTTGACCACCATCTCACCTGATGGTAAGCGACGATGTAGTTGAAGATGGACACGCTTACCTAGAAGTAACCTATTCACTCTTGATTTAATGACCCCTAGGTTGTAGCTATCTGGAAACACAAACTCCGGTAGAGAATTCCACTCCTTAGCCGTACTTACGTAGTAACTATTAAGTAATCTGTGGCCGTACGCAGAAAGAAAGTATTCCCAAAACATTTTTTGCGTATGGGTGGGATGTCCACCATGCGCACAAAACGTTCAATTTAATTATTTCTTTTTAAAATGTCAACTTTCAGTTAGATACGTAGATTTTGACGCAACTTATGGAATGAGAAAGAAATACGTTTAGTTCTAGAGTTCTAGTTTTGAGTTCTTATATGTAGCTTTTGTATACAGCAGTCCGGCAAATGTACAGACGCCAGCACATGAAGCTACCCGAAACTGTCAAATTTTCCCAATCAACCTTGAACCTAATTTCTTTACCAATAAAGTTGAAAATCAATTAAAGAAATTTGACAGATTGTTGTAGCTTGATGTGTTGGCGTCTGTACAATATGAATACTAATGTCTGTAATGCCTCAAAAAATCATCTGCAATCAATCAACTGCATAGCCTTTTCCCAAATATGTTGCAGTTGACGTATATCTAATCTAACAAAATGCTGCTGAATATTAGTGTTGTAACGACTGCCTATCTGACGTTGGGTAACACGATATTCCTTGGCCAAACCAGTGTCAGATTTATTGGCTTCTGACTACTCGCACCTACTGCCAAAGATGGAATGACAGCCGGAAACCAACGGCTTCACGTGCTTTTCATGTGGGTATCACGCCACCTACCTCCAAACTCCGGGCCCCTACAGAGAAATTTCAGATAGAAAAACCCAATAGTGTTTGTGTCCGACCAGCCGCGGCGACCCGGAAATTGAACCTGAGAGCTCAGCAGTTGCGCTTGCAAACACTAGGCCAATGAGGCACTCTTAAAAATAATTAACAATAAAGGAACATTTTGTCCGTTGTCAAATATGCATATGAGATTTATATGTGTATCTTTAAAAGTGTCCTATTCCATTCTTATACAATTTTTTTATCACAAAAAAACTTTTTAGCAAAAAATAAAACCGACTTCCATATCAAAACACTACAAAGCCAAAAATAACTTTAATTTCGGAAGGCGGTGTCAAAAAAAAAAGAAAATACAAAACCAAAATAACACCACCATTTATTTTTTATTAAAAAGTTTTGTTTTTCACGCTTTTCAGTGGGTCGGTTTGTAATTTATCTAGTTACAAAAGCCAAAATGCCAACTACTTATCACCTTTTATAAAATATTGCTTTTCCTGATACAGAGCCGTTAATTTTTGAGGAGTTCTCCTGGCACTTCACCATGAGCTCTACATCACCATATGCATTTTGATGAGCATAAAGTGCTTAACATCTACATTCAAGTAATCGCATCGCAAACCACGAAGTACTTATTATTGAGTAGTTTCGGTGGCCATCTGTGGTTCTCATCATCAGTTCCACTTCCCCAAATGATGCTTTTCAAGAGCAACTGCACAAGATACTATAAGAAATACCCAAAACGCTATAAGTGTGCCTATAATATTTGAAGAGTTACGTCGGTTACTCCAGGATCTCATCATCAGATTTCATAGCAATGGGACCAATTAGAAAGTATACCCTTTCAAACGACAAAAGAAAAGAAAAGTTCAAGACGAATTGAGAACCTCCTCCTTTTTTGAAGTCGGTTAAAAATAGAGCACATTTAACTGAACATAAAATTTCAACCTTTTTATTAAAATAACAACAAAAAAAGCGTTTTCTGTCAAATTAGTTTTATTGGTTGTAAAATAAAAAGTAAGTAAGTTCACTTCAATTCTACCTCACGTTATTTATTAACCTTAATGTTACATGACAGGGCTTTCAATTGAAATCGTAGCCTTAAGTAACGTTTTGAGTGCTCATGTTTCTTTTAATAGAATTAAATTCGACATGTCCAATGTTTTTTATTATTATTTTATTGAATTTGTGCCTACCAGATTAACTTCAAAGGCAGGGGAACACTGACAATTAGTTTTTTTTATTGATTACCTATAAGCTCGCGTTTGACCAAAATCTCACCTGATGATAAACTTGATTAAAATAATGTAATCGGGCTAGTAAAAAGTATAGTTTAGGATGAATAAAAACATAGTCTGAAATTTCATTCGATAAATACCGTACAACCCACGATTTCCCTTCCACAACGAAAAAATCAGCGTTTCCAAACATGAATTCACTCCACAACATACCAGTAACCTTTAAAATCTAACCCCGTTATTCTACCCTCATTAGCAAGACCTAACAATAACTCGTATAAACATTGTTTTTATCAAGAGATCCTCATTAATCTGTCATGCTACATAGCCGTGTCTAACGTGACAAATTTGATTACTGCCCCGACTTAATGAAGGCTTGGGAGGCACAAAGTGCTTCGGACAAGTCCCTGGGTAGCCTGAACCGTCAGCGTTCGGTTTCGGACGATATGCTGCAAAATTATTTAAAATTTCTGGCCAGATTTAGGCAACTTCGTAAAGTTGATGTTATTTTAAGCCTCAAGGGATTATTTTGGGTTGAATTTTGGCATTATGATGTATGTAGATTGGTATCTGTAGGTTTTGTTTAAAACCAACATTGGTCTTAGAAAGTACTAAAATTTTAGTTACGTTAGCGCTCTTTGTGATAGGGAACTAGGGGATAAGGGTCATGATGATAATACTGTTTGTGGAATATTGTCTTACTTATTATTATTTAGGTACTTTATATAATTAACTTTAAAAGGAAATATCTACATGAGTCTGGTCATAAGTTTTGTCACATATGGAAAGTTAAATAAATGACACAATGAGTTACGCATTACAACTATTTATATATCAAATGAAAGGGTATAGAATACAGATTTAAACCACATTAAAATTATTCGAAATGTCCTCCTTTTGCTTCAATCTGCAAGGCCAGTCATCAATCGAAGCACGCACGACGTTCATGTCAATATCGGCGACTGCTTTAATCAGGGATGCTTTAAGTGACTCCAAGTTGCGATGAGGTTTAGCGCAGACCTTCTCCTCTAAGTGCTGCCATATTTTGTAATCCAAGGGATTCAAGTCTGGACTGGATGAGGGCCAATCCTCGTGCCTGATAAAGTCGATTCAACGGGTCTTGAGCCAGTTTTGGGTACTTTTCGCCTTATGAGCCGGCGCAGAATCCTACTGGAATACCCAGTGCCTGTTTTCGAACATTGTTTGTGAAAGAGGTTCCACAATGTTTGTTAGGACTGTGTTTTGATATACGAGGGCACTGGTTTTCACTCCTTTTTCACAAAAAAAAATACCTCCGTTGGACCCAAATAGGACACCCCAAGCCAAACCATGAATGCCAAAGAATGATGACAACGCTGAACACGTGGCACACATCTGCTCGCTTCTTCACTAGAGTGTGCATACACTTTATCATTTTGTTTGTTGAAAGTCTCCTCAACATTAAAAATTTTTTCGTCCGAAAAAAGTATTTCGCGGTATTTTTTTCCCGCGTACCGCCTTAACAAATACTCGGCTTCTTTCGAGTTTGATTTTCTTCAGCCGTGCGTTAAGAAGATGTGCTGTTTTTTTTCTATAAGCACGCTGTCCTAGGTCTTCATTTAACACCCTTTTAATAGTAGTTCTGCTTAGTCCCATCTGCAGAGCCAACATTTTTTGCTTGCGGACAGGATTTTGTTGGATTCGCGCCTTTACTGCTTTGATGACCGCTGGAGTCCGAACAGTACGAGGTCGACCGCTGCTTTGTTTATCTTCTAATCTTGAATCTTCCCTGAATCGTTTGATAGTACGATAAATAAATCTTGGTGGAATTTTCAAATTTTTCAGCAGTTTAAAAATCTCAGTTGGCGCGTGACCGCAACGATGCAATGCAATTACTGCGAGTCTGTCTTCTTTGCGCGTCCACTCCATTTTATAAAATGAACAAAATTCGAGAAACTCTTTGCTTTTATTTTCTTTAAATATTCAAATTTCGAATGCCCATAATATTTTCCTTGGCTTGCATTCTAAATTCGAAATTTTACCTATGTGACAGAACTTATGGCCCGACTGAGTACATAAGCAATCTGTAGTATCGCTGTTAATAGTTGGCCAAACTTTTATACACCTTTATACAATATCACGAGAGCCATTAAAAAATAATCAATGATTTAAACAAATTACCAAAAGAAATTAAACAGTGTTGTTTGTGATGTGAAATGTAGAAGCTGATAACTGCAAATGTAAGAAGTGCTGCTGGGTTACAAACTGCATTACGACACCGCGACCGCGCTCTTTGTCTCGCGTAAGGTAGTTTTAACTAATGTCGCAACGCAACTATTGTTTTGAGAGTACCCTCACATTTTATCTCTTAGCTTATTTATATTACCAATATTACAGGTTAAAATGTCTAAGCAATATGCTGAACTTAATATTTAAATGTTATTATACTCGTGCATCGTCCTCGAGATTAGTAACCTGAAAACGTTGAAATATATGTAGTAACACGCTAGTGACACCACTCTTACACTGTATGTTTAAAGTCCTGCGATCTTTTTTTTTTTTTTTCTTTTGCTGTCAACCCCAGCGTCTCGGTCTTTCATTCACGTCACAGTGCGCCACCACTCGCACGTTTTATTTTAGGAAAAAACAAAAGTGATTTTCACCCAAAAAGGAAATTCGAAATAGAGTACATAATGTGGAAGATCAAAAAACTGAAAAAGAAACAATAACAAACAAAAAAGCGGCACGCCGTCGACGCCAACCGACCGCCAATTCTACAGGGACTATTTCGGAAAAGGATGATAAAGATCAAGGTACATATATAATATATTTATTATAATATAAAAGTAAAGTGATCAAGTGCTATTATTATAACAAAAACAAGCCCTTATTAGTAAATTTACCAAAATAACCTCGTATGTTTGCCTTCGTGCAAAACATTTTCCACGAAATTGTGTACAAAACATATTCCACGAAATTGTGTACAAAACATATTCCACGAAATTGTGTACAATCTGATCTGTCAAAACGAATTGCTGCAAAAGATATTTATACAAGTGTAGTAAAGAATATACCCGTAATATAGGTTTCATTTAACAAAATTCAACATAATTTATACAATGACACAATCAATGCTGACAACTCAGTTTCTTCTTTAAATATGGCGTTCAATATTAACCAAGGAGTTAATAATTATATATCATTACAACAAGATCCTTGCTGCAAACACACGAACTTTTACGTAAAGTTGATAGACGCTAATAATTATATATTTTACATGGCATTATGATCAGTATTTCTGGAAAACAAATGAAAAACACGCAACTGCCTACATACCGATAGATTTACCCTAACTAAAGTTATTACCGATCAGTGCGGCTTTTGGGGCCGTATCGCCAGGTAAAACAAAATAAGTGTACTGTAATAACCAACACCTAATACCTATCAGAGCGGCTTTTGGGGCCGTATCGCCAGGTTACACAAAATAAGTATACTGAAATAACCAACACCTATCAGAGCGGCTTATGGGGCCGTATCGCCAGGTAACACAACATAAGTATATTGAAGTAACCAACACCTGTCACCTATCAGAGCGGTTTTTGGGGCCGTATCGCCAGGTTTCACAAAATAAGTATACGGAAATAACCAATACCTATCAGAGCGGCTTATGGGGCCGTATCGCCAGGTTACACAAAATAAGTATACTAAAGTAACCAACATCTGTCACCTATCAGACATTGAGGTAATATGTACTCTATCAGAGCGGTTTTTGGGGCCGTATCGCCAGGTTACACAAAATAAGTTACATACTGAAATAACCAACACCTATCAGAGCGGCTTATGGGGCTGTATCGCCAGATAACACAAAATAAGTATACTGAAGTAACCAACACCTGTCACCTATCAGAGCGGTTTTTGGGGCCGTATCGCCAGGTTACACAAAATTAGTTACATACTAAAATAACCAACACCTATCAGAGCGGCTTATGGGGCCGTATCGCCAGGTAACACAAAATAAGTTTACTTAAGTACCCAACACCTATTAGAGCGACTTTGGGTTGTCAGTTTGCCTCAGGGTAACTTATTCAAGACGGTTGTGAGACCAATATAGTTTAGTTTTTGGAATGGTTTCACTGGCTCAATTTTCATAGTGCATCAGTAAAACCTTAGAATGGTGTTACTAACACCTGCCTCATTTGTCTACTGACATACAATCATGGTAACAAACACCCATCAGAGCAGCTCCTGGGGATGTATCGCCATGTTGCTTACTATACCACACTAATTCACAGACAATAATTACAGTTTATTTCTCGTGACCGCATTGGCATATCATATGGGTAGTTGCTGAAACTACACCATAACTGATGTAATAAAAATTCCTTACTAGGATAATCTGGTTTCAGTTGGGGTGTCATTGGACAGCCCACGGACGATACAACTTATAGAGGTTTTACCGTCAAATAAGTACGTCAAACCTATTGAAGAGGTCACACAGCCATCCACCTCAGAAAACTTACCGCAGCAGACGTTGGTTAAGGAAAAAGACTTGGAAGTAAACCATAATGAAGAACTAGCTGACCCGAAATACCCCGCTCTTGAGCACAGGAATCCAGAAGTGCTGGATATTCTGGGAACTGATCCCTCTGCGGTTGTTAACTATGGGATTGACATACACAAAGTTTTAGCAACAAGACTGCAACACATAGACACTCTGGGACATAGCAAGGAAACTCGCGAAGAGCTTACAGAATGGTACCTCATCCCAGCTAACAGTATCTTGATTAGAGCACCCTACTAAATGTGGAAATAAAAGTAGTTGTAACAGAAATCGTATTAAAGCGAGACAAGGGCATCAAAGAGCGCCAAAGCCAGCTCACAATGACAATTTCTGAGCTAGCGAGTCCTCACCCAAGAAAATGAGAACAAAAACAAAAATAAAGAGGGCCTCAAACAACTCATGGATGTGTACTGGATCTTGTGTGACACACAACATGCAGAGTCAGTCACTAAGCAAAACTTCACCATATTCTCCATAAACAAACATCTGAATGACACGAAAATTTACAAATAGGTAGTGAAAACCTAGCAAAAACAGAACCCAAAACTTTTTCCTCAACTTAATAACAAGTTAAGAACAATTTAAGGTGGAGAAAAAGGGTCCCAGTACGCAGGAGTACATCGAGGTTGTGAAACATTTCCCCCGCCGGTGCCGGGTCCCCAGCGTGAGACAGTCGCATCAAGTCGCCGCGAAAGCATCGTGACGTCCGTCGAACTGCAACCATCGCCGATAAATACGGTAAAATACAATGGTCGGTAATCACTGAAGACCAAACTATGTTGTCATAAGTTAACGTGTATAAACTAGCAATGTTTTTCTTTTTATGCTCAATGGCGTCTAAACACCGAAGACTAAACTATGTTGTCATGGCTTTAATGTGTATAAACTGGCAATTATTTCCTTTTTTATGCTCCACGATCTCTAATCAATGAAGATCAAACTATATTGTCATAGATTTAATGGATATAAACTACAATTAATAAAAAAAAAGAAACCTAATTAGATTACCTAACGAAAAACTGTCAAACATAAAGTCTGAACTAACAAGATGTATTGCATAAGGTGTAAAATTTGCGAAATTCTTTGGACTACTTGCATGGATGAATATGAGATACTTTACACTTAAGAAAGAGTAAATACATGAATAAACCTAACTCTATGCAAGATTCTTTTAAATGATGAGACGCATACTGCTAAGAAATATAGACTGACGCCTCAACTATGGGGGGAGTAGCCACATGTGGGGGTGAACGAGCCAGCGGAAGAAGGTCGCGAGATGGGAGAAAAATCCATATAAATCAGCTCGAGCTGCTAATAGCTTATTTTGGCCTTAAAGTATTTGCCTAAAACCTCAGAAACTGTGAATTCTTCTTCACATAGATAACTCCATAGCCATTGCTTACATAAACCGCAAGGGGAGCATCCAATACCTACATCTATTTTTTTATATATTTCATATATTACAGATAACGAAATTGCGGATGCAGACTCTCGTCGAGTACACCCAGATATAGATTGGATACTGGCTGGATTGGATTCGGCCGGCGGACCTCTTCACAAGTAGAGTAAATACAATCCAAACACTGGCAGTTAATGCATTCATAATCAAATGGACAACAATTATTTTTTAGGCCCCTTGGTCCTTTCATAATAATGTTAAAAACCTTGAGAAAAACTATTACTAAGAAGGCAAGGCAATCATGGTGGTTTCTAAATAGCCCATACAACCGTGGTTGCTCATATTCCAACTTTAACCTAACAACATTATTATTTTAAAAGACAACCTCAAACTGGTTGCCGGATCATTGTGCGCTGCGGCGACGCAGGGTATCGATCATCCACAGCGGACACTATGATAGGCTCGTTGTCGGAAAATCCTTACCAGCAATATGACGTACCTAGCACTTGAAAAATTAAATTTTGTGCTCAGAACAATATAATTTTGAGTTATATGAAGCGTCAATCCCAAACATTTTATATTTTCTCACAGGTTTACTCAATCAGAGAAACCAGTACGGCACCTTGAATTCATGTGGGTTCTCATTACAAGGTTTTTTTCAGGGGAGCTTATCGGCTCAACCACGGCCTAAATATAATACCACGTGGTATACTTCGCTTGTACTAGAAATTCCAAAGGAAAATTTGCCGTTAAAAATTAACTTAAAATGATGATAACGTCGGCATAACGTATACAAAAATTATTATAAAATAAATAAATTGTAATTAAATAAATAAATAATAAACATACCCGACCAGTGACGATTTTAAAACTTCCAGGGCGGGCTCAAAATACCAACCTTGAGCCAACCATTCTTTGAGACGAAAATGGAAATGTGCCCAAAATCTTACTTTTTAATATTAGTACAAAACCAAGCCAGGTCTTTTTGTGGGAAACACACAAAGCCGTTCAATGGTTTTAAGAAACCGCATAAACGGTAAAAATACAATCCTTACGTCTGTCGGTGGATTATAGCCGTCCTTAAAGATAGCGGGATTGACACCTCTGCATGCACACGACACAAGGCACGCTGCTACGTCTAAACCTAACCAATGCGACTTCTCATTGATCTTATCCGCGACAGAGCAAGCTAGAGCGGAAGCTCTAACGTTTTTGGAAAATTCTATAACAGAGCAATGATTAACTCTAACGAAACGTAACTGCCACGACAGTGCTAACTGATTTATAATTAGTTCATTACCCTTAGATATAAAACTAGATATTTAAGGAGAACAAAATTAAATTATAACTAAAAAAAAAATGTGATACTAATTAAGTAGTTTTAGAAATAAACCAATTGATTAATACACAGGTATTTTTTGGTAGTTGACATTTCCTCAGCTATCTCTCAAGGTCTACATATATTTCAACGTTTTCAGGTTACTAATCTCGAGGACGATGCACGAGTCTAATCAATGATTAAACGAACTTACCTGTACGTGAAGTTCTATCATAATTATACAAAGTGCATCGTCCGAAGAGATTAGTAACACCCACCCAACCCAAAATGTCTCCCAGTTTGCTGCAGAAATGTCAAAGCTGAACATGGTAGCTTCAAACTCTAAACTTAATGAAAGACCGAGACGCTGGGGTTGACAGCAAAAGAAAAAAAAAAAAAAGAGCGCAGGCCTTTAAACATACAGTGTAAGAGTGGTGTCACTAGCGTGTTACTACATATATTTCAACGTTTTCAGGTTACTAATCTCTTCGAACGATGCACTTTGTATAATTATGATAGAACTTCACGTACAGGTAAGTTCGTTTAATCATTAATTGTCATCCATACCAATATCATAAAGCGGAAAAGTTTGTCTGTATAATAGCTTTTTTAAATTATAAATTTATCTGAAATAAAATACTTGTTTTTAAATTTGAATGAACCGAGTGGATTTGGATGAAATTTGATATGTCAGTAGCTTAAAGTTTATCGAAGGTTATAAGCTACTTTTTACCCGACAAAAAAGAAGGAGGGTTATATTTTTATCGTGATAAATTCTCGTCCGCTAGTTTTAATTAAAATTGCAATAAATAAATACCTTTAACCGGAATATTCCGTTCCTAACAGTACTTAGTTAACGCAAAAGTCGCATTACTTTACATATTATATGCATTATTTGTAGCCTTACAAGCCGAGACAAGTCTCCACCAATGTTCTCAAAAAATGCCCGGTTCACTGTTTCCAACTGTGTCATAATTAATTAGGGCTGGCCTGCACTACTGTCCTTTTTCAACAATAAATTCCAATGCGTACAGTAAACTTTTCATTTATAAACCATTAAGCGAAGTCGCTGGCAGGGCGTGATTCACCGGACTGATTGATGTATACGACTGTACTTCCGACCAACATAAGCGGAGCTACATCTACAGGTATACAGTACCACTGTAGTTTTGTTTGAGAACTCAAGTAAAATTGGAAGTTTCCATAAAATTAATTACAGTGCCAGTGAAGCAGCTAGGTGACTTTGGAACTCACGATATATTAACTAACATTAAGCTTTCTTATTGTATTCTGTTTCATTCTAAGTATACGCTGAGAAATCAAATGGAGTTATTAATACTAAATATATCTTTGTAGTTAGTTTTTATTTCTTCCAAGGAATAAAACATAACGACTTCCAAATATAAAAACATAAAAGTTTTTACAAAATAACTTTGATTTCGAAAGATTGTTTCCAGCTTTGTTCGTTTTTCCAAGTGGAGTTTCCATATTAAATGATAAATTATCTTTATTTTGCAAATTGGTTATTAAAAACACTTTTACACGGGCTTTTTTTTAAAGTTTAAACTAGATGAGGCCGATATTTCCTAACTGACTACCATGAGAAGAAATACCGAAACAAACTCAGGGGTCCGTCTCTTTTAAAGCCCATACAATCTGTATTTTTTTTCGTACATTAGAGTCATTTGTCATTATAAAATTAGAGTTGCGAAATGTACTTAGTTCGGAATTTTATCTAGACATAAAACTTTCAACCAACTACGTACCTACCAAATAAAGAGCAGTAAGTTCTAAATACAAAAAAAAAAACTTTAGCTTTCATTTTGTTTAGCGGTACTCTTCAACGAAAACCCATTAGTAAACAAGTTACGTAGTACTAGCCATTTCCCGCGACTTCGTACGCATTGATTTTGTTTTGTGAGATTTTCATGCCCTGTTTTAGCCCCTTAGGTGTTGAATTTTGACAATATAATAAACCTCAGGTCTGAAACTATTTCCATGACATTTTTCATAAAAAAAACCAACAGACTTTCGTATTTATAAAATTATGATAAAATTCTTTTTATATACTAAAATTTCAATCTTCAGACCTTTTCATCACATCTTTAGCAAATTTAAACAGGAAAATCTTTTAAAGAAAAAGTCGTAAAAATTATTGGCAATTGGGGAAAATATTGATAAATTTATATAGACGAATTGAGAAAAATCGTTTAAAAGCCATCTTACAAAAGAGCACTTGCAAGTCTTCAGCTTGTGTGAGGTAATTATCAAGAATGATTAAAATTCTCAAATAAATTTTAATGAAGGAGACTCTGGTCACAGTCGTTTTTGTTCAACTTCACTTCGAAACTCACTGCAAGAAAAGACGAGAATAATGAATTTTCCGGATAATAAATATAATTTATTGAACATAAAAATATTACATCTTTCAAGTGAAGCCCCTGACTCCTGTGGTAGGCGAGCCTGTGTTACAGGAATCAGTGTCCTATGCTATACATCAATACATATTTAAATTTTTATGTAATAAACTACAAACAAAAAGCAACATTAGTAGATATCTATATATATAAAAGAAAGTCGTGTTAGTGACGCCACTTATAACTCAAGAACGGCAGAACAGATTTGGGTGAAAATTGGTATGGAGGTAGCTTAGAGCCAGGAGACGGACATAGGATAGTATTTATCCCGGAATTCCCACGGGATAGGGATTTAAGCGGGAAAAACATCCCACGCGAACGAAGAAGAAATGGAGAGTAGGGTAGGGGTAGGGTAGGGGTAGGGTAGGGGTAGGGTAGGGGTAGGGTAGGGGTAGGGTAGGGGTAGGGTAGGGGTAGGGTAGGGGTAGGGTAGGGGTAGGGTAGGGGTAGGGTAGGGGTAGTGTAGGGGTAGGGTAGGGGTAGGGCAGGGGTAGGGTAGGGGTAGGGTAGGGGTAGGGTAGGGGTAGGGTAGAGGTAGGGTAGGGGTAGGGTAGGGGTAGGGTAGGGGTAGGGTAGGGGTAGGGTAGGGGTAGGGTAGGGGTAGGGTAGGGGTAGGGTAGGGGTAGGGTAGGGGTAGGGTAGGGTTAGGGTAGGGGTAGGGTAGGCGTAGGGTAGGGGTAGGGTAGGGTAAGGGTAGGGTTAGGGTAGGGGTAGGGTAGGGTAGGGGTAGGGTAGGGGTAGGGTAGGGTTGGGGTATGGTAGGGTTAGGGTAGGGGTAGTGTAGGGGTAGGGTAGGGATAGGGTAGGGGTAGGGTAGGGGTAGGGTAGGGGAAGGTTAGTCGTAGGGTAGGGGTAGGGTAGGGGTAGGGCAGGGGTAGGGTAGGGTTAGGGTAGGGGTAGGGTAGGGTTTGGGTAGGGGTAGGGTAGTGGTAGGGTAGGGGTAGGGTAGGGGTAGGGTATAGTAGGAGCAGGGTAGGTGTAGAGGTAGGGTAGGCTTAGGGTAGGGGTAGGGTAGGTGTAGGGCAGGGTTAGGGTAGGGGTAGGGAAGGGGTAGTGTAGGGGTAGGGTAGGGGTAGGGTAGGGGTAGGGTAGGGGTAGGGTAGTGGTAGGGTAGGGGTAGGGTAGGGGTAGGGTAGGGGTGGGGTAGGGTTAGGGTAGGGGTAGGGTAGGGGTAGGGTAGGGGTAGGGTAGGGGTAGGGGTACGGTAGGGTTAGTTTAGGGGTAGGGTAGGGGTAGGGTTGGGGTAGGGTAGGGGTAGGGTAGGGGTAGGGTAGGGGTAGGTTAGGGGTAGGGTAGGGGTAGGGTAGGGGTAGGGTAGGGGTAGGGTAGGGGTAGGGTAGGGGTAGGGTAGGGGTAGGGTAGGGGTAGGACAGGGGTAGGGTAAGTGTAGGAAAGGGGTAGGGTAGGGGTAGGGTAGGGGTAGAGTAGGGGCAGGGTAGGGGTAGGGTAGGGGTAGTGTAGGGGCAGGGTAGGGGTAGGGTAGGGGAAGGGTAGGGGAAGGGTAGGGGTAGGGTAGGGTTAGGGTAGGGGTAGGGTAGGGGTAGGGTAGGGGTAGGGTAGGGTAGGGGTAGGGTAGGGGTAGTGTATGGGTAGGGTAGGGGTAGGGTAGGGGTAGGGTAGGGGTAGGGTAGGGGTAGGGTAGGGGTAGGGGTAGGGGTAGGGGTAGGGGTAGGGGTAGGGGTAGGGGTAGGGTAGGGGTAGGGGTAGGGGTAGGGTTAGGGTAGGGGTAGGGTAGGGGTAGGGTAGGGGTAGGGTAGGGTAGGGTAGGGGTAGGGTAGGGTTGGGGTATGGTAGGGGTAGGGTAGGGGTAGTGTAGGGGTAGGGTAGGGATAGGGTAGGGGTAGGGTAGGGGTAGGGTAGGGGTAGGTTAGTGGTAGGGTAGGGGTAGGGTAGGGGTAGGGTATAGTAGGAGCAGGGTAGGTGTAGAGGTAGGGTAGGCTTAGGGTAGGGGTAGGGTAGGTGTAGGGCAGGGTTAGGGTAGGGGTAGGGAAGGGGTAGTGTAGGGGTAGGGTAGGCGTAGGGTAGGGGTAGGGTAGGGGTAGGGTAGTGGTAGGGTAGGGGTAGGGTAGGGGTAGGGTAGGGGTAGGGTAGGGTTAGGGTAGGGGTAGGGTAGGGGTAGGGTAGGGGTAGGGGTACGGTAGGGTTAGTTTAGGGGTAGGGTAGGGTTAGGGTAGGGTTAGGGTAGGGGTAGGGTAGGTGTAGGGTAGGGGTAGGGTAGGGGTAGGGTAGGGGTAGGGTAGGGGTAGGATAGGGGTAGGGTAGGTGTAGGGTAGGGGTAGGGTAGGGGTAGGGTAGGGGTAGAGTAGGGGCAGGGTAGGGTTAGGGTAGGGGTAGTGTAGGGGCAGGGTAGGGGTAGGGTAGGGGAAGGGTAGGGGAAGGGTAGGGGTAGGGTAGGGTTAGGGTAGGGGTAGGGTAGGGGTAGGGTAGGGGTAGGGTAGGGTAGGGGTAGTGTAGGGGTAGGGTATGGGTAGGGTAGGGGTAGGGTAGGGGTAGGGTAGGGGTAGGGTAGGGGTAGGGTAGGGGTAGGGTAGGGGTAGGGGTAGGGGTAGGGGTAGGGGTAGGGTAGGGGTAGGGTAGGGGTAGGGTAGGGGTAGGGTAGGGGTAGGGTAGGGGTAGGGTAGGGGTAGGGTGGGGGTAGAGTAGGGGTAGGGTAGAGGTAGGGTAGGGGTAGAGTAGGGTAGGGGTAGGATAGGGGTAGGGTATCGGTTGGGTAGGGGTAGGATACCACGCGAACGAAGTCGTGGCGGGTCAGCTAGTTGTGAATAAAAGAAAGAAAATCGAACGTGTATGTGTGATAGTATGTGTGCGTGTGTAAGTTTGAGTGTATGGGCGTAATATACCCTCCTCGTTGCGTCATGTTCCTCATAACCGAGGGACGTGACCTCCACGGTACACCTTGCTATGTACAATAGCTCGCCATTAGTTTCTATTCTTCGGCAGCATGCACAGCATCGTGGAGAATGCGGAATTCGAGAGCACTGCGGACCTGCTCAGACCAACGCATTGGACTGCGGCCACAAGGTTTTCTTCCTTCGATCTTTCTGGTCACAATCAGTTTCTCAAGAATGTCGCCTTGCTTCCTTGCGATGTCAGCGAAATATTCAAGGATCCTTTGGAGACAGATTATGGAGAGTCTTTTCAATTAAACAATTATATTACCTACAGCATCAAATCAGGTGCTACTTTTCGGTAATCCACAATTTCGATAGTCTCGATGAAGTAGGTATCTACAGGAAATTTTGACTCATTAACATCTCAAGTGCAAAATATAAATAACAAGCGACCCGGTCTGGCATTGTACCGTCTCATCATATAAATTCACACAAAATAGAAAGAAAAGATACGTCTTGCCTTTTCGCAACTATGCCCTTTAACATATTACATAAATTATCATGTTTATTTGGCTTGCACGACCCAATTAGTCTAAAAGATAGGTAGACTTTTCATTATGTATCACTAACTGTTTTAAGTAAGGGTTTTAAAATAAAAATGTTGTTACATTCGGCTGTTGTATCGCTGAAAGCAATCTTTTCTTGAGTTTTAGTCTAAGACTATCAAAGCCTCAAGGATAACTTGATTACAACTGTAGGTGCTTTTTAGGTATCGAGGGGTAATTGAATAAATATTATTCATGGCGATGTAAGTAACTATTGCACAAAATAGACAAATAAACGAATAATCGACGAAACTTTTTTAAGTCAACTAGATAAGTTTTACCTCAGTACAGTTATATATTATCAATATCTTATCATAGATTTTTTTTTCTGAAGAGCGACGTAACGACTTTCATTAGAAAATGGTTAACCATTCAAGAAAATAAAACTTCCTCACATATCTGACTACGCGACTTCGACTTTTACTTTCGAAAGTTCGACGTTACAACTTGCGAAGTCTGGTGTCGCAGCTTGTTAAGTAATGTTGATGAAGTTGAAGGTTTATGTCAATTTTGGGAAGATTTTCGTGGCTAAAGAACATTGATATACCAAGTATGAACTAAGTATGGTAGATGTAGTTTAGCACTGATCTATCCAAAAGGGCTGAAGACAACATCTGGTATGGAGTCTATATGCACAGTTTCAGCACAAAATAACTGACTCAAAGAATTGATACCAAATTATTGGTTTCATATATTTCTTGAATACCAATCATAACAAACGTGTCACAGCACTACGAGGGTCAATAACTTTCCACGTCACTAGCCGATAACACGATAATTATTTTCGTTCTTAATTTTAGTTCTTCTTAATTTTATAATTATATTCCTAGTAAGATAGTAATGAATCGCTTCCGTTTATCTATGTTACGGTATATAATTATATCCCTAGGGATATAACCATATCACGGCTTTATCTATCTTACTGCGACATATATACCCTTTAAATTACACGTTGTAAACCTTTAAGTTGAGACCAGAACAGTTGGTTCTGGTGAATATTTATTACTACTATTTGACGATGTAGCCTACGATTATATCATATAACATTAGATTTTATGATATTTCGACATGCCTTTTAAATGAGATTCGTAGTTAAACTTTGAAACTGTAGGTTTTCGACTAATCTAAACGTCAATAGCCTAATGACTGAGGTGTAGGACTTATGATCGGGAGGTTGCGAACTCGAAACCAATCTATTATACTATTGCTGTGAACCCACTCCAGACACAAGCATATTACTTAGCGTTTTTCCAGTTTAATTGGGGTCGGCTTCTAGTATAACCGCATGCAGTTTTTCATGGAGCGATTGACTATCAGACCTCTAAAACCCAGTAGCTGGGTAACACGACACCCCTTGGTAAGACGAATCTGAGATTTTTTGACTTCTTACTACCCGGGACGACTGTCAAAGATGTACAAATGGATTAGGCGCACAATGCCACATTCGCGAAATGACAAATTGACGCAAAATGACACGTTCGCAAAATGTATTTTTTATTTTTTATTACTACTGAGCTCACCCTTGACCTCGATCTCGCCTGATGGTAAGCGATAGATGAGGTCTAAGATGGGACGAACGAGCCCAGAAGATGCCTATTTACTCGTGCTTTAAAGGCTGAACGGTCATAAGTGGCAGGGAATACAGAAGCCGGCAGAGAATTCTACAGCTTGGCTGTACGCACAATAAATGTGGAGGAGAAGCGCTTGGTACGACAAGACGGTATATCAACCAAGTGTGGGTGGTACCCAACCGCGCGTCTGGTAGACCGGTAGTGAAAGGGAGATGGAGGAATCAGGTTATGGAGCTCCTGCGCACAATCCCCGAAGTACAATCTGTAAAAAACCGACAGGCAAGCAACGCAACGGTTCGCCAATGAGCCAGGCTATGAAGCTTGTCCACCAGCACTTCGTCGCCTATAAGCATTTTAACTCTGCGCTCGATCGAGTCTTTTCTCAAAATGAACATTATCAAAATAACACAGTCTCAAAAAGTCATAAATATCACATCTTTTTTTTCAATATCAGGTTTTTTAAATCTTTTAGCAACTTCTTGAAGTAGGCTAATCATTTATTTCAGTATTTTAACATAAAATAAATATAAAATCAAAACTGAAACAATTAATGCCGATGAGAATCATAAACGCTTAATAACAAAATGTAACTTTTTCCAAAAAAGCATACATCCAAAATTTTATTTGCTTATAAATATGTAGGGCCACTTGTAGATCAGCACACTAAGGCTGTGAGTCTACTTAACCGGACTTTCCTGTGGTGACCTCTAATAAATTAAAGGCCCCCAGCCAGGGCTTACAAACTAAAATATACTTAAAAACTAATGACCGCACGCTAAGGGCACTCCCTGTGGAGTACGGGCCTCGGCATAGCGGGGTCATTTTGGGAGGGCAGCAAAGGGACAGGCTGGGTCATATTATTTACGGGAGTGTTTATTGCTACTGGCTCAGCATCGCGGGCTGGCTCGTTTGGCAAAGGTCGGGGAGGATTTTCATTACAAGTACGCGGACGTCGCGATGGGCCTCGTCGGCGAGGCCGGAATAAGGAACGCGTTCTGTATTTGTGTTTTCTAAGAGTGCTGGTTTCCCTACTGCTCTCTTGTCGGATGGTGGTGGGGTCGTCAGGCTCGTCTAGGATGTTACGCGGGCGACGAACCCGAGAAATCTTGGAGGGTCTGTATCGGGCGGCCGATACGATCAGGGGGTTAGTGTGGGTATCAGCAGAGGTGAAGTAACGCACTGACATGCGTTTCAACACTTGCTTTATGGTCGGGAGTTTGAGGTCTACGTGGAGATCCTCATTCCTACAGAACCAGGGCGCGCCCGTGGCCTTTCGGAGAAAACGGTTCTGAATGACTTGCATCCTATGGATCTGATTGGGACTGGCATGAGCAAACACCGGACAGGCATACGTCATGATAGGACGTATGCATGTCGTGTATATTCGGATTTTACATCTAAGGGAGAGCTTGCTGTGTTTATTCAGCAGGGCGTGGAGCCTACCGAGAGCGAAAGCGGCTCGCGAGCGAACCGACTTTATGTGCTCACTGAAGTTAAGGAACTGGTCGAGGATCACACCTAAGTATTTGGCTCGCTTCTCCCAAGGGATTGGCTTGCCGAACATAGTGATCGGGCGAGGGGGGGTGAATTGTTTATGCTGGCGAGCCCTGCGAAACAGGACTGCTTGACTTTTGTCGGGATTTACCTCAATCCTCCATTTCCTAAACCAATCGCCTAGTGCGTTGGCTGAGGTCTGGAGGGTATGAGCGATGCTAACGGGATTATGTCCCGAGTAGTAGATGGCCGTGTCGTCGGCAAATAGGGATAACTCTACTGGGGGCTTTTTGGGGATATCGCTAGTGAATAGCGTGAAGAGTGGGGGGGAGAGCACGGCGCCCTGAGGGACGCCGGCTCTGATAGGGCGGGGAGTGGAAAGCGCTCCTTCGATACGATATCTGAAGGAGCGGTTCGACAGGAAGTCACGAGACGGTCCGGCACACCTAGTTGGTAAAGCTTATAAATTAAGCCATTGTGCCAGACATTGTCGAAAGCCTTCGCTATATCAAAGAATAGGGCCCCCGTCACCAGACCGCGTTGAAAACGGCCGCTAATGTGCTCTACGATGCGGTGGGCTTGGTGGACACTGGAATGATGGGCTCTAAAGCCAAACTGTTCGTTAGGGAGTAGGCTCTTGGCCTCGACAAAGTCCTTGAGCCGATTAAGAATAATCCGCTCGTAGACCTTGCCGAGGGCGCTGAGCAGACTAATGGGTCTATAGCTAGTCGGGAGGTTCTTGGGCTTTTTGGGTTTTGGGATACCTATCACTATAGCCTCTTTCCAAGCTTGTGGAAACAAGTTGTTGGACAAGGCGCCATTGAAGATGGCAGCCAGTAGGACTATGATCGTACGTGGGAGGAGTTTAAGTGCCCTAGTGGTCAGTCTGTCAGTCCCGGGAGCTTTCCTAGGTTTGAGTTTCTTGATGATCTCCTCCACCTCGTCTACCGTGACGGGGGGGAGGGGAGCATCAGGGTCCTCGACAGGGGGCAGGGCAGATCTACGTTCGACCTCAGCATCCACGTGGGCAAGGTGGGCTGGGTCGACTGGTTGGGAGCTGGGAGAGCACTGGGCCTCCAGGCTGTCGGCTAGGCATTCGGCTTTGTCTTCGTCGTCGAAGGCAATGCTTTTGTCCGGGCGGATAAGGGGAGGCATTGAGGCAACCTCAGTGGCGCGCATTTTCCTCTGAAGTTGCCAGAAGGCATGGTGGGTGGGTTCCAGTTCGCTCAGGGTCTTGTCCCAGCCGGCTTCACGCCACTCTCTGATGCTGTTACTTACTTTGCGCTGTAAGTACCGCATGAAAGTTTTGTTATTCTGGCAGGGGAAAGCTCTGTAGGCACGGACTGCTGCGTTCTTCTCAGTCAGCAGGGCCCGTACATCGTCCGGGAGCTTCCGGCGCCAGTGCTCTGACACCGGAATCTCCCTTGAACAGTCGTTCAGGACAGATTGTACGTGCTCCGTGAGTGAGTCGATCGCAGCCGTCGTGTCGGCGGCGGACTGGATGTGGTCGGGGATCTTGTCCAGGTGAGGAGACGTGTTGGATTTCAGCAATTCGCCTACTTTCCTCCAGTCAGTGATCACCTGTGTGGGAGGGGGGCGGTTAGGGTCATAGGGACCCGATCTCGGAGTTAACTCCATGATCACCGGTCTATGGTCAGAGTCAAGTTCGTCTACCGTCTCTAAAGAGTGCAAACGTAAGTTCACATTCTTCAGGAGGGCAATGTCGAGTACGTCGGGCAAGTGGGATGGCTCGAACGGGTAATGGGTAGGCCGCATAGGACCTATGATATCTATGTGGAGAGGTGTGCAAAGGTCGTATAGTACCTTCCCACGGGGGTTGGTAATACGACTACACCATGCGGGATGTTTGGCATTGAGATCCCCCGCTATAAGGACGGAGTCACTCATGTCAAGAAGGGCTGTAAGGTCGCTTCGAAGTGAGGCGTTTATCGAAGAGTTTGAATCTACGTCGTTGTACGGTGGGAGATACGCGGATACTATTGTGATAGAGGGATGGCCCGTCATGCCTAGCCGGCAAACGGATACCTCTAAGTGGGCAAGGGGCGGCGGATCCATAGGGATGCAGTGCAGGGAGTTCCTATAATATATTAGAGTGCCACCTCTGTGGCATCTAGTCCTATCGTTCCTAACTAGCCGGTAATTGGCTATCTTGGGATCCCTAAGGTGGGGTTTGAGGAAGGTCTCTTGGACCAGAAGGATGTCGAGACTATGATCGCGAAGGAAAGTCGCGATCTCGTCCCGTTGATTGGTGATGCCATTGGCATTGAAGTAACCTAGCTTTAGGGATCGGGGCTTTAATCTCTTACTAGCCGTGTTATACATTATGGCTGTTTAAAAAGGTTGTCAAAATGGCTTTTTACATCAGGATACTTATAGTATACCTGAATCAGGGATTCAATGCTTTTGCAGGCCACGACCTCCGTTGCCATTTGGATGGCGCGGGGGGACTTGAAGAATTTAAATGTATTCGCTAGGATGAGGAACGGATCGAGTTCCGGCTCATCTGAGCGAGGGGGTGACTGGGGAGGAGGAGGCTGAGAAGCCACAACGACCGGAGCGGGGGGCATGATGGGTTGATCCATCAGCCCTGGGACTTTCGGCCTTAGTGCCGGGAAGTTTTGGGCGTGATTCGCCGCCGTCCAAGGAGTTGGACGCTGGGGACTGAGGGCCTGGGGGAGCTCAGACGAGAGTGTAGGACACTCTCGTCCCTGGCGTGCGCTAGCGCGCGTTGCCAGTTTAGGGGCGGAGGTTTTCGGGGCTTTCGGACAGCCTCGGTAGTTGGCGGGGTGGCCGGATTGCCCGCACAGCACGTAGCTGGGCGGGTCTGGGCACTGGGACCTATCTTTTGGGCGACTGCACTCCGCGGTGCCGTGATCGCCCAGGCACTTTACGCACCGGGGTTTGCCGAAGCAATTCCGTTGCGCGTGCCCATACAACTGGCAACGGTGGCATTGGCCTACCGTGCCACTCTTGTGTGGCTTCTCAATGAGAATTCCTGAAAGACTGCATACAGTCTTCAGCGCAAAGATGGGGTGGGGACCTTCGGAGACGGGGTGGCAGATGATGAGGACGTTGTTAGACGCCCTGCCACCTCTGCCGTGCATACGGTGCACCTCAATCACCGGGATGTTCTGTGACTCTAAGTCGCAGACGATCTCGGTGGTGGGGATCTCACTGGGGATCCGGCAGAGGACCACCCGAACGGGCTTGCTCTCATGGAGCGTATAAGTATGGTGGGGGATATTTCGAGCCTTGAGTAGCTTCGAAAGCGCGCGGTGGTCGTTAGCTGTCGCTAACCCTACTTTTATGCCGTTCTGAACGGCGCGGGCATTCGTGTAGGCGATGCGTTGCTCGCCACACGCTTTGGACACGTTTGTCCAAGCCCCCTTGTCATGGATGAAGATGGGTGGGGGATTTTATTTGCTTGTAATTTTAATTGTTATATAATAAGTATGCTCTGACGTATAAAAATAATGCCAATTTTAATTATTGTAGAAAATAAACGACAAATGGTTTTCCCTTAATTTTTTTTCTATTTTATATATTGTTCAACAAAATGGATGGTTTTTGTTTTTCCAATTGTTGGAACTTGTGAAATATTGATTGTTGATATATGTTGTCTCAGTAGCTACTTTCTTGTACGAATTTAACAATTTATGTACGAATAGCAATCGCAAATGCCAGCCTTCGAATGCATTTGTTGTTCTCTATCTTTGGTTTGTACAGCTCAAAACAGATGAAAGTAATTCTGTTTTTTTTTTTTTTTTTTTTTTTTATCGTGGTAAAATTATCAAATAAGTCCTCCCACCCCGGGCAGGGTGGGAGGGACTGTCAGACTTTTACTGACTAAAATCCACGGTGTTCCTTCAATAACCCTTTACGTACCGGGGTCACGGTAATGGGATAAGTCCCACGACCCCGGCAGGCTTCGGCCCTCTGCAGGTGGGGCCTCGTCACGTTGCTGACGCTCTTTGAGGCGCGCGTGGAACACAACGCGCCGTCGACCCGGGCATGGTCCATGGTCGGACAGCGAGTTGCCCTTTACTCGCTGTCCGTATGCCCGCGCCTACGGTGGCCGGAGATCGTCGGCCGACGTCCGACGCCGTGGGCGTCTACCACTGCGGCTGGGTTGGAGGGAGGACGCCATCCTCTCCCGCATACGGCCCGCCTCCTCCTTCGGAAGCATGACTGCTTCGCAGAAGGAGGCGACCGCTTCCCACTTCCTCTCGCCCCGCAGCATGGCCTCGACCGATGCCGGGAGCGAGAGGTCTCCGCCTATCGCCGCCGTGAGGACACGTCGGTGCTCTGCCCAGGCGGGGCAGTCTTGCACCGTATGCTCTACTGTGTCTTCAGGGCGACCCTCGCAGTGGTGACACCCAGGCGTTTCTTCCTTTCCCATCAGGACACAGGTAGTGTCTCTACCTGTGTCCTCCTCCCGAAACTTCCGTGTCCGGTGAGGACCTGCGTCATGCGGTAGGTCAGGACGCCGTGACGCCGATCTAGCCACTCCTCAAAGAGGGGTCTTACCGCCGCAATTGCGGCGTGCCCGAAGTAATTTTGGATACCACTAATTTTCATAATAGGTTTGTAACTTCTTCATTTCTGGTGTATCTGGCGAGTTATTTATAATATAGTTTCATGCAGTAGGTTTATTATATCGTTAGCTAGCACTAAGGGTAGAATAGCTATCATTCTGGAAATCGTACGTTCTTCTTTTGTACTATTCAAGTAATTTTTTTTACTATTCCATACTCTGGCATTATACATAATTTCAGTGTACCTTAATGCAGCATTGATGCCGCGATTTACTTGTAATCAAGAAGTTCTTAAAGTTTTAGCTAGAGCTTCGTTATTCATAAAAAACTTATTAAGGAACAAATTAAAAAAAAGAAATTGTCTGAAGTGAAATTTCGAAGTTTTGACATTATGCGAAAATGGCATTTTGCGCAAAAGGCATTTTGCTAATGTGACGTTTTGCGATGTGGCGTTTTCAGAATACATATGACAATTAGAGAATGTGACATTTTGCGAAATTCCAATATGCCATTTTGCTAATGTGACATTCAGCGCATAGTCCGTACAAATGACGCTTATAGTGCTTTTCGATATGTTGAAATGGTCACCCATCCATAAACTAACTTTGGCAAGCATATCTTAACCTAGAAGGTTAACCAGTACAGACATGGTTATATAGTCACGAGCTCTTCTGGTCCTCCACGAGCTGATAAATGTGTAAGATGAATGGTTGTCTTCGAAGAGCGCTACGATCTACATTATATAATTAAGTTTGCGATACATACCAACAATACTTCGAAGTAATAAGCACTTCAAAATGCTTTTTAATTTTAGCTGTTATTTTTTTTTTTTAACGTGGTAATATTATCAAATAAGTCCTCCCACTCCGGGCAGGGTGGGAGGGACTGTCAGACTTTTACTGACTAAAATCCACGGTGTTCCTTCAATAACCCTTTACATACCGGGGCCACGGTAACGGGATGAGTCCCACGACCCCGGCAGGCTTCGGCCCTCTGCAGAGGGGGCCCCGTCATGTAGCTGACGCTCTTTGAGGCGCGCGTGGAACACGACGCGCCGTCGACCCGGGCATGGTCCATGGTCGGACAGCGAGTTGCCCTTTACTCGCTGTCCGCATGCCCGCGCCTACGGTGGCCGGAGATCGTCGGCCGACGTCCGACGCCGTGGGCGTCTACCACTGCGGCTGGGCTGGAGGGAGGACGCCATCCTCTCCCTCACGCGGCCCGCCTCCTCCTTCGGAAGCATGACTGCTTCGCAGAAGGAGGCGACCGCTTCCCACTCCCTCTCGCCCCGCAGCATGGCCTCGACCAAGGCCGGGCGCGAGAGGTCTCCGCCTATTGTCGCCGTGAGGACACGTCGGTGCTCTGCCCAAGCTGGGCAGTCCTGCACCGTGTGCTCGACTGTGTCCTCAGGGCGACCCTCGCAGTGGTGACACCCAGGCGTCTCTTCCTTACCCATCAGACACAGGTACCTCCCGAAACTGCCGTGTCCGGTGAGGACCTGCGTCATGCGGTAGGTCAGGACGCCGTGACGCCGATCTAGCCACTCCTCAAAGAGGGGTCTTACCGCCGCAATTGCGGCGTGCCCGAAGCCCTCCAACTAAGTTAAATATGCTTGTTTTTGCAAAGGAAGTATATTTTTGCAAATAAACCAAGATTTGTTTATAAAGGACGGGGGACTAAAAAAATGAATGAAGAATGACTCTCTTGTAGTCTGTAAAATACTAAAATATTTCATTTAAAAATTTTTCTTCAGTGTACTTTAAAGAAGTACACAATGAACAAATGTTTGCACTGTCTGGACAGGCCCACTCAATCTTTCCTCAAAAGATCGCCTCAGACATTAATCTTCAAGGTTCCTAATTCCTTTTAGGATCGAAATAAATAAAAAATTACCAGAGCAGATTGCATGGACAAAATAAAGATCACTTATTTCTTAAAATATGACTCGTTAACTAAGTTACCTAGTTGCCTCGGTAACTTAGTAACTTAGTTACGGGGTGCCAATACCTAGGAAATAAATCACCCATGAACATTGACATATAAATATTACTGCGTAAGGACTGGGCGGACCGCGTGTTATAATGACTCTTCGAACTTGGTCCCAAAGTGGTCTTCCTTTCATCGAAGTGAACTAGATCGCGATCGGCTATCTTCGGGAGCGGTCATAAGTTTTACAAGCAAAAATGCCTAGTTGTGTCGTGAAGGGTTGCATGAAATACGACAAAAAGCACAATAAAAAAATGATAACTTTTCGTATCAACAGTAAGTTAAAAATATGTCATTAAATCAACTTCTAACATTATTTAAAACAATTTTCTTTCTTATTTGTCTCAACCTTTGGCCAAGACGACGCGAAGCCGCATAAAAGTGCGACATAACTTTGCAGCGGCGCGTGTTATAGCCGATGAAATGAAAAGATTTATTAATATTACTATAAGATTAAATTATGTACAAAATTAATTTTTATTGTTTTTTAAAAGCAAATTAAAATGTATTTTTATGTACCTACAACAAATATAAATTTCGAAAAATAAAAGGTTTTTTTTTATTTCTTTGTACCTCGAAGAATACCACGCCGATTGACATCTTAGTTATTATAGATGGCGTTAGTGTGTTTAATAGGGCGACCGCGTCCGTCAAATGTTCTGACGACCGTATCTTTAAACATGTTTCATGGGCATTGATTTAAATTGTTTAAATCAATGCCCATGAAACATGTTTGAGATCTGCCATAAGAATAGATACATCATATAAATAAAATTGAAGTGACGTTTCAAAATAATTGTGCTGTCTCAAGTGTCTAGACCTGATATTTACACAATAAAAAAAGCTCTAAAAAAGTTTGTCCGACTGACTGTGTTTGTCCAAAAAATCACTTACAGCTGAACCGAACAGGACTTTCACTAAAAGTTAGAGGAGGATGACGGCAACATATAGGTAGGAGGTACCTTTTTATCCTGGAGCTCATAGACAAATAATAGTACACTGTTCATCGAGGGGAGAAAGTGACCGATTACCAACGAGGGTGTAGTTTCAGGCCCGAAGCGCAGCTGAGGGCCTTAATATACACGAGTTGGTATAATAATAATAATCTGTCTCTTGTCTTTTGGCATTATAAGTACTTTTAAGTTAGCTACTGAATTGGTCTAAATTAAAAAAAAAACAGCGCATAAGTAATGGATTTTCATACACTTTTCCCTCCCTCTCCAGTGTCTCCAGCACGTTAGTAATGAATTCTCATACACTTTTGCGACCCGCACATTTGTACTACAGTAATAACGTCCTTTCTTGCAAACTTTTTAAAAAGTAATAAGGATCTTTCCGAGCAGGTATAGTATAAATAAACTTTTTGCTGTTAAGAAACCTGACCCAATGACAATCAAACGTACAATGCATAAAATATATTATTTATGTGTTCATTTATTATTTTTTTCATACATTGTTTCATTCATTACCACATTATTTGTTTAATCTTTCATTCGTTTCCCGGATACCAGCGTAAGGCATAATTGCCTGGCACATGCTGAGCTGGACTCCTATTTGGTGCAACCACGTCGTAATTCCATATTTTTAAGTAGGTAACTATGTAGGTAATGTTTTCTTCTTCATTTTGGTTTTATACATTTTCTGTTGACTTTTTCTTGTAAATGGCACTATGATATTAAGTTTTGTGTCTTCCGTTTATCAATAAATTAATATTTTATTTATCTGCCTATCAAAAGGATAGGCCCCTTGTTATTGGAATGTTAAGCAAACCCTAATTACAAGGGTATTTTATTTCCAAACAAATATACATAATTATATACTAAAATACAAACTATAATAAAGCATAAAAAAATTGATCCTCAAAGCTGTCGGCTGGCAACGTACCCAAGATACTGGCGGCACTGCCTCGTTGTATGGCAATGCTTAGCCGTTGACCAAAGAAAAAGCCAGCCCTTGGGTCGCGGGAAGCGTCAACGAGCCTTTTCGATATTCTTTAAAAAGGCTGTCAGCACACGGGCCCCATGGTCCGAGTGTTTTGACCCCAAACGGCTCGAAAATATAGTTATCACCGAGATTACTATATTTACGCCGCTTGAGGTTTTCTGCAGCCGCAGCTGGAGTGCCAGCACAACATGATGAACTGGGAAGATGGGATGGCGCGACAGTATCGACACAAGTTGCGTCCCACACTAAAGGCCTACCCATCTTCCAAGGAAACAATGACATGCCGTCCGGTCTCTTGCCATCGTCACGCGCCAGTCCATTGGGTTCCAAAACGGCTGGAACGCCGACGGTGACAAGGGCTCGTCCGATAATGACGTTTAAGTTGGCATGTCGTGCAAAACGACCCGCACTACGGCTGCAAGAAAGTCCATGGTGCCCGAGGCTGTTGACCGCTTTCCCACAATTACAGCGATGAGGGGAACAACAAGGGGCTCCTAGGCGTAGTGAAACAGCGATGCGGAAAGTGGTGTCGTCGAACAAAGTGCCTAGATTTGAGGACGGTAGACCCTAATTTAATATGTAAACCTAAATTTGATGACATTTAGTATGAAGAAAGATGCGTGCGATTTCCGGGATAAACTATGTGTTAATACAGGATGTCAACTATCTACTTACCAAATTTCATTAAAATCCATCCAGTAGGTCCGGAGATTAGCGTGTACAAATACACAAACAGACAGGCTTTTTTAATTTTTTTGCTGTATTACCGTTTCTTAACCCACCTCAATTATTATTTTTGTATACAATTTTAATGTACAGACACAATTTTTTTACTGTTTTATTAGGTATATAGGATATAAAATAACCTTTTCTAGTGCTATTTTAAATGGAGTAATACATACACATTTCTTCTTTCTTTCTGTTTTCACCTCGGACCAATTTCTGCGGACCACTATAAACGATCAACTGGCATTGTAATCCACATCAAAACACAAATAAATCACAAACCAAGTCCCGCATTAAAACAAACAACACCAACAAAAAAAAAAAACCCCACAAAACCTAATCTGAAGGTGATAGGAAAATATGGATTCCTGTATTCCGCGTAAGCTGTAGTCATTTGTGCAAACGACATACTTAAAATGGAGTGATAAAAAAATTTGCGGTAGTTTTCTGCTATGATGTGTTCACCAATCATTACTTTGAGAAGGGAATGGGTACAACAGCTGGATATGGTAGTAAACTAGCTTTCTGCCCTCCTTTTCCATACATTTTTTTTTTACTGTTGGGAAAATCTTCATAGACTCCTTGGGAGGAGTGTTAGACTTTTACTGCCTAAAAACCCACCCTTTTCCTTCAGTTGCCCTTGTGGTCTGTGGCCGCGGTATCCCATTAGAACATTCCAGCAACCCAAACAGGCACTGGCCTTATCGAGCCCCGGCAATGGTGCTGACTGCTCTTTGACGCGCACGTGGAACACGACGCGACTTCGACTCGGGCCTGGTCGACCTTACCGAGCGGTAAGCTACCCCGGCTCGCTGCCCGCGAGCGTTCCTTCTCCATACTTATAAACTTTATCGGCACCAAATTTCACACGGCTCCGTTCACAAAGTAATCGCAAAAAAAACGGTACAAAGGCTTTTCTTTTATATAAATAATACATAGATTTAGAAGTACCTACTAGTGGTCGAAATTAGGCCAGCTTTTGTGGAAGTTATTGCAGCTTCACTAGACTCGAACCAGCAAGTCGACGCCATATACACCGATTTCAGCAAGGCTTTTGACAAAGTTTCTCATGAAGTGCTAATTCAAAAACTTGCTGCGTACGGCTTTGCTGGTTCTCTTCTTAAGTGGCTGCACTCTTACCTAACGGGTAGATCTTTTTATGTCGTGGCCAATGGCTATAAATCTGAATCCATGATCATTACATCCGGTGTTCCGCAGGGTTCCCACCTGGGCCCCATAATATTTATAATATTTGTAAACGACCTTCCTTATTGCTTCTTTAACTCCATGCCATTCCTATTCGCCGATGATTTGAAAATAGTCCACGTTATAGATTCTCTAGCCGATTCGATATTACTTCAGGATGACTTGAACAGACTTTTAAACTGGTGTAAGGATAATAATATGCTACTTAAAGTTGAAAAATGTTCCCAAATTACGTTTACACGCAAGGCTAACTTCATTGATGTTAATTATAGAATGAATGGTACGTACCTTAGAAAAGTTGATGAGGTAAAAGATTTGGGAGTCCTTCTTGACCGAAAACTTACATTTATTCCTCACATGGACAACATTATTAAAAAAGCTTCAAAAACACTCGGTTTCGTGTTGCGTCATGTTAAATGTTTTCGAAAACCTAAAACTAAGATCTATCTTTTTAACTGCCTTGGTCGTACCTTATTGGAATATTGCTCGGTTGTGTGGCGTCCCCACTATGCAACACATAGTCTTTTTTTTTTTTTTTTTAGCGTGGTAAAATTATCAAATAAGTCCTCCCACTCCGGGCAGGGTGGGAGGGACTGTCAGACTTTTACTGACTAAAATCCACGGTGTTCCTTCAATAACCCATTACATACCGGGGCCATGGTAACGGGATGAGTCCCACGACCCCGGCGGGCTTCGGCCCTCTGCAGAGGGGGCCTCGTCATGTTGCTGACGCTCTTTGAGGCGCGCGTGGAACACGACGCGCCGTCGACCCGGGCATGGTCCATGGTCGGACAGCGAGTTGCCCTTTACTCGCTGTCCGCATGCCCGCGCCTACGGTGGCCGGAGATCGTCGGCCGACGTCCGACGCCGTGGGCGTCTACCACTGCGGCTGGGCTGGAGGGAGGACGCCATCCTCTCCCTCACGCGGCCCGCCTCCTCCTTCGGAAGCATGACTGCTTCGCAGAAGGAGGCGACCGCTTCCCACTCCCTCTCGCCCCGCAGCATGGCCTCGACCAAGGCCGGGCGCGAGAGGTCTCCGCCTATTGTCGCCGTGAGGACACGTCGGTGCTCTGCCCAAGCTGGGCAGTCCTGCACCGTGTGCTCGACTGTGTCCTCAGGGCGACCCTCGCAGTGGTGACACCCAGGCGTCTCTTCCTTACCCATCAGACACAGGTACCTCCCGAAACTTCCGTGTCCGGTGAGGACCTGCGTCATGCGGTAGGTCAGGACGCCGTGACGCCGATCTAGCCACTCCTCAAAGAGGGGTCTTACCGCCGCAATTGCGGCGTGCCCGGCCGTCGGTTGCGACAGTCGTTCCCTCCATACTGCCCTGAGATCGCGCCGGAGCTCTTCCCGCCGCGCCTCGACTTCTCGAGGCAGCGGGGATACGCCCCGGCGCTGCGCCTCCACGCGCCATTCATAGACGCGCTGGAGGGCAGTCGCCTCCAGATCCCAGGGCAGCAATCCGGCAAGGAGGTTGGCCGATTCGCCGGCGATCGTGCGGTATCCCCGGATCATTCGGATAGCCATGACCCTCTGGCATGCGACCAACTTTAGTGGTCGCGTCCGGATGCACAGGGCCCACACTGGGGACCCGTAGAGGGCCATGGACCGCACGACGCCGGCGTACAGCCTTCGGCAGGAGGCGTTTGGCCCGCTGAGATTAGGCAGGAGTCGCCTGAAGGCGGCTGCTGCCCGGTTCAGCTTTGGGGCCAAACTCAGGAAGTGCTCCCTGAAGTTCCACCGGCTGTCGAGGACGAGTCCCAGGTACTTCATCGTCCTCCCGACGCCGATGCGAACCCCCTCCACCGTTATGTGGGACTCGGACCGTGGCGCGTTCCGACCGCCATGGAAGCACATGGCCTCGGTCTTGTGCAGCGCCACGTCGAGTCCCAACTGCCGGATCCTACGAACGACTGTCGCAACCGCTTGCGTCGCCAGGTCGGCCGCCGCCTGGTACGACTCTCCCTGCGCCAGGACGAGCGTGTCGTCAGCGTAACATACTACGCTGACGCCGTCAGGGAGGTCGCCGCGCAGCACCCAGTCGTATCCGATGTTCCACAGGGGCGGCCCCAAGACCGAACCCTGTGGGACACCGCACGACATCTCTCGCCGGTTCCACTCTCCCCGGTGACCGGGGTAGATGACGGCTCTGTCCGTCAGGTAGTCCTCGACTATGCGACGGAGGTAGGTCGGCACCCGGTGATACCGGAGTGCCTTCCTGATGCAACTCCAGGGCAGGGTGTTGAAGGCGTTGGTGATGTCCAAAGACACCGCCAAGACGACCCTGCCCCGGGATACCGCGTCCCCCGTCGTGAGGGCTCTCACGCGCATGACAGCATCCACCGTCGAGCGCCCCCTGCGGAAGCCAAACTGGCACTCCGCAAGATCCGGGCCCACCCGATTCAGGTGCCCGAAGAGGCGGTCTGCAATCACTCTTTCCAAGAGCTTGCCCACCTCGTCGAGCAACACGATGGGCCGGAATGCGGACGGAGAGTCCGCAGGGCGCCCGGCTTTCTGGATCAGGACCAGCTTTCCCGTCTTCCAGCGAAGCGGAAACTGGCCCCTCTCCAGGCATGCGCTAAAGAGCCCCCCTAGTCGAGGCCCGAGAGTCTCCGAGGCCAGGACCCACGCTTTCCCTGGCAAGCCGTCGGGTCCTGGGGCGGTATTTTTGGCCTTGAGCCGTTGTACCGCCACTCTCAAGTCTACCTCGGTCACCTCTGGAGCGTCGTAGACGTCGTCGTCGCTGTGGTCCGCGTTTGCGCCAGCTTCAGGTTCCGTCGGAGACGGAGCCATGGGCGGGGGAGCGTGCTCCCCTCGCGATGGGAACAGGGCGCTCACCACGTCCTCCAAATGCAACACATAGTCTAAGGTTAGAGAGGATTCAAAAAAGATTTTTGTACCATCTTGCATATTGTGCGAGATTAGCCAAAAAAGTTCCGAGCTATGCAAAATGTCTTAAAAAATTTGACATGATCTCACTCGAAAAACGAAGAGATATAGATTTAATTTTACTTTTTAAATTACTTCGGAGTAAAATAGACTGCCCCCAGTTGTTAACTAAGATTAATTTTAACCTTCCCCACAATTATCCGCGTCACTCTATCAAACTAATACATCCTCCATTCCGCAAAACTGTATCAGGATCCAATTCCCCTATCCCCAGAATTTGCAGGCTTCTTAATAATTGCGATGAATCAATAGACATTTTTTCCACAACACTTAAAAAAATCAAGCACCAAGTCCATCAAAAATAATCTACCGTACTGTTTTTTTTTTCTATGTCGACTGTATAAACTACGAACTAGTTGTTGTTAGCGTTATTTCTGCACTATTATTATATTCTATTGATGTTATAATTTTGTTTTTGCATGCTGTGTCTATCGCGTCATATTGTACACTATGTTTGTAACATATTGCATGAAATATAAGGATAATCAGTGTAACAATTGTAGATACGTAGGCCAATAAATAAATAAAATTGTTTTAATGTACATAGGAGTGGAGAATGTACTATTTAATGTACTATTTTAAATATTAGCATTCTCTACTCTTCTACAACGTGTAACGGAAACTCCATATCTATCCAAAAGGACTGAAGACAACATCTGGTATGGAGTCTCTATGCAAAGTTTCAGCTCAAAATAAGTGACTCACAGAATTGACCCCAAATTATTGGTTTCATATGTTTCTTGAATACCAGTAATAGCAAACGTGTCACAGCAGTATGAGGGTCATCACTTTCCACGACACTTGCCAATAAAACGATAATTCTCTTCGTTCTTCTTAATTTTAAAAATTCGGTCTCTGGTATCAGTGTATTGGAATTTGTAATAAGTTCTACATACGTAGACTTAGGATTACAAAACCCCTGCCATATCGTTTGTTATCATCCAAAGAAGCCATGCACTTGGTATGTATATACCCTTTAAATTACACGTTATATAGTTACTGTGTCAAACTAAAACCGCTTGACAAGCCTACATGTTAATGGTTCTTTACACTCTGGAGTAAGTTATATAGTACCAATTCCTATTTTGATGCAACCTATATTGAATATCAAAATGTCAAACTGATACAGAGACCAGTACGTCGATTCTGTAAAATTCGAACAACTCGCATCTCACATTGCTATTCACTGTCACTTCACTTATGGTTCAAAGTGACCTTGATTTTGCATTCTGTAAACAGCGTCGAAGTGACGGAGGAATTACCTTACTGAATGCCACTTTTCACGTCATCTCATACTTTATCTGTCAAAATCTTTAGTTCAACTCGCTGACACGCTCGCAAGGGTAGCGCTAGTGTAAATTCGAATTAACAACCGAGTTTTTAGAATGCCAATCAATAAACTCACAGCGGAATCAGATTCGAAGTTTAGAATGAGGTCTTACAGAATAACACAGCAGAATACATTTATACATACATACTTCACCAATGCCTCAAGTTACATTATATTCATAAACCTATTTGCATGTGATATTCAAATTCGTCCAAGTCTTCCTATCTTCTTAAGAATATGTTCAATTTAACAACGAGGACACAAAGTATTTGTACGTAGTATTCGTGATAACGGAGATATTTATGAAAAATATTTGACCCTCACTTATCACAAAAAAGAAGTAAGAACTAACACCCAAATTATTTAGAACAGGACTGCTCGTTAGTCTTGTGTTTGCAAGAGTGACTGCTGAACAAGAGGTCACGAGTTCGATTCCGGGTTCAGGTAAAAATTGCTGTTAGGTTTTTCTATTATAATTTTTGCAGTGGCAGCTAGGATTTTGAGCACTAGAGTACCTCCTGCCCAGACGGTTAATCTCCGCTGAAACAGTCTGCCGTGACAGAAATTGGTTAGAAGAACTATCATTATTTTTAATGCTGGATAAAGGCAAAACCTCTCACAAGCAGCCTTGTTGTCATCTGTTTTGTCCTTTTCCATCTATGTTGCGGTCTGTCGTACTTCATAAGAAGCTAATTTCCGTCTGACCTTAAACCCATGTACTGCCGGCTTCTGTGGTCCCTTCCACATATGTATGACCTGTCTGTCTTCAAAGCAAGAGTGATCAGACACCTTCAGAGCTCGCTCATTCCCGATGGAATGAGCGAGCCTCATTTATCGCTTACCATCAAGCGTGATCGAAGTCAAGACCATTGACGTTTCGTCCTTTGCTCTGATTGGCCATGATGCACGGCGCATGTTTATTGACAGCGAGTTACAATCAGTAGCAAGCTCTCGATTTAAGTATGTGTAATTTATTTGTGTGCGTAATTCACATACGTAACGGGCCTCTTGTTTGTAGTGAAGCTAAAAAGTGGGAGACAAGCGGCGACACGCGTTCTCATACAAATCAGAAACTATTTCCTTTCTAACATCTTTTATCTGTTCTGTGGCCTGACTTCAGTGAGCCCTGTTAAACTTTGAAAATCAAACCTCCTCAAATCAAAGCTCCGCCTAGTTGTAGCCGGGACCAACTACTAATGTGTTTTAAGACGCATTAAGACATTTCGATATAATCGCCCATCCACGACTCGACCAGAGAAAAGAAAATTTTAAAATTTTCGACCTCGGCAAACGCTTTTAACTTAGAAAATCGACCCACAAGGCTTTTACTATTTTAACCACCCGCTTTATATTTAGAAGTAAACAAAGATAGTTAGTCCCTGAAAGTTATTGTTAGAAAGAAGAAAAAAAATATTAAAAAAAAAAACGAGAAAAATCTCATTCATAAAATTAAGCTTTGTCGGCAAAAGGTCAACAATGTCCGAGACAAAGGTAAGTAATTTCGAATTCAGTCATTACAATGCGGGACAACAAACAAACCTATTTTAGGGTTGGTTAAACCAAAAAGAGTTTGTCGGTTCTTGTTCACGTCACACGCGTCCCAACAAATAATTCAACACTGAGTAGATACCTACTGTCCTTATGACTTTTCGATGAAAAATCGTAGTAGTTTAATCGAATTTGGTTTTTAGAGTTCCGTAGCCGAATGGTAAAAAACGAAATCCTTATAGATTCATCATGTCTGTCCACCTGTATGTCACCAGCCATTATATTGCGATACTATTACGACTACACACGTGAAACTTCGTTAATATATATAAATATATAAATAAATATTTAAAAAAAAAATGTTTTTGTTTTCTTCAAACGTACACGCGTGTGGTGTCTATAGACAGGTCATTAAAATGACTTTGATATTTTTATTGCTAATAGGCTCGCGTTTGACCACCATCTCACCTGATGGTAAGTGATGATGTGGTCAAATATTAAGCCATTAAGAGATCGTGGCTAATTAATAACAACCACACGGGTCGCTTTCCTGGCTTAAGCAGAACTTGTACCTGTTTCGGATACAGCGGGAGGATACGCCCGGGTGTCGTCATTGAGAGGACCATCCGGAGGACACGGTGGAGCATACAGTGCAGGTGTGCCCTGCTTGGGCGGAGCACCGCTGTGTCCTCGTGGAGGCGATCAACGGCGGCGACCTCTCGCGCCCGGCCTTGGTTCAGACCATGGTGCGGAGCGAGAGGGAATGGGATGCAGTCGCCTCCTTCTGCGAAGCAGTCATGCTTGCGAAGGAGGAGGCCGAACGCGCGAGGGAGAGACAACACTCTTCCTCACGCCCCAGCCGTCGTGGTAGACGTCCTGGGCGTCGGGGATCGCGAGCCGTTTTCCGACCACCGTAGGCGCGGGTTTGCGGATGGCGAGCAGGGGTAGCTCACCGTCCGGTAAGGACCAGGCCCGGGTCGGCGGGGCGTCGTGTTCCACGCGCGCCTCAAGGAGCTGTCAGGATTAATGACGGGGCCTTATAAAGCCATTGCCTGCCGGGGTTGCGGAAATGTAGTAACAAGATACCGCGGCCCCGAAACTTACGGGCAGCTGAAGGGACAGGGTGGGTTTTTAGTCAGTAGAAGTCTGACACTCCCTTCCGCTTAACCCAGAGCGGGAGAAGTTATTCGAAGATTTTCCCACCCAAAAAAAAAAATACAACCACCAATCTTGCTAAGGAGAATGGTGTTACCCAGTTACTGGGTTGCGGAGGTCAGATTGCCTATTTGACCTCCGCTCGTTGCTCCATGAAAACACAAGTATTCGGGTGATTCATCAACATAGTTGGGAAAAGACGAAACAGATGATGTTAAACCACTATTGAAACGCACGTCCAAACTGAGCTACGCGAACTACATGACTAAATACTTCGGCAAACCAGGTACCCTCCAAGAAATGGTAATCAAAACGAGGGCGTTGCTCGCCTTCCTGGAGGAGCTGGCATGGATAAAATTAAAAGATCCTTACCCTTACGCAAAATACGTGCTTAGTCGTGGAGTTGCGGATACCTGCCCGACATACATACACACATACATACGCACGTCCAACTGATGCAAATGGCTGTTAAAAATTCTTTCAGCAATCACATTGGCCCATGCCATTGTTTCGAAGTTGTTGTCACATCGTCCGTTCCAGTGCGTCCAGGAGACTTCACCAGGTCATCGGTACACCCTGTTATACAATCGCCGCTCTAGAACAATATTTGTTTTGCGACCAGTACAGATCCATCTTCCTTAGCCGGTACTTAGAACTATGTCGGTGATCTTAGCAAAAAATAATATCTCAGTTTCTGATTAGTTCGCATAGTCAATGCTTGTACTATGACAGTTTGTCAGTTTTTTCAGATCAGTTTGTTTTCGTTCACAACACTAATCCTAACCCTATATTACACAGGGACCGTTTCGACAGGTATGGTTTAAGTTTCACTCATAACTTTTATACAGTCTGCGTCAAAAACAAATTTCAACTCACTTCTATTTTTAATATGAGCGAATGTTTTTCACATTACGAATTACCTTGACTATATTTCAGCACATACTTAATACTGTTATTTAAAAAGCACTTTACTCGCAGCTGGCGTATGTAAATATCAAGTGATAAATACTGTAGTATTAGAATGCTGCACCCATTCTATTTAATACGTATGGAGAGTACATCATCAAGCGCGCGTGTGAAGACAGGTAAAGGAGGGTGATTAAATAGTTAGAACATGATTTTTTTTTCCTCCGATAGGCATATTTATTTATTTCAAACTGCGTACCATAAAATATACATACATAAACTAATACATAATCTATACTAATATTATAAAGCGGAAAAGTTTGTTAGTTTGTTTGTTTGTTTGTTTGTTTGTTTGTTTGCTTGAACGCGCTAATCTTCGAAAGTACTGGGTGGATTTGGATGAAATTTGGTATGGAAGTAGCTTGAAGCTTGAGGAAGGTTATAGGCTACTTTTTACCCGACTGCAAAAAAGGAGAGTTATGTTTTTACCGTGATAGAATCCACGGGAGCGAAGCCCCGCGAGAGTACTAGTATTCTATAATAAGACCCAATATAACTACCTACTAATATTATAAATAAACTAATGCATAGACATTATTTCACATGAAATGGATGATGTCTGGCCGTCTGGCGCCGATGCGCGGTATCTGTCACACAGTTAATAATACTATTTAGCTCAGACACCGTCGTTTACTGAGCTTAATTTGTATGTTAAGAAAGCAATTATCTGTGTTTGTCAAAGATAGGAAAAAAAATATGTAAGCACTATTTAAAAAAATAAAATAGTAAAAATGGTTGATGTCTTGTGAAAAATTAAACAAATAAATTTGGTTTCATTATTAACTGCAATAAAATCAATAGTGATGGAATTTGATCGTGGCAATATACACCGTAAAGTGATCCCATTTTACCCCATACTTATGGATAATTATTATACTTAATTTTTTTTATGTTGCATTGCTTAATTTATTCAAATCATTGCAACATTTAATTCTTAAAACCCACCTGAAACAAATTACATATAAATGGAAGTACCTACAGCCATGTCCAATACTTTTTTTTTATTAGGAAAAATAAACAGTAACTGTTTATTTTAATGAAAGATTTTCCGTCAAATTGTAACACCTATTTATGTTGTATTTATAGTATGTATTTATGTATGTATCATAAAAAGTAGGTGAATAGGTGAAATAGGTGTAACAGAATAAACGCAATTTCTGAAAGGTTCAGAATCGGCTTCTGAATCGATTTCCGTCATAAAAAATAGGTGTTAAATTTTGACGGAAAAATCATTTAACTTAAATGGTAACACAGTACCATGACAAAGTAATACAATCCTTAATTCAAGGAAATGCGTTCGTGTGCGTGTCGGCCGCATGAGTGTATGCGTCTGCGTAAGGATATTTTATGACGCACAAACGTTTTGCGTTTAGTACGGATAACTATTTCCAATCGACGAAAGAAAACGGAGGAGTTATCAAGTTGACGCGTACCTATATTTTTTAATTTTTTTAGTACGATCACCGATTACTCGAAGATGGCTGAACCGATTTGGAAAATACTTTTTTTGTTTGAAAGGGTATACTTCGAAATTGGTACCATTCGTCACCAAGTCAGGATCGGATGATGGAATCCTGGAGAAATCGAGGGAACTCTTCAAATTTGAGTATTTTTTATAGTAACCTGTGTAGTTGCATTCGAAAAGCACCATTTGTGAAGTGGACCATCAGGTCCAGACCACTGATGGCCACTGGAACTACTCAATATATAAGTAGGTAGGAAAAATAAGTATTTCATGGGTTCCGCTTCGATTACTTGAATATGGTTACTAAGCACAATATGTTCGTATTGTGACGAACATATTATGCTTAAGCATTGGTGAAGTGAAGCTAACGGTGAAGTACCAGGAGAACTCCTCAACGATTAACGGCCCAGCATTAGGAATAGCAATATTTTGTAAAATGTCGATTTTCAGTGTGTCGCACAAGCGTGCATTCGAATCATGGTGAGTCGCAGTACAGTTTTGTCGCATAAGCGTTAGTCGTACATCCATTTGTCGAGCTCACGTAGTACACTCAAATTTTGGTCTACAACAAAGTATATTCTTTCTATCTGTTTGTTACTAAAAGAACATGTGATAGATGAAATAGTATTCCTTTTCATTATTTATATAGAAACAATTATTTAAATAATAGTTTAATTTTCCTTAAATCAAAAAAAAAAAACATTGTCGGTATGTTTACATTTCGCATATTTCTGATGCAAAATAATTCTTACAACAGTGGAAACAGCTGGGATGGATCTATCCTCATCCTCATGTGTTCCGTATTTCACGTCTCAAATTGGCCGATGTAATTATTACCGGGTAATCCCTTTGTATGTGCTTTCGTGTTGATCAAACAGCCGTTGCGTATCTGCGGCCTCCCGCGTTATGTTTGGTTGGGAGACTTTGTATGTAGATACATAGATAAAATATACTTTATTGTACACGAATAAGTGCATGACACTTATTTATTACTTATTTGAAAAATTGGTTACAATGGCGGTCTTATCACTGAGAGCGATATCTTCCAGACAGCCTTTGGAAGGACTTTACGAGCTATAATTAAAATGGGCCTCCCCATTTTTATAATATTAGTGTACTACTGTACAAATTTTCATCAAAACGGAAAAAAAGCTAATAAAACATACAAATATATATATATATACAATACATAAGTACATAAAACAAATAAATATATAATGTGTTCTTTAAAATCGTGTGGAGAACAAAGAAACAAAGAACAAAAGAAAACTCATAAGTTTGAAAGAAAATTATTGGCAACTTACATATAAGTGTTTTTAGGGTTCCGTAGCCGAATGGCAAAAACGGAACCCTTATAATTTCGTCATGTCTGTCTGTCTGTCCGTCCGTCCGTATGTCACAGTCATTTTATTCCAAATCTATTAGGACTATACATGTGAAACTTGGTAGGTACCTAGATGTATTCTGTGAACCGCTTTCCGATTTTATACATGGAACTGAAACTGAAAATATTTTTTTCATGAAACCTATGCGTGTGTAGTATTTATACACAGGTCTTTAAAAATGACGTTAATGTATCTAAACAGCTTTTTCATAAAGTTAATCGTTTAAAAGATATACGCTTCCAAAGTGGTAAAATGTGTCCGTCCCCACCTCTAACTTCTATAATAATGGAGTGAATATTTTAAAAATATATATATGCTGTAGATCTTAATGTAAACTTTCAACCAAAATTGGTTTGAACGAGATCTGGTCAGCAGTTTTTGAGATGCAGCATATTTTCTTAGAACGCAAACATAACTTTGTAATTCATACAAACACTATGAAAAACAAAGTTATTTAGCGTAGTTACTACGGAACACTTCATGGCCGAGTCTGACTCGCACTAGGCCAATTTTTCAACGGTGATATAGATTAGATTTTTGTGGAATATTTATGGTCATACTGGAAAAATCTTCTGCAGTGCGTTACATTTGAGGCTTATGTTCGGTACCGGACTTCAGTAATCATCAAATAAATATCATTTTTTTTATATTTATTCGTCATATCGTTAACATGTACGAGAGGGGGGGGAGCCTGGTGTCCTGAAACACATACTCTCCATCTAGTTTAGGCACCAGTCTTTAACTATCGAATGTGTTTAACATTTAGATCAAATGTAATCTATGTATATACAAAAGAGAAATCGCAGAAACTATAAGTAGTAAGGCTCTCAAATTTTGTTTAGGAACCCCCTTTTAGTACGTAAATGCTCGCTAAGACGGGATTTTGCGAAAGTCCCACGGGATCGGGATTTACACGGGAAAAACTTCCCACGCGAACGAAGTTGCGAGCAACTCCTAGTGTATTATATTATTAAACTATATTGTGATGAGAAAATAAGTTCAAATATTTATAATGCATATTTAACCACTCCTGTCTTATTCGCCTAGAGGTCGCATGCGTGACTTCAAAGCGTAAGGTCTCGGGTTGTGCAGTAAGTGCTTATCGTCGCAGTAGAATGAATAACTTTTCCTTTTTTTTTGTAAAAATCGTATGGAAACATTTTACAATACGGCGAAACTGTGAACCCAGTATATAACTACAAGTGCCATATATGGAGTAAAACGAAAACCTCTTATCTATAGAGATGGGCGTTTAAACAAAAAACTACGTAGATATAAGAACAGAAAACCTCTTATATCATTTCTCTGGCATAATCCAGTTAAGTAACGCATTGGTTAATAACATAAATAAGTCCTTTTTATCAACCAAAATATGAGACAACAGCACATAAAAATATTTTAAACATTGACAAAATTAACCGTTTTTTTTCGTTTCCTGATGAGTAATTTGAACGTACTTACACTCACTATTAGGTCCAGTTGAAAACCAGCGGGCACTGGTTGTCCGGCATTTTGCTGAACGGGCCTATCTGGCGCAGCCGTGAGTCACACATTATTATTAATAGTCCTAGATCTGTTCAATTCTATTATTTTTTATTGTATAATTTCGTTTAATAATAATATGATGTTGTTTGTTTTTTTTTTTACCGGGTGTGTACTTGTGGCATGTGTCAATAAACGTTTTTTCTTTCTTATTTCAACTTTTGGGCCCAACATTATATTTAAACCAACGATTTATTATTGAGTCAAAGAAGAAGAAGAAGACGCACACAGAAGATAGGTGTTATTTTTACAAACCTTTATTATTATTGTTGGAGGTTTTTCCGTGAAAGATAATGTTACTTACATTATTGAGTACCTACGTAAAGACAACAGCAACGAAATTTCTCGCAACCTTAAGCCTATAATAACAATTTGAACAGCATCTTGGCCTCGTCCGACAATGGGCAGGGCAGGATAGTGTTATAAAATCCTAAATCATATGTAAAGGTTTACCTTCTAAAGGGTCTTTGTGTCCGGACACATTCTGTTAAAATATTATGTTGAGCGTCCTCCACGATATCAAAAGCTCTGTAGCTAACTTCAGCGAATCTCTTTTACGCATTAAGATCTTGATTACGCAGAGTTGTTTTGAAAAAAGTGCACAGCCATTATAGCTGGATTTGGCAGATAAATACTGATAAAATAAAATTATTATTTAATAATCAGTAGTAGTTGGTTGCGGCTGTCGTTTGTACAGACGCCAGCACATCAATCTACCCCAATCTGTCAAATTTTACCAATCGAACATTAACCTTCCACTTTTATGATAAGGTTGAAAATCTATTAAAGAGATTTGACACGTTGAGGTAGGTCGTGACGGGTAGTCAGAAACCAGAATATCTGACACTGGCCTCGCCAAAGATTGTTCTGTTGGCTTTGCCTATTTCAATATATTAGAAAATTAAGATTGAATAGATTTCTATATAAATTTATGATTCGTTGCCGTTAACAACTATGGGGCTTTGGGCTTATCTAGCTAACTCTTTTCACTACGAACAAACAAGATTTTCATTGTTAAAATCTTTATATATCTGCCTACAAACACTAGAATGAAGAAAGACTTGTTGTGCTACAAATACCTTCAGTTTCTAACAAATAATCGTAACTTTTATCTTGTTTTGTTGGAAAGAAGCGTTTTTGCTTTTATAAGCCGAGCAGTTGCAGAACAATAGAGTAGGTATTATTTATTTGTAGTGTACAAAGGCGGCTAGACATTTTCTACCAGTCAACCATGAGTGGTGAAGAGCGTATCAGGTGTATAAAACAAAAACCAAGTTGAAAGTATATTTCAAATAAATGACTTGACTAATATTTGACTAAAATAAACTTAGTTACATAGGTACAATGTACATACTGTATATCAATTTATTTATTTTAGTTTATTTTTATTTATCTTACTTCAGAAAGAGATTGCAAAAATCAAAATTATGCACTGAACCTCACACTAGGATACCCTGTGTTATGAGGTCCAGCCTCCTTCGTCACATTTTGCTCTAATTATCTAAGACAAATACAGTTTATTGTTACAGATTTTTTTTGTATACTTTGTTTTGTAAGACAGCTATCATAATTATACTGCTCACTATTAATGCCTGTATTGCCTCATTGCCTGTGCACACGTATCAGCTTGAGAGATAAGCCAAGAGACTTCTCCGGGTGTGGCGGGAATATTCTAACCGAGATAGTAAAGTTATCAGAAGAAACAGGGTGGATTTTTAGTCAGTAGACAGGCAAATCTGATCCAGCTAAAGCGGGAAAAATCATCAAATGACTCCTTGATAATTTTTCCCAAGAAAAAAGGTACAGATATAGGTTACTTTTAGGTAAGCGTGCTCCATCTTCGATCACATCATCACTTACCATCAGGTGAGATAGTGGTCAAACGCGAACCTATTTTCAATAAAAAAAAGCAATGGACTCTGGACGTGTATGCAGCAGCCGAGCAGGGATCGTATTGGTTCAGTGTAGCTCCTGCTCTATAGCATTGGAACAATGATGATCAAATTATCATTCCGACTGCATTTCGATCACGGTCAACTTAACGAAGACTAGCCAAGTAGGAGGAGATATTATATTGCAATCCTGTAGGTATTCTAAAGCGACTTATTTGCTAAACACTTACATACAAACATTGTTTTGGCACATAGTGAATTTGTCTCTTAAGAATAGCTAATTCAAAAACTTACTTTTTTTAGTTTTTTTCTTGGTAGGTGATCAGGAATGGTTTTAGTATGGTAGAAATACCACACTCCCATCTTTCTTTCCTCTATAACCCCAGGGGCCTTTTGAAGGGTTCCCCTTAATGAAACATGGTATTATCGCGTCCCGCCTATCTGTGGAAGCATTAATGGCGGTGTTTCTCTTGTCTTTTCAGATCTACAACCAATATGAATATATTATATGCTTATATCGAGTATTTAGACAGTTTAGCCTACCCCGCCTTCTACACCATAAAAGGTTAATAACATTTACAATCAGTTCATGAAGCCAGTTTTATGACACATTAAAGATATATCTGAGGATTAGCTGAAGTAATTTGGCACACCCAGCCATCAACGTTTTGTGGGTGACTAATAAAGCTCTGGAGTACGGTACAGACAAATTCCTGTGGATTACAACGCTATCAAGGAAAATGTACTCGTTAAACGAAGGCTGGGAAAGGATACCTAACGTAGAATACAATGTAACTGAGCAAGTTTAAAGTAATGGCTTTTGAAATGGAATCATGTTCTTGAGAACTTTTCAATCGTTAAAAAGTCACAACAGAGCTTGTTGCTGTACATAATTTGTATTTATTTTTATCGTGGTTTACGAGACTAGTTATTACAGAACTCTCTCAGAACCCCATGTGCGTAGCTCAACACGCATTTAACTCGTTTATTTTTACTTGAAGCGAATGTTTATTGGACCTCCAAAACTCAGTAAACACAAACCACGAAGCCTACTAGTACGAGTCTGTGTGTTATCCAAATGTCTTAATCTGAAACTTAACAGCATCTTCTTCTTCTTTGGTCTGGTATCCACACTTAGTCTCTGAACTAGACCATTGTGCGTGAGCCGTGTCTGCCGTCACTCCATCCAGGCAACCTCCCTCCAGAAGCAGATCAGGTCTCTCGGTCTATTCAGGATGTCTGTAAGGGAATTCAATGGTCCGAGGGTTTGTTTCCATATGTCGGTGATTTCCGTGCATTCTAGGAGCACGTGTCCCACCGTTTCCTCCGTCCGCATGCATGCCCTGCACAGGGAACTGTCTGTTATACCTATTGTATGGTAGTGTTTGTTCAGTGACTTATAGCATCTTTACTTTGCGTTATTTTCATCATAAACTTTTAAAACGGAAAAGAAAATCACCATACGGATACCGGCATGAAATGAAATGAAATATTTTATTTGTAAATTGGTTATAAATATCACTTTTACGCGTGACATGACCTAGTATTATTATAAATCATCACAAATCCGAAGCCATGCGATATCCACCTACCAGTAGGTACTGGGCGGACGTAGTGGCTCACGGCCTATTACCTCTCATAGAGATATTGCGTGTGTACGAACGTTATAATGTTTAACTATATCTCGAAGTAGACCCGCCTTAGTTTGGTGAACATTAGACGCAGATCTTCGAATATAGACGAGGGTTCTTCAATAAATGATCGGGAATGTTCCGTAAATACTGAAATCGCATAACATCAAACCGACATGCTCTAAAGAGGTCCGAAGACAAGTACTTACTTACAGTTTACCTGACAGTTGATTCTCCGATTTTCACGTTATCCAGGCGTAAATTTTTGAGTTATGAACCTTTGTAATAAACAAAGGTACAGTTATAAATATTTTGCGGGAATGTTTTAACAAGATACTGCGGCGTCGGAACCACAGGAAATGAAGGAACACGGTGGGTTTTTAGTAAGTTTGCTTTCAAAGTTTGATACTCCCTTCCGCTCAACCTGGAGCCGGAGGAGTAATTTGACGATTTTCCCTAAAAAAAAGTTTATACATTACTAGCTTTTGCCCGCAACTTCGTTCGCGTGGGAGTTTTTTCCCGCGTGTATCCCGATCCCGTGCGAATTTCGGGATAAAAATCCTATGTCCGTCTCCTAGTTCTAAGCTACTCCCCTACCAATTTCAGGCTTTTTCAGGTTCAGCTGTTCTTGAGTTAAAATAGTGTAACTAACACGACTTTCTTTTATACATATAGATTATATTTCTTTATGCATTATTATTATATTTAGCTTTTAAACAGATAACACAAAATAATAGGCCAGTCTACAAATTTAAATGATTGCAATTTTAAAGAAATGTAGATTTCATTTTTTTAAAGTTTATGTTGACTAGGTTTTTTGTGTTATCACTATTATTATTATTATTATTTCCGATGTCATTTTCACATATATATTGCATCTGCCACACTATCTCTTCACCACTCATGGTTGGCTATGGTAGAGAATGCTTACGGCATTAAGTCCGCCTTTGTACCTATGTACATAAAGTATAAATAAATAAATAAAGCGATTATTCAGTAAGCTGGACTGCTTTTTAGGGTTCCGTAGCCGAATGGCAAAAAACGGAACCCTTATATGTAGTTTCGATATGTCGGTCCGTCTGTCTGTCTGTCTGTCCGTCTGTCCGTCCGTCCGTATGTCACAGCCATTTTATTCCGAAACTATTAAGTAGAACTTACGAAACTTAGTAACTAGATGTATTCTGTGAACCGCTTTCCGATTTTAAGAAAAAAAATTAAAAATATTTAAAATAAAGGGGACCCCCCCCCCCCCCATACTTGGAACTAGAACTGAAAATATTTTTTTTATCATGAAACCTATGCGTGTGTGGTATCTATAGACAGGTCTTTAAAAATGATATAAGGGTTTCTATAACCACTTTTTCATAAAGTCAATCGTTTAAAAGATATAAGCTTCCAAAGTGGTAAAATGTGTGTCCCCCATCTAACTTCTATAATAATGGAGTGAAAAATCTAAAAAAATATATGTCTGTAGATCTTAATGCATACTTTCAATCAAAATTAGTTTGAACGAAATCGGGTCAGCAGTTTTTGAGATACAGCATATTTTCTAAAACCGCAAATATAACTTTGTAATTCATACAAACACTATGAAAAACAAAGTTATTTAGCGTAGTTGTAAAAATTGCAAATAAACTAATTTTAAGAATTTTTTAAGTTTTTTTTTTCAGATAAATATATTAAATTATATTTATTATAGTTACTACGGAATCCTTCATGGGCGAGTATGACCCGCACTTGGCCAAATTTTATTTGTTATTACAGATGAGCCCATTCTTGACCTCGATCTCGCCTCGCTTTTGGACTCTGAAGGTCGACAGCTGAACTCATTAACGACTGTCAGAGTGAACGCTTACACCAAACAACTTAAAAAATCAAACGACTAAGTACTAAATAAGAAAACTCTCCAAAGTGTAAAAGAACTTTAATTTTTAAAACTCGATTTCAAATAACGAACAAAATTAGAAACACCACCGTCTTCTGAAATTAGGGGAGAGTTGCGATCATTGGACTAGCTCTTTCATTGGTCCACCATGGTATTTCCAAAACTGTCCAAGCTAGCAACGCCGTAACTAATCGAAACGAGTCCGTGCCGGCTCAGTTGCATCCCCGTCTTACCCCAGTGACGCTGCGGCACGTGGCGAGGATTGAAGCGCGTGGTTGTGTTTGCGACGGTCAAAATCTTATTATTTGACTCGGAACAATTTGATGTAAGTATCATTCTATTCATATTTGTTTGTGTGCACTGGTATGAAATATAAGTTAATTTAATTGTCATTCCATGAGTTTTATTAAATTTTGTCTAATCATGTCCATGTATGTTTTAGATTTTCTTTTCTTAACGAGTACCTTAATTGTTGCCATCAATGGACGTCAAGAGAGTTCCACCGTTGGACTGGTCCAATCATAGCAACTTTTTATTGTATTTATTTTTGTAATGGTTTACGAGACTGGTTACTACAGAACTGGTTACGACACTACGGGTACTATATGACGCATTAGTCAGAAGTCACCTCGAACATAGCGCATTCATTTGGCAAAATATAGTGTTATGTTGGAACGTATCCAAAATAAGTTCACGAGACACTTGTATTACAAGCTGTATGGGGTATATCCATTATACCCATTGATGTACCTACCCTACACTATTTGTTCTGGGTAAGGTAGGGTATAACACTCTAAGAGTACGACGGAAGTTTTCGCTCGTAGCGTATGTAGTGAAACTACTACGTGGCATGGCGCATAACCCGGGAGTGCTGCGACACCTACAGCTGTGTGTGCCCGACCGGTACGTGTGGAGGCGGCACCGCCCGCCCCTGCTCGCTGTGCCTGCAGCCAGGACCAACCTACTGGCGAGAACTCCTCTTACTAGAGCCATACGCGTGGTGAATGAGGTTCACGGGAGGGTTGATGTATTGTGATGCAACTCGAGTTAATTCGCAAAAGTTACACTATATGTAATAAGTTATTCAGATTAAGATATTTTTTAACTAGGTATAGGGTGTAGATTTAGGATTTAGTCAGTAAGGCCACTCTGTCCCATTGGATCATAGATCTGTAATGATAGTGTAGGTAAGATTGTTATAAATAAATAAGAAAACAAACTCTCTCAGAACCCCAAAGCTCAACACGCGTTTAACTCGTTTATTTTTACCTGAAGCGAATGTTTATCTGACCTCCAAAACCCAGTAAGCACAAACCACGAGGCCTACTAGTACGAGTCTGTATGTGTTATCCAAGTGTCTTAATCTGAAACTCAACAGCATCTTCTTCTTCTTCTTTAGTCTGGTTTCCGCACTTAGTCTCTGCACGAGACTATTGTGCGTGAGCCGTGTCGGCCGTCACTCCATCCAGGCAACCTCCTTCCAGAAGCAGATCAGGTCTCTCGGTCTATTCGGGATGTCTGTAAGGGAATTCAATGACCCGAAGGTTTGTTTCCATATGTCAGTGATTTCCGTGCACTCTAGGAGCACGTGTCCCACTGTTTCCTTCGTCCCCATGCATGCCCTGCACAGGGGACTGTCCGTTATACCTATTGTGTGGTAGTGTTTGATGTAATAACATCTTTACTTTGCGTAATTTGCATCATAAACTTTTAAAACGGAAAAGAAAATCACCATACGGATACCGGCATGAAATGAAATGAAGTATTTTATTTGTAAATTGGTTACAAATAACACTTATACGCGTGACATGACCTAGCATTATCATAAATCATCACAAATCCGAAGCCATGCGATATCCACCTACCAGTAGATACTGGGCGGACGTAGTGGCTCACGGCCCATTACCTCTCATAGAGATATTGCGTGTGTACGAACGTTGTAATGTTTAACTATATCCCGAAGTAGACCCGCCTTAGTTTGGTGAATATTAGACGCAGATCTTCGAATATAGACGAGGGTTCTTCAATAAATGATCGTGAATGTTCCGTAAATACTGAAATCGCATAACATCAAACCGACATGCTCTGAAGAGGTCTGAAGACAAGTACTTACCTACAGTTTACAGTTACCTGACGGTTGATTCTCCGATTTTCACGTTATCCAGGCGTAAATTTTTGAGTTATGAACCTTTGTAATAAACAAAGGTACAGTTATAAATATTTTGCGGGAATATTTTAACAAGATACTGCGGCGCCGGAACCACAGGAAATGAAGGAACACGGTGGGTTTTTATTTTAGTAAGATTGCTTTCAAAGTTTGATACTCCCTTCCGCTCAACCTAGAGCGGGAGGAGTAATTTGATGATTTTCCCTAAATAAAGTTTATACATTACTAGCTTTTGCCCGCAACTTCGTTCGCGTGGGAGGTTTTTCCCGCGTGTATCCTGATCCCGTGAGAATTTCGGGATAAAAATCCTATGTCCGTCTCCTAGTTCTAAGCTACTCCCCTACCAATTTCAGGCTTTTCCAGGTTCAGCTGTTCTTGAGTTAAAATAGTGTAACTAACACGACTTTCTTTTATATATATAGATTATATTTCTTTATGCATTATTATTATATTTAGCTTTTAAACAGATAACACAAAATAATAGGCCAGTCTACAAATTTAAATGATTGCAATTTTAAAGAAATGTAGATTTAGTTTTTTTTTAAGTTTATGTTGACTAGGTTTTTTGTGTTATCACTATTATTATTATTATTATTTCCGATGTCATTTTCACATATATATTGCATCTGCCACACTATCTCTTCACCACTCATGGTTGACTGGTAGAGAATGCTTACGGCATTAAGTCCGCTCTTGTACCTATGTGCATAAAGTGTAAATAAATAAATAAAGCGATTATTCAGTAAGCTGGACTGCTTTTTTGTTATTACAGATGAGCCCATTCTTGACCTCGATCTCGCCTCGCTTTTGGACTCTGAAGGTCGACAGCTGAACTCATTAACGACTGTCAGAGTGAACGCTTACACCAAACAACTTAAAAAATCAAACGACTAAGTACTAAATAAGAAAACTCTCCAAAGTGTAAAAGAACTTTAATTTTTAAAACTCGATTTCAAATAACGAACAAAATTAGAAACACCACCGTCTTCTGAAATTAGGGGAGAGTTGCGATCATTGGACTAGCTCTTTCATTGGTCCACCATGGTATTTCCAAAACTGTCCAAGCTAGCAACGCCGTAACTAATCGAAACGAGTCCGTGCCGGCTCAGTTGCATCCCCGTCTTACCTCAGTGACGCTGCGGCACGTGGCGAGGATTGAAGCGCGTGGTTGTGTTTGCGGCGGTCAAAATCTTATTATTTGACTCGGAACAATTTGATGTAAGTATCATTCTATTCATATTTGTTTGTGTGCACTGGTATGAAATATAAGTTAATTTAATTGTCATTCCATGAGTTTTATTAAATTTTGTCTAATCATGTCCATGTATGTTTTAGATTTTCTTTTCTTAACGAGTACCTTGTTGCCATCAATGGACGTCAAGAGAGTTCCACCGTTGGACTGGTCCAATCATAGCAACTTTTTATTGTATTTATTTTTGTATTGGTTTACGAGACTGGTTACTACAGAACTGGTTACGACACTACCGGTACTATATGACGCATTAGTCAGAAGTCACCTCGAACATAGCGCATTCATTTGGCAAAATATAGTGTTATGTTGGAACGTATCCAAAATAAGTTCACGAGACACTTGTATTACTGCTAAGCTAAGCTAAGCTGTATGGGGTATATCCATTATACCCATTGATGTACCTACCCTACACTATTTGTTCTGGGTATGGTAGGGTATAACGCTCTTAATAAGAGTACGACGGGAGTTTTCGCTCGTAGCGTATGTAGTGAAACTACTACGTGGCATGGCGCATAACCCGGGAGTGCTGCGACACCTACAGCTGTGTGTGCCCGACCGGTACGTGTGGAGGCGGCACCGCCCGCCCCTGCTCGCTGTGCCTGCAGCCAGGACCAACCAACTGGCGAGAACTCCTCTCACTAGAGCCATACGCGTGGTGAATGAGGTTCACGGGAGGGTTGATGTATTGTGGTGCAACTTGAGTGAATTCGCAAAAGTTACACTATATGTAATAAGTTATTCAGATTAAGATATTTTTTAACTAGGTATAAGGTGTAGATTTAGGATTTAGTCAGTAAGGCCACTCTGTCCCATTGGATCATAGATCTGTAATGATAGTGTAGGTAAGATTGTTATAAATAAAATAAAAACTCTCTCAGAACCCCAAAGCTCAACACGCATTCAACTCGTTTATTTTTACTTGAAGCGAATGTTTATCTGACCTCCAAAACCCAGTAAGCACAAACCACGAGGCCTACTAGTACGAGTCTGTATGTGTTATCCAAGTGTCTTAATCTGAAACTCAACAGCATCTTCTTCTTCTTCTTTAGTCTGGTTTCCGCACTTAGTCTCTGCACGAGACCATTGTGCGTGAGCCGTGTCGGGCGTCACTCCATCCAGGCAACCTCCTTCCAGAAGCAGATCAGGTCTCTCGGTCTATTCAGGATGTCTGTAAGGGAATTCAATGACTCATGTTTCCTCCATCCCCATGCATTCCCTGCACAGGGAACTGTCTGTTATACCTATTGTGTGGTAGTGTTTGTTCAGTGACTTATAGCATCTTTACTTTGCGTAATTTTCATCATAAACTTTTAAAACGGAAAAGAAAATCACCATACGGATACCGGCATGAAATGAAATGAAGTATTTTATTTGTAAATTGGTTACAAATAACAGTTTTACGCGTGACATGACCTAGCATTATCATAAATCATCACAAATCCGAAGCCATTCGATATCCACCTACCAGTAGGTACTGGGCGGATGTAGTGGCTCACGGCCCATTACCTCTCATAGAGATATTGCGTGTGTACGAACGTTATAATGTTTAACTATATCTCGAAGTAGACCCGCCTTAGTTTGGTGAACATTAGACGCAGATCTTCGAATATAGACGAGGGTTCTTCAATAAATGATCGGGAATGTTCCGTAAATACTGAAATCGCATAACATCAAACCGACATGCTCTAAAGAGGTCCGAAGACAAGTACTTACTTACAGTTTACCTGACAGTTAATTCTCCGATTTTCACGTTATCCAGGCGTAAATTTTTGAGTTATGAACCTTTGTAATAAACAAAGGTACAGTTATAAATATTTTGCGGGAATGTTTTAACAAGATACTGCGGCGCCGGAACCACAGGAAATGAAGGAACACGGTGGGTTTTTAGTAAGTTTGCTTTCAAAGTTTGATACTCCCTTCCGCTCAACCTAGAGCCGGAGGAGTAATTTGATGATTTTCACTAAAAAAAAGTTTATACATTACTAGCTTTTGCCCGCAACTTCGTTCGCGTGGGAGGTTTTTCCCGCGTGTATCCCGATCCCGTGCGAATTTCGGGATAAAAATCCTATGTCCGTCTCCTAGTTCTAAGCTACTCCCCTACCAATTTCAGGCTTTTCCAGGTTCAGCTGTTCTTGAGTTAAAATAGTGTAACTAACACGACTTTCTTTTATATATATAGATTATATTTCTTTATGCATTATTATTATATTTAGCTTTTAAACAGATAACACAAAATAATAGGCCAGTCTACAAATTTAAATGATTGCAATTTTAAAGAAATGTAGATTTAGCTTTTTTTTTTTAAGTTTATGTTGACTAGGTTTTTTGTGTTATCACTATTATTATTATTTTTTCCGATATCATTTTCACATTTATATTGCATCTGCTACACTATCTGTTCACCACTCATGGTTGACTGGTAGAGAATGCTTACGGCATTAAGTCCGCCTTTGTACCTATGTACATGTAAAGGAATACCTAGAGATGTCTAGGATCCCTTTATGTTTGAATGATGGCGCCAGCTACCGAAGCTTAGTAAAACAGCATTATAAAACATAGAGTATTACATTCTCTTTGGAGCATTATTGTCTTTACTTTTTGTGGCTGACAAGTGACATTTGAGTTATTGATATATAGGAAAAATTATTTAAAAACGGTTTATTGGAAAAAGATCGGCAAATAAACTTTAAATGTCGTTTCTTTACTTTACAGAGCAACACATGGTTTAATTTGTCGACGTGATAACAAATAGACTTATTGTCTTATAAAACGACATTTCTAGTAAAGAGAAATGGAAAAGTTACGATTCACATTTGTCGTATTAGCGGCATCTGATGGAAAAACCAACGTGATCTGTATTAGCTCAATCGAGACACCCGATGGACGTGTATTTGATATCCCAGATGATTTAAAATCTGTAAGTAAACACACTGAAATAACGACTACAGATTATTTTACCAAAATTAAGAATTCTCTCAAGAAGAGACATCAAACACGGAGACTATGGATTCCTTTAACCCAAGATTTGAGGAAAATTTACTTAGATGAAGGTGAGAATTTACAATTTGGTGACCAATATCTGGAGGAAATTATACCCAAAACGAACCTTTCTGTCAATAACGCTAGTAAGGACACTGAAAATAAAAATCTAAGTAAAATAGCAGAAAGATTTTTACTCGAGAAGTTTTCAGGAAAAACATCGAATGTTAACCAATGGATCAATAATTTTGAAATTGAATGTACACGTTTCGACATATTAAAGGATGCAGAGATAATCGAGACATTAAAATATTTACTTGAATAACAGTGTCTAGACTGGTATAATAGTATGCTAATAAAATGTACAGTAAATGCAGGATGGGCAACATGGAAAACAAATTTTTGTGAAACATACGAAAACAAAGGTTGGTCACAAGTTAAATATGCATTTACATATAAATTTCAAGGAGGTTCATTAAGGGAATATGCTACAAAAAAAGAAAGATTGTTACTAGAGATAAATAAAAATATTGACACAAAGACATTGATTCATCTTATTATTATGGGTCTACCAGATTATATAATGTACAAAATGGATAAGGAATCAATAACATCAACTGCAAAACTTTTCAATGAAATTGGTAAACATGAACAAACATTCAATAAAAATAATTATATTATATTCAAGAGAAAAACAATAGATCATAAAGTAAGAGTTGATAAAACTAAACCTTGCAAAATTTGTGAAAAATTAAATAAAGGTAACCGATTTCACTCTGAAGAAAAATGCTGGTTTAAAAAAACCGATGATTATGAGAACAAGAGAAATTATAATAGAAATATAAACAATACTGTATTAGATGTTGAACTAAGTGATAGTGAACCAAAAAACGAATAATTACACCATTAATTAAAACAAAAATAACATTAGAAGGAAAATTAGACGTATTTGGTATTTATGATTCCGGCTCGAATGTTTCCTTGATAAATTCGAAATTAGTAAGACTAAAGGAAGAAGAAAAGAATATACACGACAATACAAAATTAGTAACAATTAATGGTGTAAAAAAGACAAAAGGTTTAACAAGAATAAACATTAAAATCTTTAATATAGAAAAGAAAGTGTATGTTTATATTGTAGATGGAAAAGACTTCAAATACGATTTCCTAATTGGACTGGATACAATAAAAGAGTTTAATTTGATTCAGAATGAAAATCTGGAAATCGAACAACTACCAGAAGAAAATTTTACAAAAGAGGAACTACATTTTGAAAACAAACCTACTGAAAATGAAGATAAAAAGAACTTGAACTTTATAAACTTTAATGAACATATAACAGAAAAAGAATTTACATTGGATCTGAGTCATTTAAATAGTCAACAAAAATCAGAAATAAATAAACTTATTAATAAATATAAATCAAGCTTTGCAAAGGATAAATATGATATTGGAACGGTAAAGGATTACGAAGCACGCATTGACCTTCTTGTGGACAAATATTGTAGTAAAAGACCTTACAGATGTTCAATAGAGGATAAGTTGGAGATAGAAGAGCAAGTAAGCAAATTGCTTGAAAGAAATCTTATAGAGGAATCATACAGCCCATTTGTAGCACCAGTAACCTTAGCTTTTAAAAAAGAAGACAATAGAAAATCAAGATTGTGTATCGATTTTAGAGATTTAAATAAATTGGTGGTGCCACAGGCTCAACCATTTCCTTTGATTGAAGATTTAGTTACAAAAACCAGAAACTGTAAGTACTTTTCAACATTAGATATAAATTCTGCATTCTGGTCTATTCCCCTGCGAATTGAAGATAGAAAGAAAACTGCTTTTGTTACCCAAGAAGGCCACTACCAATGGACATGTCTACCCTTCGGTTTGAAAACTTCTCCAGCTATATTTCAAAGAATATTAAGCAACATACTGAGAAAGTACAAGTTAACAGATTTTGCTGTGAATTTCATTGATGACATTCTAATATTTTCAAAATACTATACCGATCACATAAAACATTTATCACAGCTTTTGGAGGCGATAGGAAAAGAAGGTTTCCGACTAAAGTTACAAAATGTCGATTTGCAACGAATTCGGTCAAATATCTCGGGCATATTATTGTTGGGGTTGTAACTCCCAACAGTGAGGATGCTGGGGTTGTAAGTCCCAGCAGTGTTTGGTTTGATTGAAATGAGTAGACGATTTTGCAGTTGGTTTATTTCAACTTCGATCTTGTTGCTACTTAATCGCTACTGAATATATTATTGATTTTATTACAGTTTTATTACGTGTACAAAATGTTAACCTAAGCACTTACAAGTAAGTAGAGCATACAAACAACGGCCAAGGCCAATGTACAGCTATGCTCGTACATATTGCCCACTCACGAAATGATAAATTTACAAATCATTAAATAATTCAATATAAAAAATCTAACTCAATAATTATGTAAAATTATATAAAAATAAGAGACATTATAGCAATACAATAAAAGCCTTTAAAACTAAGTTATGCCATAAGTGCGTCACAACGCGCAATAGGCGACGTTGCTTTATTGAGTGCGTGTGTACTCGATAACTGTGCTCTACCGTGGTCGTCTTTGACGTCAAACGCAATGTTTTCCACGATGCTGGCTGTAGACCTCCTCCGTGGAGCTGGGTCGGGTGCAGGTGGCGCTTCAGGCATCAAGTGCTTCACAGGCAATTTGCGAACTCGACAATACGCATAAATTGAAGTGGCTAGGAGTGCCGCGGCTGCCAATGTATAGATCACAATGTACTGGTGTACATCGTGATATGTTATCTTGTCAGATAAGATGTTCTCTGAGGTGGCGGCTTTCAGCTGCTCTATTTGTCTTCCCAGATCCAATAACTTCTTTTGGTTTGTTTGTTCTGTCGTCAGACTTTCATTCTTCAAGTCCTTCCCCAAATCAGGTACAGGCAGGTGAATGATGTTGTTTATTGGAGGAATTTCTGCAGGAATAGAGTTGACTTGGGCGTGAATTACATTTGTTTGTTGGTTTTGCGAATAAATGGTAAACTCCTCACTTCTGATTATGCAATCATCGGCGAGTGTGATGACCCCGGCCTTGCTTAGTATTTGTTTTGATACTTGATGCCCACATATGATGCGTATCTTGCATTCTTTACAACAAAAATATAAATAGCTGTTTATGTTATGCAATTCTAGCCACATATCTTGGCAGCTATCAATTTTTGTTTCACAGTTATGTGAATTTTTCTTCTTGCAAAGGCTCTCTTCTGACTTCATGTGATAAATCGGTGTATGCAACGGGCATAACCGGATTATGGAGTCATATTTCATGCATTGATGGAACTCTGGAGATGTCATCGGGACGTATGAGTCCTTCTGAATGTTAATGGCTAATAGTTCCGATATGGGCAATAAGGTGACCATATTTTCCTCGCTCTTCTTCGGAACTGGAATCGCTTGATATATCTCGTAATTATCTCTGCTGATCAATGGCACCTTTATTTCAATAATGAGGTATCGTTCCGTCATTTTAGCCTTTGTTTGAAGCAGCGGATACAAGTGATAAAATTCAGATTGAATGTTGGTGATGGGCAGAGCCAAATCTTTAGACAGGTGTCCCGAAATCGTGTTCAGTTCATCCCGCATTTGTTCTGGAGGAATGAGATGTAAATTCATTTTTCCATTGTAAATATTTGTCACGATATCCAACAAAGCTTCTTGAACGTTTCTTAGATGTTCCAAGAAGTTTTCTGCAAAGATAGCTGACATCGCAAACTCAATGGATAGTTCTTGGGACTCCAATTCTTCCTTCAAGGTACTTGTCAACTTGTCAAGTCTCAATAGATGCTGATTAAACAACTTGTATTGTTTTTCGATTGTCTCTTCCGATCTCCGAAGTAAATTGTACTGGGCTTCTATCACAGATGTCTGATTCTTCGCTAGTAGTACCAGATGATTTTCATTTTGCTTGATCAGCTCAATGTCTCGTTGGTATTGTTCCGCGAATTCGTCATCGAGTACTCCGAACATGGCGCGTGCGATAGACCCGACACCGTTGATAAGTCCACGTTTGGTTCTCATATTTCCCCGGCCTTGCGGATTCAGCAACATACTGTTATAGAGTTCAAGTTCAGTAAATGCGTGACTCAACTGTAGTGAAATTAAGTTGCATTGTGACTTCTGTTTTATTTTATCGCAGCTATTTTCTAAGTGATCTTTGAATTTATCGAATATTCCTATGCCATGCCAATAAGGCTTGACGTCATAGTAAACGATGATCTTCCACTCGTCGCGGATAATCTTCATGTCCGACAATTTATCAAAATAAAGGCCTTGTTGTAGTTCGACCGTATTTGTTGTTTTGATTGCAGCAACGGGGCTCAGTAGATATAGCAATGCCATAACTAGTCCAATAAAATTGACTTTTCTACATTCCTTGATAGATTTCAAGTTTGCCTGATTTTTGTTTGTTACTGGTTGCGGCTCTTCTGTCTCTTTGGCATTATGATCCGTATTGTTGCCATTGTGTACTGGCAATATGGATAGTTTCGTAACTGGCCTCTTCATATACCGTACCGTGTAACGACACGAACATATTCGTCCTCCCCCGGGTGAAGGTCAGCTACTCTGCCCATGAGCCATTTCCCTGCTGGCAGATGATCTTCATGAATAACCACCATATCACCGATCTCTATGTTTTTCTGCGGTTTCTGCCACTTAGACCTGGTTAACAGTTGCCCCAAGTATTCAGCTTTCCATTTTTTCCATATTTCGGCAAATATTTTTCTTGTCAGTTCCCATCTTGTTCTGGCATCCTCTTTCGTTTCGATGACGGTTAAACCTGACCTCCCGGTCAAAAAATGTGCAGGTGTCAGACCTTCTAAGTCTTCTACATTCTCACTCAGAGAGCACAAAGGTCTTGAGTTCAAGCAAGCTTCTAATTTAGATAGGATTGTGGCGAACTCTTCGTAAGTTAATTTTTGCTCGCCCACCACTCGTTTTAAATGATGTTTGAGGCTTCTTACCGCTCGCTCCCACAATCCTCCTGCCGATGGCCATGCAGGTGCATTAAAATGCCATTGGATTTTCATTTCGGCGATTTCTTTTTGCAGTTGTTCACGCGTGTAGGTACTTTCAATTTCCTCATATTGCTCCATAAGTAGCCGATTCGCGCCGACAAATTTTGTTCCATTGTCGCTATATAAATGCCCAGGGGCGCCTCTCCGTGCTGCCATCCTATTCAGGGCTGCCAAAAATGCTGCGCTTGTTAAATCGGAGACCAATTCGATGTGTACCGCCTTCGTCACCATGCAGATAAAGACAGCAATGTAGCCCTTTGTTGACTTAGCACCCCTTCCCTTGTTCATCTTAATATCCACAAATCCTGTATAGTCCACTCCTGTGTGATAAAACGGTGGAGCAGGATTCGTTCTGGCGGTTGGTAATTCCCCCATCAGTTGATGTTGTTTTATCGGACTCAGCTTGCGGCATGTCACGCATTTTCTTACTTGACAAAGTGAGTCGCGGTCCACCGTGGAACGTCATTTGATGAGCTTGATCGATGAGAAGGTGAGTTAAACGGTTGTCGTAGGGAATGATAAGCGGGTGCTTCATCTCTTCGCCGATCATAGCGTTTTTTAATCTCCCTCCAACTCGTAGCAAAGCGTCTTGATCAATGTACAGTCGGCCAAGAAAGTGGTGTACCACCCTAAGGTTGAATATCGCTTGCAGATTCATAGGTGATAAAGATTAGTTTCGCTTGCAGATCGATCTGACAACTTCTATTGCTGTCTTTATCTGATTATTGATAACGACTATTACTGTTTGTAACGTGACAGCTGTTCTTAGTTTGAACTTGATGGAACCAATGACGTCGTAAAATCAACGGCGGGGGGCTGTAGATTTTGATGACAAAATTGTATCTACAAATTCAGAATTGTAATCAACAAGTTACATAAAATTGTAAAGGCACAAGGCGAGTCCACAAACCTACAATTTCTGTAAACTTGTAATTACAATATCAATAAAAAACAAGCTAAAAATAGATTTATCCTTTTATTAAATTTCTACAATCAATTTTAAAATACTTATAACAAACAAAAACATAGCATATATAGTAATATTTAGAAGATATTGAAAATTTTTAAAAATTAGAAACGGGTGTAACCGCCGTTGGCCTCTATAACCTCTAAAAGACGAGACCTCATTGAACCAACAAGCCGTGAGCAAATATCGGTTCCCCGCATTTCCTCCCAGATATAATTACAGTGACTAATAAGAGCTTGTTTGGTTCTTTCATTTTGATGCGACCATCGTTGGACCATAAGGCCCCAAAGATTTTCTATCGGGTTGAGGTCCGGCGATCTTGAGGGCCACTGAATTACCCTTACGTCAGTGTGTGAACGAAACCAGGCTCTTACGATCCTCGCATTATGAATTGAACAATTATCTTGAACAAAATCAAATTGTGGCACTTCGTTCTCCGGGTAAACATTACGGACTGTCGGTAGCATTGCATTCTGAAGCACGTCGATATAATTTACAGACGTCGCTCGAGGAGGTAGAGAACACAATTCTCCTACACCATCCGTACTCATCCAGCCCCAAATATTTACGGAAATTCGACCTGATTCTCTATTTGGGATTACATGATCATCTTTATACCGTGTTGAATTATATCGCCAAAGGTGAAGACGTCCATGCTGACTGGATTTAAACGTTTTTTCATCACAAAACACTGTATTAGACCAATCAAACTCTAAGTGCTCTCTGGCGAAGTTCAGACGAGCAAGTCTGTGAGCATCCGTCAAATATATTTTCTTGGCGTAATGCCTGTGGTGCAACCCCATGTAATGTAGATGATTCCTTATTGTTTGGGCACTCACATCGAACATCTCCGCAAAATGTTTTGTGGGCTTAAAACCATTGATTTCATATTCCCGTCTCATGAATTCTCTATCGTTATTGGAGAGTGCAGGCCGGCGACCACTTCTTCTGTGATCCAACAAACTTCCCTCCTCTCCTTCACGGCGAATCCAAAAGCGGACAGAACGCCTCGATATATTCAAATTCCGGGATATCGCACTGATACTGCTTCCCTCATTAAATTGGGCAATTATTTGTGCTCTTTCGGCAATGGTCAAGTTGGCAGGCATTGAGATGATTTTATATGCAGTTGATTGAAAAATAACACGGAAAATATCGATTTTTTGCATATATTTGACAAAATGTCAATTGTCAGTTTTCTTTTTCAAATGGAATTCGGTTGTCTAAATAGTTTTTATTACTTTTGTTTGGAAACATTTCAATTGCTTTGTAGAAACTAATGTCCTTTTCATTTATACTAAAGGTTAAAATGTCATGTACTTATATGTGACATATGACGTATGAATACTAAATACATAGGTTTACGTCATGATAATGTTGTCTCTTTCAGTAATATCTTTTTATAACGAACCTTGTTGTAATTTTCGATGACCGGGAAACTAAATCAAAACTGGTACACCACTTTCTTGGCCGACCGTACGGATTGAGTGGTAATAATTTGCTACTCGATGACACACAGCCGTGTTTGCGGATATGAATAATATCTGTGCCAAATACGTGTTGTTGTATTTGTTTAATAATTACCTTGGTCGCTTTATCTAGTTCATGCAACGTAAGGTACTTTGGTAATTGCCGATGCTTAGGATTCAGCGCTCTTAGTAACCATGCAGTAATTCTAATAACATGATTCATCGAGCTGTGATTATTTAACAATCTTTCTACAACGCTCGTTGTTTCTATGCCAATTTGAGTTGCATTTGCTTGTTTATTAATCATTGTTTTCTGTTCTTGATTTGTTGAATAGATCTGTTTTTCTAAATTCTTTGTATCTAGCGATGCCAGCCACCCGGGACCCTGCCACCACAGTTGATTATTTTTCAATTGCCCGGCATATTGGCCTCTGCTCACAGCGTCCGCGGGGTTTTCATTTGTTTTTACGTAGCTCCAATTTGAATGCGGTATTACGTCATTGATTTGACGGACTCTGTTCTCCACATATACTTTCCATCGTGAAGGATTACCTTGTAGCCATCCGAGAACTACCATTGAATCAGTCCAGCCATAGACTCGAATTTCCTGTTCATCTAAGGCCGCCTTGACTTTCCGCATTAATTTGGCTAGAAGATATGCCCCATTTAATTCGAGTCTAGGCAGTGTTGTTACTTTTCTGTGTGCTACAATCTTTGACTTCGCCGCGACAAGTATGATGTTTGACGATGAGTGTATCCTTGCGTAGATAACACACCCATAGGCTTCCAAAGAAGCGTCACTGAATCCATGGAGTTCTATTATATGTTTTCCGTCACTCAGGAGCCATCTAGGTATCTCACATGAGTTTATTGCCGTTATATCCGCCTGTATCTTGCACCATTCTTTGTTTATATTATGGGACACTTCATCGTCCCATTGCAGGTCCTCTTCCCACAATTTTTGAAATAATAATTTCAATTTCGTTGATACAGGGGCTAGCCAACCAAGTGGGTCAAACAGTTTTGCTATTTCGGCCAATAAGCTGCGTTTTGTGAGCTTTTTCTTCACATCCGAAATGGCGCACTGAAAGGTGAATTTATCTTCTTTTGCATTCCAACATAAACCTAATGTTTTAGAAGTTTGTTCAGTTTTAAAGTTGAAGATGATGTTTTCATCATTACTTTGGTCTACAACTTTTTCCAACAGAGCTGTGTTGTTACCTGACCATTTTCTAAGGTTAAACCCGCCACTTTTGAGCAGTGTTTCAAGATCCAAAATTAATTTCTGTCCTTGTTCAATTGTATGTGTTCCGTGGACCAAATCATCCATGTAAAATGATCCTTCCACCACTTTCGATGCTTCCGGAAAATGCCTGCGTTCGTCCTCCGCCAATCTTCTTAAAGTCATCATGGCTAGGAATGGCGCGGCCTTGGTGCCATATGTAACTGTTGATAGCTGATATGCACGCAGCGGTTGTTTTGGCAATTCTCGCCATACAATTTTTTGAAGATGTTGATCACAATCAGCTACCAAGATCTGACGGTACATCTTCTCAATATCCGCTGTATAAGCATACTTGTATTGTCTCCATTTGATCATTAATGTTTGCAGATCTTGTTGAAGATTTGGCCCTCTGTACATAAGGTCGTTTAAGCTGCTTCCTAAAGAGGTTTTAGCTGATGCGTTAAATACAACTCTGTACTTGGTTGTTGTTGAATTAGCGCGATGCACGCCGTGGTGAGGCAAATAACACTCGGGTGTCATGTTGCCGATTGACTGTTTCATATGACCTAGGTCAATATATTCATTCATAAAATCTTTATATGCTTTTGCTAAGCTAATATGTTTTTCAAACTTTCGTTCCAAGCTTTTAAATTGCGCAATAGCCATCGGTTTGGACGAGCCCAACTTGCTTTCTGCATCCTGTTTCATTGGCAGCCTGACTTCATATCTCCCATTTCCCAAGCGTTGTGTCGTGTTGATATAGTACTCCATACAAACTTGATCTTCCGATGTAACATCAGTTTCATCACTAATATCTTCAGTATCCCAAAACTGTTTCATGTCTTCCAAATTGTTCAATACTACGTTGCATTGAAATGTCCTGGCTTTGCCGCATAACAGCCATCCTAAATAGGTTTGTTGCGCGATAGGCTGAGTGACGTCGTTGCCCTTTATCATCCCTCCTAGCATGATTTGAGAGTATATGTCGGCTCCGAATAGTAGATCTATAGGACGACTTTTGTTGAAATCCGGATCCGCTAAATTGATATTATGTATATAGGACCATGAAGGTTTGGCAAAGCTCTTGTTTGGAAGATTCTTGGTTAGGTTCGTCATAATGATGACAGATGTATCAAATCGAAAGTCATTATAAACTGAGTTACATGAGATGGTTATCATCCCTTTGCAGTTATTCTCTCTCTGCCCAACTCCGAATATAACTCCTTTGCATCTCTGGCGCTTTATTCCGAGTAGTTGGGCTGCATTTTCGGTGATCAAAGATATTTGAGATCCTTGATCAATAAGAGCTCGCAGTTTGTACTGGGTCCCGTCAGCTGCTTCAACTTTTAATATTGCGGTCGCCAGCAGAATCTCAGAAGTATCATCATCTTGGGAAACATGCGAAGAATCCGTTTGAGTCTTGTTCTCATTTTTTATACATGCGTCATGAAGTAGGCTATTATGTCTCGATTTGCATTCTTGACATCGATAGAATGATTTGCATCTATTTCCGTGAATGTTGAGACAATTAACGCAAAGTTGTAATTTTTTAACTGTGTCAAGTTTGTCTTCACTTGACATTTCTAAAAATTTTGCACAATTGTATATGCCGTGCTCGCCCTTGCATAATAAGCACGTTTTGTTTGTTGAAGCATGAAATGCTTTATTAACAGTCTTGTTGCTAGTCACTTGATTATTTTTATGGTTATTGCCATTTTGTTTCTTCAGATGCAATAATTCGTGCTGTTTGTTGGCACTTGATTTCTGAACACTATCTTGCTTTCGGTGCGATACTTCTAATGCCGTAAACTTCGTTTCTAGGTAGTCTAAGAAATCTTTCAATACAGGTAGCTCTCGAGAGCTCTTCAGGGATTCAATATAATCTGAGAATGTCTCTGGGTCCAATTTCAGCGACAGTATATGTACTAGTATTGGATCCCAGCTGCTGACATCCACATCCAGATTTTGAATAGCATGCACACATTCGATGGTAACGTCATGCATTTTCTTCAACTGTGCCAGTGACTGTTGTTGCATAGTCGGCAGATTGAGAAGCATGTTTGTGTGGGAAGTAAATATAAGTCTCTTATTGTTATAGCGGTGATTAAGGATGTCCCAACACACCAAGTAGTTATCTGAGCTGATCTGTAAGTGATGTATCAGTCTCTCAGCTTCTCCTTGGACTTTACTTTTCAAAAACTGCATCTTTTGTGCATGTGATAAGGATGAATTGTTGTGGATCGCTTCTGTGAAAAGATCCTTGAATGAAACCCACTGTTGATATTTTCCCTGAAAAACTGGTATCTCCAACTTCGGTGTTGTTTTCTCTCGATGCGCTCCAGACCACATCTTAGTATTCAGAGCCTTCTTCAAGTCGTTATATTGACCTTCAAATCTTGTGTAGCGTTCTTCATACACCGTGATCTTATCTCCATCAAGTTCGCACTCAATCTCCCAGTGCAGGTTGTCGATAGTTGACCAACGGGACTGTAGTGTTTGTAAAGCATCCTGAAATTCCCATTTTTCCGATATAAACTCCACTTGTATGTTGGCAACAGCTCTCATAAAAGCTTTGAAGTTTGCTGACTGCTTGCGTATCATATCGTCCAGTTTACTATTCGATCCTGATTCCCTCATCGCGGGATTCGGTTGATCTTCGTGAGGAGGCGAGCGATCACTATTGTCTTCGCCTTGATTCCTCTCTCGCGCACTGGTATCTTCTTCCCCTTGGGATTCGTCTTGCTTTTTGTTCGATTCGCTTGATGTACCTTCTCCAGCTTGCTGGTAGGTACCTCCCGTCGTTAGTGTTTGTCCTCCCGAGGATCGTTGAGGCGACGAGAGTTGTTTATGTTGCAGAAGAATAAGCTCCTTAACTTCTTTGTAGCACTGTAGTGTTATGTTTTGTAAGTCGCTAGTGAAGTAAGGATGACTCACGCTTTCTTCTGTTGATAAACGGTCGTGATTGAACTGGAAATCATTCCAAAGGTTTTCCAGCATCTGCATACGCCGCTTGAAATAGTCAGAACTTTTCCTATCCCAACTATCTTTCTTGATATTGACTCCAATCTTCTTGATGTTATCATAGAGCTCACACTGATTCTCGTAAATTGCTTTTGATGCCATATTGCTGACGATTTTTTCCGATGAATCTGCGCTAAACTCTCTTGTTTTCAAGTGCAGGCTGTAGCTCCACACTCCTGGTTCTCGTCACTGTGTAACCCTTCTTCCCACGATATATACGATTCTCAATTGGCACCGGTGAGACCCGCTTCTGGGAGGCCAGACCAACCGATTCGTGACCGTAAAAGAAGAAAAAAAACAAAATCCACAGTACTTACGTGCTCGAAGGACCAAATGTTGGGGTTGTAACTCCCAACAGTGAGGATGCTGGGGTTGTAAGTCCCAGCAGTGTTTGGTTTGATTGAAATGAGTAGACGATTTTGCAGTTGGTTTATTTCAACTTCGATCTTGTTGCTACTTAATCGCTACTGAATATATTATTGATTTTATTACAGTTTTATTACGTGTACAAAATGTTAACCTAAGCACTTACAAGTAAGTAGAGCATACAAACAACGGCCAAGGCCAATGTACAGCTATGCTCGTACAATTATAGAAGATAATACAGTGAGACCAGTGAGAGATAATTTAATTTCAATAAGAGATTTCCCAACACCAAAAAATCAGAAGAATATTAGACAAATTCTAGGGAAAATAAATTTCTACCGTGAGTACATACCTAACAGTTCAATAATTTTAGAACCATTACATAATCTGTTAAGGAAGCACCAAAAATTCATATGGTCAACAGATTGTCAAGAAGCTTTTGAGAAGATTAAACAACTTTTGTGCTCACAACCAATTCTAGAAATATTTGATCAAAACTTACCAATAAACATATATACGGATGCATCATTAAAAGGTATTGGAGCAGTTTTAAAGCAAATTCAACCAGACGGAAAAGAAAAACCAGTAGCGCATTTTTCAAAAAAATTGAATGAAGCCCAAAATAAGAAAAAGGCTATATATTTAGAATGCTTAGCTATTAAAGAGGCCATAAGATACTGGCAGTACTGGCTAATAGACAAACATTTCACAGTATATTCTGACCACAAGCCATTGGAAAATTTAAATATTAAATCTAGAACAGATGAAGAGTTAGGAGATTTATCCTATTACCTATCACAATATGACTTTGAAATAAAATATGCATCAGGAAAGGATAATTTAGAAGCAGATTGCTTGAGCAGAAACCCAGTATTAGAAGCTAATAAAGATGTACATGAACAATTAAAAATAATAAATTTAATAACACTTAATGACATATTAACAGATCAAGAAAAGAATAAGGATATTCAAAAATACAAGAACAAGTTAATATATAAACACAATATATATTATAAAAGGATAAGAAAGCAAGATAAAATACTATTGTCAGAGGAATTCAGTGTAAAATTTATAAAACTAATACATGAAAATATGTGCCATATAGGTATAAAACAAATGCAGAAGAAAATAGGAAAACATTACACAGCAAAAAATTTAACTAAAAATATTACTAACATGTGTAAAATGTGTGAAATATGTATTAAAAATAAAACAAGAGGACAGGCTAAATATGGTTTAATGTCATACTTAGGCCCTGCTACAAAACCATTTCAGATTGTCTCAATAGACACAATTGGCGGATTTGGTGGCTCACGATCAACAAAAAGATATTTGCACCTTTTAGTCGACCACTTCACTCGATATGCTTATATAGTAACCTCAAAGACACAGAGTGCAAAGGATTTTATAAAACTTATAAATATTGTACCAAATTGTAATGAAATTGGCATGGTTCTCACCGACCAATATCCTGGAATTAACTCAAAAGAATTTAAGGATTTTTTGAATGAAAGATCAATCACAGTAATTTTCACTGCAGTAAATTCGCCGTTTTCTAATGGACTTAACGAAAGGCTAAACCAAATACTCGTTAATAAAATAAGGTGCAAAATAAATGAACATCAAAATACTAAAGCATGGACGACTATTGCTCACAAATGTGTGGATAGATATAATAGCACGGAACACTCAATAACAGGCTTTGCACCGAGATATCTATTGGATGGTACGGATGTTTCATTAATACCAAATGAACTTAAACTAAAAAAAGAAGCAGATGACTGGATTAGAGACAGGAAAATTGCATTAGAAAGAACAATTAAGTCACATGAATATAATAAAAAGTTAATGGATAATAATAGAACAATCTATAATTTTAAAACTGGGGATATGGTATATGTTGAAAATGGTCACAAACTAAATCGAAGAAAATTAGATGAGTTAAGGATTGGTCCATTTAAAATTGAAGAAAAAATATCAAAATCAATATACAAGATTAATACAGGACATAAAAAGATGGAGTCAAATCTATTCCATATTACAAAGCTTATTCCTGCCTTTATAACAGAAGAAATTGAAAGTTAAAAAGAAGAAAAAGATCTTGAAAGAAGCGAAAATCTCCAGGGAAATTTTCTAACCCTAGGGGGGGGAGATGTAAAGGAATACCTAGAGATGTCTAGGATCCCTTTATGTTTGAATGATGGCGCCAGCTACCGAAGCTTAGTAAAACAGCATTATAAAACATAGAGTATTACATTCTCTTTGGAGCATTATTGTCTTTACTTTTTGTGGCTGACAAGTGACATTTGAGTGATTGATATATAGGAAAAATTATTTAAAAACGGTTTATTGGAAAGATTTGTCGACGTGATAACAAATAGACTTATTGTCTTATATACATAAAGTGTAAATAAATAAATAAAGCGATTATTCAGTAAGCTGGACTGCTTTTTAGGGTTCCGTAGCCGAATGGCAAAAAACGGAACCCTTATATGTAGTTTCGATATGTCTGTCCGTCTGTCTGTCTGTCTGTCTGTCTGTCTGTCTGTCCGTCCGTCCGTATGTCACAGCCATTTTATTCCGAAACTATTAACTAGAACTTACGAAACTTAGTAACTAGATGTATTCTGTGAACCGCTTTCCGATTTTAAGAAAAAAAATTAAAAATATTTAAAATAAAGGGGGGTCCCCATACTTGGAACTAGAACTGAAAATATTTTTTTTATCATGAAACCTATGCGTGTGTGGTATCTATAGACAGGTCTTTAAAAATGATATAAGGGTTTCTAAAACCACTTTTTCATAAAGTCAATCGTTTAAAAGATATAAGCTTCCAAAGTGGTAAAATGTGTGTCCCCCCTCTAACTTCTATAATAATGGAGTGAAAAATTTAAAAAAATATATGTCTGTAGATCTTAATGTATACTTTCAACCAAAATTGATTTGAACGAAATCGGGTCAGCAGTTTTTGAGATACAGCATATTTTCTAAAACCGCAAATATAACTTTGTAATTCATACAAACACTATGAAAAACAAAGTTATTTAGCGTAGTTGTAAAAATTGCAAATAAACTAATTTTAAGAATTTTTTAAGTTTTTTTTTTTCAAATAAATATATTAAATTATATTTATTATAGTTACTACGGAACCCTTCATGGGCGAGTATGACCCGCACTTGGCCAATTTTTATTTGTTATTACAGATGAGCCCATTCTTGACCTCGATCTCGCCTCGCTTTTGGACTCGGAAGGTCGACAGCTGAACTCATTAACGACTGTCAGAGTGAACGCTTACACCAAACAACTTAAAAAAAACCAAACGACTAAGTACTAAATAAGAAAACTCTCCAAAGTGTAAAAGAACTTTAATTTTTAAAACTCGATTTCAAATAACGAACAAAATTAGAAACACCACCGTCTTCTGAAATTAGTTATTTTCTAGAAAATTTTTAGAAAAAGCTTCACAATTTTATGTCGGTATGTTTTTTGTTATTGATAATAGGTTCGCGTTTGACCACCATCTCACCTGATAATAAGTGATGATGTGGTCGAAGATGAAGCACGCTTACCTAAAAGTAACCTATTCACTCTTGACTTAAAGACCTAACCTTAACCTAGGGTTATAGCTATCGGGAACACAGACTCCGGCAGGGAATTCCACTCCTTAGCCGTATGCACAATGAAAGTATTACATAATTATATACGTATATAGGTATTGCACTAATACCTCTTTATTCTTACTTCACTTCACTAGGTACTTTGGTTTCTCAGCGTATACTTAGAAAGAAAAAGACCACAATAAGAAAACATAATGTTAGCTAATATATCGTGAGTTCCAAAGCCACCTAGCCGCTTCTGTGACACAGTGATTAATTTCCTGGAAACTTCCAATTTTACTTGAGCTCTCAAATAAAACTACAGTGGTACTGTATACGGGTAGGTGTAGCTCCACTTATGCTGGTCCGGGGTACAGTCGTATACATCAATCAGTCCGGTGAATCACGCCCTGCCAGCGACTTTGTTTAACAATGGTTTATAAATGAACAGTTTATTGTACGCGTTGGGATTTATTGTTGAGAACAGACAGTAGTGCAGCCAAGCCCTAAGTTATACGGTATTTTACTCAAATATTCTATTTAGAATAGAATAGAATAGAATCATTTAATTCAGGAAAACATCCCATATAAAAATCAATCATTATACAATCATTAGAAAATTAGAATATTATTAAAATTACATAAAACAAAGAAAAAAAATATAAGAAATATGTATCAAAAATTGGTTAATTTACTCATTAAAACTGTATCTGGAATATTAATGTAAGTAATGAATAAGTAATTTACGTCGTATATGGCTCTTAATGTTCCATTGTCAGAATCATGTATTCGGCTCATAAAGGAGGCTTGTGCTTTTCTTAGAACTGCATAGAAGTCGTCAACCCTATTTTCCGCAAACATGCCGGACGCACTACACCGCCAAGGCAGCCCCAGCATGCATCTGAACGCGTTGTTATAATAATATGAACACGCAGCGAGTTGTATGCTCGCTGCGTATACTTGTACCATAGGGCACATGTGTACAAGTTCCGGCAGTGTGCGTTAAATAGGGTTATTTCTACTTGCTTTGAGCAAGTCGCAAATCGTCGAGCCAGCATATTGCCTTTAGCAGCGAGGGAACGTCTTTGTCTCTCCATGTCATCATCATCTGTATATTTTTCGGTTAGTACGTGGCCTAAATAAGTAAAAGATTTTACCTGTTGCAATTTAGCGTTACATAGCATTATGTCAGGTACATGCAGTGAGCTGTTGTCATATCTAAAGCACATTGTTTGACTCTTTTTAACGTTATATTTGAGACCGTGCTTATCTGCATATACCTCACATATCCCTATCAACTTTTGTAACGCCGTAGCAGAGGGGCTAAGCAAAACCATATCGTCGGCGTAACTGAGATTATTTACCGATATATTATTAATTGAACAGCCGACTCCGGCTCAGCTTAGCTCCTCTATCAGGTCATTTACATACAGATTAAATAAAATGGGTGATGTTAGCCCACCCTGACTAACACCTGTTTTTAAAACATATTTGCTAGACAAAGCCTCTCCCCATTTGACCACGTTTTCCTGACCATCATACCAGTACTTAATTATGTTTACAATGTCATGTGGTATACCGGTTTTGTACATTTTATCCCATAGTATGTTATAGTTAAGTGTATCAAATGCGCGTGATAGATCTAGAAAACATGCGTAAACATTTGTTTTTCTGTCTAAATAATATTTAACAGTTTTCTTTAATGCAAAAATTGCAGTGTCAGTTGCATGGTCTGCACGGAAACCAAACTGAGCACTATTTAGATTTTAATATTTTTGAATTTGTGGTTCTACTAACCCTTTCAAATATTTATGATAACACTGCTGCTAGCTATATAGGTCGGTAGTTACACATAGCTGAAATGTCTCCTTTTCTATTTTTGACTAATGGCACAACTACAGACTTCATGAAATTATTGGGTAAAAAAGCATGAGATAAGCAGGCATTATACAAATTCACAAGTTTCTCTGCTAACAGACGGCCGCCCCAGATGACATGGTTTAAGGTGAGTCCATCATGCCCAGGCGACTTCCCACGTTTCATTTTATACGCGCAGTCAAGTAATGTATCTAATGTTATCGTAAAACTTAATTCACTCGCCGGGGCACAATGTCAACGAACAAATCCGCCCTCCTCAGTACACAAGCCTCCTTCAGAGTCGGTCATTTTGATATACATCGCAAATGCCTTCGCGATCTCTTTGGGGTCCCGTAAATTATTGACGCATGCTGCACGACTCGGCTTATGATATAAGTTACTAGTGGATTTCCAAAAACGTCCAAAATCACCAGAAGCCCTTTGTTTAGCAATTATATCCATTTTTATTTGATTTTGATGTTGTTGGCACCATTTAAGTTTATTTAGCCACCATCATCTACCACTTTCACTTTCAACCTTTAAAACAAGAGTGAACAGGCATCTCCTGGGCTCACTCCATCGTAGAGGTCAAGAGTGGGCTCACACGGAATTGTAAAAAAAATACTGGTCACGTTTTTTTTTTTCTTTGATATGTAAAAAAAATGAGGACTTGAAACATTACGTGACGTCACGCCGTGTGACTGATGATGTAATAGCTGTCTTGCACGGGAAGGCAGTATGCAAGTCGAAGTTCAGATGTCACCCCTCACCGCTGAACCAGGAGATGTTTGTGAATGCTCGCAATCGCAGCAATAGGGTGTATAGGGATGAATTGCGCCAACATATTCATGATTCAGTTGAAAACGGTGATTCAGCTAAAGTCTTGAAATTTCTCAGATCGATGAGTGTTGGAAAATCACGTCAAGAATCGATTCCTATCCTATCTTACTAAACTTCCAACTCCGGATCACTCCGCATTTAATTTTAGTCAATTTTCTGATTGTGATGTTAAGAAAAGCATAGTTTCAATCACATCCAACGCAGTTGGTAGTGATTGTGTCAGTCGGAAGATGATACTCCCTGTCCTCGATGGAATTCTTCTTACATATAATAATAATATAATAATAATAATATAATGTTTATTTCTCTTTCACAAATAAATAACAATTTAAATACAGATATTCAGAACATGTACAAACGTAAATAATATTTTATTTGTGAGAGACTGGTGCCTGAACTAAGCCGAAACTTGTATTTCAGGACACCAGGGTTCCCGCCAAATAATCTTGTGACAATGGGTACCTCCTTTAAAAGTAAAAAGCTATGTACAGTAGGATAAAAGTAATATGCGAAAGAGACAGTAAGAAAAACATAATATATGGAACAAGTAACTAAAACAAAAACGATGTATTACAGATTCTACAAAATAAAATTAAAATAAAAAGTAAAATTTTAAGTTTTAAATTAATTGATCACGAAGAGTTAGTGAGCGTATGATTTGTGTGAATATCGCATAGCGATTGTGTATGGGTGTTGTGTCATGAGAATGTGTACGTGTGGGAGTATATGAATGGAGTGTTATGACTAATGAGAGTATTTTTATTGAAGATATGTATGATGTGTAGTTAGTGATTTTATGTGTGTTGTGTGGTGAAACTGTATGAGTGCAAAGTTTGTGTGTGCTGTTTGAGGTTATAAACATTTCAACATTTTCAGTAATTTATTTTTATTTATTCATTTCCAGGAGTTCTTCAGTGTTTTTGTAGTCTAATCCTAATAACCACTTAATTACTTTCGACTTACATTTTTGTCTTGAATCTTTAAAAATATTTTATATTTTGTAAATGTGATTATACAATTTAGGTCCCATAAAAAAGAAAATTTTTTGGGCGAATCTAGTTTTAGTTTTTTTAGTTTTGCAGACAGCAAAATGTCTTCTTGTGGTAATTACTTCATAGTTAAACGCCGATACATCCTTATGTTGTCGAAGAACGCTAAAAAGAATGTACAGCTGCCTGATGGTTAGTATCCCAGATTCTTGATATAATGCCTGGGTAGGAAACAATCTAGGTTTAAAGAAGGCAATCTTTAAAATCAATCTTTGGGCTCGCTCCAATTCCAATAATTTTGTTTTGGCAGTGCCACCCCATGCAGTAATACAATATGTCACAATCGATTGAATTAAGGCATAGTAAATCATTATCAGTGTTTTCTTATCAGCTATGTTTCTAAGTTGTCTGAAAATGTATGTGAGTTTTCGCAGCTTTTGAGCAATACTATGAATATGATCACCAAAAGAAAGCCTATCATCAAACGTTACACTTGTGTATCTTATAGATTTTACAGATTTGATAGTTGGACAGTTACTACACTGAGGTACAGGAGGGACAGTGCATTGGTGGGCTAATAATTGGAATTCGTTCTGTTTATTCCTTGTTGGGTTTCGAATGGAAAATTGCATGAATTTTGTCTTTTCTGCGTTTAATGTTAGCGAGTTAGCAGCAAGCCAGTGACAGACAGTATTAAATCCTGTCTGAGCCTTTGCAAAAGCCTCTTCCCAGGTGTCACCCACAAATGTCAGTGTGGTGTCATCCGCATATGAGATGATTTTACAATCTTGGATCTGAAGCTGACATAGTTCGTTTATGTAACATAAGAATAGCGTTGGTCCAAGAATACTCCCTTGGGGGATTCCATAATTCACCTCAAGATCATCACTCATGTGCTCACCGATACTAACACACTGAGATTTTCTCATATATCATATATCCTTAACTATTCTATTTCCAATGGTGTCTTTCCATCGGTATGGAAAGAGGCTCAAATTATTCCTCTACCCAAAAAATCGAATCCTACATCTTTTTTGGAATATCGACCTACTTCTATCCTGATTTTATTTATCAAAAGTCCTTGAACGCCTTGTTCACAATCAGTTGTTTTCTTTGCAAGAATAGTCTGGTGAATCCTTTCCAATCCGGCTTTCGTCCTGGTCATAGTACCACTTCCGCCCTTAGTAAGCGTTACGGATGAGATACGGTTGGGCATGGATAAAGGATACTTTGCTTGCTAGATTTTAGCAACGCTTTTAATACCGTTGATTTCGAAATCATGTCTTATCATCGTCTTATCTCCTGTACTCTTCGTAGTATTGATAAATTCTATTTCTAAAAACTTCAGTCCTCCTACTATCTTTATGCTGATGATGTGCTGATTTACAGACAAGCTCCCTATACAGATTTGCATACTGCTTTTAATATCCAGGAATTGGCTTCAGTTTGCGAATAGAGTGAAGCACATGGTTAGTAGGTTAACCCCTCGAAGACCCAGGTCATTGTGGTTGGTAGTTCCAGGTTGGCACCTAAGGTAAAATGGACGCAGCTTCCTCAGGTTTCAATTTTCAATGGAACTGCTAGTCTATTAAGCGAGAAAGTTAAGAACCTTGGGGGTTAGGGTTGACAAATATATTTCTCGGGGTCCCTAATCACAAGAAGTCAGTCGCAAATTATTTGCTTCTGCCTATTCCCTAAGACGGTTGCGTAACTTTCTCCCAACTGCTACTAGAATTTCGCTAGCACAGTCTCTTCTACTCCCCATCCTAGACTACGCTTATGTCAGTTATCTTGATCTTCCTGAGGCACAATTTGATAAACTTGAGCGACTCCAAATATTTTGCATTAGTTTTATATTTGGCTTGCGCAAATATGATCACGTATCCGAATTTCGTACGAAACTCAAGTGGCTTCCAATACGTCTTCGCCGGAACTTACACATTTTGCTGCTGTTTAATCCTAAAACCCCCACTTATCTTAAAGAACGATTCAAGTTACTTTTTTTTTATTTTCTCCTTCTGTGTCAAATACATCCAAAGATTGTCTGTAAAAGATCGCTTTTAGCGATAAGACCGCCCATTATATCACCCTTTTAAGTTGTTAAGTCCATATTTGTTTTACTGTTATGCTTACAATAAAGAATATCTTGTTAGTAACAACTGATGTCAGAGCCCCGACTCCTGAACATCGAAGCTTTTGATATTTGTAAATTTTAGTTGATTTAAAAAATATGTGCACACTTTTTTTAATCTAACAAGTAACGTACCAAATGATAATCATTTTTCAACAAACGAAAAGATCTTATTATGATCAAGTACACAATAGGATTTGGTTAGTGAGTCGAGAAATTTAGTGGAGACTTGGCTTAAGACTGCACGTAAGTTATTGATATTTTTTTATTCTTCACGTTTGTATCTTATCTATTGGTAGAAAGTAATGCGGGTTTTGCAATATCTAAGTACTGTCAGGAATAAATAAAATAAAGATATTTTTATGGACATTTTATTCCGTTGTATCATTATACACCCTGACTTCTGAGCTAGGCAAAGTGTGTTTAACAAGAGACCATTGACCTTCTCCCTTTTAAGTCACTAATGTCAATGTGCAATAAAAGATAAAAGCCCACGGTAAATGTCCTGATCTTCTTCAAAATATTACCCTAAATGGCCTAGGTATTTAAATTTCACAACCCGATTTATGCACACATAAATCGTGTTGTGAAATTTAAATACCTAGGACATTTCCTTACCGACGGCCTTGAGGACGATCTAGATATTGAGAGGGAACGCAGCGCTCTAGCGGTCAGAGGTAACATGCTGGCCCGCAGATTCTACCGATGCTCTGATGATGTTAAGGTCACCCTTTTCAAAGCTTATTGCCCGAGCTTTTACACGGGGAATTTGTGGGTTAGTCACACCAAAAGGTCACTGGATTCCCTGCGTATCCAATATAATAATATTTTCAGGATGGTGTTGGGGCTACCGCGTTTCTGTAATGCATCAGGGATGTTCGCACTATTTCACACTGATGGTTTTCATGCTATTATTCGCAATAAAACGGCATCCCTGATATGCAGATTGCGTAGCAGCTGCAACATGATCTTGAATACCGTAGCTGATAAGGTATCTTCCCCATTATGGAAATCCCTTATTATGAGGGTTACATAATAATTTGTAATAATTAATAATTGTAATAATACGTGTGTAATAACGATTATGACATGATAGCTTTGACATTTTTCTAAACAATGTATATGGATCATATGGATCTTTATACATCTGAATTAAATTATTTTTGACATGTTGGTGCATGTCACATGACTTTCGGATTTTTTAATCCTTGGACAAGCCGGTTCCCTCATAATGTTTCCCTTCGTTTTGGGAGCAGTGGCGACGATGAAAATTACACAAAGTAAGTGTGCCTTAAGAACGTCCTTATACGCTCCAGGAAAGATATCGCCGACGTTGGTGACAGCTCTGCAAGGCTGAAGTGTGGTTGCTGGGACACATTTACAGGATGCACGAGGACAGATGAGCTAGAATTGTCAGACGCTAGTCTTGTGCCTCAAAGCGGACGTCATAGCTGAGGCAGGCCTAAGAAACGGTGGTGAGACGATCTGGACTCATTCCTTACGGATTGGCCGGAGAAGACTGCAGATAAAGTTGTCTGGTAAGATTTGGGGAAGCCGTTTACCCAGCGTGGGACAACATATAGGCATAATAAAAACGTGCCTGCTTATGTTTGAACCTACGACGTACAATATTCGTAAGTCGTTCTAAAACTACTGGGCCACTACTGCTCTTTAGATCAGGACTTTTAGGTTAAACGATTGTATTAGTTATACCTATAGTAGTATAAAAAATTGCGATTATTTAAACGGTAATCCTCAAGTATTGATACATAAGCTATTTCTTTGTGTAATAAATTATGACAAGTATAGAATAATAAGTGACCGCTACAAACAGAGGCCTGAAATCTGATACATTCAATCAGCATAATGTTGACATTAACATTATACTGATTGCTTCAGAGTCCAACCAGTCGAAATTGAATTTGGCCAAAACAGAAATTGATTTAATTAATTTTCTGTATATTATGTTAAACGCACACAATACATTTGATATACATGACATACGTTTTACTTTTTATTTAAACATCTAATAAATACCTATTTCATAATAGTGAAAGAAGTTTTGTATTAAGATTTTCTTTCTGATAAATAATAAAAAATCTTTGACCCCACACTTTTTCTTGATTCTCTGTCTCAAGGGTACAGTCTTTTTCCAAGTATTACGATATTATGGTAATAATAATAATAAATAAATCTGTGGCCCGGTTGTCAAATAACATGTCAGAAAATTTTTTCCTCCGTATTTTTCACAATAATTTATAAATTAAATAGTCAAACAGTCATCAATTAAACAACAGTAATCATGTTCAACAACACCAAAACAGTGAGAAAAAAATCTCTTCATGAATAAATAGAAGAATTAATAACCAGAACATTAAATGGAAAAACCACAATGTTGACAAGAAACCGGGCACGATTGATTCTCAACACATACCCAAGACCTGCGGAATCGTCGCTCAGCTCTGCCTCGCAGCCGCCGGGACCAGCTCCAGCCGTGAGTGAAGTGACTCCGGCCGCTTCAGTTGCGTCGAGCTCGAGCGACGAATACTTCTCGCCGCCGACGACACCACCACCTGCGCGTCGGCGAGGAAGAGGCCGCCCTCCGGCCAGCTTAGGACTTCGAGGCCCGCCGGCCTCTGATAGGGTCCCCGCTGTCGGTGGAAGTGTGCAGCGCATGCGATGGACACATTCCATCAATGAAAATGTCATGCGCTCATACTTTAGGGCTACAGAGGGGGGAACTAACCTGACTGCGTACCGTGGTCGGATGCTCTCTCTGTTTCAGGTACTTGAACCAGATGTCAACGTTTCGGCCCAACGACTATCGGATCAGGTGCGGGTAATCCAGCGTAACCGTATGTTGGATGACGCCGTACTTGATAGACTACGCCTTGAATCACGGTGCAGCCGTGTCTCATCTGCTTCACCACTGGCCGCGGTGCATCTACAACCCAGTGTCTCACCGCGACCCGACCACGTCGGTGAAGATGATGATGACGAGGCTATAACCGTGAGTACCCAGTGCAGTGAACGATTGAGGAGTGCTTTGGAGTGCGCATTACGGGAGTATCGCTCCACACAGCCTGAGCTTAGACCTCGTCTGCCTGTAAACGAGGCATAAGAAAAATAGGGCGCTAGTGTGTGCTCTAGCAGCGAACCGATTAGGATAGAGCGTGGCATATTTCAGGGAGACAGTCTGAGCCCACTGTGGTTTTGTCTGGCTCTCAACCCTCTCAGTACACTGCTGGAGGGTTCGGGGAAAGGCTACCAGTTGAGAAGAGGTGGTCAAGTCATATCTCATCTGCTTTACATGGATGACTTGAAACTTTTTGCCCCCAGCAACTTGCAGCTGATGGAGCTACTGAAGGTAACAGAAAACTTCAGTAGCGCCATCAGGATGGAATTTGGGATGGACAAATGTGCGGTCATGCATGTAAAGCGAGGGGAGATTATGGAATCCATGGGAACTCAACTCTCGGATTCCATACATCTAAGATCCCTCAGCTCAACTGAAACCTACAAGTATTTGGGTATGTCAGAGGCGCTAGGCATCAATGCTGCTTATGTGAAACAGTCATTGAGGGAACGCTTCTTTAGCCGACTGAATAAAGTATTGAATAGTCTTTTATCATGCGGAAACAAGGTGCGTGCCTTCAAAGGTTGGGTCATGCCAGTATTGATGTACTCTTTTGGCATACTCAAATGGACTCAGACTGAACTTGACGCCTTGGACAGGCGGGTCCGCACAACGCTGACTGCAAATCGGATGCATCACCCACGTTAATCGGTGATGAGGCTGTATATCCCGCGGAAGTACGGGAGTCGTGGCTTTTTAAATGCAAAGACCCTGCACAACCGCGAGGTATGCAGCCTTAGGGAATATTTCCTAGAAACTGACGTGGGTAAGGCCTCAATCCGCTCTCCTTAGGTTGCGAGAATTGGCGTAAACCTGTAGTATTAGATACTAATGACCGCAGAGAAGTATGGCAGAGCAAGGAGCTTCACGGGCGCTATTACCGGGCCCTTCATGGGTCTGACGTAGACATATTAGCGTCCGTAGCCTGGCTACGTTTTGGTGACCTCTTCGGGGAAACCGAAGGTTTTGTCTGTGCGATTATGGACGAAGTTATGATGACGAATAACTATCGGAAATATATTGTGAAGGATGGTACGGTAGACATATGTCGGGCATGTCACAAACCGGGAGAATCCATTCGTTACTATATCTCCGGTTGTTCTCGTCTAGCTAACAGAGGCTATTTGTATAGACACAACCTCGTAGCCAGGATTATTCACCAGCAACTTGCTCTTAAATACAATCTTGTGGAATCAGAAGTACCATACTATAGGTATGTGCCCGACCCAGTTCTCGAAAATGGCAATATTACACTGTATTGGGATCGGTCTATCATCACTGACAGGACTATTGTTGCCAATAAGCCTGACATAGTGGTGATAGACCGATTAGAGCGTCGCACAATGATTGTTGATATAGCAGTCCCCCATGACGAGAACATCGTGAAAGCTGAGATAGATAAAAAAAATAAGTATCTTGACCTGGCGCGCGAGGTTGTCGACATGTGGGATGTGGAGACAGCAATCATTGTGCCGATAGTCGTCACAGCCAATGGTATAATAGCCAAGAGCCTCGACCAACATCTAAGGAGGCTCTCGTTGGGCAGCTGGATCAAGGGCTTGATCCAGAAAGCAGTAATCCTGGAAACGGCGCGTATTGTGAGGAGGTTCCTCTCTATGGAGCCCTGACCACCGGTAGCTTGGACCCTGTTCCCGATGCCGGTGGGCTACTATTTTTTACATTTTTAAATGTTTTTATTTTTGATATTAATATTTAAAAATGTAATTTGTATGTACATAGATTGAATAAATTGAATAATAATATTTATTGAATCCAAGTAAGTACAGATGAAGTATAAATCTTAAACTAGGAACTATGATGAAATATACAATCTTATTAACTAAAATTATGGTAAAAGGTGATGTACATCTGCTACCAATTTACGTACGCTGCCTCTTAAACTAGGGTATACCTGTATTTTAAGAGACAGTGGACGGCCATAGAGATTTGTCTTTTTTTTGTATGGACTCTGTTGATCTACTTACAATTGTACATAAATAAAAGAAAGGTAAGTTAACTTAAATATGAACAAAATTATACAGCATGTAACAAAAATCCTGTCCGATCCTTAAGAGGTGATCCTTGATTCGGCATGGTACTGCGTACACATCGCACCTTTAAAGTAAAACCGTTACTATACGAAATTATCAAATTTTACAGGAGAGCCAATATTTGAAACATTTGAGTATCTTAATTTAGTCTAGGTAAGTCGAAGTACAAATACTTTATGATTTCTTATGAGTTTATATGATAGATATCTGTTTACTGTATACATGTGCTTTAGAATAGTTTTTCTTTATTTACTTACAAAAATATTTTTTAGATTTTTATTTTCTTTGGTAACGATATGATTTAACGCTAGATGGCGAAAAAGACGATATTTTGGAATAATTACAAGTTTAACCTGCAGTTTACGTATATTTTAGATTGATGGTATAAATAACTCAATTCGTGAAAATTTTCGTTTGGTAACGGTTTTACTTTAAAGGTGCGACATATACGTGACCATTTAATGGATTTGAGATTATTATTTTTCCCCAGTGAATATAATTAAATAAAAATAGAAAATAAAAACTGATCAAAGGCAACACTGATCGCTCGACAAAGTTCACTTACAGTTTTGTGTCAAAGAAGCCGCCTGAGCGAGACAGTTTGTATGATCCCGTGTCATAAACCTGTTTTGTCGCGTGCCGCCAAACAAACTTATAACGAAAGAAACCTACGCTACTTCATACCTGCCTACGCGTAGGTAACGTCCTCGTCACGTAAGTTGGCAAGGTTTTGGCGTAGTGGGGTAATTTCGCGCATCGTGCACTTAGTGGAAGAAAAAAGTGGTCACTTTTACTGCTTGCCATTATTCTATGGTTATTGCTATCATTTATTTTTAATCATGTCTGTTCAGAAGAATGTTAAAGAAAGAAGAGGAATTCATTCGTTAATTCGGTATTATAAATAAAATAAATATAATACATAAATACATTTAAAAGTGAAAACATTGTATTAAAAAAAAAAACATTAAAAATAATATGTTCTCGTCGTCACAATTAGTTAATAAAACTGCTACCCCTTTTATTCTTCTTTTTTCCCGGTGTCCTAAAGACAGTGACGAATTCGGAATTTCAATCTTCTTTAACTATAGTGTCTAAGGCCACGCTCAGTTTGGACACGAATTTGTATCGTACGTAAACGTACGATCGTGGTCGTACGAATTGAGTGCGTACACTGAATACGTTTTACTCCGTCAAAAAGGTAATATCGCATTCGTGAAGTCATCTTTGGTTGGAGCGCAATGAATAATCTGTATCTTCTAGATAATTCTCTTATAACTCGAAGACTGTGGTGGTTTCTTCACTGTCGCAGAACCGAATGGGTGCGTAAAATTTATTTAAAAAGAAAAGAATTAGGGGTATTTCATCATATTATTGAAGACTTAAATAATGACCCCATACTGTTTCGTGGTTATGTACGTATGAAAATAGAAACTTAAAATATTTTTTTTCTACATCCATTATTACGCACGAACGTGTAAAAAATCCCAACGAGTTCGGATTGTTTTCAGACGTCGGAACTACACGCATACGTACGCGTATACGTACGACTAACTCGCATCGAGTATGTGCGCTCTCATAGTACTTGGAAGGTTAGGATCGTTCGTGTGAGTTCGTACGTATACGCACGATTAAAATTCGTACGAACGAAAACGCGTCCAAACTGAGCGCGGCCTAACTGTTCTTTCTGACGTTTTAATAGTCTGTGTAAAATGGCATTTGGTCCTGGCATTGGAATCAACGTAACAAAAACTAAATTTAAAACAACAACTTGTAACAAAAACAAAGGGTACAACTTTCGTGTACGCAAGTATATTCGGGAGTAAATTGAACGAGAACTACTGACGCACCAATCGCGCGCTCGGACCGGCGCGGCGCTACGTCATACCCTGCGTCCCGCTGACAACCGCTGATACCTAAAAATCAACTTCTGCGCATTGAACGACTCTTGCCAAGTTATTTGAATACTACTATATCAGCTGATATTCTTTTGTAGGTATAGTGATCCGGATTTCAGATACACTCTCCGTATTTTCTGTTTCAGTCCTAACTCTGTTTAAGAAACAATTAATTGAATTAAATATAGCCCTGATAAGGGTTTTTTTTAATGTGATGTGCTTTTGGTAATGTACTAACCGACTGCATGTATCATTTATTAAAACGTTCACTTGTTGTTGTTGTATACTTTGGCGATCGTGCTCCACATGTCCACCTCCAACACTAATACACATTCGACACCTTTTCACTAAATTTGCACGTACTCTTTGCAGCGCACTTGTGTCCGATTTAAGTGAGTTGGAAGCTGCCACAATCCGAGTTCTGACTTCGATTTCCGAATCGCACTCTCTTTTATAAACTGTTTGTTTAACATGACCCCATAAATAAAATTCCAGAGGCGTAAGATCGGGTGATCGTGCTGGCCACGAAACTGGTCCCCCAAAACCTATCCATTGCCTTGGGAACTGAGTATCTAAATACTCGCGCACCGCACGCGAGAAATGTAGTGGCTCGCCGTCATGTTGAAAACACATTGAGCGATGGAAATTGAGGCCTAACTCATCCAACTCTTCACTTAGCTCTCCGCTCAAGAAAGACAAGTAGTTGGGACCATTCATGGTGGAATTAAAAAAATATGGACCAATAATTTGGTCACCGAGGATACCAGCCCACATGTTAACACGCCAACGATGTCGGAAATAACTCGGTTTCATTGCGTTCGAGTTTTCGAGCGCCCACACATGTTCGTTGTGGCAGTTGAATACACCAGTTCTCTCAAACGAGTATTCATCGGAGAAAAGCACACGATCCAAAAAACCTTAATCTTCTTCGACTTTTCTTGAGACCCAATTACAAAATTCCATTCTTGGTTCGTAATCAGTGGGCAGAAGGGATTGAACCCGCCTGTAAGGGTATAAGGGTGCTGACCATTCATTCAGAACCCTTCAGCACTCTCCAAACCCACATGTGGTTAGTCTCTAATTGTCGCGCAACAGAGTGTGTGCTTTGCGTGGGGTCCACGGCAAACATATCCAGCACTTGTTCCTTAATTTATACGTTGCGCTCTCGTGGTCTTCCAGCATCAGTGGCCTGCGACTCGTGCCCATGAACACTGCCTGTGGTGTGCACACGGTTAGTCAGGCGTTGGAATGCACGCTCCGTAGGTACTGTAACGGGGGCGTGTGTGTACTCGGGAATTTCAATATAAACGCGATAGGTTTTATACTTTGTATATAATTATGTTCACCTTTATGGAAGACTAAGCTAAATATATTTTTCAAGTTAAAACGATGTCGACCTTGCTATGCAGCGTCCCAGTCCTCCCTGTTCATTTCTTAAAACAATTCCTTCGCATGTCCAACATTGCGATCTAAATTCAAACTATACCAGCCAGTGCGATAGGCTGACCGCTTGCATAATAGCAGGCTCAACATCGTTTTAATTTGAGCCTTTATAATGAAAGCATGATGTTTGTTTAGCAATTAGGTTATAAATAATACTTTCACACGTCATTTTTTTCGTAATTAATGTAAACTAGATGAGGCCAGTGTTTCCTAACTGAATACTCTGAGAAAAAACGGCCGAAACAAACTCAGAGGTCCACGCATCTTTTGAAGTCCATACAATTAGTAGTGATGAAATTATATGAGAACCATGTAGGTTTATATCTGTGATGCTTTTTAGAGGACACAATCACACAGATTTGAGCAGGCCCGTCCAAACAGTGCAAGCATTTGACAGTTTTCGCGTAGCTCACCTTTTATTTTAAGGAGCTCAAATGATTTGACGAACAATACCAAAGTAAGGACACTTGGGTAAACTGTATAAAGTACTCAAACTGCCAAACAGTGCGGTAATCTACTCATAATATTCTTTATTTTCCACACTTCCCCTCACACCCACAATATAGGTTTTGAGAACCATGCAAATTGTGTCCATTGTGCGGTCTTTGTAGAAGAAAGAATACAGATTTGAGGGCCTGTCCTTTGGTGTGGAATCTAACATGTGTCGACACCCTTGCACCATCTCATATTCTTAACAAGGCGGGCTGTGCTAGGGCAACCTTATAGAGAGCAATATGTTTGAGACGTTTGGGGCTTAAACTTTACGACCATGAGGCCCTAGTAGTCATCGGGTCTTTTGTGACATCAGTAAACGACAAGTGGACTCTTCAAGTGACCAGACGGATGTCCTTTTTTTCGGTCAGAGCTATTCGAATGTTCTGGGTACTTTTTCTATTAACAACGATGTTGACGAATGTTTCTTTGCCTAATAAATTATTTTTATATTCGCCTGTACTTATCTTATTTTTATTTTTTGTAAATATTTTTTAAGATTCGTTCTATGAAAAAAGAACAATATATTACGTTGGAAAGGTGAAAGCCTAATTCCATAGAATTAGACTTTGTGGCGCAATTATTTTGGCTTTATTATTGGCCTAACTTTTTACATGGTCTAGTTATTTTTATTACTCTCGCTGTTACGCGGAAAGTTATAAAAAGCAGTTCTATTTTCGACTTCTGGTCTCTTAACACTTTTGATTCTAGTTATGACTACTTTTATTTCTAGTTAAGACTAAAAATAAAAGTTTTAGTTTTGGTCTCAGACGTCGAAACTAGGACTGCCTTTTATAAAATTGTCAGAAACAAATTTAACTGTACAAATCTCAATAACATGATTTGCTATGCTGTACCTAGAACCATTCACAGGCGGCGGGTACGCGCAGGTACTCTTTTCGCTCTGAGTGCTTGTCGAAATAATTCAGGCCTGCGCTCGCCTATCCGCCGTATGGTTGACACATACAACAGTAACTTTGTCGAAATTGATATCTTTAATTGCACAATAAGTAAGTTTAAAAGACTCATTCGTTGTACTCTATTGAACACAATTAGTGATAATAACTGATGTTATATTGTAGATACTATTTTATAATTTTATCTTGTATTACTACCTAAGTACTTTATAAATTGTCTTATTTTTTTTATGTTCATTATAGTTTGTTACATTTATATAAATATTTGACTAATTGTTACAAATTGATATAAACGTTGCACTTAACGCTACCTAGCGATTAGATATTCTCTATCACTAAACTCTAATGTTTATCTGTGGACAGCGTAGTGGGTTCCATTATAGTCAAAACTTCATTTTTTGTTAAACTAATTGTAAGTTTTTATAATGTAACTGTTTGTTGTTCCATGTAATAAAATAAAATAAAATAACCTTCTTAAGCAATAAAAATAACTAGACCATACAAAAAGCTAATCCAATAAAAAAAACCAGAGCAATTACAGCAGCATTACGTCACCGCCAATAAAACGTATCCTTTCAAATTAATTAACATGTCTGTTTCATACGTGTCGGGTAATAATATTGCAACAGTTTTTCATAGCAATACCAATCAACGAGAAATGTTACAGCTTATATTAAATATTTTGATCCACAGAGCAGGGTTGTGCCAACCATCACCGTTTACTCAGAAAAAGGGCCGGCTTGGAAAATTTTCACTATAAATGACAATGACGCTAAGGATTGTGGCCATTGCATCAATTTGAAATCTACTAATTTTGCCTTTGCCAGTTTCGCTTGCGTGGAAAGATATTGGCAAATAAATAAGCCTATTTTCTTCTCCAAGGTCTAATCTGTATGGGTTATTCCCTGAGTACCCCGATCCCTGAATCAAATCAAAATCAAAAATACTTTTAAGGATAGGTTATTAACTTTAAAGTCTCTAAACATGCAAAATCAACTATAAAAATAATTCACGTTAAAAATAAAAGTTAAAAAATTGGCCAAGTGCGAGTCAGACTCACCCATGAAGGGTTCCGTAGTAACTAGGCAAAATAACTTTGTTTTTCATAGTGTTTGTATGAATTACAAAGTTATATTTGTGGTTTTAGAAAATATGCTGTATCTCAAAAACTGCTAACCGGATCTCGTTGAAATTATTTTTTTTTTTGAAAGTTTACATTAACGTCTACAGCATATATTTTTTTTAGATTTTTCAATCCATTATTATAGAAGTTAGAGGAGGGGACACACATTCTACCGCTTTGGAAGCGTATATCTTTTAAACGATTAATTTTATGAAAAAGTGGTTTTAAAAACCTGTCTATAGATACCACACACGCATAGGTTTCATGAAAATAAATATTTTCAGTTTCAGTTCCATGTATGGGGAAAATTCAAAAATATTTTTAAATTTTTCTTAAAATCGGAAAGCGGTTCACAGAATACATCTACTTACCAAGTTTCAAATGAAATGAAATGAAAGGGGGAAAAACGTAAAAGGGAAATAATAAAAGGGAAAAACGTCTCATAATTTTTATCGTATTTGGGGTTCATCGGAACGTGGGCCTCAGGGATCGGGGTACTCAGGGAATAACCCATCTATATCTGTATCAAACTTAATCAATTTAACATAGAGTTACTAATGTGCTGATATTATAAAATAGGCATGTCTATGACTTTGAACGTTTGTAATGGGTAGACACTATACCTGGACTTTTAATTCGATGCAGTAAGCTAACATAAGCTAGTGCCACTTACTAAAATAATGATACCCTATTTAACCTAATAGTGATGGATTCAATCAATCGAATAATAAATGAGCGATTTTTAATCGTGAGAAATATAAATAAATGATAAAATTTATACTATTATCTTTTATTTTGAAGTAGTAAATAGATTTAATTATTAATAAATCTATGGTTATTAAAACATTCATATCTAACCAGACATGATAAAAGCCACTCTTGAAAATCGTTTCATGTGATGAATATTTTAATAAATTGCGCGAGATTACTGTTAAAAAGACTGCCCTCGCACTACTACGACTTTAACCGCGTTGGAATAGGTACAGGTACAAGGGCCTACTGCAAAAAAAATATTATCACGATTTATTCGTTTTATTTTTCACGCCCCTTTGTAATCACATTTTACTTTTTGTTATTTTCACACAATACTATTTTAAAAAAATGTTGATATCGTTATTCGATTTTATTCCTGAATCCATTTATTTAGTTACATCACAATTTCGAAGTACTGCATCGAATTAAAAGTCCGGGTATAGAAGCATTTTTACTCAAAACGTGACTGTAGTATCGCGGCGATATTTAATGTTCTGTCAAGGTTCTGTCCTGTCTTTTTACTACTTTTAGAGAAATGTCACTGCAGAACATTAATAAAAATAAATACTTAACTTAAACTTAAACTAAAACTTAAAGTATAATATATGAAATGAAATGAAATACTTATAAATATTATATATATATATATATATATATATATATATATATATATATATATATAAATAACTTCGAAAACATGTTACATGATTTTTAGGAATAATTACTATTTTAGTAAAATCTTTGAAATAAGCCTTCGTTTTCACGTTGTAACTTCCGTGCTCTGTGTTCCGATCACTCGTTCTCGCGATATCTGATTAATTTAAATTCAACGGACCGCTTTGTGAGGACAATTTATAATTAAAGTCTTTTCTGAGGTCTTGAGGATCTACTTCTATGAATAGTTTTCATTTCAAGACAGATGTACAGGGTGGCGATTAGGTTATCACATTAAATTGTACAGCAGGTATTACAAGTTGTTATCAGTCCGTTAAAATAATAAAATAAATAATTATACTAAAATTAAGAAAATGCATTTTTCAAACAAAATAAATGGCGTTATTGGTAAAAGTAAATAATCCTTTATAATATTAGTTTACTGACCTGTAAAAGAGGAAACGCCGCGGTGCCAGCGTCGGTGGAGCATGCGCCGAGTGATTGGTCAGCTGATTACGTTTAAGGGGACTACAAGAGCTAAACGCGAGTTTTATAATGCGTTAAAGTATATGATTCACTGCAGTTAACACAGTCAGAAAAATATATGATATTCTTCAGGATATAATCTAGTTAAGTAGTGTGTTGAAAACATAATACAACAAATTTTAATTCATAGAAAAAAATCACAAAGATACCTCTAAAAAAATCTTTTAACGAATAAAAACCATATTAAAATACATACGATCATTCTGATTTTTTGACCAATTATTCAACAAGAAACATACTAACGAAATAGTGTTTTATTTTTTTAATCCAATCAATACATTTTCTGTAAATCGCGTATTATTATTACGCAATATAATACGTACGCATGTGTGCGTAAACGCCTGTGTACCGACAGTGCCGGCCAACGCCTGTTGCTATATGGACGTGTCGCTTTTCTCGCCGATTTATTTCGACTCGGAATTGTTTGTAGTTATTGTAAAGTTTCGTCTGTAAATTAATTATTATATTTATAAATTCATTTTTTATATCAATTTTCTATAAATAATCTTCTTTCTTGTAAATATAAAATACTTTAGGTTAAAATAGCGTAACTTGATTTCAATTTTATTTTATAAATATGGGAAATAAAGTGAAGCCAGTTAAAAGGACTAAAAAACGTTCATATAAATCAAACGCCGTACATATGAACGATGTTAAAAGGTAAGAATATTTTAGATTACTAAATTATTTCTAAAATATTATGACACATTATTGGAACCGTCTCAGTATTGAGCACTTTATTTTACTCGAATACGGTCAGTTATTTCATTACGATTCCTAAGTTCTATTAGCGTGTATAGTAGTGAATCGGATTGGCAACCGCCAGTGTCCTGGATCAAACCTAGGGTCTTATTTTGTCTTTTTGTCACTTCTAGTTTATTGAAAGTACTTTTATATTATATTTAGATATTTTTGTAAATATTTTGTTGAATAAAAAAAGAAACGTTATCATTTTTTTATAGGAGAAAGAAAGTCGAAAATGTCAACGCCGAAGTTATTTTCAATGAGTAAGTATCGACACATTATCTAGGCTATTATAAAGAATAAAACAAAGTAAGAAACATTTTGTTTCAAGACCGCGGTTTATTGATATGGGCAGTAATGTGCATGACAAAATATCTGATTGATCTGAAAATTCAGATGTTGCTTATTGTCATACATAACTAAGTAAGAGAATAGGTATGTACCTAACTATGAATGTTAGTTGCCTAATCTTTTATTTGTAGCTCAACAATTTTACGAAATGAATACAAAAAATTGGCCAAGTGCGAGTCAGACTCGCCCATGAAGGGTTCCGTAGTAACTATAATAATATAATATGTATATTTATTTGACGAATAAAAAAAACTTAAAAATTTCTTAAAACTAGCTTATTTACATTTTTACAACTACGCTAAATAACTTTGTTTTTCATAGTGTTTGTATGAATTACAAAGTTATATTTGCGGTTTTAGAAAATATGCTGTATCTCAAAAACTGCTGAATCGATTTCGTTCAAACCAATTTTGGTTGAAAGTTTACATTAAGATCTACAGACATATTTTTTTTTTTAATTTTTCACTCCATTATTATAGAAGTTAGAGGGGGGGACACACATTTTACCATTTTGGAAGCTTATATCTTTTAAACGATTGTTTTTATGAAAAAGCGGTCTTAGAAACCCTCATATCATTTTTAAAGACCTGTCCATAGATACCACACACACATAGGTTTCATGAAAAAAAATATTTTCATTTCTAGTTCCATGTATGGGGGACCCCCTTTATTTTAAATATTTTTTTATTTTTTTTACTTAAAATCGAAAAGCGGTTTACAGAATACATCTACCTACTAAGTTTCACATGTATAGTCTTAATAGTTTCGGAATAAAATGGCTGTGACATACGGACGGACGGACAGACGGACAGACAGACAGACAGACAGACGGACGGACAGACATATCGAAACTATAAGGGTTCCGTTTTTTGCCATTCAGCTACGGAACCCTAAAAAATGAAATCTAAAATGTACCAACTTCTGAACCACAGAACTAGAAAATTTAGAATTGACATTTTCACGCAGTTTTAAAATTGACATGGTCACTAAATCTGTCTTAAAACGGGATATTTACTACTATATTTTGGCACAAGTAATATACAGGGTGGCAGGGACATCGACGCACAAACGCTTACCAGGGATTCGGTACATGATTCTGGACCCCCTGCGTTGGAATTTTTCGTCGTTTTTTTTTTTTAAATTTTCAGGATTTTTCAGTATTTTTTTACTGAAAACTGTATAAAATCATTGTTAATTAAAATATAAAATTCACTTGTTTCACTTGAAACAGCAATGTAAATAAAATTCGAAAGAGCTACCTGATCAGCTGTTTTGCTAGGGTTAATTTGCGAGATTATTATTATATTATTATTTGTGGAATATTAACTAATCAGGTAGCCTTTTCGAGTTTGGTTTACATTACTGTTTGAAATAAGTGAATTTACTGTTTTGTTATTGCGTCGGATTTTTCGTAATTTTATGAAATTAAGAAAAAGCCGACGAAAACTATCAACGCAGGGGGGTCCAGAATCATGTACTGAATCCATGGTAAGCGGTTGCGCTTAGATGTCCCTGCCAGACATGACGAAACTATAAACAACAAATACAGGGTGTATTTGTTGTTTATAGTTTCGTCATGTCTGTCTGTCTGTCTGTCTGTTTCTGTCTGTCCGTCCGTCCGTCCGTCCGTCTTCCGATAAACCGCTTTCCGACTTTGAGAAAAAAATAATAAAAATACATGGAACCACCCCATACATGGAAGGTTCCCCATATATGGAACTAAAAACTGAAAATATTTCTTTACATGAAACCTATGCGTGTGTGATATCTATAGACAGGTCTTTAAAAAATGAGATTGAAGTTTCTAAAACCACTTTTTCATAAAGTAAATCGTTTCCAAAGTGGTAAAATGTGTCTCTCCCTCCCCCCCTCTAACTTCTATAATAATGGAGTGAAAAATCTAAAAAAATATATGTCTGTAGATATACACTTTCAACCAAAATCGGTTTGAACGAGATCGGGTTAGCAGTTTTTGTATTACAGCATATTTTCTAAAACCGCAAACATAACTTTGTGATTCATACAAACACTATGAAAAACAAAGTTATTTGGCGTAGTTGTAAAAGTGTAAATAAGCTAGTTTTAAGAAATTTGTAAGGTCTTTTTTTGTCAAATTAATATACATGTTATATTATATTATTATAGTTACTACGGAACCCTTCATGGGTGAGTCTGACTTGCACTTGGCCAATTTTTTTCAGTTGTTTCACAATCGAAACTCGAAACAAATAACAAACATGGTAAATAATGTCCCGCTTTAATTTGTAATGAATTTCATTACCACAAACTTTTTGTTTTTAGATTGGAAACTGTGGCATCACAGAATGATCACGGTCGTGAAGTTATTGATAAAAGTACATATTCATCTGAACAAGTATTAGAAGAAACCTTTAATACACAGGTAATATTCAAAACTTCAACCGCACGTTACAGTAACATAATTTTGCGAGTTGTGTAGAATTAGTTTTATAAATAAAAATGGTATAATTCAATTTTAGGTGGCTAGTGCTACTGAAGAAAGTCATTGTGATGTCCAACCTGAAAACCAAGAAACTGATGGGTTAAATTATAGTGCAGAAGTTCGAGAATTAAATCGTTAAAGAATTCCGTGAAAACATACTTATTTAAAATTATTTTAAGTTAAAACAATGTTTTATGGTATAAAAAAATTATTCATTTATTTTTACAGACGGAAAACTCCTAAAAAGAACATACAAATTGGACGCAGGATTATTAATGTTTCCTATTTTTTTTAAAGCTGTGTGAGATCTCAAATCACGGACCATTAGACTGCGGGCTATCTTCTCTTGAGTTAGTTGGTGAAAAGCTTCACGGCTTATCTTCCAAATTTACTTTTTTATGTAAAATGTGTAAACAACAATTTGTTATCATTAACGACAATGATAATTGTTTATCAATAAATACATGTGCTGTAGCTGGTGCAATTTCTATTGGTTGTGGTCATTCTCAGCTACAAGAATTTTCATCAGCCATGAATTTGCCAATGATTTCCCAAAAAACATACCAAAAGAACCACAAATTACTGTCGGAAAACTGGCAGCAACTGGCACAACAGTCCATGGATCAAGCAGCTGAGGAAGAGAAAATTATGGCTATAGCAGAAGGCAGGGTCACAAAGAATGGTACGCCTATCATAGATGTGATAGCAGATGGTGTGTACGGTAAAAGGTCTTACAAAAAAATTATTCAGCTTTATCCGGCGCTGCTGCAATCATAGGTAGAAAAACAGGCAAACTTTTATATTTGGGAGTCCGAAATAAATATTGCTACCATTGTGATCGTGCCGAAAAGAAAAAAACAACAGTGCCTGAACATTATATGTTTGAAAAACTATTCCGGTCCGTCCACAGGAATGGAGAGCGAAATTATAGTGGAAGGTTTTAAGCAGTCATTAGCTACCCACGGTTTGATTTACGGACGACTAATATCTGATGGTGACTCAAGTACTTATTTCAAAATTTTGCAGGCAAGACCTTACCTTGATATTACCGTCGAAAAAGTAGAATGCAGAAATCATTTACTGAGGAATTTTTGTAACAAAATGATGACATTGCAAACTGAAACCAAATATTTAAAAAATCACAGAAAATTATTGACCATATCGCGAGTTTTGAGCATGAGATCCTGCATAACCAAAGCAATACAAAAAAATAAAAATGATCCCTGCCCAGAAGAGCAAAAATTATTTGAGGACATTTTACAAGCACATCATCACGCTTTTGGAAACCACCTTGAATGCAAAACACATTTCTGCAAAAAAACGGGTGATTTGAAGCAAAATGATGTTCCAAGTGACTTTCAGCTAAGTTCTCTGTGGCAGAGAATTAGTATAATGATACAAATTATTGCTGGCCATGCTCGAAGTTTACTTCATGACGTGGACAGTAACGTTGTAGAACGCTATCATAGCATCATAGCAAAATATGTAGGAGGAAAAAGAGTTAATTTTTCCCTCAAAAACTCATATCAGACGCGATGCATTGCGTCAGCAGTGTCGTTCAATGAAGAAAATGCACTTTCGAAGCTTTATAAAAAAATTACCAATAAGAGCCTAAGAGGCAAACTGAAACTGTGGGAAGAAAGAAAGAAGAAACAAAAACTCCTTAGTAAAAGATATATAAAAAGAAAAAGAAGGCTTGTTTTCAGTAAAAAACAAGACGATAAGGATTATGGCCAGTCCTGTGAAAAGCCCGATATGCCGGTAGAAATACTGGATAAACTGAAAAACGAGTTTATGAAAAAAATTAAAAAGTCTGATTTGGAACGAGCAACAATTGAAAGAAAAACTGTTTTACAAAGTGATAGTGGAGTATGGCTAGAGATGTGAAGATCGTTATTGACTGCATCCAATTTCGGCAGAGTTATAAAAAGGCGTATTAATACACCATGTGCTAATTTAGTCAAAGATATTCTTTATCGGAACAAAATTGACCACGTGGAATCTATTAGACATGGCCAATTGAATGAAAAAATCGCACTTGCACAATTGGCTGTACAAGAGCGCAAAACGATTAGACCCTGTGGTTTATTTATAGACCAAGAACTATGTTTCTTGGGTGCAACGCCTGATGGATTAATTGGAGTAAATACTGTTGTAGAAGTAAAGTGTCTTTTGACAGCCCACAAAATGGGCCTAGCAGCAGCAATTGAAAATAAAAAAGTAAACTTCTAGCAAAAAACAAAAACTAGTGAACTAGCCATCAACAAAAAACATGCTTGGTATTACCGAGTTCAAGGACAGCTACACGTAACCCAAAAAAAAATTGTTTGTTTGCCGTATGGGAGAATGAAAAAGAAAAGCTGAAGACGGAAATCATTCAAAGAGATGATACATTTTGGGAAAGAGAAATGAAAGAAAAATTGAAAAAGTTCTATTCAGACTGTATTTTACCTGAGATACTTGATCCCCGAATTTCAAGAAATATGAAAATTCGTGAACCATACGTAAAAAATAGAGATGAAAATACAGATAGAGATAAAAGTGACAAAAAAGACAAAAGCGAAATGGAATGAAAGCAAACTGTTCCGGTGCAGCAGTTTGTTTTTTCTCTGCACGAGCACATACAAGGCAGTATTTGTTTTGGATGCCTAAAAACAAAACTTGTTGTAGTAGAAAACTAAATTTTGAAGATTTGTGACTTGAGTAATTTTTTTACAAAATTTTTGTATTAACATTGCGCTCCGTATGCGTAAATACGTCAAAAAATCACAAAATAAAATTATAATAATTAGCTTGTTTAATTTTTATGTATCCTTCCTGTTCGTTCACCTGTCCATCCATCCACCCAGTCCGTATCCCACCCTTTTATTCGTCTCTCCTCGCATCCGTAGGTATGTTCACTTCACACGCTGTATTCTTATAAACCGTATATTGCGAAAATAAAAATGACGAAAATAAACTGCTATTTTATACAAAAAGTTTATTCACTTGGAAAAAAATAATTGAAACAGCTGGTTTTATTGCGATTTCAGAGCTGGTGCCATAGTAAAACTTGTTCATAATTATGAGTACAATAACCTCCTTTGGCATTACTTAAACTCTTTTGTAACACCTGTATATTATTTTTCTTCAGAATCCACCATCAAACTTTTTGGATGTTTTTTTTTTCATTATATTATTCTTGATTCTGAAATAAAATATCTATAGGAATAAAAATTATTGATTTTAACCGACTTCAAAAAAAAAGGCGGAGGTTCTCAATTCGTCTTGAACTTTTTTTTTATGTATGTTACCTCATAACTCGGAGACGGCTGGACCGATTTGAAAAATTCTTTTTGCGTTTGAAAGGGTATACGTTCTACTTGGTCCCATTGTTACGAAATCATGATCTGATGTTGGGATCCTGGAGAAATCGAGGGAACTCTTCAAATATTATAGGCACACCTATAGCGTTTTGGGTATTTCTTATAGTACCTTGAGCAGTTGCTTTTGAAAATTACCATTTGCGGAAGTTGAACTGATGATGAAGACCACAGATGGCCACTGAAACTACTCAATAATAAGTATTTCGTGGATTGCGATTCGATTACTTGAATACGGATGTTAAGCACTTTATACTCATCACAATGAATATGGTGATGTAGAGCTGATGGTGATGTACCAGGTGAACTCCTCAAAAATTAACAGCTCTGCACCAGGAAAAGCAATATTTTGTAAAAGGTGATAAGTAGTTGACATTTTGGCTTTTGTAACTACATAAATTACAAACAGTCCCACTAAAAAGCGTGAAAAAAAATTTTAGCAAAAAAATAGAACCGACTTCCATATAAAAACACTACAAAGGCAAAAATAACTTTAATTTCGGAAGGCGGTGTCAAAAATATAAAAGAAACTACAAAACAAATGACACCGACTACCGAAATTAAAGTTATTTTTGCCTTTGTAGTGTTTTATATGGAAGTCGGTTCTATTTTTTTGCTAAAAATTTTTTTGATAACCTAATGAATTAAATAAAAAATAAGAGAACAAAACTATGCACATATTTTAAAATAATAACAACACGAAAATATGTAAATATCTATAAATACATAATATTTAATAAATAAGACAACAAAAAGCTATACCGCGAATGAGATTCGATCTTGGTGATCGCCGCGGAAACGCGCTGCGAAACCCGAACGGTGACACACTGGACCGCTCGAGCTCTGTAAACCAGTCGCGAAATTACGATGTTAAATGTAATGAAAAACACGCATCGACGAAATTCGCGCAGTGCACCCCGCAGTAGGCGGGACTACTCGTGTCCCACTTCATCTGCTTCACCCCCTCAAATGAGGGGGTGCGCGGGGCATTCTCTGTGATGTGTCTGTGAGTGCGCCCGATTGAGCAAGGTCAACGGGATTATAATGCGTCTTAAGCAATAAATGATGTTGTGAAATATTAAAATGGGAAAAAGGTCCCACTGCTATAATATTGTTTATTATTTAATTATTTTAATTGTTTACGATAAAATACCCAATATAGGGTACGTGGTTTCAATTAATGTGATAACCTAATCGCCACGCTGTATAATTGGCTTGTTAATGTAAAAACGTAGAGCAAACTGACATTTTGATGTGAGTGGGCACACAACACAATAGCCTAATAGCTGAGGTGTCAGACTTGTGATTGATAGGTCGCAGGTTCGACCCAGTACACTATTGCCGTGAACCCACTCAAAACACAAGCATATTTAGCTTAGTTGGAGGGGTTAACAAGACTGCTAGTAATGCGAATTCTATCTCTTAGATATCTTTAAAAAAAGAATTTCATTGTATTTACTCGGGTCCATTTACTTATAAATCATGAGGGCCGCCTATGGCTTAGGCCCCTATTTTGCCTCAAAAGCCCACGTATGTGAAACTATGATTTCAACTCACGTACTTACCCGAAAAGTAAAACCAATTTTCAGAAACTTAGCAAATAGTAAACAATTTCTCGCAGTTTTTCTGTTTCCATGCTTCTCAACATTTTTGTGGAGAATTCCAGTGCTGTCAGTCGACCATTTGTTAGTTAATACTTAACACAAAAAATATAAAACACGTATTTAGGTATAAAATAATAAAAATATGACAAGGGTTAGAGATGATCAGCTTCAATTACCAAATAGGCTTGTAAGAATGTCTGTGAAATATTTTTCTCTCACAGTTTTGTCAATTTCTTGGAAGAGTTTATTTATATTGAAGTTCTATTGTCTACAAGTTTTCATAATAATTAACATACCCTCCTACGTTTTAAAAGGATTTCTTGAGTAAATGAAAACATGGTTTTATGACGCAGCAATGAAGATGTGTGATATGGTAGAGTTAGCTAAAATCATTTAATTAATAAATAAGATCTAAGAATTTGCGTTTTTAGAAAACCATTTTGTTTTTCCTTTGTCAAAAAAACCTCACCATTTTTTATTTATACATCCATCTATATATTGACCTACTACAAATGAATAGAATTTAAGTATTTGTCCGTAATTCAAAAACAGTGTTGTTTGTTAAACACTAACTTTATAAAAAAAATATTTTTTTATAATTATCTGGTCTCATTACTTGAATGGCTGATTTTAATAGGACTTACACTGGACAATAGAAGAGGTTTCGGGGCACATACATACAACGTGTAACGGAAACCCCATATATATCCAAAAGGACTGAAGACAACATCTGGTATGGAGTCTCTATGCAAAGTTTTAGCTCAAAATAAGTGACTCACAGAATTGAACCCAAATTATTGGTTTCGTATATTTCTTGAATACCAGTAATAACAAACGTGTCACAGCACTATGAGGGTCATCACTTTCCACGTCACTTGCCAATAAAACGATAATTCTCTTCGTTCTTCTTAATTTAAAAAATTCGGTCTCTGGTATCAATGTATTGAAATTTCTAATATGCTCCACACATGTACACATAGGATTAGAAAACCCTTGCCATATCGTTTGTTATCATCCAAAGAAGCCGTGCACTTGGTATGTATATACCCTTTAAATTGCACGTTGTATAGTTTACCCTGGTAATCAGAAGGAAAAAAAATGTAGTCTTGGGTACAGTTATTTTAATAAGCTAGTGTTTTATATGCAAAAGATAATAATAAATATGAAAATAACGTAATTATATTTGAGACAACTACATGACGACCGCGTATACAAACATATAATATTTATCGTATAAAGCGGTTTCGTTTTTAGCATACACCATCCATCTTGGACATTATCTCGGGTTTATTTCTCAATGGTAGGCTCGAGACAGAGGGATTTCACGTTTTGATATCTACATTTATAAAGAAATAATAAAGCATTTATTTTCAGATTATATGGACAGTATATAGGACATAATTATAGTAGTAGTATGTATAAGTATTGTAGTATCTTATTAAAGAAAATTATTTCACACGAAGTGACGACGTCGTGTTGTGCTGCGTGCTGTCCCGTAGCCTTCCGCAGTATCGCCAATAAACGACCCCCTTTGGCCAAATTACTTTAGTTAATATAATAATTCTTGCATTTATCAATAACATGACTGAAGATGGATCTACCTAAAACCTACAGACCTAAAAACGTAGATAAAGTAATAATTAAATAATGCGACAACAGCGGCAATAGCAAAATATCACGTGGTACCAAAAATGTTGAACCCTTCACAACCATTATCATCACTCATAGAAATGTTTGCCCAGAGGCTCATAGCCCAGCAAATCTAGATATTTTAAAACCAATACATAAGAATGGATTTACCCCGGGGAAAAATAATAGTCTTCCTTTATTAAATTTTTCATAGCAGTGTTGGTAAACAAAATTTGGTTACATATATGCTATGACTTTCAAAAATTTAATAATAAGATAAAAAACTAGTAACTAAAACTACAAAAAATATGGTATCAGGACATTTTTAATTATGTGGGAACAATGATGTTAACATTTATTTACAAATTATTTTTAAGCGACTACCCCGAAGCGTTTATAATAATAATAATTTAGCCTATTACGTTTCCACTGCAGGGACACAGGCCTTGGGCGGAGCACCACTGTGTCCTCGTGGAGGCTATCGACGGCGGCGACCTCACGCGCCCGGCCTTGGTTCAGACCATAGTGCGGAGTGAGAGAGGGAATGGGATGCAGTCGCCTCCTTTTGCGAAGCAGTCATGCTAGTGAAGGAGGAGGCCGAACGTGCGAGGGTGAGGCAACTCTCTTCCTCACGCCCCAGCCGCCGCGGTAGACGCCCTGGGCGTCGGGGATAGTGGGCCGATCTCCGGCCACCGTAGGCGCGGGCTTGCGGACGGTGAGCAAGGGTAGCTCACCGTCCGTTAAGGAACAGGCCCGGGTCGGCGAGCGGCGGCAGCTCAAGGAGCAGTCAGCATTAGTGACAGGACCTCATAAGGCCATTGCCCGCCGGGGTTGCGGGAATGTTCTAACAAGATACCGCGGCCCCGGTACTTAAGGGCAGCTGAAGGAACAGGATGGGTTTTTAGTCAGTAGAAGTCTGACACACCCTTCCGCTTGACCCAGAGCGGGAGAAGTCATTCGATGATTTTCCCACCAAACAAAAAAGGGACACAGGCCTCCTCTCTATGAGAGGGAATGGGCCATAATCCAGCACGCGGGTCCAGTGCAGGTTGGTGGATGACGCATGTCTTCGAACTTTTGCTCCTAGGACATACCGGTGCGGTGTCCTCACGATGTTTTACTTCACCGATTTAAGAGCAGTGGTGATGAAATAAATTACACAAAGACACCGAAAATATCAACCCGGCCGTGTCACCCGAAATCAAATGCGTAAAGCTTTGGTTTCCTAGGATAGCGGTGCCGTCAAATAGCGGCCGTAATACAGCGGTGAATGACGTCACTAGAACGTTGTCTATGTAAACAAAATGGCGCGGTTTCCTAGAGAGCGGTAACTGACACCGTAACGTCAAAAAGCGGTGCCGCCATTTGCATGACGGCCGTCTTGTCGGTGTCAGATGGTTTCGTGAACGTTTCCAAAGAGAATGTAATATACTAGATAGCGATGAAGCAGACAGTGTGTTAAAACGGCCGTGGAACTTTCCACATGTCGTCACCGTAAAGACGGCCGCCTTTTTGCGTCCGTAATATTACGGCCGCTATATGACGGCACCGCTTTCCTAGGAAAACAAAGCTTAAGTATTTATTTATTAAATGACACATCAACAACTTATTCACTAGATCGATTACATAATATAAAATTGTTACAAATAGGAATACTCTGTAGTGAATTCATCACTTATAGGTGTGCACAGCACTAGCATAAGCAATAAAAAAAAATTAAGCAAATTGAGATCACGATTTGATTAATTTAAAAAATATACATTCAAATTAATTATTTAAACATAACAATGGAATGTCAACCACTTAAATTAAAATACAATAAATACGTATATCTCAGAACATAATGCCAATGAAAAATATAAACGACATTTTTTTTATTATGCTTACAAATTAAATTAAGTATTCAAATTTACCAAAAATAAGTTACTGCAGCCTTTATTGATAACCCCGCTTAAACTGGTTACTGAAATCCCGAAATACATATAACAAAAAGTAGCTGTTAGAATTTATTTTGACTGAATCTAATTTATTTTCAGCTTAGAGACACATACAAATCGTAGTTTTTTGTTGGCTGTAAATTACGTCATTTAGTTCCTCCGCGCTCTGGCCGCTTTTACACCGTCTTGAAACAGAGGCACTGTTGAGATCTACGAAATATTGGATATAGGATTATAAATGCTTAGGAATTAATCAGCAAGCGGCTAAGCGTAAAATAGCAGGATTTTGTTAGAATTTCCTATTATAATCGGCCCCCATTTCTTAGCAAAGCAAATTTATTTATATCAATAAATGCGTTTAAATCCTTCCGGCTCAGAATAGGGAATCCGTTGGATCATATTACGTTTATAATATCCACCTAAAGCCAACAAAACTGGTAAGTATATAATTATAATTATTATTATAATTATATTAATTATTATTTATTATAATTAATTTATAATTATAAAAGTACAAAATACTCTTTTTATGTACACCTTGTTTGGTCTTGTGGTCTTAAACGCAATCGCTGAGCAATAGGTCTGGTTTGAATTCCGGGTCGGGCTAATAGTGCTATTGGGTTTTTCTATTAGTAGCCCAGAGTTGAGAAGTTGGCGGTGTGATACTCTCGTGCCACGGAAAGTACGTGAGGCTGTAGGTTCTGCGTCTGATCTCTCTCCGGTCGTGTCGGGTTGCCGTCCCATCGAACCATATGCAAATAATTCCTTTGTCGTTAGCTACTTAACTATTAATTACACTAGTTTACAAATTAAAATAAATTTCATGTCCTTCCAGTGAATTTCACATCGTTTTATTTAGTGACAGAAACTAAATGCAAACATATATTTGTTTTATTTTTATTACGTCAAAGAATGAAGTTATCAACACATTTTATTTTAAGACTACCCACAAGTTGGTTCTGAAATCATTCTAAAGTTTTGCTGCATTGTAGTGTTCAGTTAAATAAATATTTGTTTTTAAAATGTCAAAAAGGTCGTGTAAAGCACATCCTGACCGTTTTTGTTACGTTTGTGGTGAACTTATTATATCTAACAAAGGATATCCTATAACGGAATCTCCTAAAGAAGCATATTTTTGTTATTTCAAAATTTCGGTCTCTCACCAGGACAAAAAATGGGTTCCTCACGTTTTTTGTGAAAGATGTAGGAAAACACTAAGCTCCTAGGGTTGCAGGTGCAAAAAGATTTTTGAATTTTAATATGCCAATGATATGGAGGGAGCCATCCAACCACGAAAATGACTGTTACTTCTGTCTCACTAAGACATTTGGTTTTAATCGGAAGAACAAAGATAAAATTATATATGCAGATGTTCCTTCGGTTACTAATGGGTGTCAGCATGTCTCTGAAAATTCAATTCCTTCATTCGCACCTCGATTTTTTCCCTGAAAATCCCGGAGAAGTCAGTGACGAACACGGAGAGCGTTTTCATCAGGATTTGAAATTTTTCGAACAAAATTATCAAGGATACTGGGACCAAGCCATGTTAGGTGATTATTGCTGGTCTGTTATAAGAGAAACAGACACAAATAAATACAAGAGAAAAGCTAAGGCAATTCATTTTTTTTTTTTTTTATATATATTTTTGTGGGCCTTTTTTTGTAAGTCAAAAATAATAAATATTTAGGAAATATGACGTGTTGGATTTTTTTCATATTTTTTTTTTAAACTCAGTATATCTCAAGTGATAAAAAAAAACACTTTTAATTTCAAGGACAAAAACCGTGTAAACTAGTGTTATAATATAATTATTTTCCTTTAACATATTATGTTACAAGAAAATATACTATAGTATACTATAGTATAGTAGTCCGGGCACGCCGCAATTGCGGCGGTAAGACCCCTCTTTGAGGAGTGGCTAGATCGGCGTCACGGCGTCCTGACCTACCGCATGACGCAGGTCCTCACCGGACACGGAAGTTTCGGGAGGTACCTGTGTCTGATGGGAAAGGAGGAAACGCCTGGGTGTCACCACTGCGAGGGTCGCCCTGAGGACACCGTAGAGCACACGGTGAAAGACTGCCCCGCTTGGGCAGAGCACCGACGTGTCCTCACGGCGGCGATAGGCGGAGACCTCTCGCGCCCGGCATTGGTCGAGGCCATGCTGCGGGGCGAGAGGGAGTGGGAAGCGGTCGCCTCCTTCTGCGAAGCAATCATGCTATCGAAGGAGGAGGCGCGCCGCGTGAGGGAGAGGATGGCGTCCTCCCTCCAGCCCAGCCGCAGTGGTAGACGCCCACGGCGTTGGACGTCGGCCGACGATCTCCGGCCACCGTAGGCGCTGGCATGCGGACAGCGAGTAAAGGGCAACTCGCTGTCCGACCATGGACCATGCCCGGGTCGACGGCGCGTTGTGTTCCACGCGCGCCTCAAAGAGCGTCAGCAACATGACGAGGCCCCCTCTGCAGAGGGCCGAAGCCTGCCGGGGTCGTGGGACTTATCCCATTACCGTGACCCCGGTACGTAAAGGGTTATTGAAGGAACACCGTGGATTTTAGTCAGTAAAAGTCTGACAGTCCCTCCCACCCTGCCCGGGGTGGGAGGACTTATTTGATGATTTTACCAAGTTAAAAAAAAAAAAAAAGTATAGTAGTCTAATTCTTTTGTAATGTTTTTGATTATAATGTATATAGCTTATAAGATGTATAATATTGTGTACTTTATTATTGAAATGGGTTCGAACCCTACCCATTACACTAGTGCCGTGAACTCACTCCAGACACAAGCATATTGTTACGACCTGGGGTTTAGGATAGAAATAATTAACGCCAATTAAACCAAAATTAACACTAATTAAATAAACACAAAACAAAAATTAACACAGTTATTCATACTACAATACTTGCCACTTAACACTTAAATCGCACTGAAATTCACTTGTATAGCTTCGATTATATCTTCTAATAACACTGACTCTCCGCGTTCCTCTGCGATCTATTTATACCCCGGTCTATGAGTTCTAGAACATTCTTGTAAAATTGACTCACTGCCTATACTGCCAAGAATGTTCCAGAAGCTAATTGAGATACTCAGTACTGCTACTCGCCGCCAGATGGCGTTAGTGTCTCGAACGTATTAGAAGTCGGTCGAAGTTTTTCGATATACTCAGTACTGCTACTCGCCGCCAGGTGGCAGTAGTGTCTCGAACATTCTAGATGTCGGTTGCAGTTTCTCGACGTACTTAGCTAAGCGACTGGCGTAACAATATATTTAGCTTAGATAGAGAGGCTAACAAGATTGCTAATAATGAAAATTATACCCAATTTGCAAGTTCACTTATAAAAAAAGATTAAATAATACTTCTTTTTATATTCGTCTATAATCTGTCCCAATACGTTACATGGTGGTGTGATATGAGTCTACACATCAAAATGGACCACTTTTTCACACAGTCCGCGTAGTGTCGAACACAATATTTCAACTGTCAATATACATTTGTCGGTACGGACGTGTATATCGCTATATTTGACATCCAACTATTAATTCTAGCGAATGATTACCGCCGTAATATTGCTTTTTTTTTTCGTTTTTTCGCGCCCTTTTCACATTTTTTTTATCATTCCGTTAGTGATTGCACTTTATCAAATACGATTTTATTTGTAAAAGAACTTTCTGTGGATTTTGTAGAGTTAAGCAAAATGCGAGCGTGTCTAGTTTCTTTATTTTCTAAGGGCTTCTAAGTGAATCAATCCCTCAGAAGCTTTTTGTCGTAATAAAATCTTGAAACCAACTTGACATATTAGATTTTTGATTGAATAATACAGACGCTAGCAAATAAAATTGCGAGCTTATACATAAAACAGGATGGTTCTAAAAACATATATTTCAGAACATTGATGACTTAATGTAGACAAATTAAACTACTCCTAGGTCTTATCATGCGATGTTTTGTAAAAAAAACTCGTTTAAACTGCCTTTAACTACGAATTATTTTTAATTCTTACCTGGCTAGTGTAAGGACATGGTTGTTCAAGATATAACTGAAAAACCGTACACAAGACATTATTATTCAGTTGGTTGGTTACCATTTATAACCGACTTAAAAAAAAGGAGGAGGTTCTCAGTTTGCCTTGAACTTTTTTTTTATGTATGTTACCCCATATCTCGAAGACGGCTGGACCGATTTAGAAAACTCTTTTTTAGTTTAAAATGCGGTGTGAAAATAAAAAAAGAAAATACAAAACCAATAACACCGACTACCGAAATTAAAGTTTGGTTGGCTTTGTAGTGTTTTGATATGGAAGTCGGTTTTATTTTTCAACCGACGACAAAAAAGGAGGAGGTTATCAATTCGACGCGTATATATTTTTTTTTATGTATGATCACCGATTACTCGAAGACGGCTGAACCGATTTGGAAAATTCTTGTTTTTTTTTAAAGGGTATACTTTGAAATTGGTCTCATTGCCACCAAGTCAAGATCTGATGATGGGATCCTGGAGAAATCGAGGGAACTCTTCAAATATTATAGGCACACCTATAGTGATTTGGGTATTTTTTATAGTAAATTGTGTAGTTGCATTCGAAAAGCACCATTTGTGAAGTGAACCTGATGATGAAGACCACAGATGGCCACTGGAACTACTCAATATATAAGTAGGAATAATAAGTATTTCATGGGACCCCTGATCGTATCGGCCGCCCGATACAGACCCTCCAAAATTTCTCGGGTTCGTCGCCCGCGTAACGTCCTAGACGAGCCCGACGACCCCACCACCATCCGACAAGAGAGCAGTAGGGAAACTAGCACTCTTAGAAGACACACACACAAAACGCGTTCCGTATTCCGGCCTCGCCGACGAGGCCCATCGCGACGTCCGCGTACTTATAATGGAAATCCTACCCGACCTTTGCCAACCGAGCCAGCCCGCGATGCTGAGCCAGTAGCAATAAATACTCCCTTAAATACGACCCAGCCTCCCAAAATGCCCCCGCTATGCCGAGGCCCGTACTCCACAGGGAGTGCCCTTAGCGTGCGGTCATTAGATGTAAGCGTATTTTAGTTTGTAAGCACTGGCTGGGGGCCTTTAATTTATTAGAGGTCACCACAGGACAGACCGGTTAAGTAGACGCACGGCCTTAGTGAGCTGATCTACTAGTGGCCCTACCTAAAAAAAAAAAAAAAAAAAATTCATGGGTTCTGCTTCGATTACGTGAATATGGTTATTAAGCACAATATGCTCGTCACAATGCATATGGTGAAGTGAAGCTGATGGTGAAGTAACACGAGAACTCCTCAACAAGTAACAGCCCTGCATTGGGAAAAGCAATATTTTGTAAAAGGTTATAAGTAGTTGAGATTTAGGCTTTTGCAACTAGGTAAATTATAAATCGACCAACTGAAAAGAGTGAAATAAAAACTTTTTACCCAAAAAGTCGGTTTAATTTTTTGGGAAAACGTTTTTTGTTTAAAAGTTTTTTGTTTAAAAGTTTTTTAACATATCGAGATTCCTCCATGCACTTTAAACTGTTGGTCCTGACTGACATTTGTACATATTTGACAGTCGTTACGGGCAGTCAGAAGTCAGAAAATCAGACACCAGTCTTATCAAGAGGTAATAATATGCTACCCAGCTACTGGGTTGTGGAGGTCAATTAGACATTCGCTCAATGTAAGAGACTACTAATTAGCTGTATCGGGTTAGACTAGAACCCAACCCCTACATCGCCGGGAAAAGGCCAAACAGATTAGATACATGAAATGAAATTAAATATTTATTTTTTGTAAATCTTCTATATAATAAAAATAAATTAATAGTTTGAAAAATACTCGAAAGACACGCTTTTATAAATGCACGTAGAATCAGAAAAATTCTATAGGTTTGTTTTAACCTTGAAACCTGATCGTGTTCAAAGTCCATTACGTGGCCTTTCTCACAAGTGCAAACACGACTGTGATACGATATTCCATCATTGAATGCCAGTGCCTATCTTCCAGCTTCATCATCAGACCTTGAAACCTAATCGTGGTCAAAGTTCTTTACAAGACTTTTCTAAGAAATCCAAAACAGCTATGATACGACTTTCCATCATGAAGTTTCAGTTCATATCTTCCGGCTCCATCATCAGATCAGTACGACGGTACCATATTATTGTATTGTCATCAGAACTACATACAGCTGCCAATTTTCATTACGCTACGACCCTTGGAAGATGGTTAAATTAGTTACCTTAGATTCCATTACATAGTTAGTTACATACAGGTCGACCTAATAAAAGCGTGTTAATGAATTGCTAAATGTGTTGCTAAGCGCAAAACACGAAAACGGCTGGACAGATTTGGCTGATTCTTTTTTTGTTGTGTTTAGTTTTGTCAGGAGAAGGTACTTATAAAAAAAAATAAAAAAGTAGGCAAGGTTTCAAGGGTAGGGGTAGGGTATTTGTAGAGTAGGGTAAGGGTAGTGTAGGGTTTGGGTAGGGTAGGGGTAGACTAAGGTATGGGTAGGGTATCGGTAGGATAGGGGTAGTGGTATCGGTTGGGTAGGGGTAGGATACCACGCGAACGAAGTCGTGGCGGGTCAGCTAGTTGGTTATAAATAACACTTTTACATGTCATTTTTTGTGTTTTAAGTTAAGTTAGATGAGGCTGGTGTTTCCTAACTGACTACTCTGAGAAGAATCACCGAAACAAACTCAAAGGTCAATGTCTCGTTTAAAGTCCATACAATTCGTAATTGTCAAACCATATGAGAGGCATGAAGGTTCATGTCTGTTGTGTCTTTTGAGGAAAGGAGCACGCAGATTTGTGCGGACCTGTCCAGACAGTGCAAGCATTTGTCAATTATCGTGTAGCTCAACTTCGAACTTAAGGAGCTCAACGATCTGACGAACAATACCAAAGTAAGGACAAAACATAACTGTAATCTATTGAATACAGCTAGGCATCGTTAATTCCCACATCTCTCATTAAGGAAAAGCGTTTACTGAAAGCTTTCCGATATGTTGTTACACGATAGACGACAGGGATTTGTACTATGCAGTTAAGCGCTTTCTACATTGAAACATATGATTGCAACATATTAAGTGTTCAGGAAAACACCGAGATTATAATCATTTCACAATAGAACAAGGTACAATTTAAATCATATTATTTATCCTACACTTAACCAAAGCAGTCCTGCAGTACACCAGTTTAGTAGAGGGTAAACATATATTTTGATCTCTTTAAGAATAATTTATATCAGCAGAGATACTCTAGAATTAACCTCTAGTAATTTGATTTTTAGAACGTTTTCATGTTATACTAATTAAAATATGTGTATTTGGGGTAAAAACTTGTATTGTTTTTTATCCCCATTGAAATATGCGTGTGTCCCGAACCCACTGAAATATACCTTGATTTACAGGTGTTGGATAATACAAAAGGCCTACCATTGAAATAGTTTAAGGAAAATTATCACGACCTATCAGTTAAGTTGCACTTTAAAATTTTCCAAGGAACTGTAGCGTGTGTTTGAAACGCATTACCGACTATAATAAAGCGTGGTAATGCGTTTCAAACACACGCTACATCAGCCCCCCCGGAGACCATTAGGGTCGAAAATAATCGGGAAAACGTACTTGGCGACCAGACCGCGTTCTGTGCGTTATAGTCGGAGTCGCCGTTGCTTGAGCCTCTTCTTCTGATACAGAGTCACTAAGCAAGTACGCGGGCTTCAGTCGGTCTATACTCACAGTTGCAGTTTTTCCTTTCATGTCATAGCCACAGAACAAATTCTCAAATATCATAATTTATGAAGTACTTCGAGCGGTCCTGTGCACGAAACATTGAACGAACCGTGTTTTTGTTAAGTAACGTTCAGCCAATCGATTTGCAATCAGAGTGTGGTATGTTTTATTTATTTATTCATAAAGGCTCGCTTTTATAGTACATTAATTTACAAAAAATCTGACTACCCCTGACTTTTTATATATGTACTCCTGAATAAAAGTCACTTCTAGAATAAATTACAAGCTATTAGGTGCTATAGGCCTTACCGTAATTTATAGATAAAATATGCACCCTCTTTACTATCTAAGGCACATTTCTATATCCCAACACGACTGCAACATTAACAGTTAAAACCGCAGCTTTATCTCTGCACTGCAGATAATGAAATACGTACCTAAAATAACGTAGCATTTTAGTTAAAAGCCATCACGATTCCGAGTTAATTCTAATTAAAAGCAAGGGACATTGACAGCGTACAGTCCAGTTAATCCATTTAACAGCCAAGCCAATTTTATTTTATTTTTCTTTTTCTTTTATTCTATTTTATTTTATTCAAGAGTAACAACAAACTTTATAATTTAGCAACAGTCACATTCTTGTTGCCAAACGTAAATATTAGTATCACTAAGAATAAAAAAATACTTGCGGAAATGGTGTTTAAGTGGCAATCTACATAATGTTAATTTGATTTTGATATTTAATTTATGCTTATAATAAAAGACGACAAGTAGCATGTTTCAGATGAGAAGCCTATAATCTAGCTTTAGAAATAGGTCTAAAAGCTTCTCTTAGACAGGTCTACTACTTGTACGGATTCTTATAAATTCTTTTTGGGTTGCTTAAATCTTAATTCTCTAGAAGTAAGACGGACGTGCCATTAGATGACATCAGATGACGTAAATTTTAATAACCTTGGGGGTATTATTGATTTACCTGAGCCGCATAATTAAATCTGCTAGGTATCTATTTGCCACAGACAATAACTATCGTAATAGGAAACACTAGTACTGACTTTTTCAAGTCACCTACTATTGCACACTCTAAATTGTCCATTCTTGGACTGGAAATTTAGTCGCTATTAATGCTCTCCTGAACTCCTGAAAATTAATTAAACATGAATATTACTAGATATTATCACAATTTTTGATTTTCTGTGAAAAGAATACTATGTAAAATAATTTATTAATGTTAAATAGGATAACTGTAACGGCAGTTTTACCTAGGTATTGAAAATAAATAAATCGTTGTTTTCACAAACCAATTTTAAAGTACACGACTTTAAAAATAGTAGATATAATAAATAAATCTTTACCACAGCCTCCTCCTCTGATAAATGTAATTAAAAGGATTTGGGTCGATTTCAACTTTGATAAACAATACTTCACAATGAATGAAACGGACTTTTAAACAAAGGAATTTTACCATTAGTGTCCCCAATCAAACCCCTTTCCCCATTGATATCAATGCTCTTAGAGCGACGCATTGTGACGGGATATCCGCTCGGATGAAGCCATATGGTCTGTGAAGGACCTCTAACAAGTACCTACGAAGTTATACGCACCCAACCGTTAATAAAATGTAAGATCACAAGGCTAAAGAGGGGGCTTATTAAATATAAAGGTGAATTCTTGACATTAGTTTATCTATCAAATTAGAATGTATTATGACCCTCTATTACATATTTCTTTAATGTCTTAGGACTAGCTGTCTTACCAAGGGATATCGTCTTAACCAGTTACTGGGTGGTAGGCAGTCATCTCATCTATAATACTCAGCTGCAACCAGTTAGACTGGAAATCTATGCTAACATAGTTGTGAAAAGGCTAAGTAGATGATGTCTCGGCACTGGCTAAGATATTATGAGCATTTTTAGCCTCATACAGGTCGTTTTAAATTTGACCTTTAATTATTTAATGTAATCTTGTTGCCTGTCCTGAGGGAAAACCAAACAATATTAATTTTTTCTTTACTTTCATTCTTTTTAGGGTTCCGTAGCCGAATGGTAAAAAACGGAACCCTTATAGTTTCCTCATGTCTGCCTGTCTGTCCGTCCGTCCGTATGTCTCAGCCATTTTATTCCGAAACTGTTAAGACTGTACATGTTTAACTTGGTAGGTAGATGTATTTTGTGAACCGCTTTCCGATTTTAACTAAAAAAAATTATTTAAAATAAAGGGGGGCTCCCCATACATGGAACTGAAACTGAATTTTTTTTTTCATGAAACCTATGCGTGTGTGGTATCTATAGATAGGTTTTTAAAACCACTTTTTCAAAAAGTTAATCGTTTAAAAGATTTACGAATCGAAAGTGAAAAATTAAAAAAATACGTGCTGTAGATCTTAGTGTAAACTTTCAAACAAAGTTGGTTTGAACGATATCGGGTCAGTAGTTTTTGAGATAAAGCATATTTTCTAAAACCGCAAATATAACTTTGTAATTCATACAAACACTACGAAAAAAACAAAGTTATTTGGCGTTGTTACTACGGAACCCTTCATGGGCGAGTCTAACTCGCACTTGGTCAATTTTTTTCGCTGCTGACCTTCCTTATCTTCTTTCTAGATACTTCTATATTCTAAATACATGTCGTATCAAAACATTCAATCAAATCTAATATTTAATTTACTTAGGCCTACATAAGCACTTACAAAACACTCGAAGGTAGTCCACGGTTCCAATTTGGTCGTATCCCATGTAGAAGAACCGGCAAGAAACTTCATGGTTTCTCTTTGCAAAACTTAATTGATTTTCGCATTCATTTCGTTTTACAGATATGAGAGGACTGTATACACGAGTTCAATTAGTACAATATAATATCAAAACTATATAGATGATGACGTGTTTCAATAAGAGTCGAAGAAATATTGATTCCACATCTACAGAAGTATGTCCTCGCCACAACTTCCGCATCCAACTTTTCTCTTTAAACCTTTCCACAGCTTTACACAATCGAACAAAGTTTTGAGAGCAACTCAACGGAGTACTTTGATAACACCAATGTTGATGAGGGACATCGGTTCAACATTATTTAAAAACACACCTACAAATATCATAATTTTAGGAAATAAATTTGTGTAAAAGTGAGATAATTTAATTTGTTATTTGGTTTTTGCATTTTTTGCAGGCTAGTGTTTGACCAAAATCTCACTTGGTAGGGGATGATATGGTCTAAGATGAAGAACGCTTCCTAGAAGCAACATATTCACCCTTGGCTTAAAAATTCCCACACCTGCGTAGAAGTGCTAATGCACCGTTACCGTTCTAAGTTTGTATTTCGGTGTACAATAAAGTATATTCTATCTATCTTATAGATGGAAGAGCTTTAATCCAATTGGCAATTAATAATAATAATTGTTGACACCCACAGTGTTTGTAAAAAAATTCTTGCTTGAAGAATTTTTGCTAGGCTGGCTTGGTAATTTTTTTTATTACGGTGTACCCTACTTTTGATCCCAAGAAGGTAAGCGTTACATGAGGTCTACGATCGAACACGCGAGCCCAAAATATGCCTGTTCACTCTTGGGCTGAGGGATCATATGTGGTATGTAATAGAAAAGCCGGCAGGGAGTTTCACTCCTTGGCTGTGCGCACAATAAATGTAAAGGAGGAGACAAGAGACGGTATATGAACTAAGTGTGGATGGTACCCTGCAGTTCGTCTGGTAGAGGTCTACTCTGGTAGTAAAAGGGAGATGGAGAGATTAGGTCATGCAGCTCCTACGCACCCTCTTCGAAATACAATCTGTAGAAGACCGACAGGCAAGCAACGTTTCGCTGGTGAGCTAGCCTGTGAAGCTTGCCTGCCGGAACATAGACGCCTATGAGCCTTTTAGCTCCGCGTTCAATCGAGTCAAGAACAGCTAGCTCTTATTTTGCTGAGCCATGCCACAAGTGACTGGAATACTCCATACAGGAACGGACCTGTGCTTTAACATGTACACTGAAGACGGCGCCAACGAGTTGCATAATTAAAAAAAAATTCATTACAACTGTACCTAAGTGTAAATACTTGAGTAAATATTTCTCTTTCTTCTATATTCCACATCTTCCCATATTGTTTTATAAACAATACATTCCCATTCTTCAACTAACGAAACGAAATACGAAAATATGCTATTCATTATTACAGCATGTCGTAATTGAAGCCTCTCGTTAAGCTAACAAGGCCTGTATTAAGAGACTCCGCTCTTCCATTTTATTATATTTGTACTTATATGTAAAATTAATATACATATGTTACTAGCTGACCCGGCGACCTTCGTACCGCTATTTTTTTTTTCGATATGTTTTCACCTTTTAAACCTACCCTGTATAAGAGGGAACACGATACAAAAATAATTAATGAAATCGGTCCAGCTCTTCACATCAATTGTTCACAGCACAAACCGAGTAGAATCTATAGCAAATTGGCGTGCATTCAAGCAATATTGCCACGCCTATATATTCAATTGCAATCGGATGTATGTAGCTCACAATTCCAGAACAAAAGCCACAAACCGACACAAACAGTGTTGCCCTGGTTCTTGTACTAGATCTGAGAGAGAATTTCGTTCCGGGATTCAAAATAGTTGAAGTGTTTCTTCGAACTCCATTCTAAACGTTTGTCTAGTAAACAAAAATAAAGTGCTTCTTTGCCATTTAGATACGCAACAAAGAGTATAATAATAATCACTTGGTGCGGGCAATTAAAAACCGACCACAATAAATTGTCATTAAAATCAAATATGAAACAAGATGCACTAATCAGATTGCGCTTGACGAAGCACACAACATGGCGGGCTCACCAAAACGCGCCCATTATCGGACGTAAGCTAATGAATGACGTCACGCAAGTCCGAAACTCAGCTTTATTAATTAGGAAACCGGGGTTACTCGGTATGAGGCACGTTCGTACAGCACGTTGTCTATCTACTACCTACTTATATTTAATTTGTGTCTGCGCTAAGCGAATTGTTAAAGGTTTTCAATTCGTATGGTCAACTAAGGTAAGCTAACCAAGGGCAAAATACGTAAGGTGTACAAAGAATACTGAATGACTCGAGTTGATACGGTGACAATCTCTTTCCGAGTTGATAAGAGTATGCTAAGACCTTAAACGGTACAGCCCGCTGATACGCGTGGAATGAATGGAAAGTTAGAAGTCTTGTTCAACCTAAGGTTTGTCTGTAAGAAATCGCTCCCAGCGCTAGAACCACTCATTGTTATAAAAAAAATGGCCAAGTGCGGGTTGGACTCGCCCCTGAAAGGTTCCGTAGTAGGTACCCAAACTAACTTTGGTTTTCATAGGGTTTTAAAATGTGCTATATCTCAAATTCTGCTGACTGTATATGTATATCTCGTTCTAATCAATTTTAGTTGAAAGAATTCATTGAGATTTACGGCATATTTAGGTTCCGATTTTTGCTATTCAGCTACGGAACCCTGAAAAAGTATTATTTTGTGAGTACTAATATAATATTGTATGTTTTATAATAAACCTAAATCTTATCTTCAGAATATACATTTTTAGTAGCCTTTTCTCTCCTACTCCTGAGCAAAGCCTTTCCCCATTCCTTCCACTTCTTTCGTCTAAAAATCCTCTCTCCAATTCACAACGAAGGCATCCATAATATACATCTTTACATATTACAAAACTCAGTCTCCAACCGCGGATGTCTGTCTGTATGATTGCAATAAACTCAAATCTACTTAACAGATTTTCATGCGCTTTTCACCTATAAATAGATTGATTTATGAGAAAGGTTATTAAGTTTAAAGTATAATTTATTAAAGTTTTGTGTATGTTTGCAGAATGAAACCGTGTGAAGCCGGGGCAAGTAGCTCGTTAGTGACATAAATTTTCATAAACCGTATAGATATCTAACAGTTCAACTCTATCGTGTTAATGAAGTATTAACTGCCCGGCAACTATTTGGGTTTCATACCACACAGAGGAAACATCGCAGTCCTCTCGTTACCATTAAGAAACGTCGAGCTGACAGAGTATTTAGCTCAGAACCACACAGTACCGCCTTTGCACATAGACAATATACTTTTGTCAGCACCAGACTATTATAATAAATAAAACGGAATCCTTAATATCCATACCTACATTAAACAGACGAAGAAATGTAAGAACAAGTTGAAAGCTTGGTTATTATCTTGGTAGTCATCTTAGACTATACCAAAACAGGATCGCTTTTAATATAAATTCCACATCAGTACGCATACACACATCCCACACATTCACACCCACACACACCCACTCACACCCACACCCGTACACACACTCGCATAGCATGTAAGTAGATAAATGGCAATCTATGTTATTAATTTATTTAACAATAACTAATTTTAGGGATTTTTCTTTGTTATCAACTCTGTATTTTTTTTTGTAGTTTATTTTCTTATAATTTTTTATTAGTACCTATTCTGTTTGAAGTTCACACAGTCTTATACGGGCTATGAATAAAGAATATAAAAAGGGGATAGAACCGATATGACATATCGACCCGCCGCCATTTTGAGTTTTTTCGACATCGCGGCGCACGTTCAAACTGGTAATTATGGGTTTTTTTTTCTAGGTAGGAAAATCATCGAATGACTACTCCTGACCTGGGTTAAGCGGAAGGGTAAAACCCACCCTGTTCCTTTAACTGCCCTATAGTTCCGGGGCCGTGGTATCTCATTAGAACTTCCCCGCAAACCCCGGCAGGTAATGGCCCTATGAGGCCCCGTCACTGGTGTTGACAGCTCTTTGAGGAGCGCGTGGAACACGACACGCCGATTATGCGCGCGAATTATGGGTACTGATGCTTTTTAGTGGATAAATAATTAATTGTAGTAGTCGTTTTCTCCTACTCCTAGTAGTCTGTAATGTACCTACTCACATTCAATAAACAGTAATAATAACAATATACCTGGGAATGATAATTGGATACAATCTGACGCACGTAGAGACGTAATAATAATAATAGTCATAGTAATGTCGAATGATTTTCGATGTACTCATATGTCAATGTTTACCTTCATAATATGTCTCGGTAACGTAACGCTCAGTGCCGCACCGCCGCACGAGCGTTCCTTTTGATCGGACGTTTTGTTCATTACGGTCATATTTAACTGAACGCTTATCGCATACTTTGTTTACGCGCGGGCCAACCGGTTTTGTCCGGTCGAGCCTGCAGCCGTTGTTTGGTGCACATGAGTGAATCGAACGTAAATATTACCAATTCATTGTTGAGCGATGGTGAGTTAGATGACGGTACAAACATGGAATTTGAAGACAATACACAACAGGGTGAAACGGAGTTGATAAGAGAGAAAAGGCCAAGGGATGAAAACTCTTCAGAAGAAGGATGGAGCGTGGTTAATAGAGGACGAAGCAAACTTATATGTAATCGGGAACAACAAGATGAGAATAGAAAAGAAGAGAGGATACAGGTATATGTGACGTGTAAAGAACCCCTGCCGAAACAGTTCGCTTTAGCACGATTATTCAAGACACACAACATTGCTGGCGGCAATATCTACAAGATTAAATACGTACATAAGAATAAAATGTTAATAACGTTTGATAATAATATCGGCGCAGAAGAATTTATTAACTGTTCGGTGTTTAATGACATGGGTTGGTCTTGTCAAAAAACATCAGAAGTAGGCGTATCGTACGGACTGATTAAATCCATGGAACTGGACATCTCTGATGAGGATCTCAAAAATAATTTATCATGCAGTGCTGAAATTATATCTATTAAGAGGTTAAATAAACGATGCTTGGATGACCCTGAGGGTAACGGCTGGACCCCGAGTGAAACGATTCGGCTAGGATTTAAAGGCCCTTCCTTACCGCCTTACGTCTACATTTACAATTTGAGAATTCCAGTGGAGCGGTTTGTTTTCCCGGTTACTCAATGTGCTAACTGTTGGAAATTCGGCCATTTGAAGATAAGATGCCCATCCAAGCAACCTGTTTGTCCCAAGTGCTCACAAAAACATTTTAACTGTACAACGACATCATTCACTTGTGTTAATTGTTCAGGACGTCATATGGCCCTTGATAAAGTATGCCCATGTTTTAAGAAGGAAAAGAAGCTAAGGGATATCATGTCAGAGTTTAACTGCACCTATAGGAAGGCGCTCACCATGTACGTTCCTCCTTCCCCTGTCCAAGCTTCACGAGTGATTGCTAATTCAATTCCAGAAGCCCAGCTGACCTCTGCAGTGATTACCGCACCCACCCCACTCCCAGTGGCTGGAAGCGTCGCCACAGCTTATGAAGTGGACTGCCAAGGTACAACCACGTCAAATATACAAGCTAGGCCTAAACGAATCTTAAAGAAGCAGCGCCGACCATTGACCCCTACGCCTTCTGAGGATATATGGTGTCAAAATCCTGAATATTCAGATTCCTCAGAAAAATCAAACATACCTTCAGTGAATATAAACAATCACTCGGATAAGTCTTTACATAATCTAAACTTTTGGCATCTGATTAGACAAATTACAAATATTATAAAAAGCAAAGAATCTCTTCAAATTAAAATCCAACAATCAATTTCCATAATTTCAGAGTGGGTGACACAAAAAATTGTAAGTAACTTATCTATTGATGCGTTATTTGATTTGTTTGTTGGTAATGGCTAATAACAATGTTTGTACGAACTTAAATATTATACAATGGAATTGCCAAAGTATACGGCCCAAGTCTCATTCAATCGAATCATACTTAAGTCAGGAAAAAATACACATTGCCGTGTTGAGCGAGACTTGGTTGCAACCCGAGAGTTCTTTTAGAATTAGCGAATATAATACGTATAGGTTTGATAGAGGAGATGGTTACGGTGGCGTCGCAATTATGACATCGCTCTGTTATGTCTATTATTTGTACAACACAAAGTCGTAACCCTGGTATTGAATTGTTACATCTTAGAATTCTGAATTGTCAGCATATTGAGAATATTATTTCCATTTATTGCCCTACAATAGTACACACCACTCAGAGCGATTGGGACGCGATCTTTTCTATCGGAAACAGTAAAACTCTTATCTTGGGAGATTTTAACGCTCACCACACCAATTGGTCAGGAAGAACAGATCGTCGCGGCTCCGAAATATTTGACTCCATGTTGGATTATAATTTCATTCATTTAAACGATGGTAGCTTCACCAGAATTAGAATGGTTGATGGTGTTCTCCAGCAATCTAGTCCGGATATCTCATTTGTTTCTTCAGATTTGTCCTTATTATTTACGTGGCAACCAACAAACGAATCACTCGGAAGTGATCATTTAATAATTAAATTAAACTGTTTACAAAATATTAGCCGCAATTACCAAAAGCAAAGCAACTTTAAAAAAAGTAATTGGGCTTCGTATATCACATTTGTCGATGATCAATTACAGAACTGCGTAATTTCCCAGGACCCTCAGTGTTCATATGACCAATTATATAATATAATACAAAGGGCAGCTGACAAGTACATTCCCGTTATTAAAATCCCTCAAAGCATTTGCAACTCATTTAAGCCAAAACCATATTGGTCTCCAGAGTTGTCCAAGGCTGTTGCGGAACGGCGCTTAGCTCTTGCGAATCTGAGAGGTTGCCCCTCTTCAAGGAATTTAGAGATCCTCAAAGAGAACATAAGTACAGCCCAAAGGCTTATCCGCAGGGCTCGATGTAATTCTTTTCAGCATTTTTGTACATCTGTGGATGAGACCTCTTCGACATCCGAGATGTGGGTCAAGATGAGGTGGTTAATAGGTCGGCAGATTTCTAACACCAGTGTAGATAAAGAAAAAGCTGAGCGCTTACTAAACAATCTCACTTCAGATTTTGTATGTCCATCGCAGCCTACTTTTAATTCCAATAATGCTACGTTAGAGTCTCCAATTTTAATGTCAGAATTAGTCAACTGCGTTAAATCTACCGACACAGCCCCTGGGTCAGATCAAATTTCCTTCTCCATGATTAAATACCTTCCGCCTTCCGGTAAACAAATGCTACTTCATATATATAATCGATGTCTTTGCGTGGGTTTTGTTCCTCAACAATGGCGCCAAATCAACATAATCCCAATCGCAAAACATAGTTCAGCTTCATCTTTACGTCCTATCTCTCTGATATCACGTATTTGTAAAATTTTTCAAGCTATTTTAGCCAAACGTATAGAATGGTTCTTTGAAAAACAGTGTCTTTCCCTGATGACATGGTAGGTTTCCGCAAAGCACGATCTTGTCTCGATAATCTTTCGCGCTTAGTTTCGGAAATTCAACTAGGATTCTTGAAAAATTGGGTTACTGCGGCATGCTTTATAGACATTGAAAGTGCTTATAACAATGTTGATATTCCTTGCCTGTTACGTATTTTGGACCAAATTGGGGTTGGGTCCAAGATCTGTAACTATTTATGGTCGTTTTTATCAAATAAACATTTGCAAATAGCGACGTACGGTTGTGAGATTGTTAGATTTACTGGCCGTGGACTAGCCCAAGGAGACCCCTTGGCTCCACTTTTGTTTAAGATTGATTCAGATATTTCTACCATGCACATTGAACTGATCGCGATATTGGAAGCTTTATCCTATATTCAGTCGGTCAATGGCGATAAATTTGTGATTCTGACAGACTCCAAAAGCTCGCTGCAACACTTGGCTCGGAACACTTCTGACATGCGAGGTATTCCGACAGCCTACGCTATATATGAATTAATCTTAAAACTTCATTCCGATTCCAAAACAGTACGTTTGCAATGGATTCCGTCGCACGTACAATATGAAGAAAATGATGTGGTAGATAAACTTGCCAAGCAAGCGTGTGTTGATGGTGTTCCTATGAACATCACCCCACTGTATTCGGACCATTTTAGAATGGCAAAAAGTAAGTGTTTAGAACTTTGGCAGGAGTATTTTAATGAAAGATCAAAAGAAAAGGGCATTTGGTACCAAATTATCCAGCCAGAGATATCTCGGGTTCCGTGGATCGATTGTGATCTTAATTAAAATGTAATGACTATCACTTTAAGACTTCGTTCCGGACATATTCCATCAAATAATTTTAATTATTTAATGAGAAAAGTTCCGTCACCATATTGCGATTCATGTGGAGTGGTTGATGATGTCCTTCATATTTTGATGGAATGTATCCGCAACGAAAATACTAGAATAAGTATTTTTGGACCGCTTAAAACAAATAACATTGGCATTTGTAACGCTATGCTTGCTTCTCCATTGTCCGATAAAGCAAAACTCTTGTACAAACTAGTTATAAGTAGATCGTAAGTTAGTGATAAGTAACTGAATGTTGTTTTTCTCGCACTGGGCGATGTGGTCGCTAAGCGACAAAGCCCTTTAAATAAATAAAATATATATATATATATATAAATAAAACGTAACGCTTTGGGGTACCATTTTATTTGACATGTTTTGTTCGTTTATGTGTCTTCTACCCACATATACCAATTACATCGTGCGCCGCGATTTCGAAAAAAAACTCAATATGGCGGCGGGTCGAGATGCCAGCTTCTAAACAAAAAGGTTCGAACCCCTTTCACTTTTATACTGCCTCCCAAGATAGAGGTTTTACCCCTAGTTAGGGAGACAGCAGGCTATCTATTACTGTCAAATACATGAACTTATTCTAGCTGACAAGACACATGTATTTTTCTGGCTGTGTTCGAAATAAAGATATTGTATTTTATATTATATTATTTATTATAAATGTAACACTATCAACAAATATAGTTATCAAATGATATGGTTTATGATGAAATGGTATAAGACGAAGAACGCTTCCTAGAAGTAACATATTCACTCTTGGCTTAAAAATCCCCACACCTGCGTGGAAGTGCTAGTGTACGGAGTGCACCGCTACCGTATTGAGTTTGTATTTCAGTGTACAAAAAGTATATTATATGTATCTATCTTATAGATGGAAGAGTTTTAATCCAAATGGCAATGAATAATATTAATAGTTGTTCAGGGTGTTTGTAAAAATGCATTCACGATACAGGAGATTTTTTGCCATTTGTTTTAAATTTATTATGTAATGTAATCCATAATGATGGCTTGGTAATTTTTTTATTACGGTTGAACCCACTTTTGATCCCGAGAAGGTAAGCGTTACATTAAGTCTACGATCGTACAAGCGAGCCAAAAATATGCCTCTTCACTCTTGCTTTGAAGGCTGAAGGATGTGGTAGGTAATACAAAAGCCGGCAGGGAGCTTCACACCTTGGCTGTGCGCACAATAAATGTAAAGGAGGAAACAAAAGACGGTATATGAACAAAGTGTGGATGGTCCCCTTTTTTTTTTTTTTTGGGGTGGGAAAATCATCGAATGACTTCTTCCGCTCTGGGTCAAGCGGAAGGGTGTGTCAGATTTCTACTGACTAAAAACCCACCCTGTTCCTTCGGCTGCCCTAAATTTCCGGGGCCGCGGTAACTCGGCAGAACTTTCCCGCAAAACCCCGGCAGGCAATGGCCCTATGAGGCCCCATCGCTGGTGTTGACAGCTCTTTGAGGCGCGCGTGGAACACGACGCGCCGCCGACACGGGGTGGATGGTACCCTGCAGTTCGTCTGGTAGAGGTCTACCGGTCTACACTGGTAGTAAAAGGGAGTTGGAGGGATTAGGTCATACAGCGCCTGCGCACCCTCTCCGAAGTAGAATCTGTAGAAGACCAACAGACAAGCAACGTTTCACTGGTGAGCTAGCCTGTGAAGCTTGCCTGCTGGAACCTCGCCCCTATAAGGCTTTTAGCTCCGCATTCAATCGAGTCAAGAGCAGCTAGCTCGTATTTTGCTGAGCCATGCCACAAGAGACTGGAATTCTCCATACAGGAACGGACCTGTGCTTTAATATGTACCTTAACGAACATGCCTGAAAACGGCGCCGAAAAACCTATTATTTAATAAAGTGTCACCATTTTTTATATAACTACTATTTTATTGCAGCACTAAGTTCAACAGTAATGTCACTGGGTAACAATGTATAACACAGCGGTACTTAATAATTCATACTTATTATTAAAAACAGAAAAGCACTATGGCAGTTAAAATAAGGAAAATAAGTAAGTATACGTAGCTAATCTTTGTCATTTTCCTTTTCCAATCATATTATTTAGAACAGAGTAAGTACTTTTTAATTTATTTATACAAAATTGTTTAAGGATGTGAAAGTCAATTTGCACTTCATGAATGTGTTTTGAATGGGTGTAAATACTTTAGCGTCAGTTGATCTACTTGAGCTAAGGATGTACAAACCAAACTGTACTAAACGTATGGAGTAAAAAGGCTGTAAATCGAAATCGTACTGAACTTTGGTTTTTACAACCAAGTGCAATTTGTCAGTTTGGTAGTAGACCATACTTGTCTCAAGTACTATGGTGTGTGTACTGTCTTTTACAACCCGAACTTGTATATTATTTTTTTTGATCTTACGTCATAAATTCCAACAAAAAATCTGTTTAGTAAGTCATCTGAGCCGTAAAAACAATTTTTTTGTGAATTTGAAAACGTCACAAAGACCAATCAATAGAGCGGACAATTCTAAATAAGACTACAATCATAACTCACTTTGGGTAAAAATGGTTTATACGACCTTTCTACCCCTATATATTATATTATTTATTATAAATGTAACACTATCAATCTATCAACACAGATGTTTGTCAAATGTATGCAATTGACAGTGTAGTAGTGGTTTGATCGCAATCTTCAGTCATCATCTGGTCACTAAAGATTGACTACTGAGAGAGAGATTATTCAGTAAGTACATAGGATTCCCGGTGTGGCTTTGAATCATGACATAAATAGTGCTGGCAGGCAGACTAGCCATTAAACAGCATTTCAACAAACTATTATGTTGCACAAAAGGCACTGCAGAAGACATTTCATTACATGTCTTTGCTGGTTTATGTCGGCTGTCCAAATAAATGTATTTTGAAAATTAAGCGCGGTATATATTTGCAAAACTTATATTTTAGTTAAGGGATTTAAAATATTTTGCTCTCGTGTAACTTTTTTTTTCTCTGGGTGGGAAAATCATCACATGTCTTCTCCCGCTCTGGGTGTGTCTCCTTCAGCTGCCCTTAAGTTCCGGGACCGCGGTGTCTCGTTAGAACATTCCCGCAACCCCGGTAGGCTATGGCCCTATAGGACCCCATCACTATTGCTAACAGCTCTTTGAGGCGCGCGTAGAACACAACGCGCCACCGACCAGGGCCTGGTCCTTACCGCCGAACAGTCAGCTACCCCTACTTGCCATCCGCAAGCCCGCGCCTACGGTGGCTGGAGATCGGCACACGATCCCCGACGCCCTGGGGGTCTCCCGCGGCGGCTGGGGCGTGAGGAAGAGAGATAGATGCCTCTCCCTCCCGCGTTCGGCCTCCTCCTTTGTTAGCATGACTGCTTCGCAGAAGGAGACGACTGCATCCCATTTCCTCTCGCTCCGCACCATGGTCTGAACCAGGGCCGGGCGCGAGGTCACTGCCGCCGATTGCCTCCACTAGAACACGGCGGTGCTCCGCCCAAGCAGGGCACACCTCGACCGTGTTCTCCACCGTATCCTCCCGCTGGTCCTCACAATAACACCCGGATGCTCTCGTGTAACTGGCGTAAGTATTTGACCAAGGTTGGTTGATAGTTGATCTAAATAAACATAAAATTATCATGCAACAATATGGATAAGTGTGTAACCCACTACGTTATCCTCATTTTATATAAATGTTACTTGCTCATAATGTAGCTTCATATCGATGACACTTTTATTTAATCGATGTATTCGTTTTTTGTTGCCAATGGTTTTGTTTGCATGTAGGTAACATACAAACAAAACCATTTTCTTTATGATATTAGTGTAGACAAGTAAGAAAAATAAATGAAATTATTAGATTCACACATATATTAACTAGCAGTTTATCTCGATATAAACCTAACATCTATAATTAGCCTATAACCTTTCTTAAGCTTCTAGCTAGTTCCATACTAAACTTCATCCAAATCCATCTAGAACTTTCTAAGATTAGCGTGTTGAAACAAACAAACAAACTATTCCGCTTTATAAAATTAGTACAGAAATATACTGTGTGTCTTTAATCCTACACTAGTTTCGTAACAAATCCATTGATAATCCATTTTAATAATAACATGATATTATTTGTTATTTTTTACTGTGTGTACTTACGGCATGTGTCAATAAACGTTTTTTTCTTTCTTTCATTCTGATGCAAGAATGTGAGAAACAGGGGTTTGTCAATTTTACTGAAAATGCGAGTACATTTTCAGTAAAATTGATTTTTGAATTACGACCTTTTCGCGTGATCCTTCTCGGGAATGGTCTGCCCTGCGTCAAGATTGTGAATAGGTTAAGGAAAACCGTTTCGGTTACTTGAATCTGTTTTATACCTTTCCTTGAACAAAAAGTTACTCTCTATTATTCAAATGATAGCTCCTTAAAACTTCGCTTATGTTAAAATGATGTAGTACAATACGACTAAGTAACAAATATATCGGTTGGCAGCGACATCGACGCGCAACCGCTTCCCATGGATTCAGTACATGAAATTTGACGTCGGCTTTTTCTTAATTCATTAATTGAACATTACTGGATCGCTAAGTTCTTATCAAGCATTTTTTGTTATCAATCCTCATCCGTATCGCTATTTTATGGGAATAAGCTTATTGTTAGTTTTATTTTACTTAATAAGTGACTACCATCGGCTATCAAGACTAATTAAACATGATTTTATGTGGTAGGTACCTATCAATGTTGTCGTTAGGCGATATTTCGTAGGTCGATGATGTGATTTTTGGTATGGTATATTTTTTCGTAAAAATCTGGCCTTTGATAATTCAAAGGCCAGATTTTTACGAAAAAATATTTTATGCGAGTTAAATCACAGGTAGGAACCAGTCAAGTAAACGGTACATCCTATCGCTATGTATACTCTACCCCCTCATAATCATTGCATATATGACCCAGGTAATATGTATTGAGTATGCAGTTTTTTACTTATGTATTATATATAAGTTTATTAAGGTTAATCCATCCAAAGGTTGTTTGTAAAGAAAAGAAAAGATCGCTTTTAGCGATAAGACCGCCCATAGTAACACAGTTTGTAGTTGTTAAATCCTTATTTAATTCTGTTATGGAGTACAATAAGAGTATATTTATCTACTAGCACTTCGACCGCGACTTTGCCTGCGTTGATATGAAAAGATAAAGAAAAAATTTTGGATCATTAGTTCCGAAGATTACGCTCCACATAAAAACTCAAACAAACTTTTACTTACAAAAAACCTTTCTTATAAATGACTCCATGTATTGGTGAGAACTGAATGAAAATCAGGTTAATACTTTTGAGCTTGCCGCAAACAGTCTGACAGACAGACTCGACGGGTGACTTTGATTTATAAATTGTAAGGAGTTTTATATTATTTCATCACCGAGGACTGTTATACAAAACACAAGTGTATCTAAATATATATAACTCAAAGGTGACTGACTGACATAGTGATCTATCAACGCACAGCCCAAACCACTGGACGGATCGGGCTGAAATTTGGCATGCAGGTAGATGTTATAACGTAGGCATCCGCTAAGAAAGGATTTTGCGAAATTGCCACGGGATCGGGATTTACATGGGAAAAACTTCCCACGCGGGCGAAACCGCTGGCACAAGCTAGTAATATATAAAATTATAACTCAGTAACTATAAATGTTTTTAAATTAATTTGCAGTATCTCATCCTAACAGCTAAGATTGCAAGTTATATAAAACCCAAATAAACCAATTAACAGGAACAATGGTTCGTAATCCTTACCCAAGTTTGCTCATAAAAGGAGTTAACTTTTTCATTCTGATCACGGTCTCAATCGATTATTATTATGTGTGTCACGGATGCTATATATCATGTTTTCTTTATTGTTATTACGGTGTGTTACAAAAGAAATGATAACATGGATTAACTTACGGGGGATATCACGTAGATTTATTGAAACACTTGCAGAAGCACGGGGCTACGCTTAAGTGGACTTCATCACGATAAAAACATAACCTGCTTCTTTTTCAGTCGGGTACAAGCCTATAACCTTCCTCAAGCTTCAAGCTACTTCCATACCATTTCATCCAAATCCACCCAGTACTTTCGAAGTATAGAGCGTTCAAACAAACAAACTTTTCGGCTTTATAATATAATGTAGATTATTTATTCAATAACTTCGATCCCGTTTCCTATCTTTTTGCATTTGCTTTATGCTTCGGAAACTGCACGGTTCCTGAGGCAAGGAGCCCGGGTGATTTTTTTTTTTTTTTTTTTTTTTTTTTTTTTTTTTTAATTTTTTTTTTAGGTAGGGCCACTCGTAGATCAGCTCAGTAAGGCTGTGCGTCTACTTAACCGGTCTGTAGCCCGGCTGAACGACTGCGCAGCTTTATAAACGGACTAGTATTTGCGTGTTGCGCGCGGTGCAAGCACATCGCGTGCTTGTGGTGTGAATCTGAAAAAAAAGGGAGGGTGATGGGGGGAGATGGGGGGGGTTGCACAATTATTTGGACTAAAGCATTGCCCCTCTAAATCAATCTGAAAAAAAAAATGTTCCAAGTCTCTTAATTTCCGAGATCCGCCTAAAGGGGGTGAGAAGGGGGGCAAGGGAGCGACTTTGAAAAATGGTTTTTACTTAACCGAGCCTCCTCTATACGAATCCGTAAAAAAAAAAATACAGCTCTCGTAGTTTCCGAGATACGATAGGGAGGGGGAAGAAGGGGGGTGAAAAGGGGAGGTTTGGCATTTTTCCCGTAAGTTTGAGAGGTAGTTGTTTACGAAACTGTCAAAATATACCCACCTCCCCATCCACCATCTAGGAGAACAATTATGTCAATGAGTGAGTGAGTGAGTCAGTGGTAATTTAGCGTTATATAGTATAACTAGTATTTGCGTGTTGCGCGAGGTGCAAGCACCACGTGCTTGTGGTGGTGGATTGTTCACTTTAAAAAAGAAAAAATGGGGGTGGTGATGGGGGGGTTGCACAATTATTTCGACTAAAGCATTGTCCCTGTAAATGAATCTGAAAAAAAAAATGTTCCAAGTCTCTTAATTTCCGATATCCGCCTAAAGGGGGTGAGAAGGTGGGCAAGGAGGCTTTGAAAAATGGTGTTTACTTTACCGAGCCTCCTCTATACGAATCCGTTAAAAGAAAAAAATACGGGTCTCGTAGTTTCCGAGATACGATAGGGAGGGGGGAGAAGGGGGGTGAAAAGGGAAGGTCTGGCACTTTTCCCGTAGGTTTGAGAGTTACTTGTTTACGAATCTGTCAAAATATACCCACCTCCCCATCCACCATCTGGGAGAACAATTATGTCAATGAGTGAGTGAGGGAGTCAGTGAGTGAGTGGTAATTTAGCTTTATATAATATGACTGGTATTTGCGTGTTGCGCGAGGTGCAAGCACCTCGCGTGTTTGTGAAAAAAAAAAATGGGGGGGTGATGGGGCATAGCACAATTATTTCGACTAAAGCGTTGCCCCTCTAAATGAATCAGAAAAAAAAATTCCAAGTCTCTTAATTTCCGAGATCCGCGTAAAGGGGGTGAGAAGGGGGGCAAGGGGGGCGACTTTGAAAAGTGGTTTTTACTTTACCGAGCCTCCTCTATACGAATCCGTAAAAAACAAAAAATACGTGTCTCGTAGTTTCCGAGATACGATAGGGAGGGAGGAGAAGGGGGCTGAAAAGGGGAGGTTTGGCACTTTTCCCGTAGGTTTGAGAGTTACTTGTTTACGAATCTGTCAAAATATACCCACCTCCCCATCCACCATCTGGGAGAACAATTATGTCAGTGAGTGAGTCAGTCAGTGGTAATCGAGCTTTATATAATATAATAATAACTAGTATTTGAGTGTTGCGCGAGGTGCAAGCACCTCGCGAGCTTGTGAAAAAAAAAAAAAAACAAGGGGGTGTGATGGGGGGAGATGGGGGGGTTTAGTATTTGCGTGTTGCGCGAGGTGCAAGCACCTCGCGTGCTTGTGAAAACAAAACAAAAAAAAAAGTGGGGGTGGTTTAGTATTTGCGTGTTGCGCGAGGTGCAAGCACACCGTGTGCTTGTGAAAAAAAAAATGGGGGGGGGGTTATGGGGGGGGTGTTGCAGAAGTATTTTGACTAAAGCATTGCCCCTCTAAATGAATCTGAAAAAAAAAATGTTCCAAGTCTCTTAATTTCCGAGATCCGCCTAAAGGGGGTGAGAAGGGGGGTGGGGGGGGCGACTGTGATAAATGGTTTTTACTTTACCGAGCCTCCTCTATACGAATCCGTAAAAAAAAATACGGGTCTCGTAGTTTCCGAGATACGATAGGTAGGGGGGAGAAGGGGGGGAAAAGGGGAGGTTTGGCACGTTTCCCGTAGGTTTGAGAGTTACTTGTTTAGGAATCTGTCAAAATATACCCACCTCCCCATCCACCATCTGGGAGAACAATTATGTCAATGAGTGAGTGAGTGAGTGAGTCAGTGGTAATTTAGCTTTATATAGTATAACTAGTATTTGCGTGTTGCGCGAGGTGCAAGCACCTCGCGTGCTTGTGAAAAAAAAAAATTGGGTGGGTGATGGGGGGAGATGGGGGGGCTTTAGTATTTGCGTGTTGCGCGAGGTGCAAGCACCTCGCGTTTTTGTGAAGAAAAATGGGGGGGGGGGTGCACAATTATTTCAACTAAAGCATTGCCCCTCTAAATGAATCTGAAAAAAAAAATGTTCCAAGTCTCTTAATTTCCGAGATCTGCCTAAAGGGGGTGAGAAGGGGCCAAGAGGGGCGACTTTGAAAAATGGTTTTTACTTTACCGAGCCTCCTCTATACGAATCCGTAATAAATAAAAACACCAGTCTCGTAGTTTCCGAGATACGATAGGGAGGGGAGAGAAGGGGGGTGAAAAGGGGAGGTTTGGCACTTTTCCCGTAGGTTTGAGAGTTACTTGTTTACGAATCTGTCAAAATAAACCCACCTCCCCATCCACCATCTGGGAGAACAATTATGTCAGTGAGTCAGTCAGTCAGTGGTAATTTAGCTTTATATAGTATAATAACTAGTATTTGCGTGTTGCGCGAGGTACAAGCACCTCGCGTGCTTGTGAAAAAAACTAAAGCATTGCCCCTCTAAATCAAGTATTTGCGTGTTGCACGAGGTGCAAGCACCTCGCGTGCTTGTGAAAAAAAAAAAGTGGGGGGGGCGGGGGTGATGGGGGGCGGTTTAGTATTTGCGTGTTGCGCGAGGTGCAAGCACCTCGCGTGCTTGTGAAAAAAAAAAAAAAAAAAAAGGGGGTGTGGGAAATGGGGGGGGAGTTGCACAATTATTTCGACTAAAGCATTGCCCCTCTAAATGAATCTGAAAAAAAAAATGTTCCAAGTCTCTTAGATTCCGAGATCCGCCTAAAGGGGGGAGAAGGGGGGCGGGGGGGGGGACTTTGAAAAATGGTTTTTACTTTACCGAGCCTCCTCTATACGAATCCGTAAAAAAAAAATACGGGTCTCGTAGTTTCCGAGATACGATAGGGGGGGGGGGGAGAAGGGGGGGGAAAAGGGGAGGTTTGGCACTTTTCCCGTAGGTTTGAGAGTTACTTGTTTACGAATCTGTCAAAATATACCCACCTCCCCATCCACCATCTGGGAGAACAATTATGTCAATGAGTGAGTCAGTCAGTCAGTGAGTGGTAATTTAGCTTTATATAATATAACTAGTATTTGCGTGTTGCGCGAGGTGCAAGCACCTCGCGTGCTTGTGAAAAAACCTAAAGCATTGCCCCTCTAAATCAAGTATTTGCGTGCTGCGCGAGGTGCAAGCACCTCGCGTGCTTGTGAAAAAAAAAAAAAAAGGGGGGGTGATGGGGGGAGATGGGGGGTGGTTTAGTATTTGCGTGTTGCGCGAGGTGCAAGCACCTCGCGTGCTTGTGAAAAAAACTAAAGCATTGCCCCTCTAAATCAAGTATTTGCGTGTTGCGCGAGGTGCAAGCACCTCGCGTGCTTGTGAAAAAAAAAAGTATTTGCGTGTTGCGCGAGGTGCAAGCACCTCGCGTGCTTGTGAAAAAAAAAAATGGGGGGGTTGATGGGGGGGTTTAGTATTTGCGTGTTGCGCGAGGTGCAAGCACCTCGCGTGCTTGTGAAAAAAAAAAAAAGAGGGGGGGGGGTGATGGGGGGGGGGGGGTTGCACAAGTATTTCGACTAAAGCATTGCCCCTCTAAATGAATCTGAAAAAAAAAATGTTCCAAGTCTCTTAGATTCCGAGATCCGCCTAAAGGGGGGGAGAAGGGGGGCGGGGGGGGGGGGGGGACTTTGAAAAATGGTTTTTACTTTACCGAGCCTCCTCTATACGAATCCGTAAAAAACAAAAAATACGGGTCTCGTAGTTTCCGAGATACGATAGGGAGGGGGGAGAAGGGGGGTGAAAAAGGGAGGTTTGGCACTTTTCCCGTAGGTTTGAGAGTTACTTGTTTACGAATCTGTCAAAATATACCCACCTCCCCATCCACCATCTGGGAGAACAATTATGTCAATGAGTGAGTCAGTCAGTCAGTGAGTGGTAATTTAGCTTTATATAGTATAATAACTAGTATTTGCGTGTTGCGCGAGGTGCAAGCACCTCGCGTGCTTGTAAAAAAAAAAAATGGGGGGTGATGGGGGGTTTAGTGTTTGCGTGTTGCGCGAGGTGCAAGCACCTCGCGTGCTTGTGAAAAAAAAAAGTATTTGCGTGTTGCGCGAGTTGCAAGCACCTCGCGTGCTTGTGAAAAAAAAAAGGAGGGGGGGGGGATTTAGTATTTGCGTGGTGCGCGAGGTGCAAGCACCTCGCGTGCTTGTGAAAAAAACTAAAGCATTGCCCCTCTAAATCAAGTATTTGCGTGTAGCGCGAGGTGCAAGCACCTCGCGTGCTTGTGAAAAAAAAAAAAAAGGGAGGGTGATGGGGGGGTTTAGTATTTGCGTGTTGCGCGAGGTGCAAGCACCTCGCGTGTTTGTGAAAAAAAAAAATGGGGGGGTGATGGGGCATAGCACAATTATTTCGACTAAAGCGTTGCCCCTCTAAATGAATCAGAAAAAAAATTCCAAGTCTCTTAATTTCCGAGATCCGCGTAAAGGGGGTGAGAAGGGGGGCAAGGGGGGCGACTTTGAAAAGTGGTTTTTACTTTACCGAGCCTCCTCTATACGAATCCGTAAAAAACAAAAAATACGGGTCTCGAAATATACCCACCTCCCCATCCACCATCTGGGAGAACAATTCTGTCAATGTGTGAGTGAGTGAGTCAGTGAGTGGTAATTTAGCTTTATATAGTATAATAATAATAATAGGAATATTCATCATGATCGGAATAAAATATTCCAGAGATAGGCCTTGCATGAAATATAAAATGTTTCAAAGCTATAAATAAATAATCGTAACGTAATATAATTTAAGGATTTGGGCATTATTTTTTGTATCTACGAGTATTATTTATAACCAACTAGTCGACTTCGTTCGCTTGTGAAGGTTTTCCCGCTCAAAAGAGGATCGGTCCCATGGGAATTTCGGGATAAAAAATAGTCTATGTATTATTCTAGGATGTCATCTATATACTTACCCAATTTAATTCCCATCCGTTCAGTAATTTTTGCGTGAATGAGTAACAAACATACATACATCCTCACAAACTTTCGCATTTATAATATTAGTAAGAAATACTCGTAAGATAAAATTTACAAAACAAATATCTAATGATTTTGCTAACGTAACAATCAAAAGCGTGCAACTCTTTGGTTTTATTTGTATCGTTGTATCATTACCTATATAATACATTTTAAGTGTAATTCATTTGAGGTATTCCTCGAAGCGCTACAATTTTGAAGCGCACCTAACGAAGCGCTCCTTTTTAGGGTTCCGTAGCCGAATGGCAAAAAACGGAACCCAGTTTCGATATGTCTGTCCGTCGGTCCGTATGTCACAGTTATTTTATTCCAAAACTATTAAGACTATACATGTGAAACTTAGTAGGTAGATGTATTCTATGAACCGCTTTCCGATTTTAAGAAAAAAAAATAAAAATATTTAAAATAAAGGGGGTCCCCATACATGGAACTAGAACTGAAATATTTTTTTTCATGAAACCTATTCGTGTGTGGTATCTATAGACAGGTCTTTAAAAATGATATAAGGGTTTGTAAAACTACTTTTTCATAAAGTCAATCGTTTAAAAGATATAAGCTTCCAAAGTGGTAAAATGTGTGTCCTCCCCCTCTAACTTCTATAATAATATAGTGAAAAATCTAAAAAAAAATATGTCTATAGATCTTAATGTAAACTTTGAAACAAAATTGGTTTGAACGAAATCGGGTCAGCAGTTTTTGAGATACAGCATATTTTGTAAAACCGCAAATATTACTTTGTAATTCATACAAACACTATGAAAAACAAAGTTATTTAGCGTAGTTGTAAAAATGTAAATAAGCTAGTTTTAAGAAATATTTAAGGTTTTTTTTATTCGTCAAATAAATATACATATTATATTATATTATTATAGTTACTACGGAACCCTTCATGGGCGAGTCTGACTCGCACTTGGCCAATTTTTTATTCCTCTGAGCGCACCTTTTAGTAGCGCCGCGTTCCCGATAGCAATTAAAAATATTAAAATTTTATTTCTTGAAGCGCACCGGACATAATATATAATAGTTACCAGTGTTAAGACTAGTAAAAATTCTAATTAATAATCAGCAACTAAGTCTTCTTATAAATGAATTCATTGACTAAGCAGGCTAGATGTCGCCTTACATTATGTAATGTGCTCTCTCGCTTACTCACTTGTTTTTGGATTGGATTGTTATAATGTAAGCCGTCATGTTGATGGGTGTTTTTGCTATGTCTGGCTAGTTGGTCGAGTGGTCGCAAGCGCTACTGTTGACCGTGTGGGCTCGGTTTCGATTCTCAGATCAGGCAAAACTGATATTGTGTTTTTCTATAAGAAAATAAATAATTTTACTAAAATACAGAAAATGCATTTTTCAAACAAAATAAATGGCGTTATTTGTAAAAAATAAATAATCCGCTGATTACGTTTATGCAATACGTGATGTTGTGAAATATTAAAATGAAAAAAAGTCCCACGGCTATAATATTGTTTATTATTAAATTATTTTAATTGCATATAACCTAATCGCCACGCTGTATACCATACAAAACACGTTCTTAAAGTTAAATTCACTTTATACCTTAATAAATTGGTTTTCAGCCAAGCACGAGCTTCAAAAACCACAACTAAGTTTATGAATAAATCCAGCTACGGTTTAAAATGTTTAGTTTAGCATCGCTGCTCGTTCCTCTTTCCAGCTATTTCCTGGCTTAAACTTTGCACGGCTTCACTAAAGCGAAGTATTCCTCATTGTAAGGATAAGAGGATCTCGAGTCAAAAGCCGAAGTTTCTTCAATGTACGTAATATAAGCGCTTGGAAACTGGTCACGCAATCTTTGGAGGGTTTAATAGAGGTGAACATTCTTACGCCTACCCACAGCTTTAAGACTTGTATTTAATGACATATTTATACCTTTCGTTTAGTATCGGGGGAAGGATTTTATATTCAAAAGGCGCTCGGGTTAAAATCCTACAATAAAACCACCCAAGTAGCTGACGGGGCCAGCTCATGAAGAGCTGGATCCACTCAATGGTTGGTAATTATTTATTTATTATACACTACTAATTTTTAATTAGTACAAATACTTAAAGGGCTTATTAGAAAAGGTCTTGTTATTATATATGTAAAGTCTCACTATATAATATTGATAAATAGCAAAGTTATTAGCGTTTGTTTATATCCCAAAATGTCACTCAATTTACGGACATATTGTACAGGCCATTCATGTATTCATTAATCGTGATGTCGCGGTCACGCGGTCTCGCTCAAACTTGCCCCGCCTCCAACAGCTGTTATCGTAATTGTAGGTAGCTTAGACGCATCTTTAAGCTTTACGAATTAAAAAAAAGTAAAATAAAAGGTTCACGAAAAATAATAGGCACTTATTAAATTCAAACTTTACCTACATACTTTAATTGGGCCATTTGCTTGTGTTGTTCAGTATCCACCTGCAGAACTCCATCCTTGGTTCATTATCCACAGTAGTCAATTCTTGACCCTTTCTTTAGTGGTATGGGTGAAATCCAGACGAACTAATGATCGTCTATGCACAGTACTGGCTGATATTAAAATGACGAGCTGCGTCATTCGTACTTCGCCGGGGATCTTCAAAGTAGTCCACTACATCGTCGTAAAGGTTTTGGGCCGGTCTTCCATGTCCTTGGCGATGGGCCGTTGCGCGGAATGATCAATGGTCGAGTAAACGTTGGTAAACATTTACCACAGTCCGAACCTTTGGCTAGCGAGCATTTGGGTACTCTTCCCTGTACATACGAACAGCGGCCACCAGACCAAAAGTACACACGCAACATAGCCACGTACTCCCGAGATGAAAACTGGTAAGCCATCGCGACAGTAAAAACGTAACAACTTATGTTTAAAAAGCACGCGCACACTTCCGCTAACAAATTGGCACTGTTTGTTCGTTCACTCGTTGTAAAAAGGACCGCTGGCCAGAGGGGGCGTGGCTTGAGCTTAGACGCGAGTTTGCCGGGATTTATGAATGACGATCTAACTGGACTAGCACTGCGCGTAGTATTTTCTAGTAGCAATTGTTATGAATGATTGATTCAATTATGAGTTCACCAGTTATGACAAATTTTCGTAGACAATTTTGGGGTTTCGTTTTTTTTACTTTTGACTACATAAATATGATCAGTAAAGGGTACGGATAGAGCCCCATTTTTTTTTGTACTAATTAAAAATTAGTAGTGTATACTTTATTGTACACCTGACAATATTTCTATGGATACAAAAAAAATAAACTAGTGTACAATGGGCGGTCTTATCGCACAGGGCGATCTCTTACAGACAACCTATGGATGGACAAAATTAAAGGAGACAGATTAAGGGTTGTCAGTGTACAAACATCATAATATTAATTGAACATAATAATATAAAATACATAGAATACTAAAATCATATATTAATAAATATTACATGTATAATTGAGAAAGAAGGGGAGAAGTTTTAGGGAGAGGTAATGCTCCTTCACCATTCTTTTCTTTTGAATCAAAAGCCAGAGTGGAGCACGGATATTAGCCAGAAAACATGATACCGGTCTTGCCACGGGGTATTGTGCTATCCAGCTGACAGACAGACATAATTGAGAAAAAGCTATAATGATATTTCCTTTTTCAAACCCAAATAAAACAAGAAACATAACAATACAAAAACATGAACAACTGCAATACTCGTAACATTCCTAAAAGAGTTTATCGTGAACTGCTAAAATAATAGTTGTGAATTAATACGGCAGCTTTTCTGTTGTTTAAAACAACTTCACCACAGTTAGCTGTGTCGGGGTATTGTTTTGATGCTAATCTAAAATTCTGCAAACAACACAATTACGTACGTCTTTTGTTTTAATAACATTGCTCACTTGAGGTGCAATAAAATGGCTTTTATGAGAGTTTTGAGGCCTTACTATGGCGTCTTAAAAGCAATGTGTTTCGGAGAAAATAGAGAAAGGAGATGAGCGATATAAAAAGCGTAGCACTGTTTCTTCTCTACAAATAAATCATGGTGGTATTGCCTGGTCATAGTACCATAGGCACTCAGCTTCGGCACTAACTTTGCTGACTGAATAAACTTTTATCTAGATGTAATTATCACACAGCTCGTATAATTCAGAGCCTTGAAGCTTGCCATCGGCTACGTGTTGCAAGTCCAGCGGTTTTCTATCGGTTACATTTCTGGGAGTGTACGATGGAATTCAACAATCAAATTTCACCAAGCCCGTTCCATCATTGGACTATAAGACAAACGCCGAAGCACCATCGTAACATGGTGTACATCACAGCCAAACGCACTAAACGTTTTGGAATACTTTCATTGTGCGTACAGTTAAGGAATGGAATTCCCTGCCGGAATCTGTGTTTACTGATAGCTATAAGCTGGAGGTCTTTAAGACAAGACTAAATACCGTTGTTACTTCTAGGTAAGCGTGCTTTATCCTCGACTACATCATGGCTTACCATCAGTTGAGATGGTGGTCAAACACGAACCTAATATCAATTTTAAAAATATAAGAAAGGAAGGTGTAGACAGCTGTATCTAAAGATGTAGTTTTGAATTTTTCTTTGCATGGTCCACTATTACATAGCTCAGGATTTAAAAAAATACTTGCTGCCGTCCGCGGCTTCATCCACGTGAACGCCCGAAATCATCTCTAGGTTTAAAAATATACGAGTAATCTTTCCAATATTAAAAGTGCGAACGTTCAGATGGATGTTGTGATGTTTGTTACTCAATCACGCCAAAACAGTTGAACGGATTTGAATGAAATTTGGCACTTGTGTAGTTACTGAAATCCTGGAATAAAACATGGCTACTTTTTAATCCGGAATTCCCACGGTGATGGCTACTTTTTAATCCGGAATTCCCATGGCGGTCGAGATTTCCGTGGAAAAAGCCACCTACGCGATCGAATTCGCGAGCACAGCTAGTTTCATCATAAATCCTTTCACACAAACTCTGTGCAAGATAAACCATAAGTAACAAAACGACTCCTTGTAAAGTATGACTGTTTGGCTTGGAATCATTTATAACGACAGAATTTTCCGGTTTTCTCACGATGTTCCTTCACAGTTTCAGGAGCAGAGGTGCAGATATAAATAATTATACTAGAAAAATTCAAATTCCAGAGTAGTTTAAAGTTTAATTTTGAAATTTTTTTGTTCATGTTAGAATCTATATTCTGTGATCTTATCTATGAACGGTGAAGAAAAATATTGTGCGAAAAACGGCATTTCTTTTTTTTTGTTGATGGTTACATTAATATTACTCTTCCTGCTCTGGATGGAGCGAAAGGGTATCAGACTTCTTTTAACTATAAACCCACCGTTCTCTTTCAGTTGCCTTTGTATTCCAGGGCCGCAGTATCTCGTTAGTACATTCCCCCAACCCCGTAAGGCAATGGCTCTCTCGGGCCCTGTCAATGCTGCTGACTGCTCTTTAAGAAGCGCGTGGAATACGACGCGCTGCCGACCCGGGCCTCATCCTTACCGGACTGGACGTCCTAATTTACTGCTTAATTATCACCGGGTTCCAACCCTTCATTAAACATTATTAAAATTTAGTGTAAAGTAAATTCGCGTATCATTTATCTGGATCCTAAACATAAGACGCAGAAAAATATAATTTATTTATATTAACGTAATTTATGATTGAACTTACGGACTTAACTCCGGCCGTAAAAAGAGAGACAACAACTGTCAGGGGAATAAAGCTTTACATCGCAGCCGTGAGGCATATTACACTATTATTTCTGGCATTTTTAATTTAAATTTATTTACAGAATGGAATCAGGCATTACTTTGTGGGAATCCATAATTTAATTTCCCGCCAAAAATGATTTTAAACTAGATATTTTCCTGAAGTATTCGTTTAAATTAATTTATTACAAACTTAAATCTACGATTACAGATTGCAACAAAACGATAGATAAGTTAAAATTATACATTACCATAAACATCATAGTTATCACTTACTTTCCAAATTTCCTTACTATTCATGGCAACATAACACATATATGTGCGTACAAGTACATTGTCTGTAGTTGAAAACAATCAATTTCCTTAATTCATTTTTTTTAACTCAATGGCTTATGATATCCACGTATTTGGCCCGATTTTTAGCACAGTGTACAGTGAAACAAGAATATCGTATACAGGTATTTACATAAAATACGCCGAGAAATACTTATAAGATATATTGAGACAGCAACACTCGACCTAATTAAGTAGGCATCTGGCGTTAACGACGCCAAAGAAGACAGAATTCTAGGCATTCGTAAGTAGAGCTCGTTTGTACGAACACTCTTCATAATGGAAGAAAATTGTAGCTAATGTTAGTAATGACAAAATGATATTATATGTAATCACAAGGCACACGTTTATACCTAAATTAGTAGGTTAGCTTATTTTTGACCTTGAGTGTCAGTAGGTAAAAGTGCAAATATGTAGACAGACTATGCGGAGGAGAGAACGTAGGTAGTCGGTAGGATAAGTATATTAGTAACTAGCTTCCGCCCGCGACTTCGTCCGCGTGGAAAAAAAATCCCCCGATTTTGATACATTCTTCATTAGTGCTCCGCTCCTATTGGTCTTAGCATGATGATATATAGCCTATAGCCTTCCTCGATAAATGGGCTATCTAACACTGAAAGAATTTTTCAAATCAGAACCGTAGTTCCTGAGATTAGCGCATTCAAGCAAACAAACAAACAAACAAACAAACAAACTCTTCAGCTTTGTAATATTAGTATAGATTGAAAAATAAGAATCATGGTAATACGCACACGCGGTCGCCGCAAGCGTAGTGATGTTCTCAACATGCTCCCGGCGTTGAAGACTCGTCTTCAAGGATTATGCTGGAAGAGGACAGATGGCGTTGTAAGCGCGTCGGACTATGCCTTTCTTCGTCCTTACGTCTGCGACCCTTCTTATGCCGTCTCTCCCAGATATGAGACGTACGATACGGCGGAGTGGCCATGTCAGTGACGGAGTCAGTCGCTCCTTGATTTCCAAACCTATCTACCCCAAGATAAGGTCGTAACAGCTATAATGTGTTTATGGCTTTTACGACCTTTCTACCCCAACTTATCGATGTCCAAATGACAATCGGGACCAACGATGTAACGCACACCGTAATCCATACTTCCAAACTAATATTATAAATGTGAAAGTAACTCTGTGTGTCTGTTTGTTACATTTTCACGCCTAAACCGCTGAACCGATTTAGATGAAATTTGGCATGGGAATAGTTTGAGACCCTGAGAAGGACATAGGATGGTATTTATCCCAAATTTCCCACGGAAAACCTCGCACGCGAACGAAGTCGCGGGCAAAAGCTAATTTATAATATGTCAAGTAATATTTTTCCAGAGTGGGGGCTTTTTCAACCGACGACAAAAAGAGGAGGTTATCAATTCGACGCGTATATTTTTTTTTTTTTTTTTTTTTTAATGTATGATCATCGATTACTCGAAGACGGCTGAACCGATTTGGAAAATTCGTTTTTTGATTGAAAGGGTATACTTCGATATTGGTCCCATTTTCATAAACGTCAGGATCTGATGATGGGATCCTGGAGAAATCGAGGGAACTCTTCAAATATTATAGGCACACCTATGTCGTTTTGGGTATTTATTATAGTAACTTGTGCAGTTGCTCTCAAAAAGTATCATTTGAGGAAGTGGAACTGATGATGAAGACCACAGATGGCCGCCGAAACTACTCAATAATAAGTATTGGTTGGATTGCGATTCGATTACTTGAATATGGATGTTACGCACTTTATGCTCGTCACAATGCATATGGTGATGTAGAGCTGATGGTGAAGTACCAGGAGAACTCCTCAACAATTAACGGCCCAGCATTGGGAAAAGCAATATTTTGTAAAAGGTTATAAGTAGTTGATAATTAGGCTCTTGTAACTAGGTAAATTAAAAATAGACCAACTAAAAAGAGTGAAATAAAAACTTTTTACCAAAAAATTAAACCGACTCCCAAAAAACACTGCAAAGTGAAAAATAACTTTAATTTCGGAAGTCGGTGCCAAAAACGAAAATACAAAACTAAAGACACCGACTACCGAAATTAAAGTTATTTTTCACTTTGCAGTGTTTTTTGGGAGTCGGTTTAATTTTTTGGTAAAAAGTTTTTATTATTGACATAGGTTCACGTTTGATCAATCACTCATCTGATGGTAATTATGTAGTCGAAGATGAAGCACGCAGAAGATAAGAAGAAGAAAAAGAAGACCTATTCACTCTTGACTTAAAGAACCCAAGGTTATAGCTATAGGTATCAGGAAACACAGACGCAGCAGGCATTTTTCACTTCAGATCTAAAACCAAATCTATCATAAAAATAATAATCGAAAAGTAAGGTTCATACTAATATACAACATGTAACATAATTTATTAATGCACATCCTGAAATCAGTTTGTTCAGAATCGTTTACTGAATCCAGTTTTATCGTTTTTAATATCGATATTTATTAAATTACAAATTACACACTCGCTGTATAGTAAAAACAAACTAACTATGGCCCGTAAATTAAAGTAGTAACTTTTTAAATGCAGATTTATATAAATTCCGTCATTCAGTAAACATTACAGAAAAATTAAACTCTTAAAGTCTAAAAAAAACTGTTTAAACAAATAAAACTAAAATTTCAGTGTATGTATTATGTTATAAGTATCATAATTTTCTAATTGGGGTGTTTGAGGGTGTGCGTCAATTACGATATCTCTAAAATACGACAACTGATATTATATCCGGAGAAAGTGGAGGTAACAAATTAAAATCAATCAAAAGGAGTCTGTGGTCAATAGAAGCGATTTTAATAAAGAGAACTAGTAATGTGGGTAGAATTTCATATTACTAGGAATCTTGTTAACCTCTCCAACTAAGCTACATAATTATGCTTGAGTCTTGAGTGGGTTCACACCTTGGCCGCTTCAAATATTGGGGTAATGTACTGAATTTTATTTAATACTAGCTGACCCGCCACGACTTCGACCCCTACCCAACCGATACCACTACCCCTATCCTACCGATACCCTACCCATACCTTACTCTACCCCTATCCTACCCAAACCCTACACTACTCCTACCCTACACTACTCCTACCCTACCGTACCGTACCGTACCTTACCATTGAGACCTTGCCTACTTTTTTTTTTTTCATAAGAACCTTTTCCTGACAAAACCAAACACAACAAAAAAGAATCAGCCAAATCGGTTCAGCCGTTTTCGTGTTTTGCGCTTAGCATCACATTTAGCGATTCATTTTTATTATACAACGTGTAACATACAGGATATATACATAATAATCGCACGCCTTCTTTGGACGATAGCAAATAATATGGCAAGGTTTTAGTTATCCTACGTCTACATGTGTGGAACTTATTAGAAATTTCAATAGATTGATACCAGAGACCTATTTTTTTTTCAAATGAAGAAGAACGAAGAGTATTATCGTGTTATTAGCAAGTGACGTGGAAAGTTATTGACCCTCATAGTGCTGTGACACGTTTGTTATGTATGGTATTCAAGAAACATGTGAAACCGATAATTTGGTATCAATTCTTTGAGTCACTCATTTTGACCTGAAACTGTGCATAGAGACTCCATACCAGATGTTGTCTTCAGTCCTTTTGGATAGATATGGGGTTTCCGTTACACGTTGTATAGATATTATAGTAGTAAGTAGGTAAGGCCATTGTTTCCTAATGAATACCCGGAGATTGAAATACCAAAACAAACCCGAAGCCAAAGTCTATTTTCAAGTCCATACAATCCGTACTGATCAAATCATATGATAATCATTTAGGTTAAATGTCTGTTATTACAGTTTCTCAAAGCTATTTACAAGATCGGTAATAAAAAATGGTTAGATAACCATTCCGTATCAACCACCTTCATTAACTGACTTCAATTAATCACTGTTTTCCTGTTTACCAGATCACGTTATTAAGATGAATGATTCGTGGGATGGTATCCTTGGATTTATTGCAATTGTCAATTTGCCAAATTAATTGGCATTATACCTTGTGTATGTTTGTAAGTCTTCATTAAACCGGTTTATGATTCCTCGTCACGAAATTGGATATTGTACAAAGCGTTTGCAATTTGGCTCTACTAGTAGACTAATAGGTAATAAGCGGTTAGCCGCTGGGTCTAATCTCTGCTGTTTATTGTCACACATCTATGTAAAAACTAGTAGGTAATACAAGGAAACTACTAGTAGCTTTCCAAAGATCCTACTCCCTGGACAGAATAAAAAACGATTCAGCATTGTTAAATGAGATAGTTAGTTTTTTTTTTCTAAATAGAATTATTTGAAATTGATTGAAAAATTGTTCTAAATCTCTTCAGATCGTTTGGGGTTGATATTTTGAACAAAAGTCAGATCTTTTTCTTGACAGTTTTCATCGACTACATGATTGAGTTGGCGCCTAAATGCCATTAATTTATTTGAACTCAATGCACCACATCACAATGATATGAAGGCAGACTTAATGCCCTGTACTCCTTTCTCCAAATAAACTTTAACAGTGCCAGATTTCATGCGTCTCTGTTCGCGTAATTTTTGTATTAATGTGGGTACATATAGCGGTTCCAGCTATTTTTCTGATATACACCTTCAATGGAACTGTTCACATTGGATAAACATCCATGCAACGTATTCAGTCCATCTCCAAATACTGTCTAAAAGGCTTTTAATCAATAGTCCGAACATTCTGAATGTTCTGGAACAATTGTTTGCGATCGCGTCACTTCTAGTTGCCATTGTAAGGCCGAGCCATTGCACTACTTAGTGCAATGTTTGTTGCAATCCTTTGAATTGTGGAGCAGAATACTCAAACAAACCGCTTACAAGCTTCTAACTGTGCTAGTGGTGAGGTCTTTATTAGAAACTGTCAGTGTTAAACACTGAAACTTGGTATTGTTACGACTTTACTGGAGCTGAGCAACATTAAATGGAGTTTCTATCACTAAACTGATGCTACCTATGAGATTACTAGGCAAAAACTTATTCAGTACTTTTTCTAATGCCAGAAATTAGCGCATACGATTATTTGACCCATCTGGACGGAGACAAATTCGTTTGTGTTTTTTTGAGTGGTGACGTTTAAGCTATTGTTTTTGACGACCCCTACATTTTAAATCTATGGCAAATAGGAGAACTGGTACATATTTTTTGAGTATTTTGTTTTCATTCTCAGTGACTGAAATCGCTCTTAAACCTACTTGGTAGGACTACATTTTGGCTTTGAGCTTCACGAAAATTTAGAAAAAAAAATAGATTTAGATTAGATTAGATTTATAAAAGGTTTCTCCATGGATATTGTAGTGGTAATCCACCCCTACATTTTAAATCTATGGCAAATAGGAGAACTGGTACATATTTTTTGAGTATTTTGTTTTCATTCTCAGTGACTGAAATCGCTCTTAAACCTACTTGGTAGGACTAAAATTTGACTTTGAATTTGACGAAAATTTAGAAAAAAAAATAGATAAGATTAGATTAGATTTATAAAAGGTTTCTCCATGGATATAACCTAGGAGTCTCTAAGTCAAGAGTGAATAGGTTACTTTTAGGTAGGCCTGCTCCATCTTCGACCACATCATCACTTACCATCAGGTGAGATGGTGGTCAAACGCGAACCTATTTTTAATAAAAAAATAAAAAAAAACGTTTAAATATTTAAATTTTTTTTACTTATTTAAACGTTTTTTTTTATTTTTTTAAAAATAGAAAAAAACGTTTAAACGTTTAAATAAGTAAATTGTAATTTTACTTATTTAAACGTTTTTTTTTATTTTTTTATTAAAAATAGGTTCGCGTTTGACCACCATCTCACCTGATGGTAAGTGATGATGTGGTCGAAGATGGAGCAGGCCTACCTAAAAGTAACCTATTCACTCTTGACTTAGAGACTCCTAGGTTATAGCTATCGGGAAACACAGACTCCGGCAGGGAATTCCACTCCTTAGCCGTACGCATAATGAAGGTATTTCCAAAACGTTTTGTGCGTATGGGTGGGATGTCCACCATGTAACGATGGTGCTTCGCCGTTTGTCTCGTAGTCCGATGGTGGAACGGGCTTGGTGGAATTAGATTGTGTAATTCCATCACAAACGTATTTTGAGATTTCGTTTATGTTCAGATATTTTGTGATTTTGTTATTGTGAGTTTATAAGAATACGAGTTCCAACATGCAAGGCTGTATTAATTACACTTTTAATTAATAAAAAAATATGTCCTAAATATATTTATTTTTCTTTATATTAGTCAGCATAACCTATGTTAATTTTTACCCCTTCTGTTAATACTTGCCCCATACCTGTTAATTCTAGCCCCAAACCTGAGGTAACAATTAACAACCACCATTTTTGGGAAAAAGCGTTCTATCTACGACATGGTAACTATTAAGTTTGTTTTGAGATCATTACGTAATACCTGAATGATTTAAGCATCACGTATCTCAAAAATCAAGTCTAAATGTTGAATTATTTCTTAGCTACAACTAAAAATATATTTTTTGTTAATTGTAGCCCCGGTCTCCCCTACTCTGTTTTGTGGAGTCTGGGAATATTAACAAAAATAAATGAAGTACTTACATCATCATAATACCTAATAAAATAATTGTTCAAGCTTAATAATATTATAATAGGATAATTATTTTATTATCAGTCATCTAAGGCCCATAGGCAGAGTACACAAAATAACCTACTAATATTAAAACCTTATAAAACTATGACTGTGACTACTTAAATGCAGCACCACCTGCCAAATGCACAAACAGAAGGATTTTAGGAAAAAGTTTTTTTCTCTTTATTCCAGTAAATAAAATAAAATAAATGAGTCTCATTTGTGTGTAACCGCAAAATGTTAGCCGTTATCTGTCGTCATCCGACTTAACAAAACAAATACAAGCAAAAAAACACCAATATACTTACTGCTAATTTAAATTAATTATCTGATGCTGTTTGGATGCGGTGCGAAGTGATGTTTACACTTCGGTTTTGTAAAAGGATATTCACGCCGTGATTAGAAGGGAGTGTTAGAATATTACTGATTAAAAATCCACCCAGTTGGAAAGAAGTCTCAGACTTCTATTGATTCCATCCATTTAATGATTTCACCCCGAAATAAAAACCTTAAACAGATAATTTAAAAAATGAAATAGTTTTTTTTTTAAATTAGATCAAGCACTATCCATAGTTAATACAATTGATTGAGGAATGCTTTTCAGACACGTTCATAGCTTACGTATTCGATACGTTTAGAATAAATTAAAAGATTGTAGTAACTTACAGCAACTTCAAACCACTCTCATCTTCTGAACTTTGCATAACATAACGAAAAATTGCTTATCATGAGCAAAATATATGAACCGCCAACTACACGAAGAAAAATCCATTAGTATTTCACTTTCCTTAGTAATTTTGTACACTCGCTTCAAAGTAGACAGTACGTAGTACGTCAAGGTAGTTTTATTTATGTTTTAAGGCAAATACGCAAACTCTGTTGCCGAATTTGACGTATGGATTAGAATTCTGCACTCAAAAAATATCTGTATAGCCTAGCTGTTTTTAGGGTTCCGTAGCCGAATGGAAAAAACGGAACCCTTATAGATTCGTCATGTCTGTCAGTCTGTCCGTCCGTATATCACAGCCATTTTATTTCGAAACTATTAAAACTACACATGTGAAACTTGTTAGATAGATGTATTTTATGAACCGCTTTACAATTTTTATACAAAAATAAAAAATATATATGTCGGAGTTGGTTGTCAATTACAATTAGTTATTGTGGGTATTCATCATATTTTCTTAAGAGTTGATTTTCTTGTTATGAATTTAAGTGATCTTTCAGTATCAATTACTGTCTGATAAATCGAAACATAATTTATTAAGTACTTAGTGTACGCACTAATTGGTTTTTGGCAACTTATTTCGATAAGTGTGACTGATAGTTTTGATCAAAACAATGGATGACATGTTTCTTTAATTTAAACTTTGTGAAATCACCATTGTTTATTATCGATAATTACTCTTGTATTATTTGATTATTTTATAACGTAAGTCTCATTAGATTTAGTACGTTTTGTATCAAATAAACACGTGACGCACTTCTTCGCACCAATGGACAGAGTTGGAAGGATTTCAAAGTGCGGGTATCGTCTTATAAAAGACCGTGCACTTGGTAAGCTCAGCAGTCTGTCTTCGGATCTGACTCAATAAAGAGCTTCCCTGCTCCCGACAAAACTGTCGGTTTATTTGGTACAGCGCTGCTGTATATTTATAATAGCTGTATAACCCTGCTAATAGCGAGCGGATACACTTTGTAATTGGGTGGCTTGGCCACTATACGAACTGTGACCTTAAAAAGGGTCTGTTCGCCTAACTGTATTCTTTGTAATTGGGTGGCTTGGCCACTATACGAACTGTGACCTTAAAAGGGTCTGTTCGCCTAACTGTATTCTTTCTTTGTAATTTGCTTTACCTTTTACCTGGATTGTATGGACTTTAAAAGAGACGTTGACCTGTGTTTCTTCTCAGAGCAGTCAGTTAGGAAACACTGGCCTCATCTAGTTTGCAAAATAAACATCATTATTTCATTATTAGTAAACTCAGTAAATAAATATCAGATTTTGCTTATACCAGCGTATTTATTCCAATAAAATCGGGACTCCAAACCGTTCGTGCCGTACCGCTCGGCACTCGCTCCTCTATTCTCCTGATCCTACATCAGAAGTGGGATAGCGTGGGTCTCGATGTCTCCAAATTTGATTCCCGTGCTCATGGACTAGCATTTACTATCGAAGCAAACCAGGCATAAACTTCAACAAGAACTGAGTGTCCTGTCCCACCTTAAGAGAAAGTTTCAGATTTTCTCTGACCAGCAAGATAGTTCTTTCACACGCTGGGATAGTTCTTTCACAGACCACTTATTTTGTTTCCGTTAATTGAGTTTTTGTTTCATAGTCCGTGTGATTTTATTTTAAGAGGGTACTTGAATGTAGGTCACGATTGTCAGATTGCTTTGCAAGTACTTCTCGCTAGTTGGTTTTGGTTAGCTGTACGTTTGTTATTTGTCGGATTGTTTTGCAGTTATTTATGTCGTAAGCTAGTATAGCCTGTTTATTATGAAAATCAAAGTCCGCACTCTCGTTCTAGATCACGGCTACGTGATTCAGAACCTAGTTATAACAGAGCACCGGAATATTCTACGGTAACCGATCGTATTGTTGACACTATCCGTTTGATTAAATATGCGGATATATCAAATCAATATTTTAGTATTTCAAGATTTTACATAATGTCGATGATTGGTGTGCGGAAGTAGATCGTGCAAAATCCATTAATAACTAGAGAGATTATGAGTGTCTTTCGCGTGTCGGTAATTGTCTGAAAGGTGACGCTCGATCTTGGTTAATCGAGTGGGTATCTAGCGATCGTACGTGGAGTAATTTTAAGAGGGAATTATGTCCAAGGACACCTGTTATTGCGAATCGTTCATTGCTTCGTTTACGTATAGTGCAGGGACTTAGTGACGAATTGATTTCGGCAATTATTATACGTGGTATTACTGATCCTAATATCAGAGTTGCTGCAACAAATGCTAAATCGTTTCCGAATGATTTAATTGAATTTTTCTCGATTTACATTAAACCGATTAGTTCTAAAAGTAACTTAACTACGAATTCCTTGCCAAAGCAGGGTAGCAGTGTAACTTTTTGTAAACGATCTAAAGTTGATTAGGATACGAGTAGTACGTCTGGTACTTCGAATTCAAAGACTTTTTGTTTTGCATAGGTCCGAACCTTGTTTTTTTATGTAAGAAAATGGATCATAAAGTCAGCACTTGTCGGCGAACAAGGACACAGTTGCTTAATTGTCGTAATGTTTTAGTAACTTGTTGTTATAATGTTTTAGTAACCTTAAGTAATGTAGTGAGGTAGTAGTTAGCGACCATTATTCAAGACGTGCGGGTAGACGTGTTAACAGATAGTGGTCACACTTTTTATTTAATGTTTTCGTCTTTGTTAAAATATTTTTACTATTAAGTAGTCGATTGCCTGTTTAGTTTCATGGATTAAGTCTCGATGTTGATTTATTCGTGGTGTCGTGCTATTATACCTACATGAACATCTGATAATTGTAGGTACGACTATTTTGAATACAGAATAGTTATCCGAATAGGTTAGTAAGATAATTGAAACTTGGATTTCAATTCCAATCATGACATTCTAGATATTAAAATCTAAAAATCTAGTAAAACTGTAGATCTCATTTTATTGCGTAACAGTTTTAATAAAAACCAGCTTTAGGGTTTTTCAATAAATCTTTAGATGTGTTCGTTTTTGGCATTGAAATTGAGTATTTGGGATGGATAATTAGTCGAAGTTAAAGCTTTGATTCATTCAGTTCAAACGCAGTGTGAAATAATAATCAGTCAGTTTATGGGATTAGCTAGTTATTGTAGACGTTATAAAGCTGACTTCTTCATCATGTATTACCGCGTGTTTGGAACAACAGGCTACCCGAAAGTTCAGCGTAGAATGGTTTACTTATTGTTTGTTTGTTACCAAATAGTGTAGATTGTTTCAGAGTGTTAACTTTCATAGTATAGTCAAGGATATGGGTTGCGATACACATCTGATGACATCCGAGAAGGCAAATCAGATGGCAATTCCACTCATTGGAGGTCAGGTACAAGACGTCGCTATCGAAAGTCCCAGTCCAAACAGAGAAACTCCTCGTGTGATGAGTCGGAAGAGGATGTCTAAACGACTTCGTTCAAGTCAAGAGGACCAGGAAACCTATGTCAACCGAGGTTGCAAGGCGCCTCGTACCGTTCTAAATTATTTGCCTTTTGTTTTAGAAATCTGGCACAGTCGACAGGGAAGCTGGACTCCTGCATGCGAGAGCTATCATGTGGTGAAAGTACTCCCACGTGTTCTTTACAAGCTTCAGCCGGTTTGCATTGGAAGTCAACACAAGCAGCCCTGAGTATAACTAAAAATGTCGAATACCATAAAGCCCGTTACGATAAGACTAAAGCTGTTTTGAAAAAGTTCCAAGTAGACTTTGTACTAATTGCTAATGAGGAACGAAATCAAACTAAATTAGACCCTACATATAAAGGTCCTTGTAGATTTTTAGAAGTATTAGATGGTGATAGATACTTGTTGAAAGCTTTGAGTAAAAATAGATTTTACAAATATCCCCATGATCGTGTACGAAAAATGCCTGAATGTCCAGTTACTGTTAGTGATGATGTCAATACTGACACTGATGATGACTTATCTGCTACTGACATAGCATAGCTGAGTTGGCAAGTTGTCTATGATGACTCTTGTTCGGATGTCTATGTTGACTCCTTGGCTTGGAGGTTGATCTTGACGCCTATGCGGGTTGTTCTATCTTGACGCCTATGCGGGTTGTTCTATTCGACTCCAAGTTATTTACTGAATCCCATGGTGTGATTTCAGTTGGAGGTTAATCTTGACGCCTATGCGGGTTGTTCTATCTTGACGCCTATGTGGGTTGTTCTATTTGACCTTATTCGTCGAATCCCATGGTGTGATTTCGGCTGGGGCTATGTGTTGTCAGTAACAGTTTAGTAATTTTGAATGGTTGCAATGCAACAGCTATTGATAATGATAATTTTATTTGACAAACTCAGGAATTTTCGTTTCACAGTACTTTTTGAAGGCTTTTTGAATGGTTGCGATGCAACTGCTATTGATGATAATAATTTTATTTGATAAACACGGGATTTTTAGTTTCACCATACTTCTTGTTAAGGCTTTTGATTGTCAGAAAGGCCGATCGATATTCACATGAGATTTTCTTTTTCAGGATCACACGAGGTCGTGTAGAACGTCAGTTCTGGCCGTGTCGGAGTTGGTTGTCAATTACAATTAGTTATTGTGGGTATTCATCATATTTTCTTAAGAGTTGATTTTCTTGTTATGAATTTAAGTGATCTTTCAGTATCAATTACTGTCTGATAAATCGAAACATAATTTATTAAGTACTTAGTGTACGCACTAATTGGTTTTTGGCAACTTATTTCGATAAGTGTGACTGATAGTTTTGATCAAAACAATGGATGACATGTTTCTTTAATTTAAACTTTGTGAAATCACCATTGTTTATTATCGATAATTACTCTTGTATTATTTGATTATTTTATAACGTAAGTCTCATTAGATTTAGTACGTTTTGTATCAAATAAACACGTGACGCACTTCTTCGCACCAATGGACAGAGTTGGAGGGATTTCAAAGTGCGGGTATCGTCTTATAAAAGACCGTGCACTTGGTAAGCTCAGCAGTCTGTCTTCGGATCTGACTCAATAAAGAGCTTCCCTGCTCCCGACAAAACTGTCGGTTTATTTGGTACAGCGCTGCTGTATATTTATAATAGCTGTATAACCCTGCTAATAGCGAGCGGATACACTTTGTAATTGGGTGGCTTGGCCACTATACGAACTGTGACCTTAAAAAGGGTCTGTTCGCCTAACTGTATTCTTTGTAATTGGGTGGCTTGGCCACTATACGAACTGTGACCTTAAAAGGGTCTGTTCGCCTAACTGTATTCTTTCTTTGTAATTTGCTTTACCTTTTACCTGGATTGTATGGACTTTAAAAGAGACGTTGACCTGTGTTTCTTCTCAGAGCAGTCAGTTAGGAAACACTGGCCTCATCTAGTTTGCAAAATAAACATCATTATTTCATTATTAGTAAACTCAGTAAATAAATATCAGATTTTGCTTATACCAGCGTATTTATTCCAATAAAATCGGGACTCCAAACCCTGATGCTATACCTCTCGGCACTCCAACCTGATGATCCTACATATATAAAATTAAAGGGACTCTTGCCATACATGGAACTGAAACTAAAAATATTTCTTTTCATCTAACATATTATACGAATGTGGTGTCTACAGACAGGTCTTTTAAATTTTATTCAAAATGGTGGTCAAACGCGAGCCTATTATTAATAAAAAAATATGCTGTATATCGTAATATTAACATTTAACAAAAATTTGTTTGAACGAGATAGAGTCAGCAGTTTTTAAGATATAACCCATTTTCAAAAACCGCAAATGTAACTTTGTATTCCATACAAACACTCAAAAACAAAAGTTATTTTGCGTAGTTACTACGGAACCCTTCATTGGTGAGTCTGACTCGCACTTGGCCGGGTTTTTTCAGTTTGTTCATGCACCCACAATGGCGGACCAAATTCATATGGGGCAACGACAAGTGTTATTTGTTAAAAAATTTACTCACCTTTAGGAATTAGATATCGATCAAATATATCATAGTAAAACATGAAAACCGTTATTGCATGATTTTACCATTAGGAGAAAATATAATTTTTCATAAAACCTAAGTTTTTCGCCAAATTTCGCTAACCGAATATTTTAACGTGAAACATGCAGCAATGGTTCAAGATTAGACAGTCCAAATGTTCTGCTACGACGACGTTCAGAATACAGTTGCGGCTGGCCCGCGCCCTACGTCACATGCGATGTAAATCGCTTGCGCATGATTGTGTGGAAGCACACCACGCGCTTCTCGTAGAATTACTAATATCGTGATCAATTCACATAAAACTCGCTACCGTGTAACAAATTGCCATCAAAATTTTAATAATTATTTTTAAGCGTCAATAGCTAAGGCTGACTAAGGTGTCGCACTTGTGACCGATAGGTCGCGGGTTTGAATTTGAACCCCATCAATTACACTATTAGCGTGAACCCACTCCAGATACAAGCATACATATTTAGCTTAGTTGGAGGGGTTAAAAGGTTGCTAGTAATGTGAATTTTACCCACCCACTACCTTTCTTTGTAAAAAAAAAAAATCGCGTCACTTTAGAGTCTCCTCTTAACAGAAGTAAACATTAAGGGACCTTACACGTTCATCATAAAGGCCTTCATGCCTCTTTGTAAGAGTATACACCGTTTTAGTATCAGGGCCTTAAAGTATATCAATTATCTTCAGCGCATTTGGCGCCACATGTTGCCAATATTTTCAACAAAGTTCTGGGAATAAAGTCCTATTTCAGAGAGATAATATTTTTGGCAAGCAGCGGTAGCCCAGAGGATACAAGCACAACGTGCGGGTTGCAGTTTGTAGGTTCGAAACTCAAACTAAAAATATTTGCACTTATTAAATATTAATCTCTTTATTTTTCCTCACAAAATAACAAAAGTAATTACAATTAAAAGCTGTACATTTCTTAATTTCTGACGAACTGGTGTTCGAAATGGGCAAAAATCGCCTGTAACATAAATCACCAGGTCTCCACCCAAGGAAAAAAATCAGCAGCTTTTTCTTATTCTTTTCTTTTTCTACTTACTGGTTATAAATTATGGTAAAAATGTACACTAGTTAAATGACACAGACATAATACTTGACATTGTAAAATAAAAATAATCCTAATGAATAAATCCTAGTTAAAGAAAACATAATTTATAAATTATAAAATAAAGTAATAAATTACGCCATTTTTTGTGCATTTATTTTAAGTGTGTATGTGTGTAAGGGGTGTGGGTGTGTGTGTGTGAGAGAGATTGAGTGCGTGTGTATGAGTGTGTGTTGTGTTTGTGCTATGTGCACCGTTTAACGTTAGAAGCTAGTGCACGAGCAAAGCAGGCGAATTACTTTGTGTAATTTTCATCACTACTGCTCTCTAAATGGTCAAGGAAAACACGTGAGGCAACCGGCGTGTCCTATGATCAAAAATCCGAAGACATGCGATATTCGCCAACCCACACTGGGCCCGCGATATTGGTAATGGCCCATTCTGCCGTGCCGATCCAAAATACTGTAAGTCGACTTACAGTGCTTTTGCTTAACAGCTTTATATTAGTTTCTTGAAGTCTGTTTAACACCCCTGACTTACATTTTTTTCATTACAATATATACAGGGTTATTTGTAAAACACCGAAAACCTCTTAGGACTATGTTACTAACATCATAATCAACAACTTTTGTTCTATGACTTTTAAAAATTCGTCATATTTTAGTTCACCAGATTTTCATACAAAAATAAAAATATTTAAATTGAACGCCCTAAATGTTACGAACTCTATGCGAAGCAAATGAAAGCAATTTATACTATCGCTTTCTTTTGCTTTGCATAGACGCTACATGCGTTTAGGGCGTTCAATTTAAATATTTTTATTTTTATATGACGGAGAGACAGCGTCGTATGTGTTTTTAAAAAGTGTGACGTCATCTCAGCCGACGTCACGAATGTTGTCTTGATGATCACTCATGTTTGATTTTTAAATAAAAGCACTTGTTAATGTTACCGGAGACTCGTTTATTCAACTGACAGCGTAACGACTTTACAGAGTCCGCACTGTCCAGCGACTCGAACAAGAATGAATCTGAATCTGAATCTGAATGTGAATCTAGCGCTCACTGTGCGGCCTTATATAGAGGGATTGTCACACATGTACCCACATTTTCTTGTTAAATATTAAACTACTTAAATTACAAAGCTTTAAGTTAAAACATGTTAAACGTTAATTTTACATCTTAAAAACCAATTAATAGTTTGTAAAACAATCAAATTATTAAACTTTTATCATTTCAATTATTTTAATAGACAAATTATTGTATTTGCGCCGATATATATGAAAATCTGGTGAACTAAAATATGATGAATTTTTAAAAGTCATAGAACAAAAGTTGTTGATTATGATGTTAGTAACATAGTCCTGAGAGGTTTTTGGTGTTTTACAATTAACCCTGTATACTGATTTTTAACTTGCCTTATCTTTGAAAGCAAAAAAACACTGTATCACTTTCAAATTAAATAAATTAAAAAACTATATCGTTAAATATCTCAAATGTGCTTTTCAAAAGTTACAGTGTTCTGGATTGGCAGTTCCCGTTCATAGAGAAGAGGCGTATGCCCCAGCAGTGGGGAGGCTACTGATTATGTGATGTTACGTTAAATGTTGTTAATGAATTACCAACAACCGCAAAATTCGAGAAATGCGCATTAAACAACACTACATTCAAAGCCATTTAAACCTCCAAGACCATTTTTTCACAGCCAGTTCTTTGACGTAGTGAAGTCGTTTGACATCGCAACTTGCTCGGAATAAATGATGCTAACATTTTTCGAGAAACAAAATCCTTCACCGTTCTAAGAAAAATAGACAAAATTTATTTACTTTCTGTGCCATTACACGATTTGATGGAGCGACGCGGTGCGAAGAGAACAGATATCCTTGATAGTTTAGAAAAATAATTAACTACAAGTCACTTCAAAGACCACAATAGGTGTACTTGTGTAAATTGAAGATTTGTTCATTAAACTAATCATAAAATTGATTCATAGCTTACAATATTCACACCGAGACTAAGGACATTTATTTATTTAATCTTTATGTACAAAAAGTGGTACAAGGGCGGACTTAATGCAACAAGGCATTTTCTACCAGTCAACCACAATGTGGTAGGTGTACAAGTAAAATAAATGTCATTATCGAAAGAATATATGTATAAATATATAATCGTAATCCGCGATTTCTTCCAGGCAACGTAGATTTTTTAACGTTGGCACAAACTAGGGATTTTACTTTTTCTTTAATCGTGGATGCATTTACAAACATTTAAATACTCTTGCGCAGACACCCATTTTTTCGGTAGGATATTCATCAAATGACTCCTCCCATTCTGAATGGAGCGGAGTCAGTAGGAGTCTGATACTCCTTGTATCAGACTTTTACTGACTAAAAACTCATCCTGTTTCTGCAGTTGCCCTAGTGGTCCGGGGCCGCGATATCCCATTATAAAAGTCCCGCAACCCCAGCAGGTTGTGCATACACTCAGACCCAGAACAACTATGTAAGCTATCTAATATTAAAATAGTTATTTGTTATACAAGATTGCAAAGTTGCTTTTTAACCGCGTGCTCAATTTTGATGACCGAGCAAGCGAAGGATTCTAAAATTAAATCACGAGTGCAGCGAGTGATTCAAACATTAGAATCCTGAGCGTTAGCGAGGGAATCAAAATAGCACGAGGTGAAAAATCTTTGCACTCGAGTGCAACACGTAACTTTTCATCCCACCTCAGCGAGGAAATGAATAAATGCAAAAAAAAAACATTTACATTCACAAGATACTTTTATTTCAGTTTAGGTATTAACTACTACATTATGCTAAGTAAGTATTAAAGAATAATCTTTAAATTATAACAAATAATACTTAGGTATAATTAAGAAAAATTGAAAGTAACGTTGCTACAGTTACTTAAATTAAGTGTAATACACACATCAAAAGTGTCTAGGGATCAAACATTTTTATGCGGATTTCTTGAGATTGAGATGTGGCTTTGTAATAAATTTATGATTTTATAAATTTATATGGATCCTTTTTGGTGCATTTCATAATTTGAAACAGGAACTGTTAATCAAATTCGAGTAAAAGATGAAAATCAGCTGTCAATATTTTCCCTATAAAAACATACAACGCATTGAAGACATTATTAGTGCTACTGTTACCCTACTACTGATTAAAACCAACGTTATTATGGAGCGGCGACGTCATTTAAGCAGGGAAGAAATGCTCAGAGCCGTGGGAATGATAGAAACTGGTTCCCGGCAACGTACTGTGGCTTTAGCTCTGAATACAAGTCAGAGTGTTATCAGTCGACTTTGGACACGTTACCGAAGCACTGGTACCGTGGCTGAGCGCCATGGAGGACGGTATCGCTGCACCACACGGAGACAAGACCGATACATTCAAATCTTAACTCGAAGAGCTCCAACAATAACCGCCATGATGTTAGCCGTGAGGCTTCATCACTCTTCAGGGAACTTAATTAGCGACCAAACAGTCAGAAACCGCTTGCATGAAGTGAACCTTCATTCCCGAAGACCGCTACGGGTACCACCTATAGCAATGCACAATCGTAGGATTCGATATCAATGGGCTCTTGAACACAGAAATTGGGCAGAATTATAGAAAATTGAGCACAGAAATTGGGAACAATGGCGTTTCGTGTGCTTTTCTGATGAGTCTCGTTTTGGTATGAGACCGGATACAAGACGTATACGACACTGGAGAACCCCTGGACGCCAACAGCGATTAAAATCCTGCCAGGAAGTCCATCCTTATAGTGGTGGAACCATCATGGTATGGGCGGGTATTTGGATCGGCGGAAGAACTGAGTTGATTTGGATCAGAGGCAACCTCAACGCTCAAATTTATGCTGAGACGATTGTATCTGACGTCATCGTTCCTCTACAAGTGCAAATCGGTCCCTTATTTCAGTTAATGCATGATAATGCACGACCGCACACCGCAAGAGTTGTAAGACAGACTCTCGCCGCAGCTAACATCAATGTCCTGCTCTGGCCTGCTCAGTCGCCAGACTTGAACCCGATTGAGCATGCATGGGATATGCTACAGAGAAGAGCTCTGCCGAATATGGAGGGTATCCAGTCGCAAGAAGACCTTTTTTTGTTGTTGCAACAAACATGGGCGGCCATTCCACAGCGTGATTTGGATGAGCTCATTTTGAGTATGCCAAACCGATGTTCTTGTATTGTTAGTGTTCGCGGTAGAAACACGGATTATTAATTGTTTAAGTTACCCAATAAAATTTTAAAGAAAACTGTTATTTCAGTCTTTTTTTCGAACTTTAATGTTAGTGGTTCAAATGTCAAAAATCCCTTTATTAGGAAAATGGCAAATTTCTTTATTAATGCAAAGGTGACTTGGTTTATCGTTACTGTGACAAACGAAAACACTTTATTTGATGAATCCTTAAAGAAAATTTTAATTAATATCAATCAGGAGAAAAGTTATTGCAAAAATATATGTTGATCCCTAGACACTTTTGATGTGTGTATGTAATATTTTGTTAGGTACTGTAAATTCAATTTACTTTATCCTCTAGCGGATAAAAACGGCTTTTGCACTCAGATATCGAAGAGCAAAAATACTCTTTCCGAGATGGGGGGATGAAAACGTAATTTGACGATTATATCGACTATACAAATAATTAATATTAGCAACTTGCTCTGAAATATTCTCTTGTGAAATCGGAAGTGCCGTACTATAGGTATGTATGTGCGCAACTCAGTTCTCGATAGTGACAATATCACATTATACTGGGATCGGTCCATCATCACTGACAGGACTATTGTAGCCAATAAGCCGGATATGGTGGTGGTGGACCGGATCGAGGGGCGTGCCATGATTGTCGACATAACCATCCCGCATGACAAGAACCTCGTGAAAGCCGAGAAAGATAAGCAAATCAAATGTCTTGACTTGGCGCACATGATTTTCGACATGTGAACTCGGCAATCATTGTGCCAACAACTTAGGAGGCTCTCGTTAGGCGGCTGGATCAAGGGCTTGCTTCAGAAAGCAGTACTCCTGGACACGGCGGCGCATATCGTTAGGAGGTTCCTCTCTCTGGAGCCCTGACCGCCGGTAGCTTGATCTTGTGCTACCCACCTGTATCGGGAACAGGTATTTTTTATATATTTTAATGTTTTTTATAGCAATATTTAAAAATGTAATTTACCTATTCGAGTATGTGTGTATTAGAAATAATAATTCATTTAAGTATTTATTCAAGTAACACAAGTCACAGAGGGAACAATAATATTTAAGGTACCCGTGGGTATTAAGGCCTGTCGGGCAATAAGGCCTACATAACAAAAAACGTACGACATACAGTAATTATTGACGATCAAGTTTACACTCACACAAGCTCAGAGCGTATACAAGTCGCTGCGAAGTGGCGGATGAACGCTTGCACTTCTCCCCCCGCCAGTGTCGTCGAAATCATCAGCGGTGCGGTCACGCGGCACGAATTATAAAAATTGGCTCCAGTAAAACGTAAGTTATTTTGATAATATCATATTTATAAACCTGTATTGAATGTCCGTTTATTAATTAATGTGTGCTTGTACCTAGGTTATCTACCGTATTAAAGAACTTGTAGTTGTAATTATTATTTTTTTCTGTAACCACGTGGTTTGCGGATATTAAGGCCTATACAATTTTACTATGGGCCTTATTATTCTCCTATTTTTTTAAACTGCTATATAATTAGGAGCGTGTTTTTAAAATGTTTGTTGATGGGTAGTATGTACGTAGTTATAAGTTTTCAATTTATTTATTATTGTTTTCAGTGCTTACGGTCACGATGCCTCCCAAACGGGCATTGTGGTCAGAAGACGATCTGATCGCAGCTGTTAGAGCAGTACAAAAAGGAACTTTGAGTACGTATAAGGCTGCAGAGAGATATAAAGTCTGGCAGTTTAAAGAAAGTTTGGTACGTAAACCTATATTAAATTATGAAGAGAAAGCTCAACTTGTGCAAAAAATCAATATCCACAGGTCAGGTTTCGAGAGTATCAATCATGCAAAGCAGCTATTATCGCACAGTTTATGGAACAAGCTCTAGTTTAGATGAATCTGACGCTTTACTACTCAGTCGGTTAAAAAAAAAATGATTTTTATGATCTTCTGCCTACGCCTGTTAAAGTTCAAACATGCAAACCGACTGTTATACGAAAAGCCATTAATTATTGTGGTACTCCAGTCACAAAAGATCTATTTGATAAATATAATCAAGAGAAAATAAATAGTAAAGAAATGAAATGTAACAAAAGAAAGAAAAATAAATAGGACGAAAGCTTTACTGATGTTAAAACAAGTAGAAAAGAAAAAACGAAGTTTAAAAAGACTTTAAATCCTAAGAAAGCTAAAATCGTATCTGCAAAAAAGTCTACTACCGTCAAAGGTAAATCACAAAAACAAGTGAGTTGGTACTGTCATGCCTGCAAAGAAGATAGAATGGACGATGCAATGAGGCAATGTTCACGATGCTCCAAGTGGTACCACGAAGAGTGTGTCAGTTTGACTGCAGAAGATACTCATGACTTTCAATGTCCTGATGGATGCGAATAAAGGCAATTTATGTAATTTTCTAAGATCACTATGCTTCCTATTGCTTTATGTTAATGACTATTGATCTCAAAAATACCAATGTACGTAGTATAAGTTGATTTTTTGATAGTTTAAAGTATAGGCCTGATTAATAATATTTTTTTTATTATGTTGGATATTTTTCATTTTATTACAAATTTCCATTAGCTAGGCCTTAATACCCTCAGATACCTTATATATCTATGTGGACTATCCAACTCCATACCCGATGTTCTAATCAAAGGTATTAAATCTCTACCTCTTAAAATAGCTATACCTACATTACCCATGACACAAATATTGCTCCATATAAATAAATATCTTTAATAATTCTTGATACCGACATCACCACAAAGCCCATTGTTATTAAAAACCCTATTAACACAATAGAACATTCGTAGGTGACAATAGTTCTTGACCAAATATTTAGGTCTTTCTTCCAACCTAAACTAAGCTTTATACTTCACATGATATAGTACGTTTTAAAATGAATAGTTTGTCTTTACGTGTGGGTTTCGCACAATCGGATATGTCGAATATATCTTTTCACGAGGTTTTCCCTTTACATAACACTTGGTTGGAGAAAGTAATGTGGGGGGAAAATTGTATCTTTTTATACGTATCGTAAACAATAGAGGGTCGGAAGAAGTGGATAGGGTAACATATAAACTGTTCTGTTGATACTTCGATGATATGGGTTAGGGGTCGGTGAGACCGTGACGTGTTGTCCGATAGGCAGCGAGTTTGCTTAAGGTAGTTTGTTTGGGGATATAAGGTACTTTATAATGAAATAATGATGTTTATTTTGCAAATCTTACCTTAATATCTTACTAATATTAGAAATGCGAAATTTTGTGAGGATGGACGGATTATAGATGCATGTATGAATAGAATAGAATTTATTTATTTTCTCACCACAAATTAATACATTTGATAATTGACATAAGGTACAGATTATTAAACATAATTTGTGGGAGACTGGTGCCTAAACTAAGTTTTTTCCAAAACCTGTAAATCAGGTCACCAGGCCCCCAAATTAGATTTTTTACAAACTTACTGGAGACGAGTTCATTCTAAAAAAGAGTCCAATTTATAGTAGTAATTAAGTAACTTAATTTAAATAATTTATCATTCAAACAATTTAATGTAGGTTAGACGATAAAAAAAATATTTTAATATATATTATGTTATAATAAATAGTAGGTATATACACTCGAGAGCAATGAATCCGGGTCACTTAAAGAATCCTAAAAATCTCGGAAACTAAAAATGCTAGGTTAATGCAATAAATTGTATTTAATAGACAATGTAATACTCCTTAAATGAAAGTAAAAAAATATGAGTCACCATACATTTTATTAACACAAAATTACATAAAGAAAAAAACTGCTGATCTCTCCTTAAAACAAAAATAGGGAACATGAAATTTTTGAACTTTATTACGATTTTCTTGAATTTTAATACTTCGTATTGCCTCATCGTGCTTCCATTACTGCGTTTACGCGGTTTGGCATGCTGTACACCAAGTTCCTTATACGATTTTGGGGAATATTCTCCCATTCCTCTGTGAGAGCAATTTTGAGCTCACGAAGCGTGATTGGGGGAGGGTTTCGTTGTTTTACGCATCTGCCTAGCTCGTCCCAAGCATGCTCGATCGGGTTGATATCCGGGCTGCGCGCTGGCCACTCCATACGAGTAATGTTCATCTCTTGAAGGTAGTCATTCACAATCCAACCTGTATGAGGTCGGGCATTGTCATGCATAAATATAGCATCCTCACCTAAATTGACCATAAATGGACCAACGTGATCATTGAGGATTTCTTCCACATATCTTACGCTAGTTAAAGAGCCGTTTTCTATGATCACCAGCTCTGTGCGACTTTCAGAAGAAATTCCGGCCCACACAAGTACAGACCCACCACCGTAGGCTACTTTTTCTTCGATGCATGCTTGCTTGAATCTTTCCCCTGGTCTTCGATACACTCTGTGTCTTCCATCGTGCTTGTAGAGCATAAATTTTGATTCGTCGGAGAACATAACTTTTGACCAATCTTCAATACTCCAATTTACGTGGCTCTGGGCATATCTTAGTCTTGAAATACGATGCCCACGCTCCAGTTTAGGGCCGTTTGCAGGTCTAAGGGGTTTTAAGTTAGATTCAGCAAGCCGACGTCTTACTGTCCATGCACTTGTGTTATTTCCTCCGAGGCGTCGAAACTGATTGGTGAGTTCAGTTCCTGTGAGAAAGCGATTTCGAAGCATGGTGTTCACCAAGTATCGGTCTTCTCGTGCTGTGGTACACCTGGTTCTGCCCGTTCCTGGTCTGCGTAGGTTAGAACCAGTTTCTTCGTAACGTCGGAGAACTCTTTGTACTGTTGACAGCGACACACCGACAGTCCTGGCTGTATCGCGCTGACTCCGGCCGGTTTCCAGCATTGTAAGTATTCTGGTGCATTCTTCAGGCGTAAGCGACATAATTTCAGCTTGAATAATGAATATAGAGCACTATCAACATGGTTTATGTACCCACATAAATGACAGATTACAAACAAAAGCAAAACCAAATGCTGTAATTTCATAGTTCCATCTTCGAAAGTGGCCCTTTTTCAAATTTGATTTTTTTATGATATAACTTTACAATAACTAAGAAGTTTTAATACCTTCATTTAAGGAGTATTACATTGTCAATTAAATACAATTTATTGCATTAACCTAGCATTTTTAGTTTCCGAGATTTTTAGGATTCTTTAAGTGACCAGGATTCATTGCTCTCGAGTGTATAAGAACATGCAAGTGTGTTATGTTATGTGTGTTTGTGTTCGGGTGTAAGGCATGGTGTGTGTGAGATGTGTGGTTCGTAAAGAACTTAAGATGCGGTTTTGAACAGATCTTCAATTTGGGCATAGTCTAGGCTATGAAGCCATTCTGTTAATATTTTTTTTATATTTGTTTTGTTTCCGGTGTGGATTGAGACTAAATTATTCAGTTTGTTGTAAAGAAAGGGGCCTAGGAAAGCAAAGAAATTACGAGCAAATTTGGTTTTAACTGATTTAGTATGGCATACATCCCTTCTTCTGTTTCTTAATTCATTGTTATGGGAAGGGTCAATGAAAGGAATGAGAGAGCGTTGTTTTAAAGTGATATTAAGAATAAAACGCTCACGAACTGACTGGACTTTAGCGATTTTATATAGTTCTATTGTAGGGAAACGGAAAGGAAGAAATAGCGCGACTTTAAGGACTGCCCTTTGAGCCCTTTCAAGGACGATTAGGTTGGTTTTATACGTGCCACCCTATGAAGTGATACAATACGTTAAGATTGATTGACACAAGGCGCAGTAGATGGATAGTAGTTGCTTAGGGTTCAGGATGGATCGAAGAGTTTTGACTACAAAAATAAATTTCCGTATTCGGCTTGAGAGACAACGAATGTGTGTTGCAAAGTTCAATTTGGAATCCAAAGTAACGCCTACGTATTTGATGGTGTCTGCTTCCTGTAGTTTTGGACAGTTACAATCACTGATATGAGGCGACGGACAGGTATGTGCGAGAATGGAATGTGTTTGAAGCGATGATTGGCGGCGGCTTTTTAAGGTAAAAGTTATGAACTTAGTTTTCTCAGTGTTTACGGTGAGAATATTAGTTCGGAGCCATTCGTTGACAATATTGAACCTGGCCTGAGCGCAAACAAAAACATCTCTCCATGAGTCTGCACTGAAAAGAATAGCAGTATCATCTGCAAAGGTTATGATGCGTCTGTTTTGAAGGTTAAGATTACAAAGGTCGTTTATATAGACCAGAAAAAGCGTGGGCCCAAGAATACTTTCCTGGGGGTCTCCAAAAGTAATGAGAAGACTGTGACTTATGTGGTTATCAATTCTAACATATTGCATGCGGTCAGTTAAGTAATCTTTAAAAAGTGACAACTGATTTCCTCGAATGCCTAGGTTGTCAAGTTTATCCAACAAAATTGGAACCGACACCGTGTCAAACGCTTTAGCTAGTGTGAAAGTGCGAAAGTGTCTTCACGTTGCCGTCGTGGTGGGGCTTGCGTGTTTCAATGATCTTTGGGGCTATGCCGGCAGAGCCACTCATGCCGAACAGGCCCAAAGGGAGAAACCAGACCTAGAGAGACACTTGGCGGAGTTCTTAACATCGAACAACCGCAAGGGGCGCACCGTCTGACTTGAACGTGCGCAATTTACTTTTCAAACGTTGGAGGGTAAATAAGGAAGCGTCAGTCGTGCGCCAGACCACAACATCCGAAGTGGGTCTAGCGAAAAGTGTATGATTGGAGAGATGTTTCTCGAAGTATTCGGGGACCAATTCAGGGTCGGGGTATTGGTTTTTTGAGCCATGCAATGGCTTACGGAGCGGTCCATGCTGAGACCGCAGAGAGGACTGGAGGGATAATCCCTCTAGCAAATCTGGGGACCTTACCCCATAAAAAAGGCAAAGCTGTGTACAGCATCAACTATGGAAGCGAGTCATAAAAAGAAACTACCCCAGGAGGGTACGTACTGCTCCGCATTAGGAGACTCCCTCACCGAGCAGAGCTCGGTCAGTCCCACGTATTCTGGGGGGGACAATGAACACTCTAAATTAAATTCAAATTTTTACCCGTCCTTCAGGGGCGCCTTAAGTCAAGGTGGCTTACATACCGGTGATGAAAAATCACTGGTTCCTAATCCCAGCACATCCGCAATGCCGGTCCCGAACACCCGGACGGAGTATGGCTTGCAAGATACAGCTTGTGCTGAGGCGTTAAGAAGCGAGGTGTTTGTGCGCCCGCCTAAACCAGTTGCCGTAGAAGTGGCCAGTGACATTGATGAGTCCTCTTGCTCGCAGGTGTCCTATGGTTCTGAAACATCAATGAGATCGTACCAGGCTCGCACGCGCAAACGTCCAAGAGCATCGAAGAGTAAAACTGTAACGAAGAAAAAGTCTACCAAGCCGCCTGCCCTTAGCAAGCCTCTTACTTCTCTTAACAGTGGTGAGCAAGACAGAGACTCCGAAACTGTGAGTCCACCGGCTAAGCAGCCAAAGACTCAAGAAGAGATGATGCAAAGTCTTCCTACTTCAGAGATGTTGACTAAGACAATGCAAACGCAGCCAACGGCGGAACTTAGCGCCTGCATTGAACACAGTTTGAGAAACATCGAAGAAGTAGTAAAAGAATCCCGCAACCTCAAAAAGAGCTTTGTCCACAGTCTCAAGCTGGCGGCGGTAACAGTTCAAGCTGCAGCAGCTGAGTTGGCCACGCGATCAGGGATTGAACTAAATGTTGAGCGGCTACAAACAGAAAACGCTGACTTGAAGGTTCGACTTACCAGTCTATCAGTGCAGGTCGAGAAGTTGACAGCACAGGTCAGTCTCCTTACTCGTCAGGTGAGCAAACAACGAGCCCCGTAGGAGCAACTTCATCGGGGAGTACTATTGAGGGTGGTGGAGTAGCCGGGCCTACCCTATCGAACGATCGTACGAGGCACAGTTTCGGCGTTCTATAGCCTTAGAAATTGGTGGTATGATGGACGCCAAATTGGCTGCTTTGGAGAGAAGATTGCCACCAGAAAAGCCCTTGCGTCCACCACTTACAGCAGACATGAAGGCGGTTTCATCATCACAGACGACGGAGCAGCCAAGTGCCGGGCCCAGTGTAGTACCCAACAACAAAAAGAAAAAGAAGGGAAAAGGTATGGGAAAAGGCAAATCGGTGGCTCCAATACTGGAACCATCTATTGAGTCTGCGGCGTCTGCGCAAGCCTCACAGTCTTTGAAGGATGCAGCAATGACCAGGACTGAAGCCTGGTCAACTGTGGTAGGGAGAAAGGCAAAGGGAGCCAAAAGCTACCAGTCCAGCGAAAAGCCCGACGGCCAACCTGCCAGATTAGTATTGGTCTCCTCAGCGAAGGAAAAAAGCTACAAGGTAAAACTACCTAGGGTTCCTTTCACAGCAGCCATAACAGTCTCAATGAGAGAGGGATCGTGTGGCAAACTTGCTGAAGTCATGTCTGCAGTGAGGCAGCGAATTCACTTAGTTGAATTTAGCATTGACAATGTCGGTCAGAGAAGAGCTGCGGATGGCGGAATGATTCTTACTATCGCTGGCACTGATTCCTCCGCCAAGGCGGACAGTCTAGCTAGTCGTATGCGGGAGGTTCTCACCGAGTTTGATGTGAAAGTTTCGCGTCCCACTAAGCGTGCGGAGGCCAGGATTATGGACCTTGATGATGCCGTCACTCCGCAGGAAGTAGCATCTGCAATTGCCGAAGCAGGAGGCTGTTCCCCTGAAGACGTGAAAGTGGGTGAAATTCGTCGCCCATTCGCTTTCCTGGGGCATGTCTGGGTTCGCGGCCCACTGGCAGCGATAAAAAAGCTGGCTTCTGATAAACGCATGCGTTTAGGTTGGTCGCTAGTTAGGGTTCAAGTTCTGGGGGCACGTCGTATTATGTGCTTCCGCTGCTTTGAGCCCGGGCACGTCCGCAGCCAGTGCACTAGTACAGTTGACCGCAGCACTCAGTGCTATGCCTGTGGCGGAGCTCATAAGGCAAGAGAGTGTACATCGCCGGTCATGCGGTGTCCCCTGTGTTCGGATCAGGGGCTTCCAGCAGATCACCGACTTGGGAGCAAAAAATGTACTCCACGCACAAAACGAGCCTCACCCGCACCCGCTACAGCTCAAGGACCGACGTCAGCACCATTGAGTGCAGGCCCTTCAGAGAAAATGGACACATCGCCTTCCCAGCCCTTAAAGTGCTCCAATGCAACCTAAACCACTGCCGCAATGCGCAAAACCTTTTTCTGCAGACTGCGGCGGAGTTGTCGGTTGCCTTGGCGGTTGTAGCAGAGCCATACGGTCTTAGGGATCATCCTCGCTGGTTCCGGGACACTATGGACTCTGTCGCCATTTATTGGGCTGGTGGATGCGATGGTCCTCATTGCTCGCTATTAGATAAGGGGCATGGATTGATTGCAGTGGAATGGGGATCACTGGCCGTAGTCGGGTGTTACGTGTCTCCTAATATCCATATCGCCGAGTTCGAGGAATATCTGGACCGGGTGGCGAACTGCATTCGTTACAAATGCTCGCCTCGTCCAGTTCTTGTTCTGGGCGACTTTAATGCTCACTCCAGAGTCTGGGGAAACACCCGAGATACACCAAGGGGACAGGCGGTACAAGACTGGGCGGCATCACTCGACCTCCAACTTTTAAATCAGGGGTCTGTGTCCACATGCGTTCGGTGGCAGGGGGAGTCAATTATGGACCTATCATGGGCGACTCCTTCTGTTGCCCGTATGGTGTCGGAATGGAGGGTAGCGGATGAGATGGTTACACTGTTTGACCACCGCCACATCGTTTTTAATGTGACACTACGTCCTTCCGACAGTTCACGCCATGCAGTTTCCAACTCTCCGGCGCGACGTTGGGCCCTCAAACAGCTCAATAGAGACATGCTCATTGCAGCTGCTAACATCGCGGCGTGGCCAGAGGATGTTAGATCTCCGGAGATGTCCTCCGATCCAGAAGAGGAGGCGGTTTGGTTACGAGACAAAATGACGTCAATCTGTGATGCTTCTATGCCCCGGGTCAAGTGTACTCAACGTCCGGGTGCTGTTTACTGGTGGTCGGATCACATTGCACAGTTGCGTGCTACCTGTCTTAGGTCCCGACGCCAGTTTCAACACACTCGACGCAGAAGACTGCCAAGGCCTACAGATGAGGAAATAGCTAGGACATATAGAGCGAATAGAGAGGCAACAATGGAGCTCCAACACGCCATTGCTGAGGCCAAATCAAGGTCCTGGAGGGAGCTGCTTGAAGGGCTGGACAGGGATCCATGGGGAAGACCTTATAAGATGGTTATGACCAGATTGCGACCTTGGGTTCCCCCTATTACCCAAACCATGGATCCAGAGTTGCTGGACAGAGTCGTAACCACGCTCTTCCCAGTAGCTAGCGACAGCCTCCTGTCGGTCCTTCCTTCTTTGGATTGGATCGAAGAGCTGGGGGTGACTGAAGGAGAACTGGACCGGGCTGTTCGGCGTATGGGAGCGCGGAACACTGCTCCAGGCCCAGATGGAATTCCTGGTCGCGCTTGGGTTCTGGCTTTGTCTTCTCTGGGGGACCGCCTGAGACGGCTCTTTGATAGCTGCCTCCGTATGGGTGTCTTTCCCTCTGATTGGAAGGAGGCTGGATTGGTCTTGTTGAGGAAGGAAGGTAGAGACTCAGAGTCTTCCTCTGCATATCGTCCCATTTGCCTGCTCGACGAGGTTTCCAAGCTATTCGAAAGAATAATTGCTGAAAGACTCGTTGAGCACCTGTCGCGAGTAGGTCCTGACCTTGCTGATTGCCAGTATGGTTTCCGACAGCAGCGTTCCACAGTGGATGCAATTTTACGCGTCCGCGCGCTGTCTGAACAGGCCGTGTCTCGGGGTGGGGTGGCGTTGGCAGTAAGCTTAGATATTGTAAACGCTTTTAACTCCCTGCCCTGGGAAGCAATACGGGCGGCACTAATATATCACAGAGTGCCCCCTTACCTGCAGCATATCGTCGGGGCCTACCTTCGCGACTGGCACACTCGCTATGTGGGGCGGGATGGTAGCGTTCATCGGAGGGAGATCACGTATGGGGTCCCGCAGGGGTCGGTTTTAGGACCTCTCTTGTGGGATCTCGCATATGATGTGGTCCTACGTGTCGATCTCCCCGTTGGTGTAAATATCGTTTGTTACGCAGACGATACCCTAGTATTAGCCAGCGGGGACACCTTCAGCGAAACCTTCCAGCTATCCGAGCAAGGAGTGGCAAAGGTTGTGGCATCAATCCGCGGGCTGGGTTTAGAAATAGCGCCCCACAAAACTGAGGCGCTATGGTTTCACAAACTTCCGAGGACCAGGGAGCCACCCAGCTTGACAGTGACCGTTGGCGATGCGCAAGTCCAGATAGGTAAATACATCAAGTATCTTGGCCTAACTCTGGACAGTCGGTGGGGCTTCGAAGAACATTTTGAGCGCCCGGTCCCCCGCGTCGGGAGGGTAGTGGGTGCTTTGCATAGACTGCTGCCCAATCTCGGTGGGCCACGGGAAGAAGTTCGCCGCCTCTACGCTGGCTTCGTGCGATCAATGGTCCTTTATGGGGCACCTGTATGGTCAAATAGACTGTCTGGTGTCCAACGTTGTAGGACTAAGATCAACAGCCTACAACGGAAAATGGCCATTCGTATCGCATGCGGGTACCGAACAGTGTCCTTTGAGGCGGCAACAATCCTGGCACGCTTTCCACCGCTGGATATCCTGGCGGATATGGATGCAAGGGTATATAACCGGATTTGCACCATGCGCCAGGATGGCAATAGTGTGTCGGGAGTCTTAATCGCTAGAATGAGGCGGCAGGAATGGCGAGACACAGTCGAACAGTGGCGCGAGCGGCTGCAGCAGCCGCAGTTCTCGCGCAAACGTGTTGTCGAAGCCGTACTGCCGCACTTCGAAGCCTGGCTGAAGAGAGGAGAGCGCATCACGTATCGGCTCACTCAGGTACTCACCGGGCACGGTTGCTTCGGTGAGTACTTGAAAAGGATTGGGAGAGAGGCCACAGCGAATTGCCACCACTGCAACAGCGACCTCGATTCCGCGCAGCACACGCGGGAGGAGTGCCCTGCGTGGGCTTCTGAGCGGCGAATATTGGTCGCGAAAATTGGGCAAGACCTGTCTCTGCCAGCAGTAGTGAGGGCTATGCTGGCAGAGACCGAAAACTGGAAGAAAGTAGCCTCCTTCTGTGAGACAGTGATGGTCCAGAAGGAGGCCGCCGAGCGCGATCGTGAGAGGGCCGATCCCGCTCGCAGAAGGAGGCGTCAAGGAGGCAACCGCCTCGATGCTTAAAACGCCGAAACCCTGCCTGCTTTATTTAAGGCAGGTGGGACTCCGGGATCGCAGGCGTTCAGTGTGGGGTCTCTGTCCGCCTACCAAGTGATCCCTGGAAAGACGGTGGCACAGTGACCACGTGCCACCATGCACAGCGAGACTCAGGGGAGATCTTTTTACAGTCTCCCCAGAGACATCTCTGGGGAGACTGTAAAAAGATCTCCCCTGAGTCGGCAACGCCTGTTAAGGCACATGCCTTAACAGGCGTTGCACAGAGGAGGCTCCGGTGTGGTCTTTTTAGAGGTAACGGGGTCTTTTATATGTGCTGATGGTGATCACCGGGGTGGTTTTAGTGAGGTAAGAATCCCACACTCCCTGGTCTTTACCCCGAAAGCCTAGGTGCCTTTTGAAGGTTTCCCCCCGATAAAAAAAAAAAAAGGTCTAGGAAGATAGCCAAGGTGAAAGACGTTGGCTATCTTCGTTTATCATCCATGTTGGAAACAATGAAATTAGTCAGCTCGTTTACAGCCATGGCAGTCGATTTCTTGGCACGGAAACCAAATTGAGATTGCGACAGTAGATTATTTTATTCTAAATAGTTGACTGATCTATTGTTTAGTAGACATTCCAGAATTTTAGATAAGGCTGGCAGTATTGCAATTGGTCTATAGTTATTAACACAGTGTCGGTTCACATTCTTGTGAATGGGATGGATAAGTGCTTCTTTGAATACGCGTGAGAAGGTACCTGATTGTATTTTTGTTGTTGTGTTTATTAGTTTTGTTTTTGCCAAGTTGCAGATATGAGTGATGGGTGTTACTAGGAGGCTGTTATGTGTAATAAGAAGGTTTTTGAAGATTTTGTCGCAACCGACGGCACAGTTTCATTTAAGAGAGGAAATGATAGAAGCTACTTCATCTTCATGCTGCATGTATAGATGTGTGGAGATGTTTGTTACTCTTTCATGCAAAAACTACTGAACAGATCTGAATAAAATTTGGTAAGTAGAAATTGGACATACTTATAATTTAAAAACCTAAACATTGTTGGTCCTTTGTTAAAAATCGCTACGACTCGAATGATATTCCCAATACATTAAATTATAATGATGAAACATTGCTTACTGGAGAATCTATTTGTGAGGCTTTTTTTTCTTACTTCTTATCGACTTTTCTCGGTAACACTTCAGCTAATACTCCGCTCAGCCTCTTTCCTCCCCTTCGACAGTGATGAAATATCGTCTGATATTTATCACATAGAAATAATAATCGATGCTGTTGCTGGTCTACTTCGCAACTTGGATCCATCTAAAGGAGCCAGGCCTGATAACTTGACATCTACATTTCTTATTAAATGTGCGCCTTCCATTGCCTTTCCTATCTCAATGTTGTTTACTAAGTCTTTGTCTCAAGGTGTCGTCCCTAAACTTTGGAAATCTGCATTTATTACACCCGTGCATTAGAAGGGCTCAAAACCTGAGATTACCAATTATAGACCTATATCCAAACTGTGCATTATTGCCAAAATATTTGAGAGGATTATCTATAACCAGTTGTACCCCGCCCTTACAAACCATCATCATTGAGCACCTTCCAGCATGGATTTCTAAAGGGACGGTCTACGAGTTCTAACTTGATCCTATTTAAGGATTTTGTTACAGATGCTATGGACAATGATAAGCAAATTGATGTGGTTTGCACGGACTACAGTAAGGCATTTGATCGGATTGACCATGGTTCACTAATAATGAAGCTGAGACGCATAGGTATTCGTGGAGACCTGCTGAAATAGTTTGCTTCTTACATTAATAACAGGTCACAAGCGGTAGTAATTAATGACTATACGTTTAGCTGGGTGAATGTGCCAGTGGGGTGCCTCAGGGTTCGTTGCTCGGTCCTTTCTTATTTGTGGTCTATGTGAACGACATTGATCTTTGCCTCCATGCATCCAAACTATTATGTTTTGCCAAAGACATGAAAATTTTTGCCACTATTGAATCGGCTGATGATATGCTGGCACTTCAAGCTGACTTATGTCGACTTGAAGAGTATTGTCCATCAAAGTGGGAAACGTGCGGTCCTGGTCACCACTTATACTTTGGCGGGCCAAATCTTGCCAAGATGCAATACTACCCGTGACTTGGGCGTTTTTCAAGATAGTATGTTAAATTTTGATACACACATTGACGCCATAGTCAAAAAAGCATCGATACTTCTGGGATTTATAACGCGTCTTTCTAAATGCTTTACAGATGCAAAAACGCTCAAAATATTGCACTTTTGTAAGAAGTCAGCTCGAGTATGCGTCTCAGATATGGTATTCAAGGTATCATAAATACATCGACAAGTTATCATAAAGATATGCAAGCAGTATGATCTGGATCCTTTCACAACTAGTGTGATCTCAGCCAGAAGGTGCTTAAGCCTCAACTTTTTCAAATATTAGTTATGCTGTTGACTCATTGCAAGCAAATCTTTATATAATATCGACGCTTGAAAGGCAATCCTAACTAAGCGACATAAATCCGTAAAATGAGTTATATATACCATTCGAACCGGCAGATTTTTCTGCGTCGTTTGGTCTAGGTCTCATAGTTCTACGACGAGTTTTATTGTCGCTTAGATATTGCGTGATTTCGGTAAAATCTACATTTTGTGCTTACTAAACGACCAAAAAATAGTGATTTTTTGAATATCTAGCAGTTATGACGTTCTAACAATTAGGAATATGAACTTGGTCGGTTTTTCATGTATTGACTTTTTCATTTATTTGTATTGACGTATTTTTACTTGTTAAGAATTTTTCCTTTGAAATTACTTAGTAGATTTTACCTACATAAAGCAATTGTAATTTATGTGGTTATATATTTTAACTCGATAATATATTTTGTGACAGTGTCATTTGTATAAGTTAGCCTGAAATAAAGTGGAAGAATATTAGAGCTTAGATATTTTTACTTGTATATCATAATATTTATTTTTTATTCTTAGATATTTTTATTTGACAACGCTTAATACTAATGATGTCGGTTAGATAGTCTTACTTGATTTGCTAAATGGCTAACAATGGCACGTAGATAAATTTACCCGTACGAAAAATTATATTTTCTCGTCGCTAAAGAACCGCACGAGTTTAAAAAACGTCGTGTAGGTATGCGCGACACGCGTCGTGACACGTCTATACAGGTTCTAATTCAGGCACCCGCCGTCGCTTAGGGAGAACGTACTTCACATTTTGGTGCATATTCTATGAAAACATGGTAAGTATTCAATCAAATTATGCAAAGGTAGTACCTATTTCAAAACTGCATTTTGTTTCGGATTATTTTTAAACCCTATTATGTTTTAGATGGAACAAAGTACTCATTTTAAATAAATTTTATTATCTTTGCAGTTAAAAATGAGTTTTATAATTTGTTTGAGTACCTACAAGACAAATAAACAGTAGTTATTTATCTTGTAGTTTCACTTAGTAAAAATACACGGTATAAATCTGACATCATCGAATTGATTTTTTTTGCAGTCTGCGGCTTCGTCAATTAATAGCAACACAAACAGTTTAACAAAACATTAGAGTCAGCTTCTATCAGTATTGACACTTCGAAAGATTTCGCTTTTCCGGTTCTTGCCGATAGTTTATGCACCACAACAGATCACACTGAAACGACTGCATCGATTACTGCTCCACGTATATCGGTTGATCACGCATTTAATATGACTTTAACTGCTGAACCAGACATTGAAAAACCGACTTTGAATGATCACCAGGTTGAGGAAAACACACAATATACATCACTTACGTCCGATCATGATGTACCGTCTACATCGGCATGAAAGTAAAGAATCTACCGTATCAAATCCAATTAAAAGTAAAGATGGTAAAAGAAAATCCAAGAAAGATATTAAATATATTGATTTTATGTGTAGATACAATGCATGCTATTATTGAAAATAGATTGAAGAATACAACTGTTTACGCACCATCACAATGGTTTACAGTTTTTCCAGATCCACAGATCCAGACTCTCCGTGAGGACATGGTTGGGCGCTTGAACTTGTCCTTGAAAGCTGTCTCCGAATGGGGCGATGCCCACTTGGTCAAGTTTAATGCAGCTAAGACCCAGGCGTGTCTCTTCTCTGCAAAAAGGAGTCAATTCAAACCGGCTCCTACTTTCCGAGATGTAACCGTGCCAATAACCGATCGTATCGAGGTTCTGGGGGTAACACTAACTTCTACCCTCAATTTTGGCGCGTATATCGAGGCTAAGGCTCAATTAGCATAAAAAAAGTTGGGAATCCTAGCAAAGGTGAGACGGTACTTCACACCCGAACAGCTGCTCAATCTCTATCAAGCCCAGGTTCGGTCGTGTATGGAGTACTGCTCTCATCTTTGGGGTGGATCTGCCAAGTACCAGCTGGATGCGCTTGAGTCTATTGAGAAACGGGCCAAAAGACTCATTGGCAACGATATACTGGTCGAATCAAAGCTCCAGAGCCTTGAACATCGACGACGAGTTGCTAGTCTATCGGTTTTCTATCGGTTACATTTCGGAGAGTGTAAGATGGAATACACAATCTAATTCCGCCAAGCCCGTTCCATCATCGGACTACAAGACAAACGACGATGCGACTTCGTTACATGGTGGATATCCCACCTATACGCACTAAACATTTTGGGAATACCTTCATTGTGTGTACGGCTAAGGAGTGGAATTCCCTGACGGATTCTGTGTTTCCCGATAGCTATATCCTAGGGGTCTTTAAGTCAAGAGTGAATAGGTTACTGTTAGGTAAGCGTGCTCCATCTTCGACCACATCATCACTTACCATCAGGTGAGATGGTGGTCAAACGCGAGCCTATTATCAAAAAAAAAAGTTGAAATTCAGTCTAAAACCAAGGTAGGTATCTCTTTTACGTTGTTATCGATCGCAGCTTCCCATATCAAAAGCAATTGTGAGATATAATTTTTTTTAGAAACTGAATGATGAAGATGCTAGGTAATTTATAATTGCGACAGCAATAATAATTGTTCAATTAAAAATATATTAATTTCAGACTGAATGTTATGTCATAATTAGTTTCCTGGTCGGCACTACATAGCGTATTTGTTTAATTTTCAATAAAGACTTTTATTCAATAATAATTGATTTCATTTATTTTTGTGCATGATAATAATTACCTATACAGTTCTTGGCTAAATGTCGGTTATGAAGGGAGGTTTGGGGTAATTTTAATAACTAAGATACAATTTCCAAAATCACAAAAACCATTAAAGAATGCTTAGGTACATTTACTTATTTTATTTTAAACTGTCAGATCTTTTTAGATCAATCTTTATGTTTTAAAATTCTAAACTAAGTAAGTTTACCTATTTTTACATGTTACTGCACACACTACAATGATGATTTAGATAATTTTACCTGTTTATCAAATCAGGTAAATTTTATCTAACCGACACAAACCGGTGTTTTTAAAAGTGTCAGGTGTCTTATTTTGACAATTTGGATAGCTATAAAAAAATGATTTCTAGGAGTGTTAACATCATTTTAATCGAACAATTAGGAAAATTTTTATGATTTTTTTTGTAAATATTTGAACATTAAATCGCTCTCCTGTAAAGTTTACTCAATGTCGCTTAGTTATGATTGCCTTTCAAGCGTCGATATGTATTTTTTACTGTTTAAATTGTATCTTTAACTTATTATTCGCTTTATTATTGCTTGTTTGTATGCTTATAAATTTATTTTAGTATAAGTCTAAACATGAGGCCTTGTCATTGGCTCTCTGGTGACAATGTATTCCTCTTTTTTTTATTGTGGTCAAAATCTCAGTATAGGCTAATACTAACACTAGGTTATAAGTTCACATGTTACTAACAAAAAACTATGGAATCATCTGAAATAAATATATTGAATTGAATTGAATAGGTACATACATATCGTTCTTATATTAAAAAAAAATATGTTTTTATTAGCTGTAAGTCCTCCATAAAGTAAATAAATAAATAAATAACACATAAACTATTTTTTATCTGTGAGTTCCCACGGGAGAGGAATTTACACGAAAACCCCTACCACGCGAACGAAGTCGCGAGCATGAGCTAGTATGTATATAAGCTATTAATGATTAAGATAACCGATTCGTTGGTCTATTGGTCACAAGCACATCTGCCGACCATGAGGTCTCAGGTCCGATTCCCTCCCGGGTCGGGCAAAAATAATTCGCCTGGAGTTTGGAATTTGGCAGAGTAATACCCCAGTGCCTCAGAAAGCACGTTAAGCCGTTGGTCCCTGCTGTCATTTAGAAAAAGAAAGAAAGAAATAGTATTTATTGCCAACAGACAAACGACATGCTTACAATATTAAAAACTTATGTAGTTCCTTAAGGGTGCGTTTCCACCAGAGATGTGCGATGGAAATGTGTCGTGCGAGGATGTCTAGTTGTGCTGTGAAAATGTGTGGGGGTTTCCTCCAAAGCTGTGCGATGAAAATGTGCCTACGAGGATGTGTAGCGGAGCTGTCAAAATGCGTATTAATGTGTGGTGCGAGGATGCGCAAACCTCGCAACACATTCTTCTCAACACACATTCCTCGCAACACATCCCTCGCAACACATCTCTCGCACACATCCCTCGCACACACCCCTCGCTTGTTTTGTATGCGCAAAAATCTAGCTCCGCTGAGCCGTTTCCACCAGAGCTGTGCTGACCGAGGCGAGGTAAATGAAGTGATTCTACTGGTTCTTTACAAACACATCCCTCGCTACGCATCCTCGCACATCTCTGGTGGAAACGCAGCCTTAGACTAGAGTTAGTAATTGGTACTTATAATTATGTTAGTAGGTAAGGACAAAGATTTAGATATTGACAATTTACGAAGAAAAAGGAAACAACAAAAAACAAGGCAAATGCACGTCGTGGTCCTGACAACAATTCTCCCACTCAGCATAATGCTATGCCATGGGCATTACGGTGTCCCGTTCATGTATGGGGGAAAAAAATTGAGCTACGGCTACGCAAGAGGTATCAAAACTTGCGTTTTGACACATATATTACGATTATTATAAAATTTAATTAGATATCCGGCATCTTGAGGCCTCTACCAGTCCTTGAAGTTTTTCAAATTTGCTATTTTTAGGGGTTCCTAATATAAACTATAAATCATACAAAAATAACATTTAAATGGTTTTTATTAAATTTAAGGGTACAACAATGAGTAAAAGCAAGGTTTAAAATAGTTGAAAGACAAAATAATCAATGGCAACTTTAAAAACGGAACTGGTTTTTGTGACCAAAATTAGGCATTTCTGAGCGAGATTTTAATCTGTTCCTAATAAAACCATCCCGAGCTGTAGCGTCCGTGACGCTTTGAGAAGCCTCCGTCACTAGTTTTACACATCTTTCCACTGACTGTGTGTGGCAGGGAAAGTCAATAATGTCGAGGATGTGTTCTTTAGCCTTAATTTTAAGTTCATCGTTGGAGACATATAAATATTAGCTCCACCAATTTTGCGACACGTCTCCAAGACGTGTCGCAAAATTGGTGGAGCTGATATTTCACACTCTTGCCAAAATATTATATCGGTGTAGTCTCGCGCACAGAAGTTAAGCTTTGGTACTTTAAATACCCTGCGAGAGTTGCTCTTTTCTGCTTCTCTGGCCTTTAATATTTTGCGAGATGCAAGCTCTTAAATATGCTCTCTATCGTCGAACAACATGGCAATAAGCAAGTTTTCTGGGTGCGCAAAAAAAGCGTTTCTTTCGATCACCGAATTTTCAATAGATCTCTGACTATCAGGCAAAAATCGAGAGTATATAACCATTTGAAAAATATGCTTGGCTCCATATTTAAATGATGAGTTTTGCTTGATTAGGAACCAAACAGGAGCGTAAACTTTGACCACGTAGTTCACAAGCAGCTGCAAATTATTTGACGGCGAAACAGTACTTACGTAAAGTCTGAGTGTGCGATTGGCAGTAGTGAGCCATCTCGAATGCGCCATTTTTCCAGGTTGGCGGTTCGCTAGCTCAAGGGAACAGGAACCAGCCATCACAGCATGACACATTTCTTACAGATACTTTTGATCCGTGCTTAGTTCCTTCACAATATTATCAGGTAATACTAGCAAATTGCCAGACACTGCACAAAAAGACGCTAGAGGTTTACTTTCACAAGCAGCTAGCTGTTTTCCAATAGGTCCTGAATATTCTTTTGGCCCAGATGTGCTACCATACAGAGACATGAACAAATAACGAAGCGGTAATTCATTCGCGTGAAGCATACAAACACACCATTGCAACGGTCTCTTTAAATAGTTTTCCAGGTATTGAATGACACCTCCCTTCCAACCTGTATTCGTAGCAGTACCATCGCACCCCACACAGATCACCTCTTCCAAGTTCAACCCTTGATTTTCTAACAAAGATATGATAGAAGAGACGATCCCTTTGGCAGTGCCACGACTTGGCGTCATATGTCCCAAATAAATAGATCCCGGCTCTGTGAGAACTGAAATGTGTTCTTGCAAGACTTCTCTGCGGTGGTACCGATCGCCTATTTTCTCGTTTATGAGTGTTTTGTCCTTTCGTCCATCAAAGTAGATACTTTTTATTACAATCGTATCAATGTCTTTGCTGGCCTTGGTCCGTGCTTTTGAAACAGCTCTATGAATTTTATTCTTATCAATAACAAGACTTAGATCTTCGGAAGATACCAATCCTACGTCAGCTAAGACCGCCGAAGCGACCGCAGCCGCAGATCGCGTTGATAGTCCATACCGATCACATACCTTAGCTACTGTTGGCAGCGCCAGAGTGTTCCGATTCAACGAAGTAGATGGAGTCTCATTTACAGGCACGTCACTATTCGCAGAAAGCTCTGTTACAGGCGACTGCGGTCGAGGCGGCAACTCGCGCACCGGAACAGGATTGGTTTTTAGTGATGCACTGGGAAAACATGCGTGCTCTGACTCTTTCCGATTCAAATTTTCTTGTCTCTGATGTTTCTTTAAAAGTCTTGCTGTTTCTTTTGTGTCTATACTTATTGCCATTTCTCTATCACTTCTTTGATCCAGTAAAAAGTCTCTTTCAGAAATAGGAACTTTCTTAGGTTTTATGCAGGAACAAATGTCAAACGAAGTGCACTTACAAGCAGCAATATCGAAGAGCTTGTTCGACGATTCCAAAAAGCACTTCACTTTGCTTTCGTAACTATCATTTCTTTTATTTTTGAGATATCTTATCAATGACAGGTATTTGTCGAAATATGATTTCAGCAATTGGGTAACTCGTACGTTGGAAACGATAGGAATCGAAGCTTTGGTCCAAATCGTATCAAGTTTTCCAGAAATGATTGAAAAACTTCTGTGTTAGAAGAATCTTTCCCATTCTTCTGTAGTTTTAGTTCATTCTTAGTAAACAAAATTAATTTGATAACGTCACTTATCACTGGTAACTGGCGATCGTCAAGTTCTTTATATGATCCCAAAATAGCACAAGTAGTCTCACTTCGTCTTGAACCCATTATTATATATAACGAAAACACGTATTTTATCACAAGGAAGTGCAGAGCGACACCTTACAGCAATAAAACCGCAATAGAAATGAGACGAACTGCCTCACAGTAGAAGTAGAGAATTTAAGAAAAACAAATCAAAGCATGAATTTTGCGAGTTTGTTCCAAACCAATTCCTAACAGAAAAAATCCTGTCGTTGCCTGCAAATCATAACTTAGGGTTTCACTATCAATGAAATAAAAAATAAAATGGGAATAATGTACATAAAATAGAATAGACGACATTGACTGGAGGGTTATTTAAGTGTTAAAAAAATTTAAAAAAATGCCGGCAGAACCCTCAAGATATTTTTTTATGTTTTTTTTTATTATTTTTACGGTAATCTAAAACTAATAATGCAACTTTTGAGGGGGCTTGAGTAGCGAAAAGCGAAAAAAAATTTTTCGGGACACCCTAATGGGCATGCCCACAGCACGGCGCTGGTTTTCAGTGACATCTTTTACAGTCGTTACGGGTGATCCAGGCCAGCAATATGACACTAATCTGACCAAAGTGTATCGTGTTACCCAGTTACTGGATTGTGGAGGTCAGATAGGCGTTTCATGTAAGACATTAGTACTCTGTTGCATCCAGTTTAAGTAGAAGCCATCCCCAATATAGTTGAGAAATAGCTAAGCAAACATAAAATAAAATAAAATAAATAAATAATGATCATTAACGAAGTTTTCGAAGAAGATCCTCCGAAAATAATTCTAAAAGAAAATATAACCTTGTTTTAGGGTTCCGTAGCCAAATGGCAAAAAACGGAACCCTTATAGTTTCGTCATGTCTGTCTGTCTGTCCGTCCGTATGTCACAGCCATTTTATTCTGAAACTATTAGCATTACCTACACATGTGAAACTTAGTAAGTAGATGTATTCTGTGAACCGCTTTCCGATTTCTAGACAAAAAGAAATAAAGGGGAGCTCCCCATACCTAGCACTGAAACTAAAAATATATTTTTTCATCAAACCTATACATGTGTGGTATCGATAGACAGGTATATTGATATTGAGGTTTCTAAACCCACTTTTTCTTAAAGTCAATCGTTTAAAAGATATATGCTTCCAAAGTGGTAAAATGTGCCCCCCCCCCCCCCCCCTCTAACTTCTATAATAAAGGAGTGAAAAATCTAAAAAAATATATGCAGTAGATCTTAATAAACACTATCAAATAAAATTAGCTTGAACGAGATCGGGTCAGCAGTTTTTGAGATAGAGCACATTTTCTAAAACCGCAAATATAACTTAGTATTTCATACAAATACTATGAAAAACAAAGTTATATTTCGTAGTTACTACGGAACCCTTCATGGGTGATTCTGACTCGTACTTGGCCATTTTTTTTTTCTTAGTAGTCTTTTTAATTATGCAGTTAGTTTAATTACTTCAAGTAGTTATAATAATGTTTCTAAGTTAGATTGAACGATTATGCATGTTTCATGATAAAATGATAAACGATTAAAAACTTATTTCAAATGAAGTCAGATTAAGTTAATAAATGAAAATAAGATAACTTCGTTAACGAATAACATATATTCATAGGCAAGTAAAACTTAAGTCATAAAACAAAAGGATTATTCAAAAACTTTTTACCAAAAAATTAAACCGACTCCCAAAAAACACTGCAAAGTGAAAAATAACTTTAATTTCGGTAGTCGGTGTCTTTAGTTTTGTATTTTCGTTTTTGGCACCGACTTCCGAAATTAAAGTTATTTTTCACTTTGCAGTGTTTTTTGGGAGTCGGTTTAATTTTTTGGTAAAAAGTTTTTATTTCACTCTTTTTAGTTGGTTGATTTTTAATTTACCTAGTTACAAGAGTCTAAATGTCAACTACTTATAACATTTTACAAATATTGCTTTTCCCAATGCTGGGCCGTTAATTTTTGAGGAGTTCTCCTGGTACTTCACCATCAGCTATACATCACCATATGCATTGTGACGAGCATAAAGTGCCTAACATCCATATTCAAGTAATCGAATCGCAATCCACGAAATACTTATTATTGCGTAGTTTCGGCGGCCATCTGTGGTCTTCATCATCAGTTCCACTTCCCCAAATCGTACTTTTTGAGAGCAACTGTACAAGTTACTATAAGAAATACCCAAAACGCCATAGGTGTGCCTATAATATTTGAAGAGTTCCCTCGATTTCTCCAGGATTCCATCATCAGATCCTGATTTGGTGACAAATGGTACCAATTTCGAAGTATACCCTATCAAACAAAGAAAGAATTTTTCAAATCGGTTCAGCCGTCTTCGAGTAATCGATGACCATACATTAAAAAAATATATATATATATACGCGTCGAATTGATAACCTCCTCCTTTTTTGTCGTCGGTTGAAAATGGTATCGCTATTTTATTGAACTGAAGTTATTAACCGACTTCTAAAAAAGGAGGAGGTTCTCAATTCGGATGTTTGTATTTTTTTTTTTTTTTTTTTTTATGTTTGTCCACGCATAACTGCGTCGCTTGCTAACCGATTTGAAAAATTATTTTTTTGTTGGAAAGGGTATACTTCCCAAATGGTCCCATGAAAATTTTATCGAAATCGGACGAGCCGTTTCTGAAAAATCAAAAAAAGTCGAAAAAAATAATTTACCTTGATGATCTTTTCGTTTACTGTGCATTGCGTTTTTTGTTCGCGCATAACTCCGTCATTTACGAATCGATATGGAAAATTCATTGACCCACTAAAAAGCGCGAAAATAAAAACTTTTTTGCAAAAAATAAAACCGACTTCCATATCAAAACACTACAAAGCCAAAAATAATTTTAATTTCGGAAGGCGGTGTGAAAAAAAAAGAAAATACAAAACCAATAACACCGACTACCGAAATTAAAATTATTTTTGGCTTTGTAGTGTTTTGATATGGAAGTCGGTTTTTTTTTTTTTATTAGACACTATCTTTGAACTCAAATCAATTAAAGTTATCAAGAGTTATCAAAATTCACCAAAAATCCTAGCAGACACTAGATTGTCATAGTGTAAAAAAATAAAAAAATTGACGAAGTGGGATCTTGTTGACGAGATCTTTAAGAATGAATATGCACAGCATGAACCCACTCCAGACACAATCATATTAAGCTTAGGATCTAACAAGATTGCTAGTAATGTAAACTCTACACACATTACTAGTAATCTTATTTTTTTTCTAATAGGAAGACTGAAAAATAGTAATCTTGAAAAGTAATTGTATAACAGTATCATTAGAACTTAAAACGGGATATTTACTATATTTATTTTTTGTTTTGAGTTTCCGATATTTCGGCACTGTTGCAAGCGCCATGATCACGGATGAACTGAAGTAATTGCGGGTGGAAGTTTATGAGCAGACAAATCGGTCTACCCTCTTTCTCGTTCGTTTTCTGTTAGCGACACCGCTACCACTGTCACACAAAACTCACCGTGTCGACTCGCGAACATTCTACAAAACTTTTTCGGTTTTTACTCATTTGAACCACTGGATTACAGCCCGTTTTAAGTTCTAATGATACTGTTAGTGACCATGTTAGCTTAAAATCTTATAATTGTATAACTATAGTTTAAACTAAATAAACTTAAAGTTATTATCCCTATTTGTTCCTTAACATAATTTATTATTTTGTAAATTTATAGGTCGGCTAGTTGTGGTATTTTCTTGATGATTCTCCTGATTTATGGAGATTTTATCAGGTTCTTTAATAAAAACAATTATGAAAGGTCTTCGTTGTTACAGCCTTTTATTGGACCTGACATAGACAAAACACAGACAACATATGTCAAAAAAGGTGCATGGTCAAAATTAATGATGCGTTCTTATTTAATAATCTATAACACACTCCCGGGGCAGGATAAAAATGTAGATGCTTCGTTTACAAAGTTCCCTCTTAAGTTAGTTACATAGTTACTATAAGATTACTTATAATTACTATCACTTACTGATACTAAAATAACATTACTGAAATACTGACTGAGGATATAATTAATTATTATTATAACATAAAAAGAGTCAGTCCTAGAGATCAAAATATACTGTATTAGTCGACAACTTTACATTTAGTAATCAGTACAAAGCACACCAGAGAGCACCATATTATTCAGAATAAAGCCCTGTAAAAAAGTAGGTAATAAAGTTATTCCATAAATCTAAGTGGTAGTTTTATTGCACGTCCTAACCTAGTTTTCGTACCTAGAGGCACAGGTGTACATGAGCTCTGAGAATTACCTGGCTGCTCCGCTGAATCATGTGGGTGAGCAGTGCTGGATGAATGGATGCTGTCTAGCCAGTCTTCTGAGATAGAGAGTTCCAGAGGGTATAATCTTTGGTAGGGTCTTACCTTTACTCCTGTGGCGGTCTGAACTCTTGCTACTCGTGTGAAACCATCCTTTGCTGTGTAAGTCTCCTGGATTATACCTAGAGGCCAGTATAGTCTCTTCCCTTCTGTCTCTATTAAAACTAATTCGCCTACTTTAGGTTCCTTTCTATGTAGCTTTCCCTTGCTTATAAGTAGAAATAAGTACTCACTTTTGAATCTTGTTCTAAATTGTAGTCTTAGTTGTTGTAGGTAACGATAACGAACCTGTATGTTTTTCTCATCCACCTGGTCAAGATCAGGTGTCTCTCCAGTGGGTAAGTTCTGTAAAAACAATAACGGTGTCAGTGGTTTAACATCTCCCATTTCCACGTATGTAAGGGGTCTGCTGTTAATCACTATTTCGCAGTCACATAAAATAGTACAAAGTTCTATCCAATTCACTGATGCTTTGCCTAGTATTCTGCGCAGCATTTCTTTTACTACTCGGATCAACCGCTCCCACCATCCTCCCCACCACGGAGCTGTTGGCACGGAGAACTTCCATAGGATCCTATAAAAGTTGGTGGATTCTTCAACTTCCTGCCTGTTTACTTCTTGAAGCAGATTAACCGCACCAACAAAGTTTGTTCCATTGTCTGTATAAATGGTTCTCGGTCGGCCACGCCTTGCTATAAAACGCTTTAGAGCCATGAGAAAGGCATTTGTGGACAGTGATTCTACAAGTTCCAGATGTACTGCTCTATAAACAGCACAGGTAAAAAGAACAATCCAACATTTTTGATTATTTTTTAGGAATAATGGCCCTGCCAGATCTATACCAATCACTTCAAAAACTGCTGTCGTTTTAATACGGTCTGCTGGTAGAGGTGGTTCGGGAACTACATAATGTTTAGCTTTGTCTTTCTTACAGGTAATACATTTTGACACTGTATTCTTTACTAGCTTTCTAACACCAGTAATCCAAAATGCATTCCTTAATGTAGTCACCAAGGTCTGTGTCCCAGCGTGATTCATCTTTCTATGTGTTTCTTGAACCATTCTCTGTACTATCTCATTATTTCCTGGTAGTAAAATTGGGTGTATGAAATCTTTTTCTTCTCCACTGTATTCTAGTCTAGTTTTCACTTTTATCATTCCCTCATCTTCTGTAGTTATAAGCTTCTTATCTATATTATTCTTGTCTGTATAACTTTCTTTTTGTATTAGTTTAAATAGTGTTTCTTCAGCATGCTTGTATTCTTCAAAACTATATATTTAGAGTTTATATTATATATTTTCCTAGTTCTAGGACATAGTCTTAGTATTCTAGCAACAAGCCTTATTATCTTGCTATATTGACTGAAATACAATAAGCTACTGCTGAAGTTGTCTGTAATTACCTCCACATTGACTGCTATTCTTTTATTCTGTTCACCACTAATGATTTCTTCGTATTTTCCATTATTATTACCGATGATAGACTTTGGCCAGTTTTCTTCTTTCAGGTACAACCATTGAGGACCTGTCCACCATTGTGTATCCAGTAGAGTCTTAGGGTTGCAGCCGCGTGAAGGTAAGTCTGCAGGATTATGAATACCAGGTAAGTTGTTCCAGTTATTTCTATCTGTGATAGCACAGATTTCTTTTACCCTGTTTGTTACAAATTCTTTCCAGGTATCTTGTCTCTGTATCCAGGCAAACACTACCGCCGAGTCCGTCCAACAATACACTTTGTAGTTCTTGCTTGCCTCAAGCAGACCTGATGTTACGACTTCTTTGTATAATCTAGAAGCTATGAGTGCACCCATTAGCTCTAGTCTTGGTAGCGTCATCTGCCTTTTGATGGGCGCAACTCTACTTTTAGCTATTATAAGTCGTACAGTTACCTGTTCTTCATGTTCTGTTCGTAGAAATACACATCCTGAATAAGCATCTTTGCTAGCATCACAGAATACATGTACTGTTGTTTTGCAGTCGTCAAGTGGACATTCTGTAAGGCGCCTTGGTATTGTGCATCCTTGAAGACAATCGATGGTACATATCCAATCTTTATATTCTTTTTCTAGTTGCTCAGGAATCATTTCATCCCATCCTGTCTTTAATAACCATGCTTTCTGTATAATAAGCTTTGGGATTAGTGTAACTGGGCACAGGAAACCTATGGGATCGGATATCTGCTGTGCAATTGATAGTAGATCTCTCTTTGTAATCTTTTCAGGCATAGACTTCATGTTTAAATTGCAACACAAGTTATCTCGTTTTCTGTCCCACTGTATTCCCAATACTGAGAGTGGTTCTTCTTCTTGCATTGAATTCATCATCCATCCTCTTAAATCAAATTTTCCTTTATTCATAAGTTCTGTGGCTTCTTTGATAAATTTCTTGGCCTCTGGTTTTGTGTCGAAGCTGGTTACACAGTTATCCATGTAGAAGCATGCTTTTAGTCTTGCAGCTGTATCTGGGTATTTGTGAGCATGTTGTTCCAGGTGGTAATTAATTGTTTTTGCCAGAAGGAAGGGACTGCATGCAACACCAAAAGGTACCCGTGCATGTTGATATGTAAGTACTTCATCTTTTGCCTTGGGGTCATTCCACCATAATAATTTTAAGTACTTACGATCCTAAGGTGCCACTGAAATCTGTAGGAATGCCTTTCTTATGTCAGAAATAACTCCATAGGTGCCAGATCTGAACATCATTATGAGTTTCGGGATCACTTCTATAAGGTTTACACCTTTCTGAATGCACATGTTCAGTGACAATCCATTCTTGTCTTTGGAAGAAGCATCGAAGATCGGTCTTATTTTTGTAGTTGTACTTTCCAGCTTAATTACTGCGTGATGAGGTAAGTAATGTCCGTCATCACAATTATCTTCTTTTACTCTTTCTATAATGCCTTCTTTTTCCCATTCTTTAAATATTTGGTGGTAGTTTTCAAGGTTTTCTGTAGTCGATAATTTCTTTGTCGTACTGTCCAAACGTCTTCTAGCCCTTCGCAGTTAGATTTGATTTCTGGGTATCCATTCTTCCACAGCAATGGAACTTCATATCGTCCGCTATCATTTACTGAAATTTCCAAAACTGTGTCATTTACTTCCCCATTACATGGGTCTTTAATACCTAAAGTTTCAATATTCCACAAAAACTCCAATGAATTATCCATTTCCGGTATAGCTATCATAAAATTTGTGTGGACCACATTATTACATACACCATGAGACGAATCAATAGGCCCTTGTATTGTCCACCCAAGCTTTGTTTTAACAGCCACAAGTTTTTCTGTAACATGCACGAGATTGTTATCTAAGATGGAGCCTAGGTAGTCTGAACCTATGAGTAACACTATGTCCTTTATAGCGGCCACTCTATTTTCAGCATCTGTTAAATGGATCTGGTGTTTTTGTAGATTCTTTAGTAGGTTTGAATCTTGAACCTTAGACAAATTGCCGCAAAGTATATTTTGTTCAAGTCCTTTCATTGTAGTAATGTATGTGTCGTCAAGGTTACTTACTTGAAATTCAAATACTCTATGTGTTTGTGTAGCCTTCTTGACGCCACCGAATAGTGAGTGGCTAAGGCTCTCACTTCCTGTTACCTTTAATCCCAGTTCTTGAGCTAGTGCAGTCCTCACATATGTGCGCTGCGAGCCGGAGTCAAGCAGCGCTCTCACTTTCTTTTTGTTATTACCACCTGTAATTTTGACAATCAAAGTTTGTAACAACGTTGTTGTATTATTGCTAGAAAAGTTGTTGACTGTCTGTCTTAGGTTTTTCTGTCTTGGGTTGTTCATGAAGTGTGGGGCACAAGATCATTAAATGTCGTCTACTACAACACATACATTTAACAAAAACTTTGCAATGTTTGGCGAGGTGTCCTCTTTTTAGGCATACATAACACCCTCCTTTCTTTTTAATTGCATCTTTCTTTTCTTCTAAAGTAAAAGTATTAGCTTTACCACATTCTAAAGTGTTATGAGACTTTTCACAGAAATAACAAAGTTCCTTACCTTCTTTTCCAGGTTGACTAGTGATAGACTTTTCCTTTACCTGTTTTGTTTCCGCTACCAAACATGCTGCTGTTGGAACTGCTGCTTTAGAACTACCTAAAAATTCAGTTTTTGCTATTTGTACTCTCCTCTCAGCCTCAACTTCTGTCTGCAAAAAACTCAAAAGGTTATTGAGTCTTGATTTCTCCCCTTTATAAGGAACTTTACTCCACAATAGTAGTGTGCTCTCTGGTAATGCCGATTCTATCATTGGAAGCAAAATACACTCATATTTTTCTTTAACAATGCCTAATGATTCTAATATTTGCAAATTTGTAACAATCCTATCATAAAGCACGTCCAGTAACAGTTGGTCTTTGCAGTTCACTAGCTTCAGCAGCTCCCGTACATATATTTCAATAAGTGTTTCATCCTTGGCAAATCGTTCTTTAAGCGTCTGGATAACCTTTGGATAATTTTCTTCTGTGGGCGGATAGCTTTCTACCAAGATTCTTGCTTTACTGTCCTGGGTCATTGCTTGTGTTAGGTACTGAAATTTAGTTTCCGCATCCAAGTTTTTCTCTTCATGTATTTTCTTGAACTGACCCCAAAATGCCAGCCAGGATTTGGGGTTGTCATTGAATTTGCGAATCTCTAATTTGGGTAGGTTGAGATTATGTCTTTTAATTCCAGCCTCCTGCTTCGTAAAATCATCCGACCTGTTCGTGTTCATGTCTCGTAGCTGTGTCTTTACTTTTAGCCACTTGCGTCGCATTATGTCGCATTCGTCACATTCTTTTTCATAACCTGTCTGATCGAATGTTTTGGAGCTTAGCAACTCATCTTGTATTGATTTGTCTAATAATGCTAGCTTCTCCATTTTTTCTGTTAGGAATTCAAGGTCTACCTGTGATACTGCGGCTACCTCGTAGCGATTAAAAACACGCCGTATTTGTTCGCGTTCACGCTTTAATTTCTCGAGATCCATCTTTTATAGTTGTTTTTCGTTGTCTCACGGTCGCCACTTTGTGGTATTTTCTTGATGATTCTCCTGATTTATGGAGATTTTTATCAGGTTCTTTAATAAAACAATTATGAAAGGTCTTCGTAGTTACAGCCTTTTATTGGATCTGACTCTCAGTATTTATAAGTATCATCTATGGATCTGACATAGACAAAACACAGACAACATAATAATATGTCAAAAAGGTGCATGGTCAAAATTAATGGTGCGTTCTTATTTAATAATCTATAACAGCTAGTAATAAATACCATGCACTTAGATTACCTTAACGCGGTGATGGTGGTAACGATTTAATTGGCTTAAACCTCCGATAATGTTGCCGCTTGCATTGTGCTGGGCAGTCACAATATATTAACTGTGATTAACTGCAAGAGATGACCTTAACTATAATTGATTTAAGTTCTAATTTGTTTGCCAAAGGTCAAGCCTATTTTGCACTTAGCAGAATAAGGACATTCCAGGTTTAGCTATTTATGTAGTTGATTCGAATAAACATTGAAATAACCTTCACGACCAAAATACCTTACGATAATTAAATAGTATGCGAAATCTTAAACATATTTAAACACAATACTGAAAAAAGTAAGGAAATAAAATATTCTACAAAATCGAAAGCCGGCGGAGTCTATTCCATATTAATAATAATAATTATGTTCAACTGAATCCGCTTGCTTATCCCCTTGTTTAATCAAAATAATAATGTACCTGTACATTTCAGTTGAAGTGAAGTAGATAGATAGATATATTCTGTATTGTACACCATAACAGTAAAACAATAAGGACTTAACAACTAAAAAGGGTGATACAATGGGCGGTCTTATAGCTAAAAGCGATCTTTTACAGACAACCTTGAATAGATTTGACACATAGGAGAAAATGAATACGCGGATAGGCCACGGTGTACTATTTATCTATATAAAATATAAAAACAATAAATAACATTTTCAAACATATATATACATATAAATATAAAAAAGAAACAAAGACATACATAATAACGTATCACCTACTCGTATGATGAAGACATCTCGTGTACTAGTTTTAAGTATACTTGATGCTTCTGACCCTGTTAATATAACAAAAATATGGTAATGGGATACAAAGTACGATACAAAGAGGCGAGGTCAATGTTTTCTCTAACACGTTAAGGTACCATTCGTCCCAATACAACTATTAATTTTGGATTCACACACACAGGAGCAGGAGTCAGTTTGCGGTGAGCGGGATTGGTTGTAGAACGTCTAACGCGCTGAGCATGGTGAATTACTCGCATGCAAATTAGCGATCGACCGAAAACCCTCGCAAATTGGTATTAATTGATTCACTCGGTATAAGCTCACAGACTATTTGGACCTGATGCTTAATTGATATGGGATATTGACTTGTTTCTATGTCATTAACTTCGAAAGTCTAGAGATTTTCTAAAAGAGTGATCCACGAAATGTGTCGATAGAATGTATTAAGGACCTAATTAAGGGCTTAAGTAAAAAGTAATGGACTGTAATATAAATTAGTGCTTTGATATCGCGGCGCAGCAGTCGCCCAGTCAACATCTCCTGAAGATACGCCGCCGTGGAGAGGCGAAACACGTGTCGAGTGTAGTTTGTTTGCATGTGGTATGTTTTTATTGCATCCCTTTTGCATGTGCATATATTTGCGGGCGTAAGGGTGGTGAAGCACACTGTATACAATAAATTGATCATCTAGGTTTTGGCGGAATTATGACTAGATATTTTCTTGAATTATTAGTTTAATTATATATAATCCAAATCTTATAAAAAGTGCAGCCCTTAGGTAACAGGCCTAATTTGTGAGTTGCGAGTCGCGGGTTCGAACCTAATCAGGTTATATATCATGACCACTGCCCTCAATTTGGTGTAAGAAACCATCGATAATTGAAACGCATAGCAATGTTCCCTACTATATGCCAGTCAATTGCATCAATCGCCACTAGTGATGGGAAAACGTTCGTTAAAAATATGTCGATATGGATCGTTTTGTGACACGATCCAACTCTGTTGGCAAACGCCCTCTCGAAGGCCCTTCTTCAAACCAGTAAAAAATTCTAAAATACGACAAGAACCAATTCCACCAGAGCCAATTAAGACAACCAACAGGTTCAGATATCTGCCTGGCAACGAATCAACTGTTCCTAACTCTAGCTCAAGACTTCGTGATGTTCGGGCACGCCGCAATTGCGGCGGTAAGACCCCTCTTTGAGGAGTGGCTAGATCGGCGTCACGGCGTCCTGACCTACCGCATGACGCAGGTGCTCACCGGACACGGAAGTTTCGGGAGGTACCTGTGTCTGATGGGAAAGGAGGAAACGCCTGGGTGTCACCACTGCGAGGGTCGCCCTGAGGACACCGTAGAGCACACGGTGCAAGACTGCCCCGCCTGGGCAGAGCACCGACGTGTCCTCACGGCGGCGATAGGCGGAGACCTCTCGCGCCCGGCATTGGTCGAGGCCATGCTGCGGGGCGAGAGGGAGTGGGAAGCGGTCGCCTCCTTCTGCGAAGCAGTCATGCTTCCGAAGGAGGAGGTGGGCCGCGTGAGGGAGAAAATGGCGTCCTCCCTCCAGCCCAGCCGCAGTGGTAGACGCCCACGGCGTCGGACGTCGGCCGACGATCTCCGGCCACCGTAGGCGCGGGCATGTGGACAGCGAGTAAAGGGCAACTCGCTGTCCGACCATGGACCATGCCCGGGTCGACGGCGCGTTGTGTTCCACGCGCGCCTCAAAGAGCGTCAGCAACATGACGAGGCCCCCTCTGCAGAGGGCCGAAGCCTGCCGGGGTCGTGGGACTTATCCCATTACCGTGACCCCGGTACGTAAAGGGTTATTGAAGGAACATCGTGAATTTTAGTCAGTAAAAGTCTGACAGTCCCTCCCACCCTGCCCGGGGTGGGAGGACTTATTTGATAATTTTACCACGATAAAAAAAAAAAAAAAAAAAAAGACTTCGTGATGTTGTCACCAAAGGATCGCTCGCATTCCTCCTATTGTCCTGGAGATAAAACCCACCTGGACGCACGAGTTCCTTAGAACCACAGTCATATCTTACTCGAAAAACTTTCACTTGCAGTATAGATTCAATAATCGATTTGCTGTCATCTGTCATAAGACCAAAAGTCATCAAGCCGTCAGAGACGGTCTACATACTCAGGCCATAACCTTTCACATTTACTTTCCAAAGGATGAGAATCAATACATAGCAGTCATCTTTGGTCTTCCAGACTGCGTTGAGGATGAACTCTCAGACGATATTGCAATGCTTAGGTTCGAGAACGTGATTGTTCATAAAATGAAAGTACCCCCTGAAAAATCATCTTAATGCCCTCTTTTTCTGATCCAGTTACCTCCTGGCACTGATTTTACTAAGTTTCGACAGATCAAGCTTCTCTGTAATACAGTGGTACAAATTCGAAAATACCGAAGCAATAAGCTATACCTATAACTATAGAACTAAATAAGGAAGCGTTAATAGCCTAATGCATGGGTCTTCAACCCGCGGCCCGCGGGCCGCTTGCGGCCCGCGGTGGTTTTCTTGGCGGCCCGGACGCTTGCTTCACAAGCCCATAATCTATTTGTTACATATGTATGTACCTAGACCTACCTATGTACATACTGGGCATGCGGCGAGGCGCTAACGCACATTTATTCCACGTTAAACGCAAATGACATTATGATTCCAAACATTCCAGTAAGTTTGCACATCTTCAAGGACAATTACGCATTTTTTGATAAGGTGGAGTCCCTGAAGAAACAACTTCAAAGACTAAGCATTCATTTTACACACAGAATGAAGACAGTGAAGCAAGTGTAAAAGTAAGCTACATTATTTCAGAGAAAATTGCACGTAAATCAAAACCATTTACTGACGGCGAATTCATAAAAGAATGTATGGAGGCTGCAGCAGACGTTTTATGCCCCTCGCAAAAGCAACTTTTCTCGAAAGTCTCTCTGGCGTTACAGTAGCAAGGAGGATAGAAGAGTTGCTGGGGATATCGAAAGAACATTAATGGAACGCGTGCCGCAATTTGTTTACTATTCCGTTGTACTTGACGAAATTAAAGACGTTTTTATTCGCGGCGTTGACGTTAATTTTGATATTACAGAAGAAATGGCTGCTCTAGTTCCAATGAAAGGCAGCACAAGAGCATGTGATTTGTTGGAGTCGTTTAATTCCGTCTTAGATAGATATAATAACCTCAAATTATCAAATTTGCCTGGGATCACCACAAACGGCGCACCTTCTATGGTTGGCAAAAATGAAGGACTTGTTGCTTTAATAAAGAAAAATAATCCCGATGTCTCCTTTGTACAGTACCACTGCATTTTACATCAAGAAAATGTATGTGCAAAGTCCCTTAATATTCAAGATGTCATGAGTGTTGTGGTAAAAACCGTTAACTTTATCAAATCTCGGGGCCTAAACCACAGGCAATTTCTGGAGATTTTAAAAGAAACGAATGCTGAATATGGTGACATAACTTATTTCTGTGATGTTCATTGGCTCAGCAGAGGAAAGATGTTAAAACGTGTGTTTGATTTGCGGAAGGAAATTGCAGCATTTGTGCAAAGTAAGGATAAAGCTGTTCGGCAATTCACTGATGAAGCATGGCTGAGTGATTTGGGTTTTCTCACTGATATTACATTACAATTATTCATGAGCTATTTGACGCTTTAAAAGCGTTTGACATGAAGATGGATTTATGGATAAGTCAATTTAAAAAAAAATTACCACTCATTTTTCACATATGTCTTCTTGCGATATTTCAAACATGGACAAATATATTACTGCGCTGCAAGATCTGAAAACTCAATTTGACTCACGTTATACCGATTTTCGAAAAAATTAAATGATCCTGAATTTGTTTGCTCGCCCATTCAACGTTTCTGTCGAAGAGGTTCAGATGGAATTGATAGAGTTACAGTGAAACTCTACTTTGAAAGATAAATTTAATTTAGGTTTGCTAGAGTTTTACTCAAAATACATAAGTTCCGATTTTCCTAAAATCAGAGATCATGCACTGAAAATGGCATGTCTGTTTGGCACAACTTATGTATGTGACCAGTTATTTTCTCGAATGAAAAATGTGAAGTCCCGGGCAAGAACTAGAATCACCGATGTTCACCTTGAGAACAGTTTAAGAATTTCAATGACTTCTATAAAGGCAGATATTGACAAACTAGTCAGAAACAAACAATGCCAAACATCTCATTGATTATATTTGATTCCTTTATATATATAACTAGTACTCACGCGGGGCTTCGCTCCCGTGGATTTTATCACGGTAAAAACATAACTCTCCTTTTTTGCAGTTGCGTAAAAAGTAACCTATAACCTTCCTCAAGCTTCAAGCTACTTCCATACCAATTTTCATCCAAATCCACCCAGTACTTTCGAAGATTAGCGCGTTCAAGCAAACAAACAAACAAACAAACTCTTCAGCTTTATAATATTAGTATAGATTTTTGTAATAAATAAGTTTAATATTTGAAAAGTGTTTTTATTTACTTTTGAAATTAGCTGCACCCTGCGGTTTAACCTATGTAAGTCCCTATCCCGTAGGAATATCGGGATGATCGGGGTAGTCTATGTCCTATTGTAGGACTTCAGCTATCTGCATTCCAAGTTTCATCGCAATCCATTTAGCCGTTTACGCGGTAGATGGTAACAAACATACAGACACACACAAACTTTCGCATTTAGTGTTCGTAGGATGTTTCCCTTGTGTTGCGGCCCGCCGAACCAAAATTAAAGTATTTTTGGCCCTTTACTTTAAAAAGGTTGAAGACCCCTGGCCTAATGGATAAGGTAGTGTAAGCGAGAGGTCGCGAGTTCTAACCCCACCAGAGAGTATTTAACCTAGAGAGCTTATAGGCCGATTTCTTTGAAGAACACAACTCACCAATATGGGTTCGGAGGCGAAGAAAAAATGCGCTAATGCAATTGGTCAGTTCAAGGTCAAGCTTCATAGATATTATTATTTATAGTTAGGGATTGCTCTACTTGATTAAGGGAAAGTTATCGATATCGATAAAATGAAGTTTAACATTATAAAAAATACTCAATAAAATCACATAATAATATTTAATCATTATCAGTCTCAATTACAAAAAGAAAAACAAGTATGTTGTTATTATTGATTTTTAAAATGAATTAATTTAGTAAATGTTTTTCGAATTAAAGTTTTAGGGTCCTGATTGTTTTTGCTAAAAAATGATAACCGAGCGTCTATATATTTCTGAATTATGCATCTTGCTAATTCAATCAAATGATTGGTAGTTTCTATTTCATATTGATGAAAATTAATATCCGGGAATAAATTATATCCAATCAGTGATTTTAAAACCGATCTCATAAAATAATTGGAATTATATTTCTGAGACAGCACTTTCGAACCACTCTCGTTGATCGCCCTTTTAATATAAATTTCACAACGACGACAAATTTCTATTACTGTAGTGGATCCGCACAATAACTTGTTTTTAGTGTCTTTTTGAAATTGTAAGGCGTTTTGATTTGTAACACCAATCAACGCTCCAATACAAGTTAGGCATTTTATTTGCTTTATCAGAGCATGGACAATGTAGCCGGCCACATATTATTTTAATATTTTATTTTTTTTTATATTTATTTTATATTCCATAATAAATATATTTTCATTAAAATCAGTTGTGTCAACAACTGTAGATTCAGCAGGCACTCGGTAATAATTATTTTTTTGGTGGTGAGTCATTAGATGATTTATCTAATGACTCCTCCCTCCTACATACACTTAACCGGTGGACTCGACATCGAAACAAAGTAACCTGTTTTTTTTTCCTGGGTGGGAAAATCATCGAATGACTTCTCCCGCTCTGGGTAAAGTGGAAGGGAGTGTCAGACTTCTACTGACTAAAAACCCACCCTGTTCCTTCAGCTGCCCTTAAGTTCCGGGGCCGCGGTATCTCATTAGAACATTACCGCAACCCCGGAACCAAAGTAACATACGAGGGCGATATTGTAATGCAAAGGTCCAAGTTAATTAATATTAGACTCCGTCATACTATTTGAAGCCTAGAAAGATTGGATGTAGGTATCTTCTATTATCTTATATTATTATCTTATCTTATTTTGACTTTTCTCAACATTATATCAATAAAAACCAAACTAGAAACCAATATTCCCTAGTAACCTTATCCATCCACTTTTCTTTTTAATCTGGAATCTTGAGAAATCTAAAATGAAAACATGCATGTCACACAGAAGAAAAAATATCAGAACCTTCTCCTTTTTTTATAGTCGGTTAATGTAGATAGGTATTTTATGACAACTATCTAAATTGAATTAAAAAAAAAAAAGTTTAATTTTATAATTATCGATATCGTATTCAGCCGTTATAGGTAACAGCACAGATTTTTACGATAAAAATACGAAAGAAAAGACAGGGATAAAAGAATTAGAATTTCTTCATATAAGAAAGAGACATTTCCAAAAGACATCACCGCGCGACACAATTTTGTCCTTGACCACCCAAACCACCACTTTAAATGGACCTCTGCGGTAGCTTATAATCTGATTAAATGATAAATAATTTTCATATTATTTCATTACTGATGAATAGTTGGGTCATTATTTGGGGTGATTTTAAAATATAAATTAAAAAAATGTGGATATTTTTATTAAATTTGTTTTATTATGTACGAGAATATGCATATTAATCACAGATAAAATATAAATAAAGATGGATATAGCTTATTTATTGAAAAATCTCAATAAAACATTTTTTGTAGGTAACAAAAGTGATCATTAAGACCACGAAAAAGAACACTTATACGAATCATAAATCAGTCTCTTAACTTAACCTCTGTTGATCCTTAACCAAAGGTACATATAAAACTAAGAACAATAATTACTGAGAGATCAATGAACTTAAATAATAATTGGTCATGAAAAAAAAAATAAACGCTTTGACCACGAAAGTGATATCACTTAAGTTACCTAACTAAATTAATCTTAATTTGAGTCACTGCCATCCGAATCAAATCTTAATTTGAGTCAGTGCCATCCGAATCAAAGAAATAGTTACACTTTTTACGGGGATACGGTGCTCCTGCATACCATATGTCAAGACTGTCAGTTGAAGAAGATCTACGTTTATGAAGACTGAGCTTACGCGATGTGGATGTTTGGCCTGAATTCGGTGTTTCAGAAGGTGGTAACGAGCCTGCAGCACTTGCGGTATCTGAATCCAACGCAGAAGCCCGTTGCTCTTGCTGAGACATTTGAGATGGAGATGGCGAGCTTGCTGCACTGGTGATATGCGAATTGAACGCTGTATCCGGCTCCTCTCGCTGCGACGTTCCAGAATGAGATGGCGAGCCCGCTGCACTAGCATCTGATTTCAACGCTGTTGTTGCTTCTTCTGATTGCGGCATGGGAGAACGGGAAGACAAACCTTTTGCATTAGTTAAAATGCTCTCTTGAATCACTATGTTTCCCAATTCATAGTGCTCACAATAATTTTCAGGCAAACATGAAGCACAGCTGAGACGTCTGAAGCGTAACAAGTTTGGGTTCTTGTGATTCCATGTTATTTGGTGCACAGACAAGGTACCTCTAAAAGGTTTGATAACGTCGCCACTGACACATTGGCTAATGTCTTCGAAGTTACCATCGTCTATTGGAATAATTTTTATTCCAGAACAATTATCCGAAAGGTAAAGCACCAGATTTTGGAAATTATTTACGTCTTTGCCTAACGCTGCAGCACGATCAGCTGTTCTTTTAAGGCAACCACCGACACCGTCTGGGGCTCCTTTACCGTGACCTGCTTCATTGTAGTGCCAAATTATGTTAGATATGTTGTCCAGCTGTGGAAAGATGTATGTTACTATCAACTGAAACATTTTCCGATTGCGATATTGATTAGCAGCACCATCACTTAAAATATGAAGAGTATTTAAATTCGGGACTTTTTTCTTGACCAAATCAAAGACAGGTTTGAGATGTGCACAAACAGATATGGAATCATGACTTAAATTTTCAGACATAGTACAAATTGACTCTGTTTGCAATTTTTCATTATTTTTTGAATAAAGAACGACTGTGTGCAAAGTTATTTGTTGTTTTGACCCACCAAAATGGGCCGATTGTACTTCTTCCCCGTACTTGCAGCAATAATTTTCAGAGAAGTCTACGTGGATCAATGCCTCCGTATCTGTCATTTTACTTTTTATTCGCTGTACTATGTAATGTTGGTGATAAATATTTGCAAGATGTTTCATAAACGGTCCAAGTTTTTCGTCAAGCAATTTAACAGCCTCCAATTTACTTATTATTATACTCTCTTTAATAGTCTTCTGGCATACTTTTTCCGTTCCTTTGACAAGTATTTTTTCTTTCTTTGAGATCCATCTTTCATACATCATTCTTCTCGAACCATTAAATTCTCTGTACTCAACCTGTTTATTTTGACAGTTAGAACAACGTCGTTCCAAGCATATCTCTCTCATTTTTCCCGGACAACAAATAGATGCTACTAAGTCATTTGGACAGTTGAATTTAATCAAATTAACATTTCGCATTCCTTTAACTAGATTAGCCATATTAGAATGAATTGCACACAAACATGTATTACGAGTCTTCTCCGTTGGAATAATTACGAAAAATGGTCTACATTTACAAAAAAAATTATAAGAGACTTTCACTTTATATTTTTCCATGTAGGATTTGTGAAGATTTTGAATAGTATCATTCAATAACCGTATTTGTTTCTTTACTTTATTTCTTGTTATGGTCTCTTTCTTGCCAGCAGTTAAACGACTTGATGTATCTTCTAAGTAATACTCAACTATATCTGATTTAAGCTTCATTAGCTTTTTCTTCTTTTCGTCAAGCTTCTTCTTTTTTACCTCTTCCAGTCTTTCTTGCATTTTTTTGATCATTGTCTGTTCTTTTCTTTTCTCTCTCATCCTGTACTTAGCTAGTTTCCTCTCTAATACTTCTAACCTTTTTCTGAGATACTCATTTTCGTGTTTTAACTTTCTGCGATTTTTAAGAGCCACTAACTTACCAGAGCTTGCACGTGACGTAGAGGGTGAATTAAAAGACACACTACTAACACTTATAGGCGGAGTATCTTCTCTTACTATTCTTTGAGTGTTTTTTGCTTGTTTCACACGGTTTCTATAACGCTGAGCTCTTTCCCTCCAGTTTTTTCTAATGGCTCTCTGTTCACGAGGCGTCATTTCTGCAACTTTCTTTACTAATCCCTTTTCCTTCCTTTTATAATATCTTTCCCGAGCCTTTCTTCTGTCTTCTTCTAAGGCAAATGGATTATTTTTCATTTTCTCTCTTAACTTCCGCATTGACATTTTTTTTTGCTCCCGTCTTTTAGCCTTCTTTTCTTCATCAATAGTTTTGTTGCGAGTTCTGGCCATAGCTGTAAGAAATTATTTTTTATTTTTTGATAAATCTTATTTCGTTATTAAATATCATAAGGAATAATAAATTGTTGACCATTCGAGGTAGCTTGAGGTGTTGGCGACTGTACCACCCTTATTCAATAAATTTATCTATCAGCTTCAGCGATGTTAGTAACTTAAATTAACTTGAAAAACCCTTTTTAATTATAGTTGTCTTATTTCGTGGTCATCGATCACTTTCGTGGTCCTTGTGACCACGAAAGTGATGACCACGAAAGTGATGATTATGCACTTTACCGATTCTAGCATGCAACAGTTTTGAGGTTAGAAAAAATACAATAGCCTATTTGCAACATATCCATTAATCGAATAGAATAAGCATTTAATTCTACTTATTAATAAACAACTTACCAAAATACAGCTATCACGAAAGTGATGCACGATCTTTGACACAAACTTTTTAACACACTGAATATGTTTTTACACAAAAACCATTATTGTTATCAATCAGCATTTTATTGCAATGTTATGACAGCCGATTATAGTGTTGCTACCAACAAAAATATTTTGGGTTGACCAATTATTTAGTAAAAAATGATATGAAATATGAGTGACCACGAAAGTGATGATGTTTTTCGGAACAATAGAAATCGTAAAAAAAAATAAAGTTATAAGTCTGTTTATTTTTTGACATTCATTTAAGTTAAAGTAATATACATTAATCATTACAAAAACTTCCCAAAAAGGTCCGTTTTCGCTAAAACTATATTTTTAATAAACGAAAGAAGTCCAGTGTATATCACCTGAACAGACCACGTAACGTGATTTTTATTTATAAAAAAAATAATTTCACAACGTTTTCAATATTAATAACTATTAAAACAAACATACCGTAATAAATAAAGTAAATTTCAGTTATAATTTAAATCAATAACATACTCATTTCTAACTGTTTGGTATTTTTTTAGGCTTGAACAGTATTTCACCACCTCAAATAATGACCCAGTTATGTCATCCATTTGGTATCAGATGTCTGGGAATGTTTTCCACACCATTTCAACGTGCATGAAAGCATTATTTTGCGTTATAAATTGGATACAAAAATTTAAAATTTGTAATTGTTTAGCATGCACACAGGCCTAATACTTGGTCACAACTAAAATGGTTCGTGTATCGTAGCCAATATATAAGAGCAAAAACTCGCATAGTTTTCGTGCGTCGGGGCAACGTATGTGCGATCAAGTGGTTTTCAAATCAGTGAACCCCACCCATTACATTATTGCCGTGAACCCACTTCAGACACAAGCATATTTAGCTTAGTTGGAGGGGTTAACAGTATTGCTAGTAATGTGAATTCGACCCACATTGCTAGAAATCTTAAAAAAAAGTGTTACAGATTTCAAGGATCGGCCACTTAACTACAAATTTAGCACACGGTTGTGTAAAATGTACCGAACCCCATCAGACTGCAGGTTGCCCCAAAAAGACCCGCGACCAGCCAAGGACTACAAAGTTTTCACCAAAAACAAACGTAGTCGACGGACGAGCCTGGAATGTCATTCTTGCTAACACATAAAGAGACACTGAGAAAAATAGTGCTCAAGATCCTGCTACAACTGATATGCTCGCTATATTAATGACAATAAAAACCATCAAAAGCCAATTTCTTGAATGTACTAGTATGATGGATAGAGTTATTCTCATTTTAACTCATCTTGGTCAATATGTTTAGATCACAAAATGTACGTATTCTATATCGGAATGCCGACGGCATCCGCTCTAAATTTACTGAACTATTGGACCCGGTAAGCGAGCTTTCTATTGATATCATAGCCTTATCAGAAACTAGAAAATAGCCTCCTATACCAAACTATACACTCCGGGTTTTACCTGTTACCGTTGCGATAAAAAAAACCTGACGGACTTGGTCAGGGAGTTGCCATCATAGTAAAATCGGAATCTTTTAAAATTGCCAGTAACCTAAAACCTTGAATGTTTTATAATACAAGTCGCCCTAGCAATCCAGTTTACTGCCTTTATTTCAGCTTATCCATCACCTAACTTGGGCTTATTACCTTATACAAAATTATTCATGTTCATTCAAAACCCCATATAATGGGTGAAGATAATACTATACACCCGTACTGGCACTGCTCTCGATCCAACAGCCATGGCGAAGTACTTTTCGACCACATGATAAGCAACGAATTTGACTTTCTAGCCCTATCTTGTTCCACTCTAGTTCACTATCATAGCACACTCACTCCTGCATACCTGACATTATACTTGCTAACTCTGTCTATCACCTTTCAGAGCCTCAGGTAATAACCGGCCTTTCTTCTAACTACCTACCGATTTACTTCACTGTAGGTGGTAAAGTCAATAGAAGTGCGCGTGTTATATTTAATTACACAAAGACGGACTTGAGAAGATATAGATCTCACTTAAATAAACCGATAACTTTGGACTAGTCCACTTTTAATTAATTTCGGGAAATAAACTTTGCCATTGAACACCTGACCCAATCGACAATGAAAGTACGAGATGAAACCTAAATTCAGCAAAAACCGAGGGCATTTTGTTTACTAGAAAAGGCACACAACCTACCGGGCTTATCAAAATATAGGAATTTGAGATCACGTGCGTGTATCGGTAAAATATTCAGGACTTATACTAGACAAGACACTCAATTGGAACAAAAATACTGAATCAATTAATTAAAAAAGTGTTAAAGCCCTTAATTCACTGAAACCTATCCAAATCTGTTCTTAATCCTTCAATTAAATTACGAATTTTTTCTACTTTTGTTAGACCCTGTCTGACATATGCTGCACCTGTTTGGTCTAGTCTAACAGAAACTAAATATAATAAACTACAAACTATTTAAAACAAAGCTATAAAATTAACTTATAACACAATATTCCGCACTAACCTTAAAACATTACACTACCGAATAAAATTTCCATTCATAAAAGACTTCATATTAAAAATTTCACGAAAATGTTTTTGCATAAAACTCCTTCACATAGTTATTACTGATATCTACAATTGGCAAAAGTAGGCTTAGTTCGTAAAATCGCTCGCTTAGACGTAAAATCGATATCGACTGCCCCATCACTATTTCCTCGGTGACGTAGGTATCATGACGATAGCTCGCTTACTAGCCGGCGCCACTTGTTTGGCTGTTTACCAGTATTTTTATGTACTAACTACCCACTTACGTTACGTTATCATCTATACTAATATTATAAAGCGGAAAAGTTTGTTTGTTTGTTTGCTTGAACGCGCTAATCTTCGAAAGTACTGGGTGGATTTTGATGAAATTTGGTATGGAAGTAGCTTGAAGCTTGAGGAAGGTTATAGGCTACTTTTTACCCGACTGCAAAAAAGGAGAGTTATGTTTTTACCGTGATAGAATCCACGGGAGCGAAGCCCCGCGTGAGTACTAGTTACTTATAATCTTAGTTGATTATTACTTAAAAATAACGTTTTTTAATTAAATAAAGAATTTTAACAATAAAAATATAATATAAAAAATTTCATCAATATATAGGTTAGTGCCAACGCATTTATAGATCGGTATCAATCTCTGTCATTGCGATCATTGATACCTACCTTTTAACAATTATCACTCCGCGTTGCGCGTTGTAAAGACAAACCTTTTACCTACGGGTGTCAACTATTGTTGATTTAGCGATGTCATTTCTGAATACGGGAGGCAACTATAGATGATTTGCGAAAGGGTCTGTTTTAAACCTTTATATTGACAAATCTAGACCGTTTTTCCTTAAAGTAAAGATAACTATGTGGAGTCGATAAAATTATGATTCTGTTGAAAAAGTTCCCATATATTTACATAGATGGCAATAAAAATAAATCATAAACAAAAAACTAGGTCTTTATTCTGGCCACCTTTGGTTATCGGAAAAACTAGTTTATTTTGAATAATTATGGTTAAGTTCAGTGTTTTTTTTAAGTAATGTGTTAAAAATACTATTAACCTCATATTGAATGTAAATAAAACAAAATTCTGATAAAAAACAAGTGATGTTTCGCCGAATACAGTGATTGATTCTAATGCTTAATTTTTTGGCAATTACGTAAAATATTGCGAATAAACTATAAAATCTATAACATTTCTCAAAGGTAAGTGAAATAATAAATCGGTGTGTGAAATTTGAAGTACCTAGGTATTGTGCTTCAAAAAATGTAGACAAATAAAAACATAAATGACTGCGCAGTTGCGCGCCAAAAAGTACCCGTATTGGGTGATGACATCGCTTTTGAAGTCCCGTAGGTAAATGGCTAATGCACTTAGGTTCAGTCTCTTTTGAATTTCTAATCCCAGTCTTCCCTTCTTTTTGTGGGTGGGAAAATCATCAATCACCTACTGCTGTAGGTGGAGCAAGAGTGTCCAACTTCTACTGACTAAAAACCCACCCTGCTCCTTCAGTTCCCTTGGGTTTCGGGACCGCAGTATCTCGTTGGAATATTACAACCCGGGTTCCCGTTCTTCACTGTATTAATTTTTTAACATGAATTTTACCTTAAAGGATTTTCTTGTACTCAGTAATTTTCTGTTCTTAGCTCGTACGGAATAAGCTATAGCAAACATTCATGTTGTTCGATGCAATATTTTGCAATCGACCACGTTTGCTGAGCAAGCGATATAACGCGGTCGCACTAAGTGCGCCGCGAACTTAGTGTGTATTTCGTACAGCAACCGTGTGCACTCATTTCCATCATTTAGCGATAATTTTATTACTTTGTTAAATTATACTTAGCAATAAACCCTTGAAGGTTATCAGTGTGTTTAACTTAGTAGCATAGCGAATCCCACAAGGTACCACTTAGGTCGCGCCCCTACATTTTGGTCCTTTGAGCCTCTATCAAGGACTTCGCGGTCGGTTTTTGTTTTTCGGGACTGTCGGTCGTGAAGTGAACTTGAATTTAACTAGTGACATTTTGGAGTACAGTGTTTCTTAGCGTAGCTTAGCAGTGACTGAAGTGGTTACCTTAGCAGCGAAACTTTAGGAGTGACTTTAGCGGCAGTATATTGAGTAGGAGTGCTCAATAGTTATCAGCGGTATCAGCAACAGCGGCACTCAGGGAGTTCCGTTACAGCTGCAGTGAGTTCACAGCTCACACTAGCGACATCAGCGTATCACTGACGTGGGGAGCAACCCTCATCAGGTTGACAGCGGCAGAGGCAGAGGAGTATCCCAAGTAAGATCGTTCAATTTTCTTACACCAGCAGCGAGATGGAAAGCCTTTATTTTATTCAATCCGAGATTGCGGAGAGCATTAAAAAACTCCTCATCAATTTCAAAAAGGATAGCGTAGAGCGTAAAACGGTCGATTACTGTAAGCGTAAACTCCAGTTACTTGAGAAGTACTGGAAGGACTTTCAAGCAAACCTAGAAAAGATTCTTCCTTTTGAACAGACGAATCATAAATATTTTACCAAGTCTGAATTTGAAAGTACGAATCAGCTTTATTTAACAGCTAAAGGCCTTATAAGCCAATATAAAAAAGATTTGATGCAACGAGGTGAAAAATCACCGTATCTTCTTCAACTACCACAGCAAGAGACTCCTGGAACCTCAGCAATTCAGCAGGGACCACCAGAGACAGCAGCAGCAACTCCGACCTTTCAGTCAAGAGGATCCAATAGTAAGCTTGACGACATGCTTCATAAGCAGTCGGTCAACTTTAGAGCATTTCTTAGAGCAGTCGACAATATTGATGTAGAAACTATTGTTGACAAGTGGGAGTTCGAAGACGCCCTTCGAAACCTGCACAGTCGGTGGACTACCATTGACACCCTTCATTGGGAAATCATTAGCGAATCGGGGGAAGACTTAGCAGAAGATTATGAGTATAACTTCACCAAGCACGAGCGGACTTTTATCAGTATGAAGAAAGCTAACAACTCCAAGATGTTGTCAACATCTTATCGCGAGAAATCCACTCCGCAAATGGATATACCTGTATTTACAGGCCATTATCAGCAATGGATGTCTTTTAAGGATCTATTCAGCGAAGCAATACACAAGAACAACGCTTTGTCAAACGCTCAGAAAATGCAATACTTGAAAAGCAAGCTAAAAGGCGAAGCTGCGCGTTTGATTCAGCACCTTCCAATCGGCTCCGAGAACTATAACGTTTGTTGGGATATTCTTAATCATAGATTTGATAACAAAAGGATCATCTTTACAGCGCACGCCAATATGTTCCTGAATATTCCCAGCATACAGCAGCAATCGTTTTCAGCCTTCAAAAAATTGCATGACGTTACATTAGAGAGTCTTCACTCCATCAAAAACCTAGGTGCGGATATTAGCACGTGGGGCCCTCTAATTGCGCATATTATATCGCAAAAGCTGGATAGTGAATCTTATTCCGAGTATATTGAGTCGTTACGTAACCCTAGAGAGCTACCGGTCCTACAGGAGTATTTAGATTTTTTAGAAAATAAGTTCACTAGTCTAGAAACATCTCGTCGAAGACAAGAAACCATGCAAAAATCGCAGCAAAATCAGCAACAAGCGGGTTCTACAAAATCATTTCGTAACAAATATAACACGAATCAAAAAACAAACGATAATATTACCAAGAACGCAAAAGCAATGCACGTGCAGGAAATTAAATGTCCTCATTGTTTTGCTGAGCATAAATTACACAATTGCGAAAAGTTTCTTCAAATGCCAAAGGAAATGAAACTTAAAACCGTCAAACAACTGAAATGTTGTATTAATTGCATTTTTAATCATAATGGTAATAAATGCCATTCAAAAAAACGATGCCTCACGTGTTCTGGCAGGCATCATACTTTATTACATGATTGTTTTGCTGATGTCAAGCAAACGAATGATGAAAATCTTAAACAAGAACAGTACTCAAAGCAAAGCAGCAGCAATGGTGTTCACACATCTCAGCGAAATCTCACCGAGACTCTTTTAGCTACAGCGTTAGTGAGGGTGATAACAGCAGATAGCACGCAGCTGGTCCTGAGGGCTCTCGTTAATCAGGGCTCACAGGTATCATTAATTACGGAGAAGGCAGCTCAGCAGTTAGGTCTGAAGCGACAGCAATTTGATGGAGCGGTTTCCGGAATAGCAGAAAAAGAGTCGAACTGTACAAGCAAGCTAAGCATTATATGCCAGTCTATCTACACTAGCTTTAAATTTCATATGGATGTTTTAATTATGAAAAGTCTAATCAAAAACTTACCAAACCGATCATTTGAAAAACCTTCTTGGTCGCATTTGGAACATATTAATATAGCGGATCCAGAGTTCAACACAAGTCGTCCAGTTGACTTATTACTCGGGGCAGACGCCTATTCTCTTATTATGCTAGATGGTTTGATAAGAGGTGCGGACTCGTCTTCGCCCTTAGCACAGCAAACACACCTAGGATGGTTACTGTGTGGAACCATAAAGCCACAGTTCCATTGTAACGTCATAGTAAACAATACAGCGGATATTCATACATTTTGGCAAATTGAGGATATTCACGAGCAAAATGAAATATCAGCGGAAGATCAGCAATGTGTCGAGTATTACCTATCCACGACAAAACGTCTGGAAAGCGGTCGTTATGAAGTTAGGTTGCCAATGAAGCAGCAAGCGAGCGAGAAGTTAGGATCATCAAAGGAAATAGCATTAGCGCAACTAAAAAATCTAGAGAAAAGGCTTAGCAGACAAGAATCATTAGCACAGCAATATAAGCATTTCTTGAGCGAATATGAAGAATTGGGGCATATGAAATTAGCGACTCCCTGCAGCGAGGGAACAAAGTGTTATTTACCTCACCATGGGGTTCAGCGAGCAGAATCTACCACTACAAAGTTACGTGTCGTATTTAATGCGTCCGCAAAGACTTCTTCGGGATTTAGTCTCAATGACGTCATGCATCGTGGATCTAATTTGCAGCAAGATCTACAGGCACTGTTACTTAAGTGGAGACAATATCGATATGTATTCACGTCCGATATCGAAAAAATGTATCGGCAAATACTAGTTAGTGAAGAGGATCAAAAGCTTCAACAAATCTATTGGAGAGCACAAACTACGCAGCCAATTAAAGCATACCAGTTAACGACGGTTACATATGGCACGAAACCGGCTCCCTTTTTGGCGATGATGACCCTTTGAAAATTAGCAGCGGACGAGAAGAATAACTTTCCAACAGCAGCAAGAATAATATTAGAAGATTTTTATATGGATGATCTGGTTTCTGGCGCTCATACTATCGAAGAAGGGAAAAGCAGTATCTCAGAACTCAATTCATGTCTAAACAGCGGCGGATTTTCGCTGAGAAAATGGTCATCAAATGAAAATAAACTATTGGAAGAGATAAATTCATCGCAGCAAAATAATCAAGCACCATCATTCATTTTCAAAACTGAAAACACAGCAAAAACTTTAGGCTTGAGGTGGGACCCAAACACAGATGAATTCACTTTCCAATATTCTGTATCAGCGAATAATATAAAGCTTACAAAAAGATTACTTCTGTCGGAAATATCTCGGTTATTTGATCCCCTAGGTTGGCTAGCGCCGCTAACTACAAAATTCAAATTGTTATTTCAAAAGGTCTGGCTTGATGAAATACAATGGAGCGATGAAGTTTCAGCTGAGATCAGAAATGAGTGGGTAAAATTAACTGAAGATATGGGATATATTATTAAATTTAAAATCCCAAGGTGGTTGCAAAGCCAACGAGATGACACTATCCAACTCCACGGATTTTGTGATGCATCTCTTAAAGCGTACGCATGTGTCGTATATGCCAGAGTTGTATCAAAAACTGAAGCATCCGTAGTACTAGTCGCTGCTAAAACAAGATTAGTATCTAGCAGCAAGGCAGTATCGCTTCCTAGATTGGAGCTATGTGCAGCGGAACTTTTATCCAGACTATTTACGAAAGTAGTCACTAGCATGACTGGCATAGATTACGAAATCTACGCCTGGAGCGACTCTAAGGTAACCCTTAGCTGGATACAGGGCTATCCAGAACGATGGAAGCCTTTTGTAGCGAACAGGGTAAAGAAAATTATTAGCGTAGCATCACCAGCCGTTTGGCATTACGTATCGACTAAAGAAAATCCAGCTGATTCCGCAAGCAGAGGACTATCTATTACACAACTAATGGAGCATAAGTTGTGGTGGCGAGGCCCAGCTTGGCTATCGACTCCTTCCTTTTAGCCTAAGCAAGAGCAAGTACCAGAGTATACAACGGAGGAAGAGGTCCGGAAGCAAGTTATAACCGTTCAAAATAGCAATCTGGGAAAAAGCGTAATTGAAGATTTATTAGATCGCCATAGCTCATTCATAAAATTAAATCGAATTGTAGCATGGCTATTACGAGCACTTGCACGCACAAGTAAACAAAGGCCGTCATATCTCACATTACAAGAGCTAAGAAAAGCAAAATTAATTATAATTAAATGCATACAGCGCAGCGAATTTGGCTCGGATATCGAGAGTTTGATGAATAATAAACTCAACTCTGAAAGCAAATTATTAAATCTGAAACCATTTTTAGATGAAAATGGCATATTAAGAGTCAGGGTTAAAAACGCCAACATTCACTCTGATATGAAGCATCCAATCATAATCATATATATAGGGAGATTAACGGAACTTCTTATCCAGCAAGCACATGAGCACTCCTTCCATGGCGGGGCTCGACTTACCTTGTCTCTATTGAGACAACAATATTGGATAATTCAAGGAAACAGAGCTACGAAAAAGCAACTTCGTAAATGCGTGACCTGCAAAAAACAAGAACCAAGAAGGCTACAGCAAATAATGGGAGATCTGCCAGATTGTCGAACTAATCCCGCGCCTCCGTTCTATCATACTGGAATAGATTATTCCGGGTTTATTCGAGTTAAAGCAAACAAAGGGAGAGGTATTAAAACGACTAAAGGATATATCGCCTTGTTTATTTGCATGGTTACAAAAGCGGTCCATATAGAGCTAGTCTCCGACCTAAGCAGTACGTCATTCATAGCCGCGTTGCGTCGAATGGCGGCTCGACGAGGGACACCAAAACACATTTATTCGGACAATGGCACTAACTTCGTGGGTGCCAACAAGATCCTTCAGGAGGAACAGCAAAAGTTAGAGGGAATCTTTTAGGACACTTTTCACCGAGAGATAGCGGAGATGAAGATAGAATGGCATTGGAACTGCCCTTCGTGGCCGAGTGCTGGAGGGATTTGGGAGCGATCTATTCGGAGTCCAAAGCAACATCTGAAAAGAGTAATAGGGGAACAAGCTTTAACATTCGAAGAATACAGCACGATCTTGTCCCAAATCGAAGCAAGCCTAAACTCAAGATCATTGTGCCCAATATCTGAAGACATCGACGACATCGATTTTCTCACGCCAGCGCATTTTCTTACCACTCGTGCTGGTCTTACTGTAATAGAAACGGCACCAGATGCAAGGACGAGATGGTATTTAGTAAATAAAACGTTCCAAGATATATGGAAGCGGTGGAAAGCGGAGTATCTTAGCCAGTTATCGATACGCAGCAAATGGTTAAAAGCACAAAACAATATAGAGATAGGCGATATGGTAACCATTCATGACGACAATTTAACCCCTGGAAAATGGCCCGTTGGTCGGGTGGTAGAGGTCCTTCCAGGGAAAGATGGAGCTGTCCGAGTGGTAACTTTAAAAACAAAAAATGGTTATATAAAGCGCCCGATTATCAAGCTTTCTATCTTACCTATAGCAGAAAAGGAAGCAAGTAAGCAAAAGCCAGAAAAAAGTGCAACAATAAAGCAACATCAGCAAAGCAATAAAGCAAAAGCGGAAGAGAAAGCGAGCAAACAGTCTAGCAGTTGTCCTAAAATCTATAGCATAGCGTTAGCATTGCTATTTTTTATGAGCTTTATCCTATCCACTGAAGGGACTTACAAAGTAACTACATTTAATAGCAATCAAACATTGTATTTTGACTCTTTGGGACAAATGCATCTTATTCGTGATCAGTGGAAAATCATAACTTACTATAATATGTCTCCTTTCTGGCAAGGAGACAAAGCAGTCAAACAATTTTCTCAATATCTCGAGCAAACATGCGGGAAAATTCAAGCGCAGAGCCATTGTAAAATTATCATCCTACAAATACAACACGAGTACGATGAACTACAATATTATAATCAGCTGTTGCTCAATCAGCACTTTGGAGCTCGTGCGCGAACTCGACGCGGGCTTATCAACGCAGTCGGCTCTATAGCTAACTCATTGTACGGAGTACTGGATCAGGAATTCGCAGAAAAATACAAACGTGACATTGACCTTATACGTAAGAATACACTCCACCTAAGTCAGCTGTACAGGAATCAGACGTCGGTCATAGAAGCGGAGTATAATATCTTAAAGAGAACAGAAGAGACTATCGAAAAGCAGCATAAGATAATTAATAAGCACTTAAATTATTTAGACAGCGTCACCAATAAATTACAGCAAGAGATCGACGTAATGTCTATTCAGCAAGATTTCTCTTTAGCAGCGTTAGCGACCATAAATATGATCCATAATTTAAAGCGGATTCAGGATACTTTTCTTGATACTATGACTGAGATATATCATGGTCAGATCAATCTGCATCTCTTGACTCCACAACAGCTCCTTGGGGAGTTACAGATTGTATCTATTACACGACCTTTCTACCTATTTGTATTTCTGTTGTGACTCATACTCTTTGAGAGTCATATGCGACGACGACTTACAAGCGAGCGAAGTCAGCAAGGCTGGACTTATTCAACTAACTAAGCAATGCATCGTGAAGGGTCATGACGTAACACTTTATTCTCATCAGCAATTAGAGAATACGCTTACACTTAAACCAAATAATTGGAGACTAAATTAACTCCCATAAACCGTTTGATTAGTAATCTTACGCTACCTATCCAAAATTTCCAAGACTACAAGGTTAACGAAGATAGCACACCGATAAATGCTTCTTTAAAGTATCTCGGTGAACAAATTAAAGCGATGAAGGAATCAACCCAACAGACAGAAGATTTAACGACACATGACATACATCAGTATGCGTTGTCATATAGTCTGTTAGTAGCAGCCGTCGCAGCAGTCCTGTGGTTCCTGAGGAGGAGGTGTCAGCGAGCCGGGGCGGGAGGTCCGCCCAATCAAGAGCGGAATGACAGTATGCCAGCGAGTGTGAGTGTGTGTATTAATAAACTTGAGCACGAGCAAGGCTCTAGTGCAAGTGCGCGAAATCAACCCTTGCCCGAGCAGGGGTCATGTGTCAGTGATAGTGCGCGCGTAGCTTATTTTTCTAAACGTTGGTCTAGTTTACGTTCCAAGCGGCGAGACACGTCGACGTCTCCCATAGCTAAAAGACAACCTGTGTTTTCGATTGGTGACTCAACCGTTTGAGTACTTATCGTTAAAGCTATAAGATTATGATATAATTGTTTGATCACCTTGTCAATCAGCGCTCATATTGTATTGTCTTAACTCCTTAGCGTTTAAGCTCACACTCACGTAACCATTTATTTCTGTATAAGCTTATCTCATTATTCATCTCTTCCCCTCGGGAGCATGTTCGATCTAATATTTTGCAATCGACCACGTTTGCTGAGCAAGCGATATAACGCGGTCGCACTAAGTGCGCCGCGAGCTTAGTGTGTATTTCGTACAGCAACCGTGTGCACTCATTTCCATCATTTAGCGATAATTTTATTACTTTGTTAAATTATACTTAGCAATAAACCCTTGAAGGTTATCAGTGTGTTTAACTTAGTAGCATAGCGAATCCCACAAGGTACCACTTAGGTCGCGCCCCTACACATGTACTCGTATAACGCGCTCCGCTTGAGCGAAATATTAAGCCTGCAATACATGTTGGCCGAGCGTAGGCCAACGCGAGCGTTGGCAAATAGGTACAAGGCAAGAAATAATGTCCACACGTTCGACAAGTTCGTCGAGTGCCAATGCAGACGACCAATGTAGAAGAGGGTCTGTAGAGCTGCCCACACGTTGGCCGAGCGCAGGCGAGCGCCTTTGATTTGTGACCGAAAGCGACACCGATCCGAAGTGAGGCAAGTGATCACGAGCAACGGCGAGCGAAGATAAGTTGCACCAAATGAGCCCTATACACGTTGGCGCTGGCCTCCACTCGGCCAATTAGACAAGTGACACCGAGCGATAGCAAGACAAGGCAAATATACCGTCTACATGTTGGTATTGGCCTTCACTCGACAACGCTCGGCCAACATGTATTGCAGGCTTTATAATAAGCAATACACCATGCTACATGCACGAGTACGCAAGCCTGCATAAATATATAGGGTTATTGGTAAAACACTAACAAACTCTCAGGACTATGTTAGTAACATCATAACAATATTTAATTTCATCAGGTTTTTATACAAAAATTAAAAATATTACAATTGAACACGCTAGGCAATCTGTGAAGCAAAGGAAAGCGTTAGTAATGTAGGTAAAATGGTAAAACAAACAGCAGCGGAGCGCGTGTGATGTAGGTAAACTGATACTACAAAAACTTTTTAACAAAAATTAAACCGACTTCCATAAAACACTGCAAAGTGAAAAATAGCTTTAATTTCGGAAGTCGGTGCCAAAAACGAAAATGCAAAACTAAAGACACCGACTACCGAAATTTTTATTATAAAGTTTTTATTTCTCTTTTTTTAGTAACTTAGATAGATAGATAGAATACTCTTTATTGTACACCAATAATTTAAACAAACACTTGATTTACAATACTGCAAAACATGGTTACAATGGCGGTCTTATCGCTGATAGCGATATCTTCCAGACAACCTTAGGATGGACTTTAAGAACATAAAACAAAGAGGGGAGGGAAAAGTCAGTGTACTTACTTCAAGTATATAACATACACAAAAAGTAACTAAAGTAGTTAATATAAGGATATATATAGGTATTATAATACAATACAATATATAAATAAATAAATAAATAAAAATAAAATAAAATAAGCCTTTATTGCTGTTACTTATACAATGGTTAACCTTATAAACTATTTCTTATTTATTATACTTGACATTTACATACTAATTATTTTTACATAGCGGCAATCGGTTCACATTTTATTTTTCCTGTAACAGCTTATCCTACGACAAAGGCCTCCTCCAAAGACTTCCATAATTCTCGATCCTTGGCTATACGGGTCCATTCAGGGCCTGCTACTTGCCTTATGTCATCTTCCCAGCGTTTACGCTGTCTCCCTTTGCTTCTTTTATCGCCCCTTGGGCTCTCCACTCTGTTATTAACCTGGTCCACTTTTCCTTTGTGTCCCGCAACATATGTCCCGTCCATCGCCATTTTAGCGTTTTGCAAACATTGTGCGCATTTTTGAATTTCGTTTTGTTTCTTATTGTATCCAACTTTACCTTGTCTCTCCTTCTTACGCCAGCCACGCTTCGTTCAATGCTGTTCTGGCACACTTTTATTCTATTTGATAATTGTTCTGTTAGGGCCCATGTTTGGCAGCCGTATGTTAAGCAAGGGAGTATACACATGTTATACACTTTTCTTTTCTCTTTGATAGGCATGTCCTTGTTTTTCATGACTTCGCTGAGTGACCAATATCTCTTCCATGTATTGGCTATCCGTCTTTCAATCTCTTTGTGCATGGTGTCTTCAGCGGCTATGAGTTGTCCTAGGTATACGTATTCTTCGACATATTCTATCCTCTCTGAGTTGACTATGATGGTATGCGTCTGTGAAGAGTTAGTCATAATCTTTGTCTTTGCCGTGTTCATTGTAAGTCCAGCCTTCGCGCTTTGATCTGACAGTTGTTGTAACATTTGCTCTAATTTAATTGGACATTCTGCAAATAAGATCAAGTCGTCTGCAAATCGTAGGTGGTTTAGTTTTTCACCATTTATGTTCAGGCCTTCGTGATCCCATTGTAGATTCCTGAATATCATCTCTAGAGCCGCCGAAAACAACTTAGGAGAAATTGGGTCTCCTTGCCGGACGCCTCTCTCTATAGGAAATTCTTCCCCCGTAGTTTCAAGCCTGATTTGGGCTGTGCTTTTGGAGTATACTTTCCGGAGTATACGTATGTACTTTTTGTGTATTCCCTGTATACGTAGTGCTTCCCAGATATACTCATGTTCCAAGGAGTCAAAGGCTTTATTATAATCAACAAATCCCAAATAGTATTTTTTATTATATTCTTTATATTTTTGTAGAACCTGCCTTAGAACATGTATATGGTCTATAGTTGAATATTTACTGCGGAACCCCGCCTGCTCTCTTGGTTGATTTTCATCTAGGGTAGAAGTGATTCGTGACAGAATTATTTTTGAGAAGACTTTATAGACATTGGACATCAAACTTATAGGTCTGTAATTACCTATATCTCCTTTATCTCCTTTTTTATGTAATAATATTATTGTTGATTTAGTCCAGTCTTCAGGGATAATTTCAGTCTCTATTATTTTGGTAAATATATCCGTTAATATAGGACCAATGACTGGTATAGTAGTTTTTAACACTTCATTTGTGACTTGATCGGCACCTGGTGTCTTGTCTGTCTTTTGCGTATTGATTGCTCTAATTGTTTCTTCAGTTAATATTTTAGGGATTGCTTCAGAATCTTTATTATTTGTTTCATTTGTTGTTTCTTTTTGGTTTTTGCTTTGGTAAAGCTTTCGATAATAGTCTGTAGCTGCCTTTAGTATTTCTACTCTTTTGTTTGTATAATTGTTATCTATGTTCTTTACTTTTAGCATCCAATCTTTTTTACTGTTCAGTTCCTTTATTGCTTTTTTAATTCCACCGGTTCTTTCTATATATTTCTTTAATGTGGAATGCCTTTTAATTTTCTTGTCTTTCCTGATGTTTTGGTTGATCTTTTTGCTGAGTTCAGATATTTTAGGGCGGTTAGCTTTCTTTTCTTTCTGTTGTAATAATTCCTTCCTTTCTTGTAATAACTGGTATGTCTCATCTGAGATTACTCTTTTACTCTCTGCGTTTGTTTTCTTCGTTTCTGTTCTCAATAGGTTTATAATCTTCTCGTAGTGTTCCTGAATAGAAAGTGGTTCCTTTGTTTCATTATTTGTTAGCTCCTGTAGTTTATTCAAAAGTTGAGTGGTATTACCCGTACATACAATGGCTGAATGCTTACAATATATAAATAAGTATAAATAAATATATGTGTTTTGTATATATAAATATGTCATAAGGAAAGAAATACAAGGTAAAATCATAGGAGTGTATAAAAATGATTGACAACAGAGCTCTTAAAAGCAGCAAGTGACTGCGCTTGTCTAACTGACAACGGTAATGCATTCCACAGACGAGTAGCCTGCACCGTATATGATGAATGATAAAATTTTGTGGAATGTCCAGGCATTGAAAGTGTCAAATTTACCGATGATCTCAAATCTCTAGTATGTGTGTCATGAAGGAACTTAAAACGTTCTTTGAGGTAAAAGGGAATTCTTGGATTGAACTGAATATTGTAAAGCAATGATAAAATATGCGCATTCCGGCGAAGACGGATAGGCAGCCACTTGAGCTTAATACGGAACTCAGAAACATGATCATATTTGCGCAAACCAAATATGAATCTGATACAAAAATTTTGGAGTCGCTCAAGCTTATCTTGCTGCACTTCAGTGAGGTGTGGAAAACTTGCATCAGCATAGTCAAGAATAGGAAGAAGGAGAGATTGGGCGAGCGCAGTTTTAGTGGCAGTTGGCAGGAAATTGCGCAATCTGCGCAAAGACCCCGCAGAAGCAAACAGTTACAAAAGCCTAAATGTCAACTACTTATAATCCTTTACAAAATATTGCTTTTTTTGATGCTTGGCCGTTAATTGTTGAGGAGTTCTCCCGGTTCTTCACCATCAGCTTCACTTCACCATATGCATTTTAATGAGCATATTGTGCATAATAACCATTTTCAAGTAATCGAAGCGAAACCCATGACATAGATACTTATTATTCCTACTTATATATTGCGTAGTTCCGGTGGCCATCTGTGGTCTTCATCATCAAGTCCACTTCGCCAAATGGTGCTTTTCGAATGCAACTACACAAGTTACTATAAAAAATACTCAAATCATTATAGTTGTGCCTATAATATTTGAAGAGTTCCCTCAATTTCTCCAGGATCCCATCATCAGATTCTGACTTGGTGTCAATGAGACAAATTTCGAAGTATACCCTTTCAAACAAATAAATAATTTTTCAAATCGGTCCAGCCATGTCCGAGTTATGAGGTAACATACATAAAAAAAAGTTCAAGACGAATTGAGAACATCCTCCTTTTTTCTGAAATCGGTTAATAAAATAAAAATTCAAATTGGACTATTGGCTCGGCTTACACATTTTAGATACAAATAGTGTTAAGTTACACGTTACACACTTTCTAGTTGGTCCCATTGTCGTCACGTTTGGTTCTGATGCAGAAATCGAGGGAACTCTTCAAATATTATAGGCACACCAATAGCGTTTTGGGTATTTCTTATAGTACCTTGTGCAGTTGCTCTTGAAAAGCACCATTTGAGGAAGTGAAACTGATGATGAAGACCACAGATAGCCACCGAAACTACTCAATAATAAGTATTTCGTGGATTGCGATTAGATTACTTGAATATAGATGTTAAGCACCTTATATTCGTCACAATGCATATAGTAAAGTAGAGCTGATGGTGAAGTACCAAAGAACATCTCAAAAATTAACGGCTCTGCACCGGGAAAAGCAAAGTTTTGTAAAACGTCATAAGTAGTTGACATTTTGGCTTTTGTAACTAGATAAATTACAAACCGACCCACTAAAAAGCGTGAAAAAAAAACTTTTTACCAAAAAATAAAACCGACTTCCATATAAAAACACTACAAAGGCAAAAATAACTTAAAATTTGGAAGGCGGTGTCAAAACAAAAGAAAGTACAAAACAAATTACACCGACCACCGAAATTTAAGTTATTTTTGCTTTATAGTATTTTTATATGGACGTCGATTTTATTTTTTGCTAAAAAGTTTTCATGGGTCTCGGATCTGAAATAAATAAATTTTATTTATATAAAATATCAGTAAAAAAAGCCCTCTCAGATAGCTACAAACTCACAAATCTATGTTTCCCGGTCAACTATTGGCTGATTACAACACACACTACAAAATGACATTAAACCCTATCTAACTTACAAACTATTCACCAATAAGGCGCAACTTACACCGAATGAAGCAGCGCGCATTTATTAGGATGGCGATACAATACAGAACTTTATATACTACGCAAACAGCACATATTCCAGTAACAGAAATTCAAGCTTTTTCACCAGACTAGATGCCTACTTCAAAAGCTTATTAATAGATTCTTTATTCTTTATTCAAATTGTATGTGGCCTACATAAAATTTGAATAAAGAATCCGCCAATTAGAATTTAAACTAATGATATGCGTAGATTTTAATTCACGAATAAGTCTGTTGGAGCGGTTAGAATATGGTCCGAGTAATTTAAATTTCGAATTGAATAGAATTCTATAATTACATGTAATTACAGAAATATGAACCCACTTTTAATAATAAAGAGTCCTCGCATCTTGTGAACTATCCCTAATGATAAAACCATTGATTCTGACAACAAAGCACAGACATAGAGACTATGACATCGGAAAAAGAAGAATTATCAGTGCAGCAAGATATAGACAGGCTTCATGAGTGGTGCTCCAACAACGGTATCAACTTGAATCCTAAAAAATGCAGTCACATCAAATTCAGCCGAAAGTTGCATAACATTAACACGACGTATAATATCAGTGGTACGCCTCTGGCTGAAGTCGATCATATCAGACATTTGGGCGTCTTGCTTGACAGCAAGTTGACTTTTGTACCGCACATTGATAGCATTATTAAGAGATCACTACGTATGTTAGGATTCGTGATCCGCAATAGCAAACTATTACGAAAAGCACAAACAAAAATAATGCTATATTATAGTCTGGTCCGTAGTACTCTTGAGTACTGTAGTATTGCTTGGCGGCCACATTACGCTGTCCATTCAATAAGAATGGAAAGGGTTCAAAAACGAAGTAGAAGCCTGAAAAGAAAACCTTACAGAGAAAAACTAAAAATTTGCAAAATGAAACCTCTTGAGGAACGTAGGGACACTTTAGATCTTAAGTTTTTCTTTAAAATATTTAGGAGTAAAATTGACTGCCCGCATCTCCTAAGCAAATTTTCTCTCCGAGGGTCTCGAAAACCTCCCCCGAAAACCAATCACGCCCTTGGTCCCCCCCTTTCGTAGAACTAAATTTGGCGCAAGTTCCCCGATACCACGGAGATGCAAACACATAAATGAGCACAGTGGTCTAATAGACATCCACACAAACGGTCTGTCTGTATTTATCCGTAACGCCAATCAATGAAATTTGTCACGATATACCATGTAGAAGCACATAGCAATAAGTACTAACATTTAGTTTAAGCTACTGACACTCATAAAATTACTAGTCTGTTTATCTCTTTTTGTTACCTGTCAAACTCGAAGCATGCGGGGGTTTACCTGTAATTAGATGTGCAGTATTATCAATATCATCTAATATCTAACAAATATCAATCATGTTTAGCTGTAACACTTGTTGGTGAACCATAAACAAATAAAATAAATTCATAGTTTAAAAAACACTAGAAAAACACGCTTTTATAAATGCACGTCGAAACAAAAAAGATCGTGTTCAAAGTCCATTACGTGGCCTTTCGCACAAGTGCAAACACGACTATAATACGATATGCTATCATGGAATGCCGGTGCCTATCTTCCGGCTTCATCATCAGACCTTGAAACCTAATCGTGGTCAAAGTACATTACAAACTTTTCTAAGAAATCCAAAACAGCTATGATACGATTTTCCATCATGAAGTTCCAGTTCATATCTTCCGGCTCCATCATCAGATCAGTTTGACAGTACCATATTATTGTATTGTCATCAGAACTACATACAGCTGCCAATTTCCATTACGCTACCACCCTTGGAAGATGGTTAAATTAGTTACCTTAGATTTCATTACATAGTTAGTTACATACAGGTCGACCTAATAAAAGCGTGTTAAAAAAGCGAAATGCTTAACGCTGACAATTGCCGTTCAAGGGGAATGTGATTAATTGACGTGTATTGTGACCACGGAAGAATTATAAGGTCAGACACATTAGGTGGGCAACCGTCTAATTGATGTGTACACACAATTAATTATGTGGTAATGGACATTTATTTTGCTTTATCCAGTATGAACAGGCGATGATTAAAACAGGTGCAGTGCTGGTCTAACTGGCAATAGAGGCTTTGTTATTTACTTAATTAGTCAAATCTATACTAATATTATAAAGCGGAAAAGTTTGTTAGTTTGTTTGTTTGTTTGTTTGTTTGCTTGAACGCGCTAATCTTCGAAAGTACTGGGTGGATTTGGATGCAATTTGGTATGGAAGTAGCTTGAAGCTTGAGGAAGGTTATAGGCTACTTTTTACCCGACTGCAAAAAAGGAGAGTTATGTTTTTACCATGATAGAATCCACGGGAGCGAAGCCCCGCGTGAGTACTAGTGAAATATATTTTTAGTATCTCTTTATTTTCCTTATAAATCACTCCATTCAAAGGTTGTCGGTAAAAGATCGCTTTTAGCGATAAGACCGCCCATTGTAACAACCTTTGTAGTTTGTAAGTCCTTATTTAATTCTGTTATGGTGTATAATAAAAGTATTTTTTTTTATTATCACTCAAAATTAAAATTTTTAAACATATTTCTACAAAAACACTACTATACTATTACTGATGAGCCCGCTTTTGACCTCAATCAGGCCTCATGGTAAGCGATAGATGAGGTCTACGATGGAACGACCGAGTCCACAAAGTGCCTATTCATTCTTGATTTAAAGGCAGACGGGTCATATGTAGTAGGGATCAAATGCCGACAAAGAGTTCCATACTGGCTGTGGGCACAATAAACGTAGAGGAGAAGCACTTGACGGGCCTGTTGGTATAGTGGTCAGTGGCCCTGACTGCTATGCTCAAGGTTGTGGGTTCGATTCCCACCCAGGACAAATGTTTGTGTGATGAGCACGATCATTTGTTCTTTGTCTGGGTGTAATTTATCTATAACATGTATGTATTTAAAAATATATATGTATGTTTATCAGTTGTCTAGTACTCATACCACAAGCTCTGCTTAGTTTGGGACTAGATGGCGTTGTGTGAAAGTTGTGGAATATTATTATTATTATTACTTAGTACATTAGTACATATTAGTACACTACACACACACACTCAAGACGGTAGGTATATTGACCAAGTGAGGATATTATCCTGCAGTGCGTCTGGTAGACTGGTAGTGAGAAAGAGACGGATGTATTTAAAAAAATAGTTAAGATAGAAAAATTATGAAGAAAAGATAGAGCTCATCTAAAACTGTAAATGACAGTCTGTCAGCAGACGCGCAAGGGTGGCAAAGGCAATTGACAATTCGTCAAGAGCAAAAAGGATTCTTATTTTTCTTTTGTTTAAACCAATGCCCAACATGTATGCCCATTTCTCCTGTATCGTGCATTAACATTGCATAAACATTAAAATTCTCTTGCCCACTCATCCAGACAAGGAACAAATATCTGTAGGCCATAGGTACCGGGCACGCCGCAATTGCTGCGGTAAGACCCCTTTTTGAGGAGTGGCTAGATCGGCGTCACGGCGTCCTGACCTACCGCATGACGCAGGTCCTCACCGGACACGGAAGTTTTGGGAGGTACCTGTGTCTGATGGGAAAGGAAGAGATGCCTGGGTGTCACCGCTGCGAGGGTCGCCCTGAGGACACAGTCGAGCACACGGTGCAGGAGTGCCCAGCTTGGGCAGAGCACCGACGTGTCCTCGCGGCGGTGATAGGCGGAGACCTCTCGCGCCCGGCATTGGTCGAGGCCATGCTGCGGGGCGAGAGGGAGTGAAAAGCGGTCGCTTCCTTCTGCGAAGCAGTCATGCTTCCGAAGGAGGAGGCGGGCCGCGTGAGGGAGAGGATGGCGTCCTCCCTCCAGCCCAGCCGCAGTGGTAGACGCCCACGGCGTCGGACGTCGGCCGACGATCTCCGGCCACCGTAGGCGCGGGCATGCGGACAGCGAGTAAAAGGCAACTCGCTGTCCGACCATGGACCATGCCCGGGTCGACGGCGCGTTGTGCTCCACGCGCGCCTCAAAGAGCGTCAGCAATATGACGAGGCCCCCCCGTAGAGGGCCGAAGCCTGCCGGGGTCGTGGGACTCATCCCATTACCGTGACCCCGGTACGTAAAGGGTTATTGAAGGAACACCGTGGATTTTAGTCAGTAAAAGTCTGACAGTCCCTCCCACCCTGCCCGGGGTGGGAGGACTTATTTGATAATTTTACCACGTTAAAAAAAAAAAAAGGCCATAGGTACAAACATTTTTCCGGTACAGGACCCGAACCCGCATCACGCAGCGTAGCGGCTAAACATTCAGCCACTGCGCCAATACACGCCATATTACGACAGCAACACTATTAAAAACAATCTTGCTTCATGGTAACTTATGAAGTAGTCTACGATGAAGCTGTGTTGTGCTTCTGTCCTCAAAAGGTCACCAAAGACCTACATACATGGTTCTCATATGATTTATATACGGATTATATGAACTTCAAAAGAGACGTCAACATCAGAATTTGTTTTGGTTTTTCTTCTCGGGTTAATCAGTTAGGAAACACCGGCCTCATATAGATATTTAGTTTGAATTTACTAAACAAAAATGACAAGAATGATGAAAATCTCTGAGGTCATCGGATCGGATCGGATTGGTCACTAATTTCTTGGATTAGTGGTTCGCGGTTCAAGCAGTATGGCTGTGGAATACTCTACACGTGTCAGTAAGACAAATCCATCCTGTAAAAAACTATTTGCAAAAAATAAAATCGACTTCCATATCAAAACACTACAAAGCCAAAAATAATTTTAATTTCGGTAGTCGGTGTTATTGCTTTTGTATTTTCTTTTTTTTCACACCGCCTTCCAAAATTAAAATTATTTTTGGCTTTGTAGTGTTTTGATATGGAAGTCGGTTTTATTTTTTGCAAAAAAGTTTTTATATTCGCGCTTTTTAGTGGGTCAGTGAATTTTCCAAATCGATTCGTAAATGACGGAGTTATGCGCGAACAAAACACGCAATGCAGAGTAAACGAAAAGATCATCAACGTAAATTATTTTTTTCGACTTTTTTGATTTTTCAGAAACGGCTCGTCCGATTTCGATAAAATTTTCATGGGACCATTTGGGAAGTATACCCTTTCCAACAAAAAAAAGAATTTTTCAAATAGGTTGGCAAGCGACGGAGTTATGCGTGGACAATCATAAAAAAAAAAAAAAACAAACATCCGAATTGAGAACCTCGTCCTTTTTTAGAAGTCTGTTAAAAAGAAGCTTTAAGCGATTAGATCGCCCATTGTATCACCATTTTTGTTGTTGTTCTTTTTTCTGTTATGGTGTACAATAAAGAATATATCTATCTATATATGTCGAGTAAAAGTGTTAATCAAAGAGATCACTTTTTACTGAACCTAATTTATAGGTCTGACCTTTCTGACAGCTTAGATACTCATTTTCAGCTTATACGAAGTATTCGTGAATTGAGTACACAAAATAACACAGTCAATTAACTATTGTTTTCTGTGAAAGTTTATGTGACCTTATAACAACATTTTCATTGATAATCAATCACGTAACAAGATATCGTAAAAAGCAACATTGTAACTACATTTACTAACAATGGATACTGAATATATTGACGTAAACAAAATTGAAGTCCGTCTGGCGATTTCAAAATAACTGTCTTCTTAAGTGCTTACAGTTATTTACACAATACTAACACATAAAAAACTTTTAATAACAATAGATAGTGAACATATTCAATACATATAAATAACATTGAAGTGTTTGTCGTGTGATATCAAAATAACATTTTTTTCTCAAATGCTTACAGTTATTATACACGATATTAAAACACAAACACCCTTTAATTTTCATCTGTCTGTCTTTTGACGTCACAACGTCTTATAATTCGATGATGCTGGCTGCACGCACGAAAATACATGACTTATGCGGCGTTACCTCGCTCTGAGGCATAGATGAAACATATTGCTCTGAGGCGTTCCATCGCTCTGAGGCGTTCCAAAGCAAATCAAATTGGATCTACAAGTTGACATTTATGTATGAATCAACGAGTCAAGTACTAGGCTATCATAAAACGGTAAGAGATGACGTCACTGTGTAGAGATTCTTTGACATTTATGTATGACTCAACGAGTCAAGTACTAGGCTATCATAAAACGCTAAGAGATGACGTCACTGTGTAGGGATTCTTCCATTGTCATGAGAAGTGGAGTAATAGTGATGTAAAATTAAAATTTTCTTTTGAAAAATGCAACCATTCCATCAGTATTTTCGTATGACGTTGTCACGTTCAACTATCGTCAGTAAACCGACTTTACAGACAACCGATTTTTTTTTATTTGTTCAGCCTAACCTCTGAAAGGCCTAAACCAATTTTAGTGGGACTTTCACTTGGAGATAAAGATTACATGTCTATTTTTTATCCCAGACTGCACGCTATCTGGAATTATGTGGGAAAAACCACGATCTTTACTAATGAGTAACACCAATAATGTTTTTAGAGCAAAATAAGGTAGGTAGTCGTATCTTCTCCCACATTAACGAAGTCGCGGGTAAAACTAGTTTCTAATATAAAATAAAGTACATTTTACAATGTAAGTTTAAAACACGTCGTCTGTCAACTGAATTTTATAACTTGGCGTGTATACGTGACGATAGCTAATATTGGTCACTTGGAAAATCGTTAAATTCTTTTCAGTGTATGGTGTCAATATTTTGCACCACACAAAGTTTCTACAAGTAAGGCATGAATAAAAATGACACCGCAAAGACTTGGATAGTCACGAAATAAAAAAGTAATAATCGACTACGTTATTTAAGTCACATGTAAAAAGTTTAATTGTATTCTCAGTGATAAATCTGTATAATTTAAAACATATTGCGCCGACTGCGAGAAACATTATGCAAAACCGAACACTACAAAAAGTTTGTGTTAGTCCATAAGCGTTGTTTAAAATAAAATGTCACGCAAAAAACATGATAAAATACCTTTTAAAAAGTAACTTAATGCAAATAGTCACTTAAAATGCGCTATATTAATGTCGATATTTGGATATGCTAATGAAAGCTATGCTGCAGAAATATAAGTGTCCAATGCACTGGTAGATCCCACAGCTGTACGCTACGATGTGTTTTTATTAAGTGCAGGCTGGTGTTGCAATTACCTAGACAAACGTGTCAGACTCGCCCTCCGAGGGTTCTGTAGCGGGGGTACGGTGTTTTTTTTTATATTTTTCATCATAAATAAGTATTTAGGCGTCGTAAAAAATAAATAAAATCAGCTTTGAAATATGCATATGAAGGTAATTTCATATGATACCTCACTTGAACTAGCTTCAACGTTATATTTCGATCTCCTATAAGATGATTTAATTACAAATAATATATAGTTTCAGATTTTTTCTTCAACTTGTATTATGAAATGTTGCTTTTGCCTTTCATAGTTCTAAGAAAACGGGAAGTACCCTATCAATTTTTATTCCCTTGAGAGTGTCTATTTTTTTTTGTTTTTACTTTAATTTAAAAACGTTATTTTTTCACCTGAGTACCTACATGGTTTTAATTTGAACTCGGAATCACGACGCGTTCCCGAAATAAATTGTCTTGACAGACAGTCAACTAAGTGATCCAATAAGGGTTCCGTTTTTTTTTTTCTTTTTGAGGTACGATACCTAAAAAGAATCCATACTAATATTATAAATGCGACAGTGTGCTTATTTTTAAGACCTTCTTTTACGTCTTACCTAACGGAAAAAGAGACCGATGAAATTTGGAGAGTGACATAGGCTTTTATTTCGCTGAAAACACTTTTTACGCGTATGAAAACGTAGGCAAAACTAGTTATAAACAAAAGTAAGCATACGCACTACAAAGTACCAGAGACTGGTACCCAAAAAGTGGGATATTCGGCAATGACCGTGCCGGACATCGAGCGGTCCCATAGGAAATTGAAACGGCTCCGAACTCACACTATTATCCCTAAGCGTACCTATTTACGATCACGCGTGTTTGAGAAGTTATCTTTTACTAGGAAATACTTGACGTTTCTTTCACGACATGAATGAGACGTGTTAAGTTCTTTATTTAATTGTTCATTAGGGAAGAAACAGTTACACAAATATGATTAAAATGATTAGTGATAACAAAAGTATTGGCATTTGTATGTATTGTATAGCTTACGAAGTTATCCACAAAAAATGTTAGAGTGCCTAAATAAAAAATGTGTTTTGGTTCAGTAGTTGCATCAAATTTATTATCCTTGTTAATATGTATATCCTTGTAAAAAATAAGTATAAGGCAGGAAGATTGTAAATCTATTTAGTAAATTAATAATTTATGATTTTTTTACTTTCTGAGAAACAAATGTCTTAAAACGAATATTTCTAAATTCTTTTGAATCTCAATGCACTGCACGGTACTCCTCCCCCGTAAACAATTTTATAAAGGCTAAGTCTAGCTTGAATTAGTTCCTGAACTTAGAATATAAGACTTAGAATTCTCACAAAATAATCGATATTGTGACATTCAGGATAGAAAAAGTACGCTTTGTAAGCAAGGAAATGGTAGCACGCTTGCTAGTAGCAAAGGTTGAAGAAGACCGTAGCTATGACAGGCAAAAATCATAGTATAAAAGAGCCATAGGTCATGGCGGAAATTGTGGAAAATACATAACTACATACATAAATACGTTAGAATACCTTTTACCAAAGTAAATGTATGTAAAGGGTGTATAACTGGAAGAACATACGTATAACATAACTAGCGGGTGACCATTCGAGATCCGGCCGTAAATAAAATGATTTTGAATGCATTTATTTACAAAGATGTGCCATCTGCACTCCTTCTCTATAAAAACTTTAACCATGCCCAATTTCATACCCCTCCGTTCTCGTTAATGTTTGTAAAAAGAAGTACGTACTTACTAAGCTTTTCCTTTACATATTATATTTAATATGTAAAGGAAAAGATATAATGACAATATAATGATTTCTGATGCATTATTATATAAGTACAAATATTTGTTTTTCATTCCGATTTGTACTCCTCCTTAGAATCAACTGTGCTAAATTTCATTTACCTCCATTCGTGGATTCATTGTTGTAGAAAGGGTACTGGTGTCTAGGTGAATTGGTGGGAAGTGTGTGACCCTTATAAAATTATTTAATGAATAAGAGAGCATAATTATCACTGAGGGCCATAGATAATTTATTCTACGGCCCTATGCCATAAACTGTGAGAATAAAACTGTGGCAAAATTACTATTTCTTCTTGAAATTCACTTCCTATTCATACTCTAAATTCGACTTTCACGATTTGATGCTAACCGGCCGGAAATATATGTATGTGCAGCAACTAAAAAGGGAACGAAGTTAAATTGAAGTTATACATAAAAAGGTTCTAATACCCGCCATTCGTCACCAGACAAGGGACCAATCTGGTTACAGCTGACTGCTTCGAAAGATAAAGAAAAAAGATTTATATACATTTTTAGTAGAAACTAGTCGAGCGTGTCGGTTGGACCATGTGAGGTTTAGGAATACTCACCGAAGTCATTCTCTGGATTGGTGGGTGACAATAATTATCCTCATATGTTTTGGAATCAGGGCCGTGTTTTTATTTACAAACTAGCTTTTGCCCGCAACTTCGTTCACGTGGGAGGTTTTTCTCGCATGAATCCCGATCCCGAAAAGTATCCTATGTCCGTCTCCTGGTTCTAAGCTACCTCCCTACCAATTTTCAGCCAAATCGGTTCAGCCGTTCTTGAGTTATAAATAGTATAACTAACACAACTTTCTTTTATATATATATAGACTAGCAGTTGCTCGCGACTTCGTTCGCGTGGGAAGTTTTCCCGTGTAAATCCCGATCCCGTGGGAATTTCGCAAAATCCTTTCTGAGCGGATGCCTACGTCATAACATCTACATGCATGCCAAATTTCAGCCCGATCCGTCTAGTGGTTTGGGCTGTGCGTTGTTAGATCACTATGTCAGTCAGTCAGTCACCTTTGAGTTATATATATTTAGATTCTCAAAAATCTACAGTTTTGATGCGACTGGTAAATGTCAATAGACTCGCCCTTATTACGTGCGACTAATCTTACTAGCGATATGTGGTCTACTCAACCGCTCTGTGTTTTTTTTTTATTCAATCTGAGCCCACTCTTGAGCTCGGATTACGCCTGATGGTAAGCGATAGATGAGGTCTACGGTAGAAGAAGCGAGCCTAGAAGATGCCTGAAAGGTCATAAGTGGCAACATATGTGTCGGCCGGCCTGGTCGTCTGTCACAGCTACTCTACTGGTAAGAGTCACTTGTAACGTTCACATAATAAGTATATAATTAAATTTGGTGACGCCTTACCGCCATGTAAATAAGTTTACTAAAAAACTTTTTACCAAAAAATTAAACCGACTCCCAAAAACACTGTAAAGTGAAAAATAACTTTAATTTCGGTAGTCGGTGTCTTTAGTTTTGTATTAGCGTTTTAGGCACCGACTTCCGAAATTAAAGTTATTTTTCACTTTACAGTGTTTTTGGGAGTCGGTTTAATTTTTTGGTAAAAAGTTTTTATTTCACTCTTTTTAGTTGCTCGATTTTTAATTTACCTAGTTAAAAGAGCCTAAATGTCAACTACTTATAACCTTTTACAAAATATTACTTTTCCCAATGCTGGGCCGTTAATTGTTGAGGAGTTCTCCTGGGACTTCACCATCAGCTCTACATCACCATATGCATTGTGACGAACATAAAGTGCTCAACATCCATATTCAAGTAATCGAATCGCAATCCACGAAATACTTATTATTGAGTACGTTCGGCGGCCATCTGTGGTCTTCATCATCAGTTCCACTTCCTCAAATGGTACTTTTTGAGAGCAACTGCACAAGTTACTATAATAAATACCCAAAACGTCATAGGTATGCCTATATTTGAAGAGTTCCCTCGATTTCTCCAGGATCCCATCATCAGATCCTGACTTTTATGAAAATGGGACCAATTTCGAAGTATACCCTTTCAATCAAAAATAGAATTTTCCAAATCGGTTCAACCGTCTTCGAGTAATCGATGATCATACATTAAAAAAAAAAATACGCGTCGAATTGATAACCTCCTCTTTTTGTCGTCGGTTGAAAATAGAATCACTTCTACCGAATACTTTCGGTCTAGTCTAACCACTTTAAAACTCAGTATTTTTTAGATTCCACCTTTTTTTCGCGGGGAAATCATAAAATTTCGAACAATCGTATCATTGAATTCTACTGACCAAAATTCCACCCTGTTCCTTCAATTGCTTTTGCGTTTCGATACAAACCATAATTATGTTTAAAACCTTATAAAGATATCGTTTCTATGGAAGTCATCAAAGGTACTTGGCGGGTTTGCACTTCGTGACTCGTCCTTTGTCGTACATTGTGCGTACAGCCAAAGTATGTGGAATTCTCTGCTGACTTTCGTGTTCCCTACCACATAACACCCGTCTGCCTCAAAAGCAAGAGTGAACAGGCAAATGGGCTCGCTCGTGCCATCTTAGACCTCATCTATTGCTTACGATCAGGCGAGAGCCATCAAGAGCGGGCTCATGAGTAGAAAAAACCTTTGAAAGGACGAGTGACCGAGTAGAAAGTAATCATTGTCCAGCACGGCTGCCCCATTTCAAAACCGGGTAAGGACTTAAAACGGAATTTTACCACAGAGTGTATAAACTTAAAATAGGTATTGGACTTAGATTGGATATATTTTAAAGTTACTTGCTAGATTTTAAGGTCAACACGAGGGAGGAAACGGTGCACTTGCTTATAGTTATCGATACTTATGTAGTGGCAATCTCCGGAACTAATTAATGATCCAATTCTAAAAAATCATTGGTAAATTAGGTGCATTAATTACACAGGCCGACAAAATTTTTAACCATAAACCAGACTATATATTTCCGAAGGTTTTCGATGCGCTGAAGCCAAATCTGGCCCCAGAATTGCTCTATCACGTCAGGTTTCTGAGATATCCTAACCTAAAAGCGCAAAAAGTACCGTTTTTTCCCGATTTTGAAGTTATGTAGACTCACGAATTATTTTTTCAAAAAAAAAATAAAGGTTACCATATTAAAGATAAGATAAGATAAGATAAATTTTATTTCCAAGATATATGTACATTGTTTCTTAAAAATAATACAGTGCTTAATGATAGTGCTTAATTGTACACAAAAGTTGTAGAACTTGAGGCCGAACTAGGCAAAACCTGTATTTCGGCTCTCAAGGCCATTCCCCTTGAGTAACCGATACAATGGACGACTAATAGCAACTTAACATAAAATAAGTAAATTAAACAATGACAAAGAAGAAAGTATATGTGTAGTATGTTCTCTCTTTGTGTGATATGTGGGTGTGAGTGTATGAGTGTGAGAGGATGTGTGCTTGTTAGATGGAAGCGTGAATGTTGCACGTATAGCGTATTGATATTAGATGTAATTACTCATATTAAAATAAAAAAGTTTATAGTTTATACCGGTATTTCTAGCATTTCTTCTGTCTCCTCATACGTAAGTTTTTGGAGATAAGTACTTACTATAGTTTTACAGGACCTACTAGTCAATGGATATATATTTAGAATTTTATTTATCTTATTGTAAATGTAAATGTAAATTAAAGAACAAGTCTTTTTTTTCACTGAGATATCGTGTTTCCAGATTCGTATTCAGCGCATCGAAAACCTTCGGAAATATATAGTCTAGTTTCTGGTTAAGAAGTTTGGTTAAATTTTGTTGGCCTGTGTTATTTATGAGTGACTAGCGACCCGCCCCGGCTTCGCACGGGTGCAATGTTTATATTAAATATAGGCAGCGTTCGCGAGAATCGTTAACGTACGGCAGTTTTTTCGACGCCTTACTCCACAATTTTCACTACCACGAAAAATCCTATCTATTTTCCGGGATAAAATATAGCCTATACGGATTCGGAAGAATCTCTCTAAGTAATGGTAAAAGAAATTTTGAAATCGGTCCAGTAGTTTTTGAGCCTATTCAATACAAACATACAAAAATACAAAGGTTTCCTCTTTATAATATTAATATATATATATAGTATAGATACCGTCCATAAATTATTTCGAAATCCACGCGGAACAAGACGCAGGGGAAGTGCTAGTAGGTATCTTATAATCGAGATCATGCAGTAAATCTATACATATGTACACACACACATATAATATGTAAAAACAATCCCATTAAAAAGATCCTGTAAAAACCTAGCCAAGTCTCGATGGAGTTTCTTGTTTCTCTATAAAAAGTAATGAAATATCATCTTAATTTCAAAAGAAAGGGCTAACCATGCTTAAAATAAAACAATTTGTGAACACAGCATGTCAATAACTTTAATAGTTGGGCTGGTCTGATACGGTTTCTCCTCAGGGTCATTAGGTACTCCAGATCTTCCGTTATCCTAGTTCTGATAGTTTTTTCTTTATAGGGGCACTAAACCCTACTTTTGTGCCAAATTTCAACTCTCTAGGTTTACGAGAAGTACTAGTTCTATTTTGATGATCAGTGAGTCAGTGAGTGTCGAATTCACACAACTTTGCTTTAGCATAACTTAAGAAATAAATAAGCTACAAACATAAAATTTTGTGGTTTAAGTGTGTGCTTATAGCTTACTAGATGACGATAATTTCAGCATTCTAAACCTATCCAGAGGTCCTCAAATTGGGTATGAAAATACGACGAAATGGTTCCAGAAAAGGATGGATGGTAAGGCAGTGTTTGCTTCGCGCTCGACTCGGTGGGGGCACTACCAGGCCACCAGATTCATGCATCTGCTTGTGACTTCAAAATAACGATGTTTTGTTAAGTGCTTATAGTTATTCACACGATATAAAAACAAAACCAAACTTTTTATCAAGCGTTCTGTGTGTCAGTTTTCTGTTTGTCCAGGATCTTCGAAACGGCTGCAACTATTCTAAAGAGACTTTCACTGGAATTGGAGGACGTTATACGGATTGACACGGGACAAGCCATGTAGATAATTGATAATAATAATAATCGGGATTTAGGCAAGAAAAACCACTCGCGCGATCGTAGTCGTGGGTACAGCTATATTAGCATAAACGTTGTTTACAAAGACGATCGACTTTATCATAGCTACGACTCAAAAGCCGCCAATAGGATTATTTCGATATCGGTATTTGCCCATTAATTGGATTTGAGGTCAGATATGAATATTCAGCCATTTTAGGTTCGCGTAGAATTCGACCCTTAAGGCTGAGGCTACATTAGGCCGCGACGCGACCTGCGACATATGAGCGATTAAAACAAATATATGAATGCTCACGTATATGGCTACAACGTACATCAAATATTACTAGCGATCTTTGATTTCTTTGTTCGATAGGAACGGCATCGGCTACATCAACATATCAATGAAATTGAAGCGAATTTATTAGAAAATTTCACTCTTGCACTAGTTCAAAATAGTGCTATTAAATATGCGTGTGGTTATATTATGCGTATAGTAAACAGCAAGTACAGTAAGTAACATATGTACTGTAGCCACATCATCGCCATACCATGTTTATCTCCTTTCGCTCTTCCAGTCACATCGCAAATCGCTGGACCGTAGCCTCAGCCTAAGGGTCTATTTTCACTGAAAAAGCAGCGCGAGCGCTGCCCCTCCTTTACCTTCAAATGACTATGAACTTTTTAATCATTTAGTTAAGATTCAAAATGATTAGTTCAATATTTTGCCTCAAAACGCCGCAACTGCCGCTGCTCTTTTACTAGGAATTCACCCTTAACTGTGAAGTGTTTCGTATGAGGGACGCTTTGAGCTAGATAGTTTTCTACGGAATTCGTCAATATAATACCTACCTGAAATATTATGAGGGTTATTTTTAGGCACCTATCCCTATTATATTGGCTTAACTATATTCACTATAAACAGAGCCCACAAAAGCGGACGCACTAGTCGGGGCCGGGTTAAAAAACTTAAGTTTTCCCGCAGCCTCGGTTCAAGTTGGCGGGGATGGTTTTAGGTAGAGTCTGACAGACCCCTTTGGCCATCGCAGGCATTTATGAAGATTTCCTCGTCGAGAAAAATAAAGCCTACTTCTGTAAAGATAGACAGATAGAATACTCTTTATACACCAATAATTTAAACCCACACTTGATTTACAAAATTGCTCAATATGGTTACAATGACGGACATCAAGAGACATCTTATATGCCTAATAAAAAACAAGCAAAATACGAAGTGACATTACTTCATTAATGAAAAATATTTATTTATAAACGCTTTCACCAGGTAGTGAACAAAGCCAGATGTTTGACAATCAACTTTTAATTAACGTTTAATATCAATTAGCGAACAGGCTCTCTTTAATATAATTAGCAACATACAAACTCCCATAACAAATTTTATTATTCATCTTTTTTCAAGCATACGCTGATTTCAAGTTAATTAGAGCAGCGTAACGTTGTGACGGTACAAAATAATTGTGTGAGCAACCGCCCTTACAAGCTTGTTCGTACATAATTAAACTAGGCTGGATACACAATGTTGGGTAAAAGTAAACGAATTTCGGCAACCTGATGTGTCTTAAAAGCTGTGAACATACCGCGGGGGTTTGTCTCTCGGTTTTGTACGTTTTAGGACGTTTTCACACAGCGTTTTATGAAAAGGTACCTAATAAAATCTTGCAAGGAGGGAGTTAATATCACATGTATTCAATACAATATCTTGTAAATCAGACCGAGACTAGATTTAAGATTAATAAGTGACTAATTCGTATAACTACGACAATAAAAGTAATTAAGTCACAGGTAGTAATTAAAAAGATCTCCCTTATATCATAACAGGTAAATACCGAATACGATAGGGTGGTCTTAATATTATTAGAACCTCAAGCGGCGGAAATATAATAACCTTGTTGGGGGTTATATTTTCGAGCCGTTTGGGGTGGAGACCTTGGGATCGTGGGGTCCGAGTGCTCACAAATTATTTATAGAACTATCCAGGTGCCTAGTTGACACTTTGCTTAATCCAAAGGCTGGCTTTTACCTTGGACAGCGGTTAAGCATTGCTATACAGCGTGGCAATGCCGCCAGTCTTTTGGGCACATTGCCAGTAGACAGTGATGCGCACGAATTTCTGGATGCCATATTTTAGTTTATTTTCAGATGTATATATGTAATTTAGGGTTTTTATTTAAGTGTTCAATTATTAAAAGATAATAAAATTAAAAAAATTTAAAACTAAAACGAAAGTACCTACTAATAAGAACAATATTATCGTTCCTATATTACTTATAGACTAAAAGGAAGCGTCAATAGCCTAATGGATAAGGCGTCGGACTTGTGACCGAGAGGTCACGAGTTCGAACCCCACCCATTACATTATTGCCGTGAACCCACTCCAGACACAAACCATACGAGTATTTAGATTAGTTGGACGGGTTAACAAGATTGCTAGTAATGTGAATTCTACCCACATTGCGAGTAATCTTTCTTTATAAAAAAAAAGAAGTTTTAACAATCGTGCAACGTTAAACCTACCTTAATCTTAATTATTGCATCTAATAAATAGCAGATGTTTTACTAATTCACTCAAAGACCATGTAGAAATTGGCCAAGAGAGAGTCGGAGTCGCCTATAAATGATTCCATAGTAGCTACGCAAAATAACTTTGTTTTCATTGTATGAATGACTTAGTTATATTTTCGTTTTTTGTTCAAATCAATTTCAGTTAAAAATTTTCATATTATTTATTTAAGTTTTTCTGTATTATTTTAACAATTAAAGGGGGGAAGGAACGCATTTTACCATTTTGTGTCTATCATTCAAACGATTGACTTTGAGAAAAATGGTTCCGGAAAATGTCATTTCAAAGACCTATCTATAGACCCGCACATCTAGGTTTGATGTTTTTTTTTTAGTTCTGTTTAGTTCTATGTATGGGGAGCACCCCCAACCAAGTACAACTGTGTGTATACGGATGGACGGACAGACAGACAGATAGACATGATGAACTTATAAAGGTTCCGTTTTTTTGCCATTCGGTTACGGAACCCTAAAAACGTAAATCTTGCACTTACTATATGCATTCAGATTAAATCACATAATTTTATTTTAATCCAGTTTGATGATTGTGTTTGTTTAACAAAGCTCAAAGGCCTTTTCTATTACACTATGGATGGAGTCGTTGAGCTCATTTTTTTCTTACAACGCATTGTGAATTTGAGAAATATTATGTTGGTAGTTATGTTACTGGTAGATACTATGAATATCTAGCAGTTTTGGTACTTTATCCGGCCAACGTCAAGGTCTAACCACAACACTTTAACGAACAATCCCAACGTAAGAAACTTTGGGATTGTTCGTCAAATCGTTGAGCTGATTTAAATTCCTAACAAAAGCTTACATTCTCTGGACATAGATATTAATCTACATGGTTCTCACAACATTTAAAGAATACGGATTATAATTATGTTATTAAACATTTAAAGAGACGGATCGCCTTTAAGTTTGTTTCGTTGTATCTTCTCAAAAAGATCAGTTACGATCTTAGTTGTACCCTGCACGTCTGCCTTTCAAGACCTTTTTTCTCAAGATGTTTTTTTTTTATATATTAAAAATAGGTTCGCGTTTGACCACCATCTCACCTGATGGTAAGTGATGATGTGGTTGAAGATGGAGCACGCTTACCTAAAAGTAACCTATTCACTCTTGACTTAAAGACTCCTAGGTTATAGCTATCCGGAAACACAGACTCCGGCAGGGAATTCCACTCCTTAGCCGTACGCACAATGAAGGTATTCCCAAAACGTTTTGTGCGTATGGGTGGGATGTCCACCATGTAACGATGGTGCTTCGCCATTTGTCTCGTAGTCCGATGATGGAACGGGATAATAAACTAACATTTATAATTATCTAATACTCGAGATTATAAACTTGCAACTTAACGTATTCTAAAGATATGACCGTTTATGCCCATCAATCAATTCATTATTGGAAGAATTATCGTGCAGGTTTTGCCAGTTTAATAGCTTCTGTTTCATAAGTGCTCATGTGAAAGAAAATATTTTTCAATTAAGAAAATGTCTATTTTAGTTTTAACTGACCTATTAAAGAAATCGATATAACTTATGAAAATAGCTTCAAAAGTGAACACAAACTACAATGTATATTTATCATAAATAAAAAATTGGCCAAGTGCAAGTCGGACTCGCCCATGAAGGGTTCCGTGGTAACTATAATAAATATAATATACTTAACTAGCTTGTGCCAGCGGCTTCGCCCGCGTGGGAGGTTTTTCCCGTGTAAATTCTGATCCCGTAGGAATTTCACAAAATCCTTTCTTAGCGGATGCCTACGTCATAACATCTTCCTGCATGCCAAATTTCAGCCTGATCCGTCCAGTGGTTTAGGCTGTACGTTGATAGATCACTATATCAGTCAGTCAGTCAGTCAGTCACCTTTGAGTTATATATATTTAGATATATTTAATTGAAAACAAAAAACCTTAAAAATTTCTTAAAACTAGCTTATTTACAATTTTTACAACTACGCCAAATAACTTTGTTTTTCATAGTATTTGTATGAATTACAAAGTTATATTTGCGGTTTTAGAAAATATACTGTATCTCAAAAACTGCCGACTCGATCTCGTTCAAACCAATTTTGGTTGAAATTTTACATTAAGATCTACAACATTTTTTTTGGTTTTTTTAGATTTTTCACTTCATTATTATAGAAGTTACAGGGGCCGGACACACATTTTACCACTTGGGAAGCGTATATCTTTTAAACGATTAACTTTATGAAAAAGTTATTTTAGAAACTTTAATGTTATTTTTAAAGACCTGTCTATAAATACCACACACGTATAGGTTTCATGAAAAAAAATATTTTCAGTTTCAGTTCCATGTATGGGGAGCCCCCTTTATTTTAAATGTTTTTTTTTAATTTTCTCTTAAAATCGGAAAGCGGTTCACAGAATACATCTACCAAGTTTTACAAGTATAGTCCTAATAGTTTCGGAATAAAATGGCTGTGACATACGGACGGACGGACAGACAGACAGACAGACAGACAGACAGACGGACAGACATGTCGAAACTATAAGGGTTCCATTTTTTGCCATTCGGCTACGGAACCATAAAAAGCCTTCGATTTCCAGTTTAAAAACATAAATAAAAAATAAATTTTATTTCTACAATATTATAAAACCTGCAGTTCTAAATGAGACACTAATGCCATTTATAAAAACCTTTGGTCTGTATGAAGAATTTAATCATGAAGACAAAGAAAGAGGTCTACGTCTGCATCTGAATGTCTGGCGTATTTAACAATCTTCTGAAAGATCATCTCTAGAGAATTTCAGATGCAGGTTAATTAGTAGCGAATTAACTGTGTTATCAATCTGATTGGATTTACACATAATCACATATACAGGGTGGCGATTAGGTTATCACATTAAATTGTACAGCAGGTATTACAAGTTGCTATCAGTCCGTTAAAATAAAAATAAATAATTTTACCAAAATTAAGAAAATGGTAAAAAATAATTAATCCTTCATAATATTAGTTCACTGACCTGTAAAAGCGGCAACGCCGCAGCACCGCCGGCGCTGGCGGAGCTCACGCCGAGTGATTGGTCAGCTGATTACGTTCATGCAATACATGCTGTTGTGAAATATTAAAATGGAAAAAAAGGTCCCACGGCTATAATATTGTTTATTATTAAATTATTTTAATTGTATATGATTATGATTCATAATCATAATCGGCCTATAAAATTCCCACTACTGGAACACAGGCATCCACAACCACAACGCTGGCCCAGTGCGGGTTGGTAGATGTCACATGTTCTTGATGTTTTTTGGTCCTAGGATATGACGGATTGTCACAACTCACAATGTTCTTTTTTATACAAATTACTCAAAATAACGTTCGAACTCACGTCACATATGAAATACAGAGGCAACTTATTGGCATGTAATATATGGATGAAATAAAAGATTATAATGTGAAGGTATTATTATCAGCTATTTAGCCTTTTCCCAAATATGTTGAAGTCTTCTTAGAGTAGGGTTGCCATCCGTCCGGGTTTTCCCAGATTTGTCCTAGTTTGGAAAGCGTCCGGGGGCGTCCCGGGGGATTTTCCCAATAAGCGTCCGGGTAAAACCGGGACACACATTGGTCTTACGGGTACCAAAAAGCACGATCTCTATTATTATTTTCCTATGGTATTTCATCTCATTGTTTATGTTGATTAAATGAAAAGAGAAGAAGAAACTGTTATTAAAAATGTTCTAAAGCTCTACAATGTTTATTTATTATTTATTTATTTATTATATACTTTATTGTACACCTTACAATATTAATATGGATACAAAAAATTTAAATTAGTGTACAATGGGCGGTCTTATCGCACAGGGTGATCTCTTACAGACAACCTTTACCAGTAAATACTCACTTTATCAGTAAATATACTTAAACCATAATTAAACATCGTTGTTTTTAGTTTCAAGTTTAAAAATGTATTTTCTACGGTGTCCGGGGAAAAACTGTAATTTTACCCAAATGGGTAAAATTACATTACAAATTGGGGTTTATAAGTCTTTGTCTGGGGCCGGCAAATTTGGTGATGGCAACCCTATCTTAGAGTCTAACCGCATGCAGCTGCGTCCTAGTGTTTTACATGGAGCAGCTGTCTATCTAACCTCCATAACCCGGTAGCTGGCTAACACGATACCCCTCTGTAAGGCTGCGTTTCCACCAAAGATGTGCGAGGATGCGTAGCGAGGGATGTGTTTGTAAAGAACCAATAGAATCGCTTCATTTACCTCGCCTCGGTCAGCACAGCTCTGGTGGAAACAGCTTAGCGGAGCTAGATTTTTACGCATACAAAACAAGCAAGGGATGTGTGCGAGGGATGTGTGCGAGAGATGTGTTGCGAGGTATATGTGTTGAGACGGATGTGTTGCGAGGTTTGCGCATCCTCGCACCACACATTAATGCGCATTTTCACAGCTCCGCTACACATCCTCGTAGGCACATTTTCATCGCACAGCTTTGGTGGAAACCCCCATACATTTTTACAGCACAGCTAGACATCCTCACACGACACATTTCCATCGCACATCTCTGGTGGAAACGCAACCTAAGGCTGGTGCCATATTTTCTGGCTTCTACCTACTGTCCGTTACGACTGTCAAATACGTACAAATGAAGTCTGGGACCAACAACGACTTAACGTGCTTTCCGAGGCACATTGTAATCTCGATATGTTAGATGATCACCCATCCGCGTACCAACCTCAGAAATCGCTGCTTTACGATGAAGCTTGACCCGTGCGGCTATCAATATTTAGCCACGAACTCGTCCTGTACAGACGCCAGCACATGAAGCTACCCGAAACTGTCAAATTTTCCCAATCAACCTTGAACCTAATTTATTTAACAATAAAGTTGAAAATCTATTCAAGAAATTTGACAGATTGTTGTAGCTTGATGTGCTGGCGTCTGTACGTCGATTCTGTAAAATTCGAACAACAACTCGCATCTCACATAGCTATTCACTGTCACTTCGCTTATGGTTCTAAATGACCTTGATTTTGCATTCTGTAAACAGCGTCGAAGTGACGGAGGAATTACCTTACCGAATGCCACTTCTTACGTCATCTCTTACTGTATCTGTCAAAATCTTTAGTTCAACTCGCTGACACGCTCGCAAGGGTAGCGCTAAGTAAATTCGAATTAACAACCGAGTTTTTAGAATGCCAGTCAATAAACTCACAGCGGATTCAGATTCGAAGTTTAGAATGAGGTCTTACAGAACAACACAGCTGAAGCCAAACCCATTTGACGAAATTTACGAAAAAAAAAAAACATTTCAGACCACAAGATCCATAGTTTTGTTAGTATTACACATGACTTTTTATCTCGCCGAAGAGGTATTGCGTTTGTGAAATATTTTACTTCCTTTTGTTAGTGCGACTTGGATATGCAAGACACTATCTACAATAAGTATGATTTGAGATTTTTTGTCGTAAAAAGATTTCTTACATTTTTAAGGTGTTTATAATAATCCAGGGACACTGGGACAGCTTCATTTTGTCTAGAAGTCTAGAACTTTTGTTCTTTTATTTTTAGAGCAAGAGTTGACTTGGGCTCGATTGTTCCATCGTAGACCTCATCTATCGCTTACTATCAGGCTGCTGTGATCGAAGTCAAGTGCTCATCAGTAAAAAAAATTGAATTTGTCATTTTTTTAAAGCAGCATTGAGCTTTTCATCATTTAAAATATATTCAATAAAAACATTACATGTTTGATCATAAATCATTCATCATAAATCATTTATTAATTTGTAAACATGGGTAAAAATATACATTGATGTTTTGTTTTTAAATAAAAAAGGTCAAAAATAAAGATTTCCATGTTTAAAAAAGTGGGTACAAGATAAAAACTTAGATATGTTAGCCTTGTCAGTCATAGTTATGAAATTATTATAGTAATATTAAAATCTCAAAATTAGATTAAAATATCAATACAAAATTAAGTGTCAAAATAAAAAAACAGTTTGACTTGATGAATCCTGATTAGGAATATTAATCACAGCTAAAGATAACTTGATACTGCTCAACAATTTATATAATTATTAGCTTCTGTCCGCGAATTCATTCGCGTGGGTGGGTTTTCCCATATAAATCCTGATCCCGTGTCCGCGTCCACCCTCAAAAACTTTCGCATTCATTATATTGAAGTAAGATAAGATATAAACAAATCCCTCTGTAAAAATAAATACTGCATCGGCGAAGCGGCAGCATATATACTTAGCAACGCATATATTTAACAAAATACACCGGCTACTAAAAATTGACTCTCTTACGCAGAACAATATGAAACAAATGAAAAAACTGGCTTCAGTCGCTCGACTACAATGACACAGAAAAAATTATAAAATAACACATCAGACACCTACATATTTCCTATCCACACTCACAAACGCACACTAACTCACAAACACACCCACACACACTAACACCCACACATATATACATACATACACACACATATATACAAAGCATGCGTAATTATAGGTTTTTATGTTCAACTTTTTATTTTAGCTTTAATTTACTTTTATATACATTTTTACGTTACATTAGAGACTTTAAAGGGCTAAGATATTGACTCCTGAAACACAGGCTTTGCCTAGCTCAGAAGTCAGGGTTACAACCTACAGTGGATCATTATATTGATGTCAATACAAATATTTGTATTTATTTTTGTATTGTATATGTATTAGCAAGACGTGATGACATTATTTTGTTTTACAACAGAAAATAATACATTCCTCTAACTATATTTAAGGTTACGCAACACTATTTGACATCGTTCTTATTTACAATAGGAAACAATTACTTTGTTTCAAATCAAGCATAGAAACATAAAAGGATTACTTATCTGTCATCAGCGTTTGTAACTTAACTCTCTACCCAATAAGTGATCAATTTCCCCAATTCAATTAAATGAGCTATTTATTTATGTTCCCCGGAAACCGTTCAGTTTGGTATCCTAAAATTGACTGGGTAATCAAATACCGTGCTTCCGTTATCTACCACATTATTAGAAAATAGTTGCAAAAATTTGTTAAAGAGACTATCGAAGAGCAATCATACATACAAAACTGAAAGATGGAAACTGAAATCTAACGACCGATCTTAGTCTTACCCACAACCAAAGATTATGTTTATTTAACTAAGTACTAACTTTGCCCGCGAGATCGCTCGCGTTGAAGTATTTTTCCGATCCGTGGGAATTAAGCAATAAGAGTAGCCTATGTGTAGGCTACTCTTAATCTGACGATCTATCTTTCAGCGAAAGTCGAATTAGGATCGAATCAGCTGTTCCAGGGATTATCCCGGAAAAGAGACAGAAATACTATAATTTTTTTTAACGATTATGTATTGTGTAAATAATTATAAGTACATGACAAAAAACTATTTTGAAATAACAGACAGATACTTCAATTTTCTTTAGGTTTAATAAATTATGTTCTTCACATGTACAACTATTTATTTTTTTCTATACAAAAATATTGATATATCCACATAGTCCACTTGTCTACAAATAAAATTTACAAATGTCCTTACTTTGGTATTGTTCGTCAAATTGTTGAGCTCCTTAAGTTCTAAGTTGAGCTACATGATAACTGACAAATGCTTGCAATGTCTGGACAGGTCCGCTCAAATTTGCTTGGTTATTTCCTCAAAAGAATACCACAGACATGAACCTACATGCTTCTCATATACAAATACAAATTGTCTGGACTTTAAAAGAGACTTTGACCTCTGAGTTTGTTTCGGTGTTTCTTCTCAGAGTAGTCAGTTAGGAAATACCGGCCTCATCTAGCTAAACTAAACTTGACACGCAAAAAAACATGACGTGTAAAGTGTTATTTATAACCAATTTACAAAATAAATATTTCATTTCATTTCATTTCATTTCAACTCAAAAGTTATAAAACGAACATTCGGACATCTCAAACAAACTCTAATTCACAAGCGTTTGATAAAAGGAAGTCACATCGTGCACAATATGTGAGAACTTCAAATCACCGAGCCAATACTTTCCAAGACTACTTCACTATTTTTCAGCAATACTGGCGTGAAATTGGTATCATTTGTAGCTCTGGCTTTTATCTGACAAAGCACAGGTAATATAGAAGGATTACCATATTTATTATTTTTATAATCCTTACTTATATTATAAATGCGAAAGTAACTCTGTCTGTCTGTGTGTTACGCAATCACGCCTAAAATACTGAACCGATTTTAATGAAATTTGGTACAGACATAGTCTAGAGCCTGAGAAAGGACATAGGCTACTTTTTAATGCGAAAAAAGGCTGTAAGGGGTTGAAATAGGGGATGAAAGTTTGTATGGAAATTACGTCATTTTTAAAGCTAGAAGGTTAAAACTTTTTTTTTTTGACTTTGAAATGAAATGAAATGAAATGAAATGAAATGAAATGAAATGAAATGAAATATTTATTTTGTAAATTGGTTATAAATAACACTTTTACACGTCATGTTTTTTTGCGTGTTAAGTTTAGCTAGATGAGGCCGGTATTTCCTAACTGACTACTCTGAGAAGAAACACCGAAACAAACTCAGAGGTCATAGTCTCTTTTAAAGTCCAGACAATTTGTATTTGTATATGAGAAGCATGTAGGTTAATGTCTGTGGTATTTTTTTTGAGGAAATAACCACGCAAATTTGAGCGGACCTGTCCAGACAGTGCAAGCATTTGTCAGTTATCATGTAGCTCAACTTATAATTTAAGGAGCTCAACAATTTGACAAAAAAAAAAAAAAAACCAAAGGAGATTCGCGTAGGCCACACAAGTACTCAAACTGCTTGACATCATTAAATAAATTAAAGTGAAAGTAAAAACAACGAAAAAAGAATAACCTACATTGTCCTCACATTAACAATAATGAAATAATTATATAAAAAAAAAAAACAAAATAAATAGGTATATACAATACTTAACTAAACAAATATTTTAATCAATAAAAAATAAATCAACTATCAAAAATTAGAAAATAAAAAGGGCTCACGTATATCACTGGAGCATCTCATTCCCAAGCCTTCTTGTCCTCAATATAATCTTTAACACTGTAAAAAGCTTTCTGACATAGCTTACGTTTAATAAACAATTTGAATTTATGAATACTTAGTTCTTGAATATGGCTAGGAATTTTATTATAAAAACGTATACATTGGCATCTAAACGAACCACCTATTTTTTTCAACCTTGTTTTAGGAATGACATATTTGTCTTTGTTCCTTGTATTTACACTATGAATATCACTGTATTTTTTAAACAGATTAATATTTTTGTGTGCATACAAGAGATTCTCATAAATATACTGAGATGGCACAGTCATAATATTAATCTCTTTAAATTTGTCTCTTAAGGAGTGCTTAGGACTTAATTTATAAATTGCACGAATGGCCCTTTTTTGTAATACAAATATTGTGTGAATGTCGGCAGCATTTCCCCAAAGTAAAATGCCGTATGACATCACACTGTGAAAGTAACTAAAGTAGACTAAACGTGCTGTTTCCATATCAGTTAATCCACGTATTTTTCTAACGGCATATGCTGCAGAACTTAACTTTTTTGACAATTTATCTATATGGGGGCCCCACTGAAGCTTCGCATCCAAAGTTATGCCCAAGAATACTGTGGTATCTTCGGGTTTCAATATTTCGCCCTTTATTGATACACTAGTATTCACTTGTCTAACATGAGGTAACGTAAATTTTAGGCATTTGGTTTTTTTCTCATTAAGAAGAAGATTATTGACATTAAACCAGCTAACTACAGTCGCAAGGGCTCTGTTTACTTCTTCAGTAACCTGCTGTTGACGTTTAATTTTAAATAAAAGAGAAGTATCGTCAGCGAATAACACTATGTCATGATTTTTGATCAGGTACGGCAAATCATTTATATAAATAAGAAACAAAAAGGGACCTAAAATTGAGCCTTGGGGGACCCCCATCTTGACCACAGATCCCGGCGATCTTTTGCCGTTCACATCGACTCTCTGAATCCTTTCACTCAAGTATGAGGTTAAAAGATTCAGAGAGGAGTCCCGGAATCCGTAGTGGTGCAGTTTCCTGATTAATGTCTCATGGGGAACACAGTCAAACGCCTTAGACAAATCGCAAAAAATGCCCAACGCATCGCACTTATCTTCCCATGCATTATAAATGTGTCCTAAAAGTTCAACACCGGCATCAGTTGTTGAACGACCCTTTGTAAAACCAAATTGTTTATTATGTAGCAATTTGTGTTTATTAAAATATCTTTGCATCTGCATTAAAATAATTTTCTCAAAAATTTTACTGAAAGTGGGCAGTACAGAAATAGGTCTATAATTAGTAGGGTCAGATGTACTACCCGATTTAAATAGTGGGATTATTTTACTATATTTCATTAGATCAGGAAACTCACCGCAATCAATACAATTATTAAATATAACAGCTAATGTAGGAGCAATAATGTGTATAATTGACTTAGTAACTTCAACAGAATTACCCCACAGGTCTGCAGTCTTTTTAATATTCAAAGAATTAAAAGTTTTGATGATGTCATTAGAAGTAACATGTTGGAATTTAAACTCTGAACTACAAACTGGCACATTTTTTTTAAGTAATGTTTCTGCAGCAATGGGAGATGATTTTAGCGACTTGGTTGTCGATACGGGAATGTCAGTGAAAAAGTTTTCGAATTCTGTGGCGACTTGCGAATCTAATGTTATTATATTATCATCAATAGTGAGGGTGTAATCAATATTTCGGTTGCAAGACCTTCCCGTTTCGCTTTTTATAATATCCCAAGTCGTTTTAATTACATTACTACTATTTTTAATTTTAGAACTCAAGTAGCGAGACTTGGCAATATAACAGACTTTTTTAAATAATTTAGAATAGTTCTTAACATATAAATTAAATTCTACCGAGTTAGTGTAAGTCCGCTCCTCATAGAGTTCATAAAGCCGATTTCTACTTTTATAAATACCAGTGGTGGCCCAGTCACTGAAAGAAGTGTTACTATTTACTGAAGCAATTTTGGGAATAAATGTGTTATCGAATTGTTGGCAATATATTTTGAAAAAATCATTATAATGTTTATTAGGGTCCTCATTAGTTAACAAACAGGGCATTTTATTTAAGAGTTTAGTTTTGAATGCTTCCAGGCGATATTTAGTTTTTGGATTTACAGTGATATTCTTTTTTAACATTTTATTGACTTTTTTTGGTAAAGTAATTAATTGCCCACAATGATCAGAGTCTATTAAATTAATTATTTTTTTGTGAGTCGGTACAACATCCGTAAAAATATTATCTAAGCAAGTGGCACTAGTAGGAGTTATTCTAGTGGGCTCCATAAATAGGTTTACAAGATTGTATGATTGGAATAAACTAATAATGTTAGTGCTCAAACCAGAATTTTCTAATAAATTAACATTAAAATCACCACAAACAATGACATATTTACTCGAGTTACAGATTTTATGCAAAACTTCATCCATTACTTTTTCAAAGCAATCGTACAATCCTGAAGGTGGTCTGTACACACTTAATATAATAAACTGCTCCAATTCAATACAGGCTATTTCAATAGATCGTTCAACAGAGAGGCTCACAATATCCATTCGGTTCTTGAATTTAAGATTATTACTTATTAATATTAAAGAGCCACCATGTATAGCATTCACTCTGCTGAAAGAACTACCAACCTGGTAATTATTATAATTGAAAATAAATTGATGGCTTTGAAGCCAATGTTCAGTTAGGCAAAGAATATCAATATTGTTAAAATTAAGAAAAAACTCTACTTCTAAATCTTTGTTTAAAAATCCTTGAATATTTTGATGTACCAGGTTAATAGTATTTATTGATTTTAAAACTATATTTGTGTCCTCTTTGCAGTTTAAAAGTTCATTACTGCTAGAGATTCCCTCTGTTGTCAAAATTTCTAATTTAAATTCTCAGTAGTAAAATTGTTTGCAACCAAGCAATTGGTTGAGTTATGTAAACTGTCAATGCAATAATTAATTTCAGTATTATTAGATACCCTAGATAATACTGAATATTCACTTAACCTAGGATCAGTAAAATTATCAATAAATGAGTGTATATTGTACGCTAACAAAGTAGCCAATAAATGTCGACTTTTTTTGGGAAGATACATATATTCCCGAATCAAAACAAAATCTCTAACAAAATTGTTAGTATCAAAATACAATAAATGGTCACTATGACGGCATACTAACATATGCATCAAATTATTAAGTCTATAAATATATTCATTTTCTATACATGTCAAATTATTAGAATAAGGCAATGCACATAAAATTAATTTGCCTAATTTTAATTTAAGGAGGGTGCCAATACCATTAACAATGTCCTGTTTTGTCACATTAAGGCTGTTTCCAAATAAAAGAATAACTGTAGTCTGCTCATTCAATTTTGATTGTGTAATTTTATGAATAAGCTCAGTGAAATGCAGGTTATGGTAACAATGACTTACTATAGTATGATCACAATAATTATTTAATAGTGAGCCAAAACCTGTGCCTAATCTATCTGAATAAACTAAAATGTTACTTTGAGCTGGGCTTGTGGTTTCCAAAGTATGAGGTAAAATGTGTGAGGATGCAGGAATAATCTGTGGTAACATGATGGCCGGGTGATTTGAAGCACAACTACAGGTGAGGTCGTTAGTCAATAACTCATACCTCTCTGCATTGTGCTTAACCAAGTCCACCAGGTCACAGGCCTCCTGCATGCGCTCATTTAACATTTTTTGGCTAGACTCATACTTACAAAAAATATCCCTTAGTGTATTTTCCCTACTCAATAATTCCTTCTGAAGGTTATTTATGTCAATATCATACATTTTTCTTTGACTATCCAGCATGCAACTACATTCCTTTAATTGGTTGTTTAGGATAACACGCTGCTTTCTAAGTTCAATGTTATATTTATACACACTTCTTGATTTTAAAAGTTTCTTGTACTTTTTAATGTTTCTATTAATTTTAATATACTTCCTTATTTTGTTGTGACTACCTAAAACAGGACAGTTTGTTAATGTATCGTCCCCAGTTAAGTCTATGGTACAGGTGGGCTTCTTACATTCTAGTCCGGATCCACTACCCACCAGCTCGTCGAAAAGGCTGTTTGTGTTGGCCAATTGTTCACTGGCTCTCAAGGTTTCTATATTAGATATTGTGCTATGAGCCTTGTATAATTCCGCTTCAAGTCCTGATATACGTTTCAGTGCCTGATCATGTGTGTCACTGCATTCTTGAAATTCAGACATTAGATTGCGGAGATGGTGATGCTGGTCCAGTATGTCCATGTGCTGGGTGTGAAGTTCCACGAGCTGTCTCTTCAGTTCTGTGTTTTTGTTGACTAACTTCCTGACTTCCACCTCGCTTTCTTCTCTTTCTTGCAGCAGGTCATTGCAGGTCTTCTTTGAGACCTCAAGCTCCTTCAGTGCAGCATTCAGTTTGATATTCATGTCACGTACAGTAGCTCCGCGGGTCATCATATTGAAAAAGTTGACCAAACCGCTCCTGGAATGTGACAAGAATCAACTGAGTATTTTGGGGATATACTAAGGAAGTTTAGTACAGTAGATGATAGAAGGAAAACAACTAAGGATTGAAATTAAATGAAAAACCAAAAGAATAACAGACAATTTTTTTTTTAAAAGTAGGTACAATGAATAAGAAAGTAGGTAGCAGAAAAAAGAGAAAATTATACTACTATTAACTTCTTATTTATGTTTATTACATGTATACTATATAACTAACACATTACTTATTGGTTTTCTAAGAAAGTCATTTGCTTAGACAAAGTTATTGGTCTAGCTTAAATGATAAATAGTATGTAATGTTATACATGGGTTTCTTGCTTTTACAATAGACAAAGTTACTGGTTTAAATGAAGTTAATAGATGATTAATGAGAATATAATAGTGAGAATGTAACAGTAATAATGTATAGTAAATATGCAGTGTAACTTTTGTCTGGGGCGGATGTTTTCGTCATCGATTTTGCTTCCACAGTTTGTCAAGCAAAAGGAGACATAAACGGTGCCAATGTGTGCTGGACGTAGCTCAGATATCTGAGCAGTATTTAAAGGTGTTGAGAAGTGTATATAGGTAATAATAATATGAAAAAATATACTCCCCGGGTTTGGTGATTTCAAATCCAAACTGACAGCCGGTCCACGTACAAAAGTTATTGTTTTATGGATTTTTGAAGTTTTTTCAACAAAAACACGGCAATAACACTGACTGAGTCACTTTATACATTTAATCTAAGATAAATAACACATCTAAAACTAGTTACTACACAATTAAAGAATATTTATTAAAAATTTAACTAAGAGATCGTTTTCTCACGACCTGTCACCAGTGTTGCCAGCATTAAAAAAAAAAAGCATTAAAAAACTTTTGTTTAGATATTATTAAATACGACATTCAAATTACGTATGAGTCTTATTTGCAAGATTATTAGCCTAAAACATTAAAAATGCTCCCGAAAGTCACTATTCCGCGCGGACGAAGTCGCGGGCACAGCTTGTATTAAATATATAAATAGTGAGTAGGTACATAATAATAGCCGCACAGATTTTCCAGATAAAGCAACATTTGTCGAGATGAATAGCTAAGAGGGTCACCACCCTCTTAGCATGCTCTTAACACGAGATTCCTCCCAGCTTTGCACGAAGAAACCTGGATCTGTTAAAAAGTTAACCCTATTAATCGACGCATGTGCTTATTATTATTAAGCCATTAGAGAACTTTTAAGAACAGTGGTGATCATGGAAATTTCACAAAGTTAAACAAATAATATGTGAATCCTTTCATACAACGTGTAATTTAAAGGGTATATACACACATCAAAAGTGTCTAGGGATCAAGCATTTTTATGCGGATTTCTTGAGATTGAGATGTGGCTTTGTAATAAATATATGATTTTATAAATTTATATGGATCCTTTTTGGTGCATTTCATAATTTGAAACAGGAACTGTTAATCAAATTCGAGTAAAAGATGAAAATCAGCTGTCAATATTTTCCCTTTAAAAACATACAACGCATTGAAGACATTATTAGTGCTACTGTTTCCCTACTACTGATTAAAACCAACGTTATAATGGAGCGGCGACGTCATTTAAGCAGGGAAGAAATGCTCAGAGCCGTGGGAATGATAGAAGCTGGTTCCCGGCAACGTACTGTGGCTTTAGCTCTGAATACAAGTCAGAGTGTTATCAGTCGACTTTGGACACGTTACCGAAGCACTGGTACCGTGGCTGAGCGCCATGGAGGACGGTATCGCTGCACCACATGGAGACAAGACCGATACATTCAAATCTTAACTCGAAGAGCTCCAACAATAACCACCATGATGTTAGCCGTGAGGCTTCATCACTCTTCAGGGAACTTAATTAGCGACCAAACAGTCAGAAACCGCTTGCATAAAGTGAACCTTCATTCCCGAAGACCGCTACGGGTACCACCTATAGCAATGCACAATCGTAGGATTCGATATCAATGGGCTCTTGAACACAGAAATTGGGCAGAAGAACAATGGCGTTTCGTGTGCTTTTCTGATGAGTCTCGTTTTGGTATGAGACCGGATACAAGACGTATACGACACTGGAGAACCCCTGGACGCCAACAGCGATTAAAATCCTGCCAGGAAGTCCATCCTTATAGTGGTGGAACCATCATGGTATGGGCGGGTATTTGGATCGGCGGAAGAACTGAGTTGATTTGGATCAGAGGCAACCTCAACGCTCAAATTTATGCTGAGACGATTGTATCTGACGTCATCGTTCCTCTACAAGTGCAAATCGGTCCCTTATTTCAGTTAATGCATGATAATGCACGACCGCACACCGCAAGAGTTGTAAGACAGACTCTCGCCGCAGCTAACATCAATGTCCTGCTCTGGCCTGCTCAGTCGCCAGACTTGAACCCGATTGAGCATGCATGGGATATGCTACAGAGAAGAGCTCTGCCGAATATGGAGGGTATCCAGTCGCAAGAAGACCTTTTTTTGTTGTTGCAACGAACATGTGCGGCCATTCCACAGCGTGATTTGGATGAACTCATTTTGAGTATGCCAAACCGATGTTCTTGTGTTGTTAGTGTTCGCGGTAGAAACACGGATTATTAATTGTTTAAGTTACCCAATAAAATTTTAAAGAAAACTGTTATTTCAGTCTTTTTTTCGAAATTTAATATTAGTGGTTCAAATGTCAAAAATCCCTTTATTAGGAAAATGGCAAATTTCTTTATTAATGTAAAGGTGACTTGGTTTATCGTTACTGTGACAAACGAAAACACTTTATTTGATGAATCCTTAAAGAAAATTTTAATTAATATCAATCAGGAGAAAAGTTATTGCAAAAATATATGTTGATCCCTAGACACTTTTGATGTGTGTACATAACAAGTGCACGGCTTCTTTGGATGATAATAAACGATATGGCAAGGGTTTTCTAATCCTATATGTACATGTATGAAGTATAATAGAAATTTCAATACATTGATACCAGAGGCAGAATTTTCAAATTAAGAAGAACGAAGAGAATCACCGTGTTATTGGCAAGTGACGTGGAAAGTTATTGACCCTCGTAGTGCTGTGACACGTTTGTTATGATTGGTATTCAAGAAACATATGAAACCGATAATTTGGTATCAATTCTTTGTGTCACTTATTTTGAGCTGAAACTGTGCAGAGACTCCATACCAGATATTGTCTTCAGCCCCTTTGGATAGATATGGGGTTTCCGTTACACGTTGTATACAAGGAGGTATATACCCTATTTTATGCAAGCCTAAGACAAAGTGGTGAGGAGGAATGTCGCCGCGTCAGCTTTATCGACGTAGCACTCATAAGAGACACGACCTTCAGCAATGAAGACAACGTCGAAGAAGATGTTATGAAAAACTAGCGTCTGGCCGCGATCACGTTCGTGTGGGAGAGTTTTCCCGCGAAAATCCCGATCCCGTGGGAATTCTGGGATAAAAAGTAGCGTATGTGTTACTCCAGGATGAAATATCTACTTACCAAATTTCATTCATATCCGTTCAGTAGTTTTAGCATGAATGAGCAATAAACATCCATCCATACATCCATCCATCCAAACATCCAAACTTTCGCATAATAACAGTAAAGAAAAAAAAGTAAATAAAAAAATAAAAAACCCGACTGCAACCTTATACTAAAACTAACTGAAAAGCTAATAAAAACAAGCCCATTTTAAATTAAATAAAAGTTGGAAGCAGGCAGGGCCCATACCATTATTATAGTTTCAAACTCAAATGGGTCCCGCCTGCTTCCAACTTTTATTTAATTCAAAATGGGCTTGTTTTTATTAGCTTTTCAGTTAGTTTAAGTATAAGGTTGCAGTCGGGTTTTTTTATTTTTTTAATTACTTATTTTATTTCCAGCTTTTTAGTTTACAGATGTGAAAGATTTCGCAGACGATTTAGTTCTTTATACGTGTTTTTACGATTTGTCACTTTGAATTACTTTTAACCATATAAGTTGTATATATATTTTTGTAATCACCTTTTAAAACCCTTTATTTTGATACCCCACTCGATAGGTTTTGAGAAAAAAAAAACTTTTTGAAGGCATAATATGGCGCCAAAAATCCGCCATTTTGGTTTTTTTTTATTTTGATATACCCAGTGTCACTCTCACAGTTAATACAAATCTAACGATACCTCTCAAGCTAAAATCCGTCGAGCCGTTCAGGCTACAGAGCGTGCCAAACAATTATACAAACATACATACATACATACTCTCGAAAAACATAACCCTCCTTCTGGCGCAGTCGGGTAATAAAGGTTACTTTAACTAAAATATAACTTCTGACTCAAATTTTTTCGCTGCATGCAGTCCTTTATATACCGGTCGCAAAAATATGAATCTATGTATTGCCTAGGTATTGCGTCGAGCACAATCAGAGCCTATTGTGATTGAATCAATTCTTGTCGGCGGCGGCGTTGCAATTTTGATTCTAGTTATCTGAAGCCAATGTGTGGATGGTATTGGAAGAGGTTATAATAGTTGCAATTGCTTTTGAAGTTTTTAAGGGGACTACGAGAGCTAAACGCGAGTTTTATAATGCGTTAAAGTATATGATTCACTGCAGTTAACACAATCAGAAAAATATATGATATTCTTCAGGATATAATCTAGTTAAGTAGTGTGTTGAAAACATAATACAACAAATTTTAATTCATAGAAAAAATTACAAAGATACCTCTAAAAAAATCTTTTAACGAATAAAAACCATATTAAAATACATACGATCATTCTGATTTTTTGACAAATTATTCAACAAGAAACATACTAACGAAATAGTGTTTTATTTTTTTAATCCAATCAATACATTTTCTGTAAATCGCGTATTATTATTTCGCAATATAATACGTACGCATGTGTGCGTAAACGCCTGTGTACCGACAGTGCCGGCCAACGCCTGTTGCTATATGGACGTGTCGCTTTTCTCGCCGATTTATTTCGACTCGGAATTGTTTGTAGTTATTGTAAAGTTTCGTCTGTAAATTAATTATTATATTTATAAATTCATTTTTTATATCAATTTTCTATAAATAATCTTCTTTCTTGTAAATATAAAATACTTTAGGTTAAAATAGCGTAACTTGATTTCAATTTTATTTTATAAATATGGGAAATAAAGTGAAGCCAGTTAAAAGGACTAAAAAACGTTCATATAAATCAAACGCCGTACATATGAACGATGTTAAAAGGTAAGAATATTTTAGATTACTAAATTATTTCTAAAATATTATTTTATTTTATTTATTTATTGGAACCGTCTCAGTATTGAGCACTTTATTTTACTCGAATACGGTCAGTTATTTCATTACAATTCCTAAGTTCTATTAGCGTGTATAGTAGTGAATCGGATTGGCAACCGCCAGTGTCCTGGATCAAACCTAGGGTCTTATTTTGTCTTTTTGTCACTTCTATTTTATTGAAAGTACTTTTATATTATATTTAGATATTTTTGTAAATATTTTGTTGAATAAAAAAAGAAACGTTTTCATTTTTTTATAGGAGAAAGAAAGTCGAAAATGTCAACGCCGAAGTTATTTTCAATGAGTAAGTAAGAAACATTTTGTTTCAAGACCGCGGTTTATTGATATGGGCAGTAATGTGCATGACAAAATATCTGATTGATCTGAAAATTCAGATGTTGCTTATTGTCATACATAACTAAGTAAGAGAATAGGTATGTACCTAACTATGAATGTTAGTTGCCTAATCTTTTATTTGTAGCTCAACAATTTTACGAAATGAATACAAAAAATTGGCCAAGTGCGAGTCAGACTCGCCCATGAAGGGTTCCGTAGTAACTATAATAATATAATATGTATATTTATTTGACGAATAAAAAAAACTTAAAAATTTCTTAAAACTAGCTTATTTACATTTTTACAACTACGCTAAATAACTTTGTTTTTCATAGTGTTTGTATGAATTACAAAGTTATATTTGCGGTTTTAGAAAATATGCTGTATCTCAAAAACTGCTGAATCGATTTCGTTCAAACCAATTTTGGTTGAAAGTTTACATTAAGATCTACAGACATTTTTTTTTTTAATTTTTCACTCCATTATTATAGAAGTTGGAGGGGGGGGACACACATTTTACCACTTTGGAAGCTTATATCTTTTAAACGATTGTTTTTATGAAAAAGCGGTCTTAGAAACCCTCATATCATTTTTAAAGACCTGTCCATAGATACCACACACACATAGGTTTCATGAAAAAATATATTTTCATTTCTAGTTCCATGTATAAATCGGAAAGCGGTTTACAGAATACATCTACCTACTAAGTTTCACATGTATAGTCTTAATAGTTTCGGAATAAAATGGCTGTGACATACGGACGGACGGACAGACGGACAGACAGACAGACAGACAGACGGACGGACAGACATATCGAAACTATAAGGGTTCCGTTTTTTGCCATTCAGCTACGGAACCCTAAAAAATGAAATCTAAAATGTACCAACTTCTGAACCACAGAACTAGAAAATTTAGAATTGACATTTTCACGCAGTTTTAAAATTGACATGGTCACTAAATCTGTCTTAAAACGGGATATTTACTACTATATTTTGGCACAAGTAATATACAGGGTGGCAGGGACATCGACGCACAAACGCTTACCAGGGATTCGGTACATGATTCTGGACCCCCTGCGTTGGAATTTTTCGTCGTTTTTTTTTTTAATTTTTCAAGATTTTTCAGTATTTTTTTACTGAAAACTGTATAAAATCATTGTTAATTAAAATATAAAATTCACTTGTTTCACTTGAAACAGCAATGTAAATAAAATTCGAAAGATCAACATAACTAATCAGGTAGCCTTTTCGAGTTTCGTTTACATTACTGTTTGAAATAAGTGAATTTACTGTTTTGTTATTGCGTCGGATTTTTCGTAATTTTATGAAATTAAGAAAAAGCCGACGAAAACTATCAACGCAGGGGGGTCCAGAATCATGTACTGAATCCATGGTAAGCGGTTGCGCGTAGATGTCCCTGCCACCCTGTATTTGTTGTTTATAGTTTCGTCATGTCTGTCTGTCTGTCTGTCTGTTTCTGTCTGTCCGTCCGTCCGTCCGTCCGTCTTCCGATAAACCGCTTTCCGACTTTGAGAAAAAAATAATTAAAATACATGGAACCTCCCCATACATGGAAGGTTCCCCATATATGGAACTAAAAACTGAAAATATTTCTTTACATGAAACTTATGCGTGTGTGATATCTATAGACAGGTCTTTAAAAAATGAGATTGAAGTTTCTAAAACCACTTTTTCATAAAGTAAATCGTTTCCAAAGTGGTAAAATGTGTCTCTCCCTCCCCCCCTCTAACTTCTATAATAATGGAGTGAAAAATCTAAAAAAATATATGTCTGTAGATATACACTTTCAACCAAAATCAGTTTGAACGAGATCGGGTTAGCAGTTTTTGTATTACAGCATATTTTCTAAAACCGCAAACATAACTTTGTGATTCATACAAACACTATGAAAAACAAAGTTATTTGGCGTAGTTGTAAAAATGTAAATAAGCTAGTTTTAAGAAATTTGTAAGGTCTTTTTTTGTCAAATTAATATACATGTTATATTATATTATTATAGTTACTACGGAACCCTTCATGGGTGAGTCTGACTTGCACTTGGCCAATTTTTTTCAGTTGTTTCACAATCGAAACTCGAAACAAATAACAAACATGGTAAATAATGTCCCGCTTTAATTTGTAATGAATTTCATTACCACAAACTTTTTGTATTTTTAGATTGGAAACTGTGGCATCACAGAATGATCACGGTCGTGAAGTTATTGATAAAAGTACATATTCATCTGAGCAAGTATTAGAAGAAACCTTTAATACACAGGTAATATTCAAAACTTCAACCGCACGTTACAGTAACATAATTTTGCGAGTTGTGTAGAATTAGTTTTATAAATAAAAATGGTATAATTCAATTTTAGGTGGCTAGTGCTACTGAAGAAAGTCATTGTGATGTCCAACCTGAAAACCAAGAAACTGATGGGTTAAATTATAAGTTAAGTAAGTTGTTCCGTGAAAACATACTTATTTAAAATTATTTTAAGTTAAAACAATGTTTTATGGTATAAAAAAAAATATTCATTTATTTTTACAGACGGAAAACTATACTCCTAAAAAGAACATACAAATTGGACGCAGGATTATTAATGTTTCCTATTTTTTTTTAAAGCTGTGTGAGATCTCAAATCACGGACCATTAGACTGCGGGCTATCTTCTCTTGAGTTAGTTGGTGAAAAGCTTCACGGCTTATCTTCCAAATTTACTTTTTTATGTAAAATGTGTAAACAACAATTTGACATTAACGACAATGATAATTGTTTATCAATAAATACATGTGCTGTAGCTGGTGCAATTTCTATTGGTTGTGGTCATTCTCAGCTACAAGAATTTTCATCAGCCATGAATTTGCCAATGATTTCCCAAAAAACATACCAAAAGAACCACAAATTACTGTCGGAAAACTGGCAGCAACTGGCACAACAGTCCATGGATCAAGCAGCTGAGGAAGAGAAAATTATGGCTATAGCAGAAGGCAGGGTCACAAAGAATGGTACGCCTATCATAGATGTGATAGCAGATGGTGTGTACGGTAAAAGGTCGTACAAAAAAAATTATTCAGCTTTATCCGGCGCTGCTGCAATCATAGGTAGAAAAACAGGCAAACTTTTATATTTGGGAGTCCGAAATAAATATTGCTACCATTGTGATCGTGCCGAAAAGAAAAAAACAACAGTGCCTGAACATTTATGTTTGAAAAACTATTCCGGTCCGTCCACAGGAATGGAGAGCGAAATTATAGTGGAAGGTTTTAAGCAGTCATTAGCTACCCACGGTTTGATTTACGGACGACTAATATCTGGTGGTGACTCAAGTACTTATTTCAAAATTTTGCAGGCAAGACCTTACCTTGATATTACCGTCGAAAAAGTAGAATGCAGAAATCATTTACTGAGGAATTTTTGTAAAAAAATGATGACATTGCAAACTGAAACCAAATATTTAAAAAGTCACAGAAAATTATTGACCATATCGCGAGTTTTGAGCATGAGATCCTGCATAACCAAAGCAATACAAAAAAATAAAAATGATCCCTGCCCAGAAGAGCAAAAATTATTTGAGGACATTTTACAAGCACATCATCACGCTTTTGGAAACCACCTTGAATGCAAAACACATTTCTGCAAAAAAACGGGAGATTTGGAGCAAAATGATGTTCCAAGTGACTTTCAGCTAAGTTCTCTGTGGCAGAGAATTAGTATAATGATACAAATTATTGCTGGCCATGCCCGAAGTTTACTTCATGACGTGGACAGTAACGTTGTAGAACGCTATCATAGCATCATAGCAAAATATGTAGGAGGAAAAAGAGTTAATTTTTCCCTCAAAAACTCATATCAGACGCGATGCATTGCGTCAGCAGTGTCGTTCAATGAAGAAAATGCACTTTCGAAGCTTTATAAAAAAATTACCAATAAGAGCCCAAGAGGCAAACTGAAACTGTGGGAAGAAAGAAAGAAGAAACAAAAACTCCTTAGTAAAAGATATATAAAAAGAAAAAGAAGGCTTGTTTTCAGTAAAAAACAAGACGATAAGGATTATGGCCAGTCCTGTGAAAAGCCCGATATGCCGGTAGAAATACTGGATAAACTGAAAAACGAGTTTATGAAAAAAATTAAAAAGTCTGATTTGGAACGAGCAACAATTGAAAGAAAAACTGTTTTACAAAGTGATAGTGGAGAATGGCTAGAGATGAGAAGATCGTTATTGACTGCATCCAATTTCGGCAGAGTTATAAAAAGGCGTATTAATACACCATGTGCTAATTTAGTCAAAGATATTCTTTATCGGAACAAAATTGAACACGTGGAATCTATTAGACATGGCCAATTGAATGAAAAAATCTTACTTGCACAATTGGCTGTACAAGAGCGCAAAACGATTAGACCCTGTGGTTTATTTATAGACCAAGAACTATGTTTCTTGGGTGCAACGCCTGATGGATTAATTGGAGAAAATACTATTGTTGAAGTAAAGTGTCCTTTGACAGCCCACAAAATGGGCCTAGCAGCAGCAATTGAAAATAAAAAAGTAAACTTCTAGCAAAAAACAAAAACTAGTGAACTAGCCATCAACAAAAAACATGCTTGGTATTACCAAGTTCAAGGACAGCTACACGTAACCCAAACAAAAAATGTTTGTTTGCCGTATGGGAGAATGAAAAAGAAAAGCTGAAGACGGAAATCATTCAAAGAGATGATACATTTTGGGAAAGAGAAATGAAAGAAAAATTGAAAAAGTTCTATTTAGACTGTATTTTACCTGAGATACTTGATCCCCGAATTTCAAGAAATATGAAAATTCGTGAACCATACGTAAAAAATAGAGATGAAAATACAGATAGAGATAAAAGTGACAAAAAAGACAAAAGCGAAATGGAATGAAAGCAAACTGTTCCGGTGCAGCAGTTTGTTTTTTCTCTGCACGAGCACATACAAGGCAGTATTTGTTTTGGATGCCTAAAAACAAAACTTGTTGTAGTAGAAAACTAAATTTTGAAGATTTGTGACTTGAGTAATTTTTTTCCAAAATTTGTGTATTAACATTGCGCTCCGTATGCGTAAATACGTCAAAAAATCACAAAATAAAATTATAATAATTAGCTTGTTTAATTTTTATGTATCCTTCCTGTTCGTTCACCTGTCCATCCATCCACCCAGTCCGTATCCCACCCTTTTATTCGTCTCTCCTCGCATCCGTAGGTATGTTCACTTCACACGCTGTATTCTTATAAACCGTATATTGCGAAAATAAAAATGACGAAAATAAACTGCTATTTTATACAAAAAGTTTATTCACTTGGAAAAAAATAATTGAAACAGCTGTTTTTATTGCGATTTCAGAGCTGGTGCATTAGTAAAACTTGTTCATAATTATGAGTACAATAACCTCCTTTGGTATTACTTAAACTCTTGTAACACCCTGTATATTATTTTTCTTCAGAATCCACCATCAAACTTTTTGGATGTTTTTTTTTCATTATATTATTCTTGATTCTGAAATAAAATATCTATAGGAATAAAAATTATTGATTTTAACCGACTTCAAAAAAAAGGAGGAGGTTCTCAATTAGTCTTGAACTTTTTATTTTATGTATGTTACCTCATAACTCGGAGACGGCTGGACCGGTTTGATAAATTCTTTTTGCGTTTGAAAGGGTATACGTTCTACTTGGTCCCATTGTTACGAAATCATGATCTGATGTTGGGATCCTGGAGAAATCGAGGGAACTCTTCAAATATTATAGGCACACCTATAGCGTTTTGGGTATTTCTTATAGTACCTTGAGCAGTTGCTTTTGAAAATTACCATTTGGGGAAGTTGAACTGATGATGAAGACCACAGATGGCCACTGAAACTACTCAATAATAAGTATTTCGTGGATTGCGATTCGATTACTTGAATACGGATGTTAAGCACTTTATACTCATCACAATGAATATGATGATGTAGAGCTGATGGTGATGTACCAGGTGAACTCCTCAAAAATTAACAGCTCTGCACCAGGAAAAGCAATATTTTGTAAAAGGTGATAAGTAGTTGACATTTTGGCTTTTGTAACTACATAAATTACAAACAGTCCCACTAAAAAGCGTGAAAAAAAATTTTAGCAAAAAAATAGAACCGACTTCCATATAAAAACACTACAAAGGCAAAAATAACTTTAATTTCGGAAGGCGGTGTCAAAAATATAAAAGAAACTACAAAACAAATGACACCGACTACCGAAATTAAAGTTATTTTTGCCTTTGTAGTGTTTTATATGGAAGTCGGTTCTATTTTTTTGCTAAAAATTTTTTTGATAACCTAATGAATTAAATAAAAAATAAGAGAACAAAACTATGCACATATTTTAAAATAATAACAACACGAAAATATGTAAATATCTATAAATACATAATATTAAATAAATAAGACAACAAAAAGCTATACCGCGAATGAGATTCGATCTTGGTGATCGCCGCGGAAACGCGCTGCGAAACCCGAACGGTGACACACTGGACCGCTCGAGCTCTGTAAACCAGTCGCGAAATTACGATGTTAAATGTAATGAAAAACGCATCGACGAAATTCGCGCGGTGCACCCCGCAGTAGGCGGGACTACTCGTGTCCCACTTCATCTGCTTCACCCCCTCAAATGAGGGGGTGCGCGGGGCATTCTCTGTGATGTGTCTGTGAGTGCGCCCGATTGAGCAAGGTCAACGGGATTATAATGCGTCTTAAACAAACTTAGTAAAATGCGGAGGAACGTGGTTCAGACCGTCATTGGATATCTTGTTTCGTTAATAATAAGGGCTACTACCCATCTGGTTGAAGTCGGTACCAAGCCAAATGAATTGATTTGATAACCACGTGCATGCCCCGGAATGCAGCACCGACTTCAATTTAATGCTTATGTGGAGAGTTACTAACATAGTTTAACTCTCTACATACTAACACGATTTTAATAATTGAAATAAGTATATGTTAGTCTGTAAGGTATAATATGGCCCACAGACAAGGGCGGATCTAGGGGGGGGGGTCATGGGGTCATGTCCCCCCCCCTGGGCTGGGACCAGGACCTAGGTGGACCACTAATTAAAATTTTTAAACATTGTTACTAGATAATACTCCAGTTTCTGTCATTGTAAACGAATATCGGCAGTGGATGGCCAAGTGGCAGCGGAGTCAGGCAATACAAATTATAACTTCTTGTCACTTGACCTCGATTATATGACCCCTGGCACCAAAGCTTGATCCGCCTTTGCCCACAGATCCCTTAAAATAAATAAATAATTATTAAAAGGGTTATTTAAAACTAGATTTACTCTTTTTACAGGGACCCCTTGCAGCTATTCAAATAGAAACTGGAAAAATAAATTCCTTAACCTTTATATACGACCCCAGCGCCCTCTGCAGCAAAACTTTCAACCAGACTGACATAGGATGCGGGCTTAGAATACAGAAAGCGGGTTTAAAAACTTTGCAAAAGGTTACACACACACGAACTTTTTGGTGATATTAAGTAAATTTCATGTTTATGTTTATACAAACAATTAAAATAATCTAATCAAAAATTATTAAGTTGTATAAAAAATGCGCAGAAGGTTGGCAAAATGTGCAGTTGTTTTCTCATTCTACCTTTAATGCCAGTGTGCAAATATAGATAGAATTGGATAGAATAGATTGAATAAACTTCATTGTATACCAAAATGTATACACAACTATTTAAAAACATTGCTTATTCTATGGTTACAATGGCGGTCTTATCGCTGAAAGCGATATCTTCCAGACAACCTTTGAAAAGACTTTAAAAATTTAATATAAAATTAAATAATTTATTTTATTTACCATAGATCATTATCATTCCGTCATTTCACAATTAATCCCATTAAAATTTTATTATTAAATTTAATAAACGTAAATATAATAATAAAATTTTTTACAACGACAGAAACTGGAGTATTATCTAGTAACAATGTTTAAAAATTTTAATTAGTGGTCCACCTAGGTCCTGGACCCAGCCCAGGGGGAGGACATGACCCCATGACCCCCCCCCTGGATCCGGCCTTGTCTGTGGGCCATATACCTTACAGACTAACATATACTTATTTCAATTATTAAAATCGTGTTAGTATGTAGAGAGTTAAACTATGTTAGTAACTCTCCACATAAGCATTAAATTGAAGTCGGTGCTGCATTCCGGGGCATGCACGTGGTTATCAAATCAATTCATTTGGCTTGGTACCGACTTCAACCAGATGGGTAGTAGCCCTTACTATTAACGAAACAAGATGTCCAATGACGGTCTGAACCACGTTCCTCCGCATTTTACTAAGTTTGTTTAAAAACTTCAAAAGCAATTGCAACTATTATTACCTCTTCCAATACCATCCACACATTGGCTTCAGATAACTAGAATCAAAATTACAACGCCGCCGCCGACAAGAATTGATTCAATCACAATAGTTCACAACTATTTAAAAACATTGCTTATTCTATGGTTACAATGGCGGTCTTATCGCTGAAAGCGATATCTTCCAGACAACCTTTGAAAAGACTTTAAAAATTTAATATAAAATTAAATAATTTATTTTATATACCATAGATCATTATCATTCAGTCATTTCACAATTAATCCCATTAAAATTTTATTTTTAAATTTAATAAACGTAAATATAATAATAAAAAAGAATAAATCAATATCCAAATTAAGAAGAACGAAGAGAATTATCGTTTTATTGGCAAGGGACGTGGAAAGTGATGACCCTCATAGTGCTGTGACACGTTTGTTATTACTGGTATTCAAGAAACATAATATGAAACCAATAATTTGGGGTCAATTCCGTGAGTCACTTATTTAGAGCTGAAACTGTGCATAGAGACTCCATACCAGATGTTGTCTTCAGCCCTTTTGGATAGATATGGGGTTTCCGTTACACGTTGTAGAGTGGGTTCACGGCAACAGTCTAATGGGTGGGGTTCGAACCCGCGACCTTACGATCACAAGTCTGACACCTTAGCCATTAAGCTATTGACGCTTCTTCTTAAATTAATTTGAACTTAAACGAATCTAATCGAACAATAGCATTTTTTCAAATAAAATTGTACGGTCCGGATATCTTTTGGTATATTTTTGTTTACTACATCTAAAATCCTTTAGTAGGTATTAGAATGACAGTGATAAACCCAGGCTTTAAGGCTCAATAAACCTTCAAATAAAGCTTACGGAGTAAAATGCTATTTCAATGTTGTAAATGTTATATTTTTAACTTGAAAATAAATGTTCACTTTTATAGACGTTGAAATAATGATGTTCTTTGAGTACGTGTGTAGGTAGTTTACCACTTAGTTCAGCAGTGATGGCCCAGTGGTTACGGTTCCCACTTGCGGTCGTGGGTTTGAAACCAATCAGACACATTACTTTGTGTTATTTATATAATCACAACTCTCAAATCGGTGAGAGAAACCGGCATGGCCTGGTACCACAATTTCGAAGCCATGTGACAACCTACTAACCTACACTGGGCTCGCGTGGTTGATTACAATACTAATAAGTTGGCTAGCCTGGAACTAAAGCGGTATACGTAACATTTTTGGCCAAATCAATCTATGAGCATTTTTTATCGTATGTGTTATTTCGTCACCAAAATTAGATTACGACCAAAATATCACTTAAGAATTTACATATATTTTTATTTCTTTAATTTCTAAAGTTGTCTGCTTATTATTGTTGTTGGTCTTGTTTATTATCCTAATTCTCACCTAAATTATACATGGATATCTAAATCATCTAACATACATTCATAAGTAAGCACACAGTAAATTTAAACGCGTTTCGTTTGCTATCTCAAAATGTTTATTTTATATCATAGACAACTTTAGTTCCAGGCTAGCCAGTTTATTATATCACCAAAAAATAAAGCAATACAAAACCTATTACGGCTGATTTCCTCTCATAGAGAGAAGGCCTGTATCCCAGCATTGGGAACTTATTAGTCTGGATTATTAGTACACCACTCAAACCAACCTTGGGATACCTAAGAGGTCAGATATTGTTAATGGTTTGGTTTCACTGGTCAACAAAATTTAAATCCTGTTTAGGAGCTCCATGACCTGATTCTTCCGTCTCCCTTTCACTACCGGCCTACCAGACGCACGGCTGGGTACCAGCCACACTTGGTTGGTATACCATCTTCTCGCACCAAGCGCTTCGCCTTCACATTTATTGTGCGCACAGCCAAGCTGTGGAATTCTCTGCCGGCTTCTGTGTTCCCTGCCACTTATGACCTTTCAGCCTTTAAAGCACGAGTAAATATGCATCTTTTGGGCTCAATCGTCTCATCTGACGTACATGATAGATGAGGTCTAAGCTCATCTATCATGTACGTCAGAACCGCGGGTGTACATTTCAGATGTGCCTTAATTTATTGCAATTATTTGGTACCTTCTGTGTACCTTTACGTACCTCTCTTGAAAATCTGTGTACTTACACCCGTACAATGATATTTTAAAAATTAGGTACACCCGCCATCCTGATGTCAGAACCGCGGGTGTACTGCTAACCAATATATGTAGCTAAGTACACTCTATAAGTAGATTTGGTACCTCTTGTGTACCTGCAGAAATAAGTATTTAATAAACAAAATACTTTCAGTTGGTTGGGAAAATTAAAAAAAGAACAATTTTCTTTCTTTGACGTTCTTACTATTTTATAAAATAGTAACGCTAACGACGTCAAAGAATAAATAAAAATCTTCGGTAATCGAAACCAGAACCTCCACGTTAAGCATGTATTGTAGCCATGCCAGGAATCCCGAATACAGAACCTCCGTATAACATTTAGTCACTACTAGCTGCGCCCCGTGGTTCACAACCTTTCGCCTTTATAATATTAGTGTGAGTGTGATTGTGTGCCCATACCGGGAATCAAAACATGAAATTAACGGAAACAAATTATACACAGGCTCAGGACAATACTTTTTTTTTATTACGGATGAGCCCGGTCTTGGCCTCGATTTCGCCTGATGGTAAGCGATAGATGAGATCTACGATGTGACGAGCGAGCCCAGAAGATGCCTATTTAGTCTTGCCTTAAAGGCTGAAAGGTCATAAGTGGCAGGGAACACAGAAGCCGGCAGAGAATTCCACAACTTGGCTGTGCGCACAATAAATGTGGAGGAGAAGCGCTTGGTACGACAAGACGGTATATCAACCAAGTGTGGATGGTACCCAGCCGTGCGTCTGGTAGACCGGTAGTGAAATGGAGATGGAGGAATCAGATCATGGAGCTCCTGCGCTTACTCCCCGAAGTACAATCTATAGAAAACCGACAGGCAAGCAACGGTTCGCCGATGAGCCAGACTATGAAGCTTGCCCGAGCAGCAAGTTGGTATTTTGCAGAGCCATCCCACAAGTGGCTGCAATACTCCACGCAGGAACGGACCTGTGCTTTATATAAATACCGCAAATTGTTGTTCTATGTGGGGATCAAACACACATCATCGTGTTACTATTAAAAGTTGTGCCCGTACATAAATGTGAAAAAAATACTATCGTTAGTAATTACAGGCCAATTTCAATTCTTTCCACCTTTGCCAAAATATTCGAATCACTAGGTTGTCCATACATTCAAAGTCACTTTAGTAAATATATCAGTAGTAGTCAACACGTATTTGCTAAATTAAGATCAACTTGTACTAATTTAGTCGCTTTTTCTGAGACTGTGACTGATGCTGTGGACTCCAACAGACAATACGACGTAATTTATACGGACTTCAGTAAGCTTTCGACCGTGTTCCACATCAAATACTGCTACAAAAGCTTGCGCATACGAGTTAACGGGTGCCTTACTGAAGTGGGTGCAATCTTACCTTGAAGAACGTACGTTTTTTGTTGTTGTCAATGGTTTTCGTTCTGGCACCTGGAAAATTATATCTGGCGTACCGCAAGATTCCCATTTAGGCCCAGTCTTTTTTATTGTATTCATAAACGATTTGCCAACATATTTCCAATATTCTGAGAACTTCATGTACGCTGATGACTTGAAATTGGGGAGAATGATAGAATCATATAGAGATACTGCATTACTTCAAAGCGACCTTAATAGACTGGTTCAATGGTGCAACCGTAATGGTATGAATTTAAATGGAAAAAAAAATGTTTTCACATTAAATTTACACGAAAAATCCATCTTATAAAAAAAAAACATTTAATTCAGGTCTGTGACCCATATAAAATACAAAAGTTACACATGTGCCATTGGTCGGCTTACACTATTATACAAACATAAATACATGCAAAAAATAAAAAAAATATATCATAGTTGTGAATTTAAATTAAATTTAGAATAAGTAATACAAAACTTTCAATAAAATAAAATGAGAAATGTCAAAAAAATTATAAAATAAAAACAATGTCAGATTATAAACGACGTCAGATTATTAAATATTTACGCATGTCAGAGGTAATAATACGTGCAGGCACTGACATGCAGCTGCAGCCATCTCCGCAAGAAAGGAGAATCCCACCGCTCGGACAACACGCTCAGGATTCCATTCGAGCTGCCCCGACAGCGACGCAGCAGCGAAGCACTTCTTTTCCGGGTTATTCCGTAGAAGTCATCGGTACCGGCCTCAGCGAACATCGCTGACGCACTACAAAACCGGGGCCGCCCCAACAGAATCCTGAACGCGTTGTTGTACTGTTGTACTGGACACGAAGGGCGTTGTACGTCCGCTGAGTAAAGTTGGTCCACAGGCTGCACATGTATAAAGTTTGGCAGTATGACTTGAATAGAACTATTTTCACCTGTGAAGAACAACGCGCAAACCTGCGAGCCAACATGTTGCACCGGACAGACAACGCCCTGCGCTCCCTCTCGATGTCCGCATTGTCCGATAGATCATCAGAGACCCAGTGACCCAGATACTTGAACCGATCTACTCTCTTCAAATTAGAACCGCAAAGAGTGACAGGAGGCGCTGTTACGTAGCTTTTAGTACCAGCTTTGACTATTCATAGGTGAGGATAAAGTTCAAACAGTGAATCTAATAAAAGACCTTGGCGTGTTGTTTGACCGAAAGCTGACTTTTCTTCCCCACCTTGAAAGTATAATGAAAAGATCTTCCAGGATGTTGGGCTTTATAATTAGAAACTGCAAAATTTTTCGAAACTGTAAGCCAATAATTATACTATAGAATAGCCTAGTGAGAAGTATTTTAGACTACTGTAGCGTCGTATGGAGGCCGCACTTTGCGGTACATTCCCTTCGACTGGAACGCATTCAGAAGAGATTAATGTGGCATTTGGTACACAAAACTAATAAAATAAAAATAAATCATCTTATTCGAATAAATTGTCACTACTTAAGATGGTGTCCTTATCTAGTCGAAGGGAACTGTCAGATTGTATCTTCATGTATAAAATCCTTAATTATGGTGTAGACTGCCCAGAACTCTTGAGACGGGTGAATTATAGAGTACCGTCACGATATCCCCGAAGTCGGATCACCCCTCTGTATCCGCCACGCCGTAGGACTGTACTTGGAGCAAACTCACCTCTACCTCGACTTTGTAGTGTTATATAAATATTCAGATCTCATAGATGTTCATTTGGACTCGTTTGGTCGGTTTCGATCTAAAATATTCAATCATCTACTGACTAATCCGCTATGAATTAAAAAACGGTAATATTCCCCCAATAACACTTTTTTCTACCTTTTGATATTCTTTAAAGTTAAGTATTTGTAAGATAGCAATAAATTTAAATAACTGTATTTAACTATATTATGTATATATGTTAGTGTTGTAGTTGCCTATAATTGTTTGTTACACTTATGTTCATTCCCTTTTGCTTGTTATTAATATGCCATTGTATGAGTGTAATCAAATGTTGGTAAATAAATAAATAAATAAAATTACTTAAAAAATCCTTTAAAACTCTTTCTTGTTTCATTTTGATTCTGAAAACACTGACAAACATCTTAATTCTATAAATCTTTCACAATTCTAAAATGGGCAAACAGTTGTTTGTTTTTCTAATAGGTTTTTTAAATATCCAACTTAAGTTATAAAATAAACAATCTTCAGTATTAAACTGAATATTGTTTATTTTTTAAATAATAACGTCATAGAAAGAAAATCGTTTTTTAGAACTTTTCGCAGCAACCTGACAGTATTTTGTTTATTTAATACTTATTTCTGCAGGTACACAAGAGGAACCAAATCTACTTATAGAGTGTACTTAGCTACATATATTGGTTAGCAGTACACCCGCGGTTCTGACATCAGGATGGCGGGTGTACCTAATTTTTAAAATATCATTGTACGGGTGTAGGTACACAGATTTTCAAGAGAGGTACGTAAAGGTACACAGAAGGTACCAAATAATTGCAATAAATTTAGGCAGATCTGAAAAGTACACCCGCGGTTCTGACGTACATCATCTATCGCTTACCATCAGGCGAGAGCGAGATCAAGAGTGGGCTCATCAGTAATAAAAAAAGATATACTTAAAGCAGTGTAAGGTAATTTCAATTAGAACTATGCATACTATCAGGTTTTTTTTTTTTTTTTTTTATTCAGATTCAGATTCATTTATTTGCATAAACATGTGTATACATACAAGAATAAAAAAAAACGTGCATGCAAGGTAACATAATAAAAATTAGATTCAATCATGTTTGCCAAATATGGCGTGCAAATATATTATTATGAATTTAAGTTATGCATTAATTATAATATTATGATGTGACAATAGTATACAATGCAAAATAGAAAAATTAAAAAAAAAAATAGTTAAGTTACATAAACTGTCAACTCTAAGTTAAATATAAAATAAATTAAAATAATAATAATGTCAAAATCAATGTCAGATATATGTATATGTTCTGCCTAGAAGCGTACAAATATGATTTAATTGACATTGTCAACGTAAGGTATCTATGCAGACTTTTACGGTATTAATCTAGTACATGCATATTAATAAATTTTAAGTTAAGTCAATTCAAATAGATTATTTTACATGTCATAATTATAATGTCTAAAATACAAAGTCGTCTAAGGTGATGTACAATTTTAATAGTCAACAAGTCAATATTTTTATAGAAACATGTATAGCAATATAAAAAATTATAATCAATTTTAATAAATGTCAAATAAATTTGATTACATGTCATATTAATGCTAATGTCAAATATAAATCGAAATCGTCTAAGTTTATGTACAATTTTCTGAAGCAGTAATTATAGAATTATCGTCCAAATATTCCTTTACTGAGTAATAGCATTTGTTTATCAAAATTCTTAATAATTATTTTTTAAATTTGTCCAGATTTAATGTCTTTATCTTTTCAGGTAGTTTGTTAAATATTTTTTGAGCCATGCAAAAGATACTTTTATTCATTAGTGCAGTTTTGCCATTATTCACTTCGAGCTCTGACTTATTTTTGTCTCGTAGTTTTCTGTAGTAGCTTTTAGGTGCTATTTTGTATAGTGAAGGATTAGATTTGACAAATATATTTGCTTCGTATATGTACAGCGATGGCAAGGTAAGAATTTTTAGGCAAATAAAGAACGGCTGACAACTGTCTGTGCTTTTAAGACCACACATAGGTCTGACACATCTTTTTTGGGCTCTAAATACGACTTCTCTATCTACTGAATTACCCCAGTATATTACGCCAAATCTGAGTGTTGATGCAACATAGCCGTGGTAGGCTATCAGTAATGATTCCAGGCTCACAATCTTTGATAGTTTAAAGAGAGCATAGGCAAATTTATTCAGTTTTTTACATATTTCGTCTGTCTGGGCTCTCCAAGTCAAATTGTTGTCTATATTAATTCCAAGATATTTAGTAGTGGTAGTTGATTCAATTTTCGTCCCTAGATAGCTAATGTCAAGAATTGTATTTGGGATCCTTTGATAAAAATGCATGATTTTTGTCTTTTCTAAGTTTATAATTAGATTATTGCTGTCAAACCATGATATAATTCTATTTAGTGTCTCATTGATTTCATTTTCATACGTATTGGGATCATCACACTTAATGATTACTGTGCTATCATCGGCGAACAGTACCATGGGGTGGTTTATTTGCCTCGGAAGGTCATTTATGTAGAGCAAAAAAAGGGGGGCTCCTAGCACGCTGTCCTGAGGAACGCCGTATTTAACTACCGCATTTTCAGAACGATATTTCTCCTCAGATTTTGTAATTGTGGATATTTGTGTGATTTCCACAAATTGTGTTCTGTCCGTTAAGTAAGATCGTATGAGATCAAGTATATTGCCCCTAATACCATATCTTTCAAGTTTATGTATTAGTATTGGATAATCAACATAATCAAAAGCCTTAGTTAAATCCATGTATATAGCACATACAGGATTTCTCTTATCTACATTTGACAAAATCGGGAGAAGCAAGTCATGTATAGCCATGTTGATTGTTTTCTGCTTACGAAATCCCTTTTGTTCATTTACTAATATGTTTGATTTCTCGAGGTAATTGTACAAGGACTTATAAATGACTTTCTCAAATATTTTTGAAAAGACAGGTATCAACGCGATGGGCCTATAATTTGACATAATTTGTCGATCATTTTTTTTATGCAAAGGAACAATTATTGACGTTTTTAATTTATCTGGGAAAATTCCGCTTGAAATACTCATATTGATTATGTGACTGAGATGTGGAGCTATATAATGAGACACTTCTTTGATAACTTTAGTACATATTCCATCATAACCAACACTATTCGTATTCCGAAGTGAGTTAATATGATTATGTATATCTTGAGGTATCGTAGGCTCCATAAATAAAGATTTTGAAGTATTTGAGCGCACGTTAATTTCTGGTATAGTTTTATTTTTTGGTTTGGTTACTTGTTTTATATAAAAATTGTTGAAAGCTTGAGCTATATTCAATGGGTTCGTGATTGTCTGTGTCTCTGTTTGAATTTTTGTAATTGGTTCTTTAGGAAAATAAGTCTTAGAATTATTAATCACGGTCCATGACGCTTTAGATTTATTTTTGGACGTCTTAATAAAGTAGTTATTTTGTGATGATTGTGTTAATGATAGAATTCTTTTAAACCTTGCAGAATATGTCCTAAACAATTTTTTATTATTTGGGGTTGGATTTGTTCTATATTGCCATAGTAATTGCCGTTTCCTTTTACTACATTTCCTTATCCCGTTAGTGATCCATTTAGATTTTTTGGTAATTGATTTTGTTATTATTTTGTAGGGAAAACAAAGATCGTAAAAACATCCGAAAAGATCAAGAAAATGGTCGTAAGCTTCATTGACGTCGCTACATGTATATATTTCCGAAAAACTGACATTTTTTAAGCAATTTCTAAATTTCTCGATATTTTCTTGACAGTAATCCCGTCTTTTTATTTTCCAACGCTTTAAGATACATGTCTTCTGAACAGGACATTTCAAAACTTGAGCAGTATGATCTGATCAAGGAACTTGTACCTAAACCTGATAGACCCAATTCTATAATTTCTCCTTTACAGCCTTTTACATTATGCGCTATATTGTCCAAGCAGGTCGCACTGCTTAGCCTAGTGGGTTGATAAAATTGTAATTTTAAATTATAATTTAATAATGTATATTCGAAATCTAAAGTTGGTTTATTCCTTTTCAGTAAATTAATATTGAAGTCACCACATAGGACAATATTTTTGTTATTCAATTTTAAACACAGTAAATCCAAAATATTATTTAAATTTTCGAAAAATGTATCCATATGAGATTGGGGCACCCTATATATACATATAATAATAATGTTGTGTTCTGTCAACTCTATCGCGCAACATTCAATTACATTAGTTACGGCATATTTACCTATGTTTACCACTTTATACTTGTGACCGAACCTGATTAAAATGCACGCGCCACCTCTTCTATTATCTCTGGAGAAAATTGTAGCTAGACTGTAATTTGGTATATTCAGAAGTTCTTCCTGTTCAGGTGTCATAAAATGTTCGGTTATGCATATAGTGTCGATCCGTCTGTTGCTATTTTCTAGTTCTTCCAAATGTACGGTAAGCGTATCGCTTTTATTTAGGAGCCCAGCAATATTCTGATGAAGGATATGTATACTCTTATAAACGAAAAAAGTTGGGGTTTTCGTTTAGGCTTGAATTGTGTGCATCACCAATGGGAGTCGTTAAATTCTCGTCATAGTCTGGTCTGTTGTTATTTTTTGTCTGTCTGCTTGTCTGACAATATAAGTCTATGTCAATCAGTATGTTATTCATAATATTGTCATATATATATTTGATTCCGTGTCTATTGAGTCTACCGGTAGTGTAAGAAAACATCTGATGTGTTAGGTCACGATTGCTGTCGAAGACGTATGCGTACTTATGGTTTTGGTTGTCCAGGTAGAGAAGGTTATTAAACAGCTCGACTTTGAAGTTATATATAAGCGATCCCATTTTATACGTAGGAAGACAAATAACTACATTGGTGTGCATTACTTTTCGCAAGGACTCATTTAGAAACTTTATTATGTGTATATAGTTGTTTTCATTTGTAATTATATAATTTTCTCCTCGTTAGAGACTATAATTATGTCTATCAACTCTAGATTTGGGCAATTTGTAGTCAAATCCTAGTTTCATCCTTTTGTACGTGTTGTGTAGTTTCAAGTGATGAAAATAAAGAAAAGATATATAAAGGATGATTAAATTTTAAGGGCCGATGTTGATTTTGAATAAAACACAAATTATTTAGGAAATATTTAATAATTGTCATTTCTTTTTTTATGATAATATGGTATGGTTCAATTATGTATGGAACAAAATATCGGTCAAATGGCCGCCGCGACCTCGGCGGCACACCTCCATCCGATGGTTCAAATTTTCGATGACGCTGAGGCATAATTGAGGTTCTATGCCGTTAATGTGCTGAATCATCTCATCCTTTAGCTCTTAAATTGTTGCTGGCTTATCGACGTACATCTTTTCTTTCAAATAACCCCAAAGAAGTCCAACGGTGTGAAATCACATGATCTTGGCGGCCAGCCCATAAACCGCACCAAACAGTCACTCTTTGTGGGTGCATTGGTTTTTCGACAATCACTCTTGGATTATCATTCGCCCAAATGCGGCAATTCTGCTTATTGACGAATTAGAATCCGAATCGAAATCATCGAAACCGAAAAAATCGAAAATAAAAAAATCCGATTGATTTGAACGCCCATTTTCATAATAAGCCTGAATAACTTTAACGCGTTGCTTGGTTGTGTATCTTTCCAAGGTTCAAATTGAGTTAGTCTGAAATTGAGAAAAGAAAAAAACTTGACGTTTAGGTGTGGTTCGCATTCAACATCGGCCCTTAAAATTTAACCACCCGTTATAAATATGTTGTAAAATTATATGTCCACCTTGAACTTTTTACGATTATCCATCACTGATATGTTGAATTATGATCATAGTTTTCATAAAAAAAGAGCTTTAGGTACTTTTATGAAAAAAGCAGACAATATTTCAAATGTCTATATTTCAGAAGCGGAAAACCATAGACACTTGGTTAAAAGTGCAATGAAGAGAGCAAAAGTATATATTTTACAATATGTTTATTTAAAATTGTTTGTATAAAATGGGTCACTGTACAAAATCACGCTATGCATAATTCGTTATGAAATAATCATTGTTTCAGAAAATAAAAAATATTATTGACCAGTGCTTGTTATGCTTCCTTGTATGATACCTATATTCTTTTTTCAGGTTAGAAACCCTGGATAAAACAATATAAAGGCTAGAACTGCGGTCTTATACCATCGCTTCTAAATAAATCTTCATATTGCTCATGGTTTTTTACTTACACCACAATACCTTTTTGTAGTTTTACTTACTGATAATGTAAATAAATAATAAATGTTACATCCATCTATATTCTCGTATATGTTATATATAGCTTAATTGTTAAATATGAGATATATTTTTACTAAACGCTGACTTAATTCATAGATGTTAGCAAACTTATTTTATTACCTTTACTGTACCACTACAACATGTAACTGTTTATTGATCTAAATAAATTAGGAACAACAACCTGTTCCATTAAAATCTTCAATTTTAAGAACAGACTCTCATTATACCGAACTGATCACGATGAACCGCATATTTCCACGCAAAACACTGAAAACTAACTGCTACCTATTGTATGTTTCAATAACAAAATAATTGAGTCAAAATACTATAACTTACGGTGTCAGTTCATTAAAATTCCGGGTCTGACATAACTCGGTAATAATTCGAGCCTTCTCCTAAAATATTCGTTATCAGCTGCTCGAGTTTGGGCGTGGGTGAATCGCGTGGGTTGATGCTTCAGACAGACGGGAACAACTTTCTCAACTATGTTCGACAGCTTTTCCATGTTTCAGGCCGCGATATTTTGAAGTTCTCACGTTGTTGTATATTAATCTATACTATATATATTATATATTTATATATCTATACTAATATTATAAAGCGGAAAAGTTTGTTAGTTTGTTTGTTTGTTTGTTTGTTTGTTTGCTTGAACGCGCTAATCTTCGAAAGTACTGGGTGGATTTTGATGAAATTTGGTATGGAATTAGCTTGAAGCTTGAGGAAGGTTATAGGCTACTTTTTACCCGACTGCAAAAAAGGAGAGTTATGTTTTTACCGTGATAGAATCCACGGGAGCGAAGCCCCGCGAGAGTACTAGTAATATTATAAAGCGGAAAAGTTTGTTAGTTTGTTTGTTTGTTTGTTTGCTTGAACGCGCTAATCTTCGAAAGTACTGGGTGGATTTGGATGAAATTTGGTATGGAAGTAGCTTGAAGCTTGAGGAAGGTTATAGGCTACTTTTTACCCGACTGCAAAAAAGGAGAGTTATGTTTTTACCGTGATAGAATCCACGGGAGCGAAGCCCCGCGAGAGTACTAGTGTTTATATAAAAGAGATCGTCCTTCGGTTTTTCTAGTTTTGAAGACAAGATTTCTCAACTAAATGTAACCGGTTATGCTCAGTACCCGGAATGTAGGTACCTAAATTCTTCGTGATACAATAATGTGTCTAGTACACATAGAATAGGTAGTAAGCGATAGCTAATCATAGTATTCTAGGCACGCTTATAGTTTTTTCGTTTCCAAAAACCGGGTTTTTTTATTATCTAATTTTGCTAACCAATGTTACACACTCTAAAAATTACGAAATTTACAATACTTATAGCTAAGGTTGGTGTAACAATTACTTATAAGCAAGTATATAAGTAAGCACCTTATGCACAAAAATCAATAACGGAGCCACAAGCTCTATGGTGCAACAAAAACCAAAAATTTAAAAGTAAGCTTGAAATACTCCCATTTTTTTGTAACAGATTCATATTTGGTTTGCAAAATTCGCACTCTTAGAATGAAAGTGACCTAACTCTAAATTCGTGTAATTTCAGATTTTGATGTAAACTGGCCTGAAACATTACTCTGAATTGCCGTGCTAACAGGAATCTGAATAACGAGTTATAAAGAGACAGCTTATACATTTGCCACTTGAGATATATGAATATAATTTATCCAATTCTGCTTTATTAGTTACTAGCTTTTGCCCGCGACTTCGTCCGCGTGGAATAGTTACTTTGGGCTAACGTTAAATTTAACCCCGATTTTGAAGCATTCTTCATTGGCGCTCCGCTCCTATTGGCCTTAGCGTAATGATATATAGCCTATTATTCTCTATAAATTGACTATTGAATTAAAAAATAATTTTTCAATTCGAACCAGTAGTTCCTGAGATTATCGCGTTCAAACAAAGTCTTCAGCCTTATATTATTAGTATAGATAGCTGTTGCCCGCGACTACGTTCGCGTTTCCGTTGTTTTTCGTAAAAAAAAGTAGCCTATGTCCTTCCTCACGGTTCAGTGATTTTGATGTAACAGACAGATTAACTTTCGTAATTTAGTAGGGAAATATAATATGTCAATAAAATACTGTTGAAAAATATCGCAATACGGAACCGCACAATATTATTGTTAATAGCTGTGCCCGCGACTCCGTCAGCATAAGTTAATGTATTGGTAATATTGTTTAGATCACGTCCACATGAGGCTTAAGTACCTATAGAACGAAATTTTATACCTTCGGCCGCGAGACGCATCGAGCGCGGCGACTGATTCTCAAAAATAATCCTTATAGCATGATTCAGTATTCACGCGCGATGGCTTATTATTAGCGTATTTCATGTATAACTTTGGTGTTTCTATACCGATTTATATGATTTTTTTTATGGAATAGGTAGTTAATAATGTTAACTTTTTCAATTAGGTGTGACTGAGAGTGTTATAAACGTAACAGTAGACAAATATTATAATCAGAAAGCTTCGATCTGCTAAGCTATCGGGAGTTACACGTGTTATTGTGAGTCAACCATAAAAGATAGACAGATGCTGTCGTGGAATATTTTTTATATAATTTTAAGGAGAACATTTCCGTTATGAAATGATTTCTGTGTAGCTTTAACCATTAAGGTTGCACACGCGACGGAAGCTTAAAAAATTGGCCAAGTGCGAGTCGGACTCGCCCATTAAGGGTTCCGTGGTAACTATAATAAATACATATAATATACTTAATATATTTAATTGCAAAAAAAAAAAAACAAAAAACCTTAAAAATTTCTTAAAACTAGCTTATTTACAATTTTTACAACTACGCCAAATAACTTTGTTTTTCATAGTATTTGTATGAATTACAAAGTTATATTTGCGGTTTTAGAAAATATACTGTATCTCAAAAACTGCTGACTCGATCTCGTTCAAACTAATTTTGGTTGAAAGTTTACATTAAGATCTACAACATATGGTTTTTTTAGATTTTTCACTTCATTATTATAGAAGTTAGAGGGGGGGGGGACACATTTTACCACTTTGGAAGCGTATATCTTTTAAACGATTAACTTTATGAAAAAGTCATTTTAATTTCATTTTTAAAGACCTGCCTATAGATACCACCACACACGTATAGGTTTCATGAAAAAAAAATATTTTCTGTTTCAGTTCCATGTATAGGGAGCTCCCTTTATTTTAATTTTTTTTTTAATTTTCTCTTAAAATTGGAGAGTGGTTCACAGAATACATATATCTACCAAGTTTACATGTATAGTCCTAATAATTTCGGAATAAAATGGCTGTGACATACGGACGGACGGACAGACAGACTGACGGACAGACATGTCGAAACTATAAGGGTTCCGTTTTTTGCCATTCGGCTACGGAACCCTAAAAATGGAGTAACTTCTCCCGTTTTCCCAACATTTCCCTTCACTGCTCTGCTCCTATTGATTGTAGCGTGATGAAAAGTATACTATAACCAGCTCAGGAGTATGAAAAATAATTGTACCAAGTTTCGTTAAAATCCGTCGAGTAGTTTTTGTTTCTATAACGGTTATACAGACAGACAGACAAAAATTTTACTGATTGCATTTTTGGCATCAGTATCGACCCCTAATCACCCCCTGATACTTATTTTGGAAATATATTTCATGTACAGAATTGATCTCTCTACAGATTTATTATAAGTATAGAAGATAGATTAATGCTCAAATCCAAAACAAATACTATTTTTTGAGTCAAGTCCCTTTCATTCTAAGAGTGCGAAATATGATCATGTTTATTTATTTATTTTATTATTTATGTACACACAGTAAAATACAATAGGACAACATAATTATAATATTTGAGTACAAAGGTACTGCTTATTTCTTAAGAAATTTCTTCCAGCAGACCTGCGAAAGGAGAAGTGAAAAAGAAATGTAGACAGTAGTGTGTGAGAACAAGAAGAGAAATAAAAATTAATATGTGAAGTCTAAAACTAAAACTAAAATATTAAATATACCTACACATACTTGTAATGCAATAAAAATAACATATACTTAAATAAATACATAATGTTAGAATATATAAACATATAATATAAATATATACATAAATAATTAACACGGCTAAGAGGAAAGGTAATGCTCTTTTAATCGACATTTGAATAAAGATATAGTTTTTAAATTACGAATGCTAGGCGGAAGTGAGTAGCTAGTTTTATGAGGATGAGATTTAAGGAGGGATCTAAGGTGTGATCTACACGGTACGTCGCTAGAACGAGCGTAAGAAAAACGCTCACGCAGGTAGGAAGGGTAAGACGGGTTGTGTAAGATGTTGAAGAGGAGACACAAAATCCTAGTGTTCCTGTGAAGACGGATTGGGAGCCACTTGAGTTCCTTGCGCGTTTCTGAGTTTCGTATTATACTGAAGTGTCTGCCAATCCGCCTTCGTCGGAATGCATATATTTTATCATTAATATGGTTTTCAATTCAATCCTATAACTCCGTTTTATCTCAAAGAACGTTTTAAGTTCCTACGTCCCACACATGTTAGAGATTTGAGATCTTCGGAGCATTTGAGACTTTCGATGCCTGCACATTCCACTAAATTCTTTGGCTCATCGTTTACGGTGCAAGCTATTCGTTTGTGGAATGCATTGCCAGTGTCAGTGAAACAAACTCAGTCACTCGCTACTTTTAATTGCGAGGTTGCTAATCATTTTCTTTCAAATTTGTGATTAATCTTTTGTGTGCACATGATGTTAAAAAACACATTATATTTATTGTATTAATACAATATATTTATTATATATTTATTGTATAAATACAATACAATACATAAATATATTAACATATATACAACGTGTAATGGAATAAACGCAAGACCTCAGACACCCCAATTAGAATATTAAATTATAGAACTAAAACAACATCTGTAATTTAATTTACTTAAAGAACACCCAGTTATTTTTAATAAAATGGTTGTCCTGACTGAACGTAAAACCACGGTAATATTATGTATACAGTATTCCGACTTCATACAAACGGACGAAGCGCGAGCTATACCTACGCGCCTCGATCTCAGTGTGCGCTCGGTTTGATGACAGTCGCGACCGGCGACTGTGCTGCAGTGACGAACGGACGGTGTGTTGTTTTTTTAACAATAACCGCGCGATTTTTCGCTGTAAATAAGTTCAAGTACATATTTAATGTGACGAGTAGGATATATTGTGCTGTTTTTGATTGCATCCTATTATGAGAAGTATGGATAAACGATCCCCCATATGCGCTATATTTTGCGATATGACCCAGGCGTTCGATTATGTCCATCATAATATACTACTTAATAAATTAGAAGCCTATGGCATTAGAGGTAACGTGCTCGAACTTATAAAATCTTATCTGGAAAACAGAACACAAATAACCGAAGTTAGCAACATTAACATAGTTACCAAACATGAGGACATTATAAGGTCTCAAGAACGTAAAATCTCATACGGTGTACCACAAGGAACCGTAGTAGGCCCATTTTTATTTATAAGTTATGTTAATGATATGCCCAAGTCCCTTGAATATCCTATAACTATGTTTGCAGACGATAGCACTATAACAATCTCATGTAAAAGTACAAATACATACGAAAATGACATAAATAATTCTCTTGACGCACTAATTAAATGGCTAGACGAAAATAATTTAAATATTAATTTAGGTAAGACAAAGATAATTCACTTTAGACAACGTACACCCGGCGGAACTAATCTCAACATCCATTACAAAAATGACAAAATTGAGGAAGCAGAGGATACCAAATTTTTAGGGTTGCAAATAGATTGCCACTTAAACTGGAAAGCACATATAGACACTTTGTGTAAAAAATTGAGTTCATCCGCATATGTGTTATATAGATTATCCTCCATAGTAGATGTCAAAACAGTTCTTACGGCTTACTACGGAATAGTTGAATCACACTTGCGCTACGGTGTCATTTTCTGGGGGAACTCAACTGATCGAGATATAGCTTTTAAGGCCCAGAAAAGATGTCTCCGATCAATATTAAAACTTAAATCGACAGACAGTTGCGCGCCTTATTTTAAGCTACATAAAATCTTGACACTTCCCTGTATATACATTTTCGAAGTAGCTATGTTTGTCAAGCAAAATCCATCTCGTTTTGAGCGCCTGGCTGTTGTATTCCCAAGGAATAGGCGTGACAACAGCAAATTATGTCAAGTATCATGTCGAACCACTTTAATGCGTAAGAGCGTTTCTTGCATGGCCCCAATTATTTACAATAAATTACCGAGTAGTTGGAAAGCTTTAAATACAGCACAATTTAAGAGTAGATTACGGAATTTTTTGGTAGATAAAACGTACTACAGTGTAACTGAGTTCCTATCGGATAAAAAGATTTGTTAATTAGTGACATCTTGATTTTTGAAATTTAGTTGTATGACATTATTGATTATTGATTTTTGACATTTTGATCTTTGACATTTTGATTTCTCATTTTTTGATTAAGTTTTTATTTTTTGGAATTGTAATAATAATGATATTTGTAATAGTAATGATAATGACATGGTATATAATCTAATGACACTAATTTATAGTTTCCTTTTAATACAAACATATATTTTTAATTAAGTTGATGATTTAAAATTTTATAATAGTAATTTATAAATTGATCTAAATAATAATGATATAAATAATTTCAAATGTTTGCATGCCGATTGGTAAAATGTGGCTGAGCTAAATGTAATCTTAAGAACTATTATGTACCCATATTTGCAAAATAAAATTCTATTCTATTCTATTCTATTCTATTCATGAATTCGTCAATAACGCATCCAGAGATAACTTTTTTTAGATTACCTGGAAACTTTGAAAGGTACCTAAGACTAAAATAATTTTAGTTACTAGTAGGTATGTACATAATGTGTTTCTTTTTAATGGATAAGTATTTCCTTTTATCTCCCGAAAAAAAAAAGAGGTCGGGATTAATAAATAAAGTGAATAGAGTAAAGGAAAGTGATTGACACGAGTGAAATAGGTAGTTATAGGCGGTTCATGAATCATGATACGGTAGGTACGCTTGTGTTAAAACCTCGGGGCATGTGTGTTTTGTTTTGTTAGTTTGTATAATTCAAAGTAAAGACGTGGTATTTTATTATTAATAATAGTTGTTTATTGTACTGTGTGTATGAATAATACTAGAAAAAATATAAACATGTTTTTTTAATAATTAAATCTACCAATCAAAAAACAACACGGATTTTTATTGAACACTTCCTATTCAATTCACAAAGTATTTTATTTGTTTATATAAAAATAGTATATTTACAATCACAAAACTAAATGGAAACGCAAAGTAGGCAAATGTAATTAAAATGTTGGAGGCGGGCAGCCCTGTCGCATGTTTACGTACCGCGCGGCTGTAGGCATTTATTTCTAAGATACGGCCGAGTTAAAATACTGTATGATAATATTACCGTGGTAAAACGTTCGAGCATACTACCACAGTATAAAGATCGTACAGTAGGTTGACGCCTTTGATCTTGTGGAAAATGCCGACAACGTCTAGACAGTATCGCGACGGCCAGGGTTGTCACAAGTAAACAATATTTATGAAATGATTTTTTTTATTGCAGATCAACATCGTTAGCAATCTTAATATAACTTAATATAATAATGAAAACAATTTAACCCGCTCTTTACTGAACGTATTATTTAGGAGTTGAGGGTGACAAAAAAAATGTAGATGAGGCGTATACAAAGAGATTTAAAATTTGATCTGATGCACAATGTATATTTTAATCTTTCGAGAGATCTTCCAAATTAATCCGGTCTTCTACAGCTTCCACCCATAATTTACATCTGAAATGTTGAAATACAATACAAATTAATACATAATAAAAAACTAACGTCCAATAAATATAAAATTGACGTTCGCCATCTTGAATTTCAAAAAGGATGGCATTTTCGTAACAAGCACCCCAATTAACCTCAAAATTGACACCCGTATCAAATTATTTTAAAAAATGACATCCGCCATCTTGGATTTCAAAAAGGATGGCAGTGTCGTAACAAGCACCCCAATTAAACTTAAAATTGACATCCATATCAGATTATTTAAAAAAAATGATGTCCGCCATCTTGGATTTCAAAAAAGATGGCATTTTCGTAACAAGCACCCCAATTAACCCCAAAATTGACACTCATATCAAATTATTTAAAAAAAATGACATCCGCCATCTTGGATTTCAAAAAGGATGGCAGTGTCGTAACAAGCACCCCAATTAAACTTAAAATTGACATCCATATCAGATTATTTAAAAAAAATGATGTCCGCCATCTTGGATTTCAAAAAAGATGGCATTTTCGTAACAAGCACCCCAATTAACCTCAAAATTGACACCCATATCAAATTATTTAAAAAAAAATGACGTCCGCCATCTTGGATTTAAAAAAGGATGGCATTTTCATAACAAACATCCAAAAAAAAAAAAAAAAAAAAAAAAAAAAAAAAAAAAAAAAAAAAAAAAAAATTAAACTCAAAATTGACACCCACGTTTTATTATAAAAATTCACCTTTATTAAATAACAAAAAAAGTTCACCATCTTGAATTTGAAATTACAATTTTTGTTATCAGTATTCGAATAAAGCTTGAAAGTATCGTTATCATTTTGAATAAAAACAGAACACCTGATAATATTAAGTAGTTAGGTATAAAAATATATAAAACGTCCAAACCCTCACGGCCCTGTCCGATTACCTATTAGATATTATTTTTTTACCGTCCACTGTTTGGCTATTTTGTTAGCGTTATCAACGCGGCACGACATTACAAATAAAACGATAATAAAACATTATTAATTATTTACCTTTCTTCTGTGCGTGGAAGCTGATGAAACCGGAGATCTTTATTTAAACAAGATGAAGACTTGCAATCTCTCACAGCACACGTCGTATGCACCATTTTAAATAAATAATTAAAAAACAAACACGTGCTAGCCCCGAATGATGTCTCCCAAGCTACTAACATAGTTTTGTTCGCAGCTTGGGATCAGCATTCCCTCGTCTCGCCCCTCACACCCCGCACGATTGCCCTGTCTAGACGTCTTCGTCGGACGACTGTATGATCTTTAGACTGTGATACTACTCTATCTATCCCTACGCACACTCATGCGCGTGTCTACGTAGTAGGTAGTAACAGAAAGCTACGCATTAGGTATGTATCTGTACGTTCATTGACCGAACATTACCTACGTAGTATGATACTAATAATTTGCGATATTACCGTATAACTATTATTGCTAGTTGCCTAACTAGTTTGATTCCATCTTTCCATCACAATTACACAGGCTTTGGACTGACAGCTTCGAATGATTTGGTTTAATTACGGATACGGAAGTATTTTTAAATTGAGCAACTTTTCACCCCACTGCGATCTATCAGTACCTACGGCAATACCTATTATAAAGGCGCCCGCGTCTTTTCACCCTCTACTAAGTCGTGTTTACATTTTTATTAGGTACGTATAAAAAAAAATATTCAAAGTCGGCGTGTTTATCCCCTCAGATAACGAAAATTGAAAAAAAAAATGTGGCCACCGGTGGCCTTACGCTCCCTGAGCCCTAAGACGACCCACTGATCAAAGATTTGAATCATAATATTTACAGTACCTACTTAAAATCGTATTATGAAAGTACATACCTGAGGTATTACTAAATACTTCTTCTTTGTCCCCTTTTTAGAAGATTTTCAAAATGTCCACAACCTTGCTCGATACATATTATTGCACGTTTTCTTAAGTTAATTTTTAGTATGTTAAGCACCTCAGTTTCACATTTCACTTTAACAAACGCGAGTTCAATTTTATATTTGAGGTCATCGACACTTGTTGCTTCGTTTACATACACGAGGGATTTTATTCGACCCCACAAAAAAAAGTCCAACGGTGTTAGATCTGGGGATCTGGGAGCCCACTGTACCGGACCCCCACAACCTATCCAACGAGGGCCATATTCCGCATCAAGATGCCGTCGGACGTTCCACGTGAAATGTGCGGGAGCTCCGTCGTGACTGAGTGACTGACTTTGTTTGATATCGGGCGGGCGGTGGTGGCACGTGTGCGCGGCGGCATATCAAACGTCAAAGGGTTAAGTCGGGTAAATTATTGCGTCTCACTCTTTCATATTGATTTTGCGTTTGCAAAAAACGTACCTTAGATTTTCTAATATTTTGTCATTTCTCAACTAAAGATTGTGAAATGCGGAATTACAAATTCAGTCATGCATTTAAAAAAGCTTTATTGCTTTGAAATAAGCTTGAAATTTCCTTAAATTACGTACAATAGGGGTGTGAGTGTGTGTGTGAGTAAGGATAGATATGATTATTATTATGAGTGACCGAACTACAAAGTACAAATTCGGTTGTGCAGTTAAGTAAGACGTACTGCTTGGAATTAAGGATTAATCTTCCTTAAATTAAAATTTTATTTTTCGCACACTAACTGAAATGTAAAATGTATTGATATTATTTACGTGTGTGTATGTATAGCTATTGAGCGATCTACAAATTCAGCCATACATTCATATGGGTTTTTATTGCTTGGAGATAAGGCTTAAATTTCCCTAAATAAAATATTTTATTACGTTGGTTTTACGCAGTGATCCTAATTTAGGTTAAAGAAAGGATTTTTCCGAAAAAAATTAACACATATAAATAATGATGGAAATCGATTCAGAAGCCGATGCTGAGCAAACTACTTTCAGGTCTTGCGTTTATTCTGATACACGTTGTATTTTAATTTTTTTCTGTTCTTATGAGTATATGTAGTACACTAATTTAGCCCTCCCCACTTTGATTAAAGGTTTTCTCCACTTTGATTAAGTCCTCCCAAAGGTTGTATGGAAGATATCTCTTTCAGCGATAAGACCGCCATTGTAAACATAGAATAAGCAAACAGAAAAGAAAACGAATTAAAAAATACTTCGTCCATACTCCAGCTCAATTTCCCATCCCACAAAACTCGATTCTATTCCCACTCCTCCTTTCATGCAGTACGACTGTGGTACTCACTTCCACCTAAAATCCATGTTGCTAAAACGGATCATGATTTCAAAAAACTGTTCAAAGAACATTATCTCTCTACCATCCCGTAAGTTTATATATATGTTATACTAGAATCCGCCCGCGACTTCGTCCGCGTGGGAAAAAAATCCCCCGATTTTGAATCATTCTTCATTAGTGCTCCGCTCCTATTGATCTTAGCGTGATGATATATAGCCTATAGCCTTCCTCGATAAATGGGCTATCTAACACGGAAAGAATTTTTTAAATCAGAACCGTAGTTCCTGAGATTAGCGCGTTCAAGCAAACAAACAAACAAACTCTTCAGCTTTATAATATTACTAGCTTCCGCCCGCGACTTCGTTCGCGTGGAAGAAAAACCCCACGATTTTGAAACATTCTTCATTAGTGCTCCGCTCCTATTAGTCTTAGCGTGATGATATATAGCCTATAGCCTTCCTCGATAAATGGGCTATCTAACACAGAAAGAATTTTTCAAATCAGAACCGTAGTTCCTGAGATTAGCGCGTTCAAGCAAACAAACAAACAAACAAACTCTTCAGCTTTATAATATTAGTATAGATAGTATAGATTTTTGTATATAAATTTATGTTATTTATATAAATATGTATTCTACTTCTATGCATCTATATGTATCTTTATTGTATTTTTATAATTGATGTTATCAGTTAAGTGTGTTTTAATTTACGTAATTATTATTTATACACACTGTGTCTATCATCTCTTCTTCAACTCTTCTGTCGCAGATCTGCTGGAAGAAATTTATTTTTAAATAAGCAGCACCTTTGTGCTTTTTTATATGTATTTGTCTTTTTTATAGTTATCATGTGTGTACATTAGGGTGTCCCGTTCATGTATGGGGGAAAAAAATGAGTAACGGCTACGCAAGAGGTATCTAAAGTTGCGTTTTGACACATATATTACGATTATTATAAAATTTAATTAGATATCCGGCATCTTGAGGCCTCTACCAGTCCTTGAAGTTTTTCAAATTTGCTTTTTTTAGGGGTTCCTAATATAAACTATAAATCATACAAAAATAACATTTAAATGGTTTTTATTAAATTTAAGGGAACAACAATGAGTTAAAGCAAGGTTAAAAATAGTTGAAAGACAAAATAATCAATGGCATCTTTAAAAACGGAACTGGTTTTTGTGACCAAAATTAGGCATTTCTGAGCGAGATTTTAATCTGTTCCTAATAAAACCATCCCGAGCTGTAGCGTCCGTGACGCTTTGAGAAGCCTCCGTCACTAGTTTTACACATCTTTCCACTGACTGTGTGTGGCAAGGAAAGTCAATAATGTCGAGGATGTGTTCTTTAGCCTTAATTCTAAGTTCATCGTTGGAGACGTGTCGCAAAATTGGTGGAGCTGATATTTCACACTCTTGCCAAAATATTATATCGGTGTAGTCTCACGCACAGAAGTTAAGCTTTGGTTCTTTAAATACCCTGCGAGAGTTGCTCTTTTCTGCTTCTCTGGCCTTTAATATTTTGCGAGATGCAAGCTCTCGAATATGCTCTCTATCGTCGAATAACATGGCAATAAGCAAGTTTTCTGGGTGCGCAAAAAAAGCGTTTCTTTCGATCACCGAATTTACAATAGATCTCTGACTATCAGGCAAAAATCGAGAGTATATAACCATTTGAAAAATATGCTTGGCTCCATCTTTAAATGATGAGTTTTGCTTGATTAGGAACCAAACAGGAGCGTAAACTTTGACCACGTAGTTCACAAGCAGCTGCAAATTATTTGACAGCGAAACAGTACTTACGTAAAGTCTGAGTATACGATTGGCAGTAGTGAGCCATCTCGAATGCGCCATTTTTCCAGGTTGGCGGTTCGCTAGCTCAAGGGAACAGGAACCAGCCATCACAGCATGACACATTTCGTACAGATACTTTTGATCCGTGCTTAGTTCCTTCACAATATTATCAGGTAATACTAGCAAATTGCCAGACACTGCACAAAAAGACGCTAGAGGTTTACTTTCACAAGCAGCTAGCTGTTTTCCAATAGGTCCTGAATATTCTTTTGGCCCAGATGTGCTACCATCCAGAGACATGAACAAATGACGAAGCGATAATTCATTCGCGTGAAGCATACAAACACACCTTGCAACGGTCTCTTTAAATAGTTTTCCAGGTATTGAATGACACCTCCCTTCCAACCTGTATTCGTAGCAGTACCATCGCACCCCACACAGATCACCTCTTCCAAGTTCAACCCTTGATTTTCTAACAAAGATATGATAGAAGAGACGATCCCTTTGGCAGTGCCACGACTTGGCGTCATATGTCCCAAATAAATAGATCCCGGCTCTGTGAGAACTGAAATGTGTTCTTGCAAGATTTCTCTGCGGTGGTACCGATCGCCTATTTTCTCGTTTATGAGTGTTTTGTCCTTTCGTCCATCAAAGTAGATACTTTTTATTACAATCGTATCAATGTCTTTGCTGGCCTTGGTCCGTGCTTTTGAAACAGCTCAATGAATTTTATTCTTATCAATAACAAGACTTAGATCTTCGGAAGATACCAATCCTACGTCAGCTAAGACCGCCGAAGCGACCGCAGCCGCAGATCGCGTTGATAGTCCATACCGATCACATACCTTAGCTACTGTTGGCAGCGCCAGAGTGTTCCGATTCAACGAAGTAGATGGAGTCTCATTTACAGGCACGTCACTATTCGCAGAAAGCTCTGTTACAGGCGACTGCAGTCGAGGCGGCAACTCGCGCACCGGAACAGGATTGGTTTTTAGTGATGCACTGGGAAAATATGCGTGCTCTGACTCTTTCCGATTCAAATTTTCGTGTCTCTGATGTTTCTTTAAAAGTCTTGCTGTTTCTTTTGTGTCTATACCGCTTATTTCCATTTTTCTATCACTTCTTTGATCCAGTAAAAAGTCTCTTTCAGAAATAGGAACTTTCTTAGGTTTTATGCAGGAACAAATGTCAAACAAAGTGCACTTACAAGCAGCAATATCGAAGAGCTTGTTCGACGATTCCAAAAAGCACTTCACTTTGCTTTCGTAACTATAATTTCTTTTATTTTTGGGATATCTTATCAATGACAAGTATTTGTCGAAATATGATTTCAGCAATTGGGTAACTCGTACGTTGGAAACGATAGGAATCGAAGCTTTGGTCCAAATCGTATCAAGTTTTCCAGAAACGATTGAAAAAACTTCTGTGTTGGAAGGACCTTTCCCATTCTTCTGTAGTTTTAGTTCATTTTTAGTAAACAAAATGAATTTGATAACGTCACTTATCACTGGTAACTGGCGATCGTCAAGTTCTTTATATGATCCCAAAATAGCACAAGTAGTCTCACTTCGTCTTGAACCCATTATTATATATAACAAAAACACGTATTTTATCACAAGGAAGTGCAGAGCGACACCTTACAGCAATAAAACCGCAATAGAAATGAGATGAACTGCCTCACAGTAGAAGTAGAGAATTTAAGAAAAACAAGTCAAAACATGAATTTTGCGAGTTTGTTCCAAACCAATTCCTAACAGAAAAAATCCTGTCGTTGCCTGCAAATCATATCTTATAAGATGTCGTGCGGTGTCCCACAGGGATCGGTCTTGGGGCCGCCCCTGTGGAACATCGGATACGACTGGGTGCTGCGCGGCGACCTCCCTGACGGCGTCAGCGTAGTATGTTACGCTGACGACACGCTCGTCCTGGCGCAGGGAGAGTCGCACCAGACGGCGGCCGACCTGGCGACGCAAGCGGTTGCGACAGTCGTTCATAGGATCCGGCAATTGGGACTCGACGTGGCGCTGCACAAGACCGAGGCCATGTGCTTTCATGGCGGTCGGAACGCGCCACGGTCCGAGTCCCACATAACGGTGGAGGGGGTTCGCATCGGCGTCGGGAGGACGATGAAGTACCTGGGACTCGTCCTCGACAGCCGGTGGAACTTCAGGGAGCACTTCCTGAGTTTGGCCCCAAAGCTGAACCGGGCAGCAGCCGCCTTCAGGCGACTCCTGCCTAATCTCAGCGGGCCAAACGCCTCCTGCCGAAGGCTGTACGCCGGCGTCGTGCGGTCCATGGCCCTCTATGGGTCCCCAGTGTGGGCCCTGTGCATCCGGACGCGACCACTAAAGTTGGTCGCATGCCAGAGGGTCATGGCTATCCGAATGATCCGGGGATACCGCACGATCGCCGGCGAATCGGCCAACCTCCTTGCCGGATTGCTGCCCTGGGATCTGGAGGCGACTGCCCTCCAGCGCGTCTATGAATGGCGCGTAGAGGCGCAGCGCCGGGGCGTATCCCCGCTGCCTCGAGAAGTCGAAGCGCGGCGGGAAGAGCTCCGGCGCGATCTCAGGGCAGTATGGAAGGAACGACTGTCGCAACCGACGGCCGGGCACGCCGCAATTGCGGCGGTAAGACCCCTCTTTGAGGAGTGGCTAGATCGGCGTCATGGCGTCCTGACCCACCGCATGACGCAGGTCCTCACCGGACACGGAAGTTTCGAGAGGTACCTGTGTCTGATGGGTAAGGAAGAGACGCCTGGGTGTCACCACTGCGAGGGTCGCCCTGAGGACACAGTCGAGCACACGGTGCAGGACTGCTCAGCTTGGGCAGAGCACCGACGTGTCCTCACGGCGACAATAGGCGGAGACCTCTCGCGCCCGGCCTTGGCGAGGCCTTGCTGCGGGGCGAGAGGGAGTGGGAAGCGGTCGCCTCCTTCTGCGAAGCAGTCATGCTTCCGAAGGAGGAGGCGGGCCGCGTGAGGGAGAGGATGGCGTCCTCCCTCCAGCCCAGCCGCAGTGGTAGACGCCCACGGCGTCGGACGTCGGCCGACGATCTCCAGCCACCGTAGGCGCGGGCATGCGGACAGCGAGTAAAGGGCAACTCGCTGTCCGACCATGGACCATGCCCGGGTCGACGGCGCGTCGTGTTCCACGCGCGCCTCAAAGAGCGTCAGCAACATGACGAGGCCCCCTCTGCAGAGGGCCGAAGCCCGCCGGGGTCGCGGGACTCATCCCGTTACCGTGGCCCAGGTATGTAAAGGGTTATTGAAGGAACACCGTGGATTTTAGTCAGTAAAAGACTGACAGTCCCTCCCACCCTGCCCAGAGTGGGAGGACTTATTTGATAATATTACCACGTTAAAAAAAAAAAAAAGGTTTCACTATCAATGAAATAAAAAATAAAATGGGAATAATGTACATAAAATAGAATAGACGACATTGACTGGAGGGAAATTTAAGTGATAAAAAAATTAAAAAAAATGCCGGTAGAACCCTCAAGATATTTATTTATGTTCTTTTTTATTATTTTTACGGTAATCTAAAACTAATAATGCAACTTTTGAGGGGGCTTGAGTAGCGAAAAGCGAAAAAAAAATTTTTCGGGACACCCTAGTGTACATAAATAAATAAGATTAAATGGAAAACAGATTTAATCTTATGTATTTTTAAATTCGTATGATAATCTTCTCATCCCATCAAAAAATCATAGATTTATTTAATTATACTGAGTGTTGCGTATCACAGTACAATTAAATCATACTCCAACAAATTAACATTTTTTAACATTAACACACTAGTAGGTCTATAGCGTTAGTTTATGTAGTATACATACATTCTGTCTGTACATATAGTACCATCACACACATAAATAAAACAATGACACAGCAAGACATAGAAAGATGCTTATCATTTATTTGGCTACGGCAATTCGTAGCTACGACAGGGAGTAGATACGACAGGGCTTAACTACGATAGGGTATAGGTACGACATAGTGTAGTTTAATAAGTATAAGTCACTATAAATCAAATTATGATAATCCTACCTCAGAGTGTTTTAAGTTTCAATAAAGGTCGCTTGAGCCGTTGATATTCAAATCAGATCTGTGATGTGAGCCAATAAGGTTAAGAAGCTTTGAAAGGGACTCACATTCGAAAGTCATCAAGGTACAAAACCGTACCAAAGAAAGTGTAAGATATTATTACGTGTGAAAATGTAATAATAGCGCCAGCGAGGTCTAAGAAGGACCCAAAGCTGCAAAATGTACTTATATATCGCACTTAAATACACAAGCATTTGTGTTACCTACAAGTTCAAATCATTTAGACAGTGATCTTTATATTTATTTCAAATGGAATAAACAGTAATTGCGTAAATATATCGTCTATAATTTATTGGGATTTAAAACATTAACTTTAAAAACCCTGCTAAAACTTTGGCTAAAACTAACTATGTAGTAAGGTCATACAAAAAAAAATATTTATTAATTTTATTTATAATAATTATTGGCAAAACAAAAATATCATATCGTTCCCGCACCGGAATAAATGTTTTATGCCCTTCAGCTCCGGTTCTGGGTTGTAAATCAAACAACTTTTTTTAGAAAAGATTATCTGCCACCCAACCAACGCAAATAATCGACCGTGTAAGTCTCAATACCAGTTAGAATATTATTTTGTGCCACAGACAAAAAAATAACTGTACCTTTAGCTTCACCTTTACGGTTCCACAGAGATAACCAGCCAGGATCATTATTTCATATTACGCTGCATATCTTGCGTTTACAGGCTTATTGAACAACCGGATAGGAAAGTTATACGCTTGGCTGCGCGGGAAAATCGACGCCTACGGAATAGATCTGAAAAACATTGTGTACGAGATTATTTTCAATTCACTGGGAATTGGAATTCCAATACTAGCTAATACTAGGTCTGGGAGATATATATTTATTTACTAGCTTTTGCCCGCGACTTCGTCCGCGTGGAATAGTTACTTTGGGCTAACGTTAAATTTAACCCCGATTTTGAAGCATTCTTCATTTGGCGCTCCGCTCCTATTGGCCTTAGCGTTATGATATATGTATAGCCTTTAGCCTTTCTCTATAAATTGACTATTTAATTAAAAAATATTTTTTCAATTCGAACCAGTAGTTCCTGAGATTATTGCGTTCAAACAAACAAACTCTTCAGCCTTATATTATTAGTATAGATAGCTGTTGCCCGCGACTTCGTCCGCGTTTCCGTCGTTTTTCGTAAAAAAAAGTAGCCTATGTAAAGTAGCCTCACGGTTCAGTGATTTTGATGTAACAGACAGATTAACTTTCGTAATTTAGTAGGGAAATATAATATGTCAATCTATAATACTGTTGAAAAATATCGCAATACCGAACCGCACAATATTATTGTTAATAGCTGTGCCCGCGACTCCGTCAGCGTGTAACTCCTTGTGTGTTATTAAGTTAATGTATTGGTAATATTGTTTAGATCACGTTCACATGAGGCTAAAGTACCTATAGAACGAAAATACTTCAGCGCAAAGCTTCCGGGTAAACTATGTTGAAAGTTGACCCATCCGGCACGTGAACATAAAGATTTCTAGATTTTCTAGAACTGCTAACCCGGGAAAGAGCGACGTACAACTGACCATGTGAGAAACAACTGACACCGAGATCTACTCCAGCAACACGAAAAGTCTGCCCTTGAGCCTTATTAATTGTCATTGCATAACACACCGATACTGGGAATTGCGTTCTTTTAAATTGGAATGGAAAATTATTTGGTATTATGGGAATTCTGGGAATAAAGACGGTTTCTCCTACACCGCAACCTGTTAAAATTTGAGCCTCGATTATATTTTGTTGCAACTGGGTTACTTTTAGCCGAGTTCCATTGCAAAATTGTGGTGGTTTTAAATTTCGGAGCAGAATAATAATCAGAAAGCTTCGAACTGCTAAGCTATCGGGAGTTACACGTGTTATTGTGAGTCAACCATAAAAGATAGATATATGCCGTCGTGGGATATTTTTTATATAATTTTAAGGAGAACATTTCCGTCATAGATGATTTCTGTGTATCTTTAACCATTAAGGTTGCACTCGCGACGGAAGCTTAAAAAATGGAGTAACTTCTCCCGTTTTCCCAACATTTCCCTTCACTGCTCTGCTCCTATTGATTGTAGCGTGATAAAAAGTATACTATAACCAGCTCAGGAGTATAATAAACAATTGTACCAAGTTTCGTTAAAATCTGTCGAGTAGTTTTTGTTTCTATAACGGTTATACAGACAGACAGACAGACAGACAGACAGACAGACAGACAAAAATTTTACTGATTGCATTTTTGGCATCAGTATCGATCCCTAATCACCCCCTGTTAGTTATTTTGTAAATATATTTCATGTACAGAATTGACCTCTCTACAGATTTATTATAAGTATAGATGAGACAGTAACTATAGTCAGAATTTCAGAAGTATAGACGAGATAGTGGCGATGGTTTTCAAAGCGAGCTAAACAAAGCCAGCAACAAAGAGCTTTGGTACTCCTTTGCTTTAAAAAAGAAATAAATGGCTTTTTCGTACCACTTACTCAAAAAAGTGACATTCTATGCCACAAAAAGCGATCATAACAATAGTCATTTTTAATCTGTTAAAAACAGGGAAAAAAAATTGAACTGAATTTCATTCATCCTCTAGGGGGAGAATGTGATTTAAATTTGGAATACTTACCGAAATTTATACTGAACTACATCTGTGTTTACACCATTGAGTTTGTATATAAAGCATTATACATCTTTTTGAAAAAGGAATACGCATTTATTATGCAGTTATGATTATTAAATAAAATTACGAAAACCGACGAGGCCGTATGAGCTTGATGCCTTTGATAATTGGACCAATGTTTCGAATGTTAACTTTTACTTTTAATTGTCATTATTTTTAATAAATGCTTATCTCATATTATTACTGTGCTAATTTTTTCGCAAATGGTACGAAAAGTAGAGGATTTTCCTCGGTGATAAAGCTGTCTTAGTCTTGGGTGAACTTAAATCCCTCGCTACACTCAGGACTCGTCTTAAATCCCTCGCTTCGCTCGTGTTTAAGTTTTTAACACCCTCGCTACGCTCGGGAGTAAACCTCGAGTCCCTCGTTACGCTCGCGATTTAAATCGTCACCCGCGACAGAAGACACTGCTTTATCCCCTTGGTTAATAATCTACTATTAACCGAAGTGCAACATCTGCAAACAATAAAGTTTAATGTCTAAAGAACAATGGCGAAAAAATTGTTGATAGAATATTTGAGCATCTACAAATGTCATGTTTGCAAATGCATAAAATAATTTCTTGGTTTTTTTCAAGATATGCTTAAGAACTGACCCACTCTAATAAAAAATATAATTTAATTTGTAAACACAATTGACTAATATGATCACAAGAAATTAGATTATTTTTTTCCTTTACAGTTTGACTTCATGTCTTTTAGCCTAATATTGTGTCAGTTGAAAGTTCTCTGCTGGCTTCTCTACCATATATTAGTAAATCTACTCTAATTTACTTAAGTGCTTTGCCCTTATCGCATAAGTATACTTTACAAGCGTATTGATAAACCATAATAAATATAATTGAAGATTTTTGTTAAGAATTCTGCTGAATAAATAAATACTAAAATAAAGTCATACTGCAAGCAAAGTATGGCAACAATACGACATGACAATGACATCTGCGTAAGGTGTATTGACAACTGCCGCTATCTCGTATAATGTCGGTTGTGTTTCCGTACTTTTGAAATGATTAACTGCTTCTGTGTATAAACTGAGTTTTTCCTTGCGACTATTGCTTGCCTAAGGATTCCGATCAGCTACTATTTACGACGACGACATTTTGCTTTGACTTTTTTGGACTACGATTCTACCTGATACTTTGGACTTTGTTGTTTGTGCATCCATTTGTATATCACAATGGGAAGTCGTGTAATGCCTACTCGCATAATGTGTGTTAACTGCCGCATAAGTGGAAGTTATCATTGGATAATTTAAAAGAGATTTTAAATTACTGAGGCAAGATTATTTCTTATTAGAATAGCAGCGGCTTTACTAAATAAGTTTGGTGCTCGCCTGCAAGACAATGAATATGCCAATGAAATATTAAACATAATTAAGCAAAATATGAATTTAGAAAATAATCTGGCTAGTGTGGTTGAGGCTGTCAATATGAATAGAAGAACTTCTAATTTCCAAAACATATCAGCAAACAGAAACAATGTTTACTTTCCTGTCTTAGAATATAGAGACCTCATTCTATTCGCCCTGGGAACGTACCAAATACGACAAGCACGTTCATAATTATTATGGTGAACATATACGTTTCCACGGCGGATACAGGATTGAGGTTTGCAGTGAGCGAGTAAATTCATTTGAATACAATCTTAGAGGCAGTAGTGATACAACCCTTATTAGAGGTAAAATTAAATCACGTTTAGAAGGCAATACGTATATATTAATAGAAAATAATGTGCCTGGCCGTGCAGGAATAATAGAGTACTGTTGCAATTGCTTAGTGGGAAGACGAACGGTCGGATGTTGCGCGCATACCATGACAGTAGTTTGGTATCTCGGATGGACCAGACATCAAACAACTATTACTCCACCAGCAGGTTTTTTGGATGATATTATCATAAGAGAAGATGAAGAATAAAAACACACATATATAATAAAACAAACATATACAAATTGATTCATGTTTTATAAGTACCTATTACCAACTTTTATATCATTTATTTATTTAATACGACTAAGAACCATATGAGAGGATGGCAAACAAATGTTTCGACTGATGGAAACTGATCTCCGCGGCCTATATGGATCTGCATTACAAAAGGCATTGTACATGCGTTGCCATCCTAGAGACAGAGCCGCAATTAACTTGTAATACTTAATGCCTGTAAATATAGCTTTCATAATGCATCTAGTTACTTGGTTAAAACAGATTTTCGATATAATCAACCTCTAATACCTTGGAAGTGGCGGGGGAGCCCTTTTTTTCCTGGGTGGGTAAATCATCGGATGACTTCTCCCGCTCTGGGTAAAGCGGAAGGGAGTATCAGACTTCTACTAACTAAAATCCCACCCTGTTCCTTCAACTGCCCTTAAGTTCCGGGGCCGCGGTATCTCGTTAAAACATGCCCGCAACCTCGGCAGGCAATGGCCTTATGGGGCCCCGTCACTGGTGCTGACAGCTCTTTGAGGCGCGCTCCACGCGCGCCTCAAAGAGCTGTCAGCACGAGGCACTGTTGACCCGGGCTTAGTCCTTACCGGACGGTGAGCTACCCCTGCTCGCCGACCGTAAGCCCGCGCCTACGGTGGCCGGAGATCGGCTCGCGATCCTCGACGCACGGGGCGTCTTCCACGGCGGCTGGGGCGTGAGGAAGAGAGTTGCCTCTCCCTCACGCGTCCGGCCTTCTCCTAGCATTACTGATTTGCAGAAGGAGGCGACTGCATTCCATTCCCACTCGCTCCACTCCAGGGCCGGGCGCGAGAGGTCACCGCCGCCGATAGCCTCAACAAGGAAACGGCGAAGCTCTGCCTAAGCGGGGCACACCTCCACCGTATGCTCCACCGTGTTCTCCGGGTGGTCCACGTAATGTCGACACCCGGGCGTGTCCTCCCGCTGAATCCGAAATAGGTACCTCCCGAAACAGCCGTGTCCAATAAGCACCTGCGTCAGGTGGAAGGTTAGGACGCCGTGGCGTCTCTCCAGCCACTTCTCAAGACGGGACTTATCGCCGCGATTGCAGCGTGCCCAGCCTTCGGTTGTGACAGTCGCTTTTTCCATGCTGCCGTGAGATCGCGGGCGGGAGACCCCTGGCCAACTGACAATGGCTCACTACTAGGTCTATGTTTTCCACACTAGCGTTGACTATGGATATAATTAAGTCTACGGTACCAGTCTGCTTCCAATAAATCGGTTTACGTAATAATGGCCAGACATAACCTCTAAAACTTCTTCAACGAATATCTTTTTTTCAAAAGTTCCTTTAATAGTGGATCTTAAGGCAAAATTGATCACGAATTGAAACTCTACACTCTTGTATATTTTCCATTAATAGACGCTACAAAATTATGCCAACAAAAATTTGTTAGAGGATCTGCCATTGTTCTTTAAGAAGTACTTAGGTACTTATATCTTTTCATTATTTTTTGTTAAAAGTTTACTGTAATTTGCACGGAAAATTTTCTTTTTTACCCGACTGTGAAGGAAGGGTTATGTTTTTCGCGCGTATCTTGTATGTACCTATATATGTTTGTATGTATGTAATATTCTTTATTACCCCATATCTCCAGAACTGCCGAATGGATTTACATAATAGAGGTATTATTAGATTCGTCTTAGTAGTCCAAGTATTCTTAGATAGGTGACGTTAAAAAAAAATCAAACATGGCGGCTAGCGGCTCACAGAGAGGTATTTGGCCCTAAAAGTCGGGCGAAATCCTTTTTTTTTGTTTTAGTTAGACGCCGTTTTTTATTATTCCTCGAAATACAATGGTATCTCCTCCTACCAATAGCGTGAACCCGATGCGCTAGAGCCTTTCCCCCGCTCCATGCGCTCAGTCGGAAATTACCGTTCGCTTGCCGTGGTCGTGTAATTATTCGATACGCTCAAATTTCATTGTTTTCAAATATTAAATTTATGGTGAAAAAGTCAATTTCTTTTGAATTTCTACTATGGATCTTACACAACCAGGTATGTACTTATTATTTTATTTAGTTTTGTTATGAAAAGAGGGAGTTTTCGTACCTTTAGCTCCATTAGTAACTAATTCTTAAAAAGTCCTATAAAATACGCATTTCAAAAAATCTTTAAGCGTTTTAAAGTATTTCTGAGCATTTCTAAGTAAAAATTTATATGGCTTGTTTTAGAATAGACTCTATACTATTCTAAAATACGTAAAACAGCCACCCTAACGCACCCCTCCATTTTTGGCAAATTTTTTTTGCATGGACTCAAAAAACCACGTTTTTTTTTTTTTATGAAAATTAGTTTATTTTGTTTCCAGGCTCTTCTGGGACGCGGGTATTAACTAGAAACGATTTACTAACTATCATGGAACGCTCCAATGCTTCAACTTTCAATGGAAAGTTGGAATTTATGGAGTTGGAACTTCTCCGTCAATACTCTGAAGATGACCCAAACATTGCCGATGCAAAGCACAAGTTGTCAATTATACGTCACCAATTCAAGCAGAAATGGTCAGCTGCCCGCAATACCAAAGCCAGATTCCTAGAAGCGAACAAAGAGTGGATCAAGGGCACCATATCGCTACCAAAAGCAGGTTCCTATTTACGTTAACAATTCTTTTGTTTCGAACATTATTATATTTCATGGAATTTTATCAGTGACGAAAGGTTTATCTTTTATTACAGGATTAAGTCCAGGTAGACCTCAAAAGTCGTTTTCAGACTTATGTGAAAGGAATAAAAGGCGAAAAACTGAAAATCTTCGAACATACGACTTAGATGTGCTGGCATACGCAACACAAATGAAATTGCGAGAAACTGGCGAAGTTGAAGCATCAAAAATCGTAAAGATCCTTACCAGAAGCCCCCAGACAGCAAAAAATATGCAGCAGCAGCGATAAAAGCACAAGCAGCTGAACAAGAAAAAGAAGTTTCAACGAAATTGGCACACCTTCGTTCCCTGTTTATGTTTGTTGAAGCTAGGCTTACCCAGGCCCAATACGAAGTGGTTCGAGACACGAATCCATGCTATTCGATTCTAAAGAAGTTGAAGAAAGAATGTTACCCCGAAATCCACAGCATAACTGAGACCAGTGCCGAAGTAAGGGTACAAAGCTTAATGGATCACGCCATCAAGCGATTATTATTGCATCTTGGTGAGGAGGTCTTGAAGCAACTGACTAAATCTGAAAAACAGTCCTTTCTACTCATCAGCAAATGGGGCTGTGACGGATCTCAGCAGATTCAATATAAAATGAAATTTGCAAATAAGACTGATTCCGACGCCAATATTTTTCAAAAGAAAGGCCCTGCAATACGGAAAACATGCGATTTGGTCTATCTTTGCTGCACGCACGAATAAAATTTTTGGAGAGCATACTGCATGTAGCTTATAAATTACCAGTCATAAAGTGGAGGGCTCGCCTGACTGCCGAAGAGAAGAAACTAGTGGAGACACGAAAAAAAGAAATCCAAACCAAGTTTCGTGAACAACTAGGATTATTAGTAGATATTCCAAAGGCTATCTTTGGAAACACGAATGATGGGAATACCAGCAGACAATTTTTCGATGAATACAAGACAGCTGCAGCAATAACTGGGATTGACCAGAATTTAATCTACCGATTAAAAGTCATCCTAGACACCTTGTGCTGCGGGATAAAAATTAACATCAAAAAATTCGTAATTAACTGCAAAGAAACTGCTGAATTGTACGTTTATTTGTACAAGTTTCATCCAATGTCGCCGACATTACATAAGGTGTTGAGTCATGGGGCAGCCGTGATAAAGGAGGCGATTCTGCCAATCGGGCAACTATCTGAAGAAGCTGCAGAAAACCGCAATAAGCACATCCGAGCGTTTCGGCTAAACTACGCCTGAAAATTTTCGAGAGTAGCCTGCAACACAGACGTTTTAAATAGGTTGCTCTTGACATCAGACCCCTTGCTGACGGGAATGAGGAACGCTAAACATAAAAGAAAGAGTCCTCTTTCAGCGGATACCATGAATCTTTTGGAGGAAAATGATATTTGCAATATTAGTATTGAAAATGACTCTGCAGATGATGTAAATTAGAAATTTAAGAATAATGTATGCCTTTTTTACTCTATTATGCCTCAAAATAGAACGAAATACTTTAATAATACTATAAAACGCAAAAAATATTTTTGTCCGACTTTTAGGGTCAAATACCTGTCTGTGCGGCTGTGCGACGCCATTGTACTTAGTGTAATATTGGTATCAAATTAAAAGGTTCAACACAAGGATTTTAAAAAGGTATATCATAATTATCATTACCGTATTACTAATAAAAATAATAAAATGAGAAAGTTTAAAAATATGGACATTGCTCTTTTACTTTCTGAATCCGGTTGGGTGCTAATGTGACACGACCCTCGGTCGTATCACACTAACCTAATTTTTTTATTAATATTTAAGTAACTAAAAAGCTGAAAATAAAAAAAAAATATATATTTTCAGTTTTACCTTAATCGTATGCTCTACAGACAGCAAGTAGTAATAATACACTAACAGCTGGCAACTCTGCTCAATTACAATCTTTCAAGTTTAAAATTTACATTAGCATTGCACCACTGCGAGGCAAAACCCTCCCTTCGTTTAATATTTTTCAATTATGTAAATGTCAACTGGGCTAGCTACATATCGCAACAGAATTGGACAAAAGTAGCCACTGATTAGGTACCGAACGATTAGAACAGGTGACGCAATAGTCGCAGGAGGAGATGGCGTGACGAATTGGATTCGTACCTGTAAGATTGGATGTGGCAGTGCGCTGGAAGTAATAGAAAGAAGGAAGGTCCCTTCCTTCCTTCTTATTTTTTTCAATTAATTGATTCGCCGTTGTGAACTAGTAACTTATTTAAGAAAAGGGCCTAGTGTAACAACTCGTCATCTTTATACCGTATCTGAAAACTGTGATCGCTGTTCAACATCAACTATCTTTATATCTTTGTCAAGCAAGCCGAAAAATTGTACCTCTTAAAATATAATTATTTGCATGCGCTGCCTAAACAGTTGCATAAAACTGAAAACAATGTATGGCAATCTGGTCCGTCTTAAATAATTATATTTTAGCAGATTTAGGAGGATTTATGTAAAAAAAAGCTTTTTCAACGTAGATTCAAGTACGTTTCAGTTTCATTGGAGCAGCAGTCGGTATGTTTAATTCGCAAAAATGGGCCCCTTGGACAGTTATTACAGAATACGTCGCTGATAATGTGGTATGAATGCACAATGAGCCATAGAGCTCATGTTGAAGCAGTGGATCGAACGCTTAAGGACTTGAGAAATTCAGTTGCTATCATGGGTGGTGTCACCTTTGTGTTTGCTGGTGACCAGGGTTGCCAAACGTACGAGGTTCCTCGTACAAATACGAGATTTGTGGTCTTCCGTACGAGGTACGAGGACACTATCAACCTCGTACAATTATGTACGAGATTTTGATAATATGGTCATACGAATATTTTGCATCACCATTTTATAATAGTAAAGTAATTTTAATAAAGACAGAGATAAGAAACCGGCTAACTGTGGAAACATTGAACGGCACACTTCTTGCTACAGAGAGTGCAAAAGGTTCAACTCGTACTGGAAAGTGGAAACTGCGTCAATTTTTAACCCACAAAAGGAATGTATAGCCACATGACAATAGATAAAATTAATATACGGTAGAAAAAACGATGACAGTGAGGATGTCCCTGACTAATATTTGGAGCGGAGATGTAAACTAAGTTACCTTGCAAATTTTCATATTAATATAGACACATTTAGTTTTTAGGGTTCCGAAGCCGAATGTCAAAAAACGGAACTCTTATAGTTTCGTAATGTCTGTCCGTCTGTCTGTCTGTCTGTCTGTCCGTCCGTCCGTATGTCACAGCCATTCATTTATTCATAGATGTAGTCTGTAAACCCCTTTCCGATTTCATGAAAAAGAATTAACAATATTTAAAATAAAGGGGAGCTCCCCATACATGGAACTGTAACTGATTTTTTTTTTTTTCATGAAACCAATTCGTGTGTGGTATCTATAGACAGGTATTTAAAAATGACATTAAGGTTTCTAAAACTACTTTTCCGTAAAGTTAATCGTTTAAAAGATATATGCATTCAAAATGGTAAAATGTATGTGTCCCCCCTCTAACTTCTAAAATAATGGAGTGAAAATTTTCAAAAAATTTATGCTGTGGATCTTAATGTAAACTTTCAACCAAAATTGGTTTGAACGAGATTGGGTCAGCAATTTATGAGATACAGCATATTTTCTAAAACCGCAAATATAACTTTGTAATTCATACAAACACTATGAAAAACAAAGTTATTAGGCGTAGTTGTAAAAAATGTAAATAAGCTAGTTTTAATAAATTTGTAAGGTTTTTTTTTTAAAATAAATATACATATTATATTATGTTATTATAGTTACTTCGAAAACCTTCATGGGCGAGTCTGACTTGCACATGGCCAATTTTTTTTGTGATTTTACTTGATGAAGTACCTAATAATAAAGATTTTTTTAAATACAACACAAAGTGATATTTTATTTAATAGGAAACTTGCAATAGTTTATTTCGAGTAAAAAGCCCTAAATCCAGTAGTTCAATATGCCTTAATTTTGGTTTTAGCACGTTTTGCATGCATAATACCTAAATGTACGAGGTTTGAAAGTCAAAATACGAGATTTTTAGCTGCATATGTACGAGGGATTTTCTTTTGCTGTTGGCAACCCTGCTGGTGACTTACAGCAGACACTTCCCGTCATCACAAAAGGGACCCGTGCGGACATCATAAAGGCGTGTCTTAAATCGTCACCTCTATGGAGTATGGTCCAAACTTTAAACTTACGAACTAATATGAGAGCCCACCTAATCGGAAATAAAGATAACGATTTTCCACAACAGCAACTCAAAGTTGGAGAAGGGTCTTTTTCTTCTCAAACCTTGGGCACTAACGTTGCGGAAATCGTTATAAATGAGACTGTAGCCCGAATAGTTCACAGTTTGCAGCAACTCATAGATGCAGTTTATCCAGACCTTGAATATTTATTAGATAGAGACATTCATTGGCTTTGTTAAAGGGCTATCGTCTCACCAAGAAACGATACAGTCAATGAAATCAATAACCTAATTTTACAAAAAGTCCCCGATCAATTTAAAATGTACAAGTCCATTGATACAGTGTGCAATGTCGATGATGTAGTCCATTATCCGCAAGAATTGTTAAATTCCTTGAATCCATCTGGCCTGCCACCTCACGAACTGCTCTTGAAAACTGGAACGCCTATTATGCTTTTAAGGAATTTAAGCCCACCCAACCTGTGCACAAGGCTACTAATTGAAGATTTAAAAGATAACTTAATTGTGGCGACTATTCTCATCGAACCAGGAGCTAGCCAGTTGGCGCACATCCCGAGAATTCCAATGATTCCTACGAACCTGCCTATACCGTTTAAGCGACTCCAGTTTCCCATAAAAACATCTTTTGCCCTGACTATAAACAAGTCCCAAGGACAAACTTTCTCTTTAGTTTGCATTGACTTACGAAAATAATGTTTTTCCCATGGGCAATTATATGTTGGTCTATCACGAGTTGGATCATCTGAAAAGCAGATTATTTTGTTACCGGAAAATAAAACAACCTCAAATATTGTATACAGAGAAGCTTTAAATTAAACAGGGCCCTTACTTATATTTTATGTTATTAAATATAACTTACGTTTATATTATTATCAGTATAGTTACGGTATAAAAACACTCTATTAAATCAATCTATCCAGCGGGATATATTGAAATAATTTGCCTACATGACCTTTCAGTCTCCTGTCCAGCCGTGGGACATTAAAGAGCTTTCGATAAAAAAACACCGCCTGTAAAAATTGCACTCAGACGAAGTCATAGGCGAAATCTTTCATATTTAAAAATGGGATTGTAAATCTATATCTATACTAATATTATAAATGCAAAAGTTTGGATGGATGTTTGTTATTAAATCACGCTATAACAGGTGAACGGATTTGAAAGAAATTTGGCACACATATAGATAAATATGTCCTGAAATAAAACATAGACTAATATTTATCCCGGGGACGGGATCCCGTGGAATATTTTCGACTTCTACGCGGACGAATTCGCGAGGAGAAGCTAGTATAATATAGAAGCATTGAACTTAAATATATTGTAGGCAAAACAACATCTTAGACTGCTTTGACAGTTCAATTGTCATCCCTGTCTGGTACATTAACGTTTAAATTAACTGAAGCTTAATAAACATCTGGTGGTGATGGAAGCGTGTCAAAAACCACTTATACCGAACAATGTATATCTATTTCCCGTGGCGGGACCGCCGCCATTAGCTTGTTTGTTGTGCATAATAACTCTAACATTTCTGACGTCGCTTTTTACGCCTAACACAAGTTAGTATACAACTAGGTTGATAGCGAGAAGGTAACTAAACTAACTAAGGGTGTGCCTACTTTACTTAATATTACTTACCATTAAAATAAACAGTGTAAAAACACTGGATTCCATGGCAGTGTATAGAAAGAGCTTCCAATTTACTTCGATGTTAAGGAAAGTAAAATTGAAATGAACAACTTAACGTGATAAGTTTGCAAAATATAAGGCTTCGTCCTTTTTCTTGTTTTGATTTTGCTGTGAGACCTTCTTGCTTCTTGCCAAATTTCATGATTATAGATCAAGAATAGGTACTTTCTATAGACCTTTTTTATTTTCGGGAAAAAATCTTCAAGAGGCGCCAGGACTTTCGCGGAGAAGACCAGGGAGTATGGGCTTCTTACCTCCTCAAATCACCCCAGTGATCACCATCAGCACATAGAAAGAGCCCCGTAACCTCTAAAAAGACCACTCCCGAGCCCCCACTTTCATCATTAAATTTTTATATCCAAGAAAACCTGGTTATCCTGATGATCGAGGTATTGACAGATAAGAAGACAGAACATAACGAGTTATGTCATGTGTTTTGCGAGAATATTCTAACGTTGCGGGAATGTTCTAACGAGATACCGCGGCCCCGGAACTTAAGGGCAGCTGAAGGAACAGGGTGGGTTTTTAGTCAGTAGAAGTCTGACACTCCCTTCCGCTCCACCCAGAGCGGTAGAAGTCATTCGATGATTTTCCCGGAACGGGACGGAAAAAAAATGCCATGTGTTTCATATTTTCCATAGATATAATAAACAATATTTCTATGATATTTTCCTTTTGAGGTCAACCAAAACAGTCCATCCATTAATGGAAGACCATAAATTTAATATCCAGATTCCTTCGAGGCATGGACGTAAAGCCTTGATACCGCTTACCGTTTGTCAAATTAAAATTTATATTTAACATGTTTATAATCACTTCGCTCCAACTCTTTAAGCCTCACCCAGATTAATACTAAAGTAAAAGGATTTTCACAGCATCCCGCCTACATTGATGGTTATTAATAGATTTCTGTTGCGGAAAGCTTACGAGAACTATTGAATATTGAATGTACAGAACCGGATGTAGACCTAAGTCCATACATAAGTGAGATTGAAAGTTGATACTTTGGTTAGCAGAAAGCACAATGATGGTCCTCTACAAGAGAGCAGCTGTCTTCATAAGGTTGATAGCATTGAGGCAATGTTGCCTATGGACTATGCCACGCTATAGAAATACCTTAAGCTAAGTATACCCTCCAACTAAGCTAAATATAGGTACTCTAGACACAAGCATATTTAGCTTAGTTGGAGGGGTTAACAAGATTGTTATATATTAATGTGAATTCGACCCACATTGCTAAAGCTCTTTAAAAAAAAGATATAGATACAACAACAATAATTGTGTTAGTACATAAAACTTAAATCTATGTTCATGAAGTGATAGCGTCGTGCACTGCGTGGTGTCGCGTAGCCTTTTGCAGAATCGTCGATACAGGAGAGTCTTCGGCCAAAACTCTTCTATGAGTAGGATGATTTCTTAAAATCTGTCAAGTTTTAGTTGTTAGAGATTGAAAGAGCGGTGAGTGAGTGAATGTCATCATGATGGCATTGGCATTACGTAGGTACCACGGGCTGGCACTAACCTCTCACGGCTAGGGTTGCCATACGACCGGAATTTTCCGGACATATCCGGTCTTTGTCCGGAATGCGGAGGAAATCCTAAACCGTCTGGAATTTCTACAATTGAATGAAAGCGTGAAACATAAAAAAAAATTCAAATTCAAATTTCATTTATTTGCTAATATGGGTAATGAGTATAAAGTTGTTAAAAGAAATAGAGCACAGTTCAACCATATTACGCCTTGCGGCATGCAAATCTCAAGCAATTACAACATAGTTACATTAATACAAAAATCACTAATTGTAAAACATTAGAAAGTAATAAAAAAAAACAATAATAATTATAATGTCACCTAAAGAATTAAAATGTCCTAAAGTATTAAACAAGAATGTCAAGATATATGTATTATTTGTTGATAAATATTAAAGTAATATATAACAATGTCAATATTTAAATTTATGTAATATTGTCATATCACGCCAACAGCATTATTTATGGGATTAACATATGTCCTTACATCCTCTCTTAAGTAGTCCTGAACAGTATAATAGCATTTACAAAGCAAGAATCCTATAAATTTCTTTTTGAACACATCGATGGATGGAGTTTCTACTATAGACTTCGGTAAATGGTTGTAAATACGCGGTGCCATACTGAAAATACTTTTAGCATACAAAGCCGTCGTTTTAGGTTTGCCCCATATCAATATGTCGCTTACTTCTATACTTATTAAATAGGTGTTTATTATTTCTTGCAAAGACAGCAATCTCATAAATATAGACACAAGGCAGAGTTAATATATTGTGCTTGATAAAATATGGTCTGCAGCTATCGGTCTGGTGGATGTTAAACATACCCCTAATACACCACAAAATATATAATGTTTTTATTTCAAAATTAAAGAAAGTCAGGAATTTTCATCAAATGTCCAGAATTTACTCCGGATTTTCGATTTTTTGATCTGGCAACCCTACTCACGGCGCAGAGTGGAGCGACATAGCTCGCAGGCGTGCCCGTGGGTAAACCTGTTTACGATCATGCGTTGACCTGATATGCTGATAATTATTCCGACTTCGTCTCTCTGTCAAAACCAAATTAATTATTTATTTATTTAATCAGACTTCATACACATAGATGAAAAAGTGGATTTAATGCCATTAACACGTTCACTGCGTTACGGGGTTTTTCCAAACTCGTACACTGCTGTAGTTCAGTGCGGCCGGAAATATAGGGTGTACTCGCTGGTGCGGGAGCTGTATCTACATAATTAATTATTGTGTGAGAAAGATAAATATATATTTTTCATGTACGCCGATTAAAGAAACAGTTGATATTTTAAAAACATGCGGGGCCTTATGAATCCCGTTTCGACCAGAGAGCAAAAAATACCTTCCAGTGCGATACGGGGTTCAAAACAGTCCGTATAAATTATTGTGTTCCCGTACGGGGTCGTGAGCTCTTTCGAGTTAATGCTTTTATTAGCATAAGACGTAGTGTTTAATTATCGATAATGAAGCGATCGTGACGTATGTTGGAACTATCAAATATTAAAAAGGATGACCTATAGATCAAAGTTAATTGATAATGTTCGTGCCTTGATCATATTTTCATAATAATAATAATAAACAAACTTAATACAACTTTATTCGGTTTCAATATATACATACCTATATGTTTGAATTTAGTGTCATAATGTTCTCTAGTAAGCTAAACTGTATAATTCCCACAGTTTAAATATTTTTCATTCAAATATGTACCTGTAAAATGTGTAACCTAAGTTCCTAAATAAAGTCCCTAAGCTGAAATAAATGTTTTAATTCAAGATATTTATCGTTTATTTTATTTTCCATCACTATAACTTTATCGATATAATTGAGTTCTATGCGTTACGGGGCAGTACAGTCCCGTATTTTATTATTTCAAGTGCGGTACGGGGTTTCCCAGACCCCGAACAATTTGTTTTCGTTTTATTTTCGTCAAATTTTGCCAAATCTACTGGCGAAAAGACTGTAACATAGCTCATTTCATAATCTAGTAGACTATAAAATAAAATGAAAGTAAACGTAAAATTTCAGTCAGTTATAGATTAAGAAAGCAATAAGGGTGTACGGGGCAATTTTATACCCGTAACGCACAATGTAGTAGCACTTTACGGGGCGCATCTCGTAACGCACTTGAATTCAAGACGGGTTTTGAGCTCCTGCAGTGAACGTGTTAAATAATTTATTTCACAAGAACATACTTATCTATTTCATTACTAATATATAATATAAAAATTCGTGTGACTAGCTCAACAATTCGTCCCACACGTAACACGGTCTGTCTACTTTCAGTATTAGTAGATACGACATTCGATGTCAATAGCCACATTGGATTTACTCGGTGTTGAAAATAGCACCCACGTACGGTCCTCGACTTTCATTGTCAACTGGCTCTATGAATAATCTTCACATATCTATTCAGTACAGTCGGTACCTATATGTAGGTACTCTTGAGTTAATCAACCCCTTATTCATTATTAACCCCCAGTATCCCTTACTAACACCAATAAAATAGATGTATATATCAATGTTTATTCTGACCCTTTGTTTCTAAGGGCAGAAGCAATTTAGATAAATGGACAGGATATGTAAAACGAGTACCTAGATGTGTAAATATGTAAAAAGCAACATAGGTACATACTGAACAACTTTTTGCACTTACTTTAGTAGTATACCTAATATGTATGAATCTACCTACCTACTGTATGTATGAATAATGCAGTTGACGTCTAGTTAGTCGTCTAGACTTCTATTATTAGTAAAAGGGTTGGATTTGATTTGAAAGTACAGAAATCCTACCTTTCTGATAATCCAAGTTTCTTTATAAACTTTGAAAACAAATTGTCTTCTACAATTTACAAATAGAAACTGAACTACTGCGTCTTTAATCAGTTAATCACACACATTATAAGGTTCCGTAGTTGACCCTAATGCTGTGAAAATGACACCTGTCCCATTCCAGAAATTTGATGATAGCTAAGTTATTTTGTAAGTAGGTACCCATATAATTTTTGCGAAGCTATTACCGTGCCTTTGCTGTCGGTCTATGAAGGTATAGAAAAATAAGCGAACTTGTTATGGCAGAATCGGTTTTCGGCAATCCTCTCAATAAACCTATTTTGTTTTTCGCGCGTATCTTGTATGTATGTATTTAATATTCTGTATTACCTCATATCTCCAGAACCGCTGAACGGATTTACATAATTTAGGTATCGTTAGATTCGTCTTAGCAGCCCAAGTATTCTTAAATCCCATGAAAAACATAAATGTGAAATGAGAGCCAAGTTCAATATTATCATAAATGCCTTGGTTGTTGACTTCAACGACAAAAGAAGTGAAATCTAAATGGGTGCCAAGTTCAATGGTCATTCCTGAAATGTATTTATAACAACATAAAATATCATTTATTCTTATAACTTAGGAGAATATATCGTAGCCTAAGGTTTGACCTGGCTAGTTCTTATATACGAATTATTATGTTCGATGGTTAGTTTCTACCAGCAAGCCACATTTTCGGAATAATAAAATAAGAACCAACAAGTAACAGGTTTAGAACTTGCAAAGGCTATAATATAATTCGTATATGAAAACTAGCCAAGTCAGACCTTAGGCTACAATACATTCTCCTAAGTTATATAAGAATAAATGATATTTTATGTTGTTATAAATAAATTTCAGGACTGACCATTGAACTTGGCACCCATTTAGATTTCACTTCTTTTGTCGTTGAAGTCAACAACCAAGGCATTTATGATAATATTGAACTTGGCTCTCATTTCACATTTATGTTTTTCATGGGCTATCATTACTTTTTGTACATAATTTAGTAGTAGGTACGGTCGGCCAAGAAAGTGGTGTACCAGTTTTGATTTAGTTTCCCGGTCATCGAAAATTACAACAAGGTTCGTTATAAAAAGATATTACTGAAAGAGACAACATTATCATGACGTAAACCTATGTATTTAGTATTCATACGTCATATGTCACATATAAGTACATGACATTTTAACCTTTAGTATAAATGAAAAGGACATTAGTTTCTACAAAGCAATTGAAATGTTTCCAAACAAAAGTAATAAAAACTATTTAGACAACCGAATTCCATTTGAAAAAGAAAACTGACAATTGACATTTTGTCAAATATATGCAAAAAATCGATATATTTTCCGTGTTATTTTTCAATCAACTGCATATAAAATCATCTCAATGCCTGCCAACTTGACCATTGCCGAAAGAGCACAAATAATTGCCCAATTTAATGAGGGAAGCAGTATCAGTGCGATATCCCGGAATTTGAATATATCGAGGCGTTCTGTCCGCTTTTGGATTCGTCGTGAAGGAGAGGAGGGAAGTTTGTTGGATCACAGAAGAAGTGGTCGCCGGCCTGCACTCTCCAATAACGATAGAGAATTCATGAGACGGGAATATGAAATCAATGGTTTTAAGCCCACAAAACATTTTGCGGAGATGTTCGATGTGAGTGCCCAAACAATAAGGAATCATCTACATTACATGGGGTTGCACCACAGGCATTACGCCAAGAAAATATATTTGACGGATGCTCACAGACTTGCTCGTCTGAACTTCGCCAGAGAGCACTTAGAGTTTGATTGGTCTAATACAGTGTTTTGTGATGAAAAAACGTTTAAATCCAGTCAGCATGGACGTCTTCACCTTTGGCGATATAATTCAACACGGTATAAAGATGATCATGTAATCCCAAATAGAGAATCAGGTCGAATTTCCGTAAATATTTGGGGCTGGATGAGTACGGATGGTGTAGGAGAATTGTGTTCTCTACCTCCTCGAGCGACGGCTGTAAATTATATCGACGTGCTTCAGAATGCAATGCTACCGACATTCCGTAATGTTTACCCGGAGAACGAAGTGCCACAATTTGATTTTGTTCAAGATAATTGTTCAATTCATAATGCGAGGATCGTAAGAGCCTGGTTTCGTTCACACACTGACGTAAGGGTAATTCAGTGGCCCTCAAGATCGCCGGACCTCAACCCGATAGAAAATCTTTGGGGCCTTATGGTCCAACGATGGTCGCATCAAAATGAAAGAACCAAACAAGCTCTTATTAGTCACTGTAATTATATCTGGGAGGAAATGCGGGGAACCGATATTTGCTCACGGCTTGTTGGTTCAATGAGGTCTCGTCTTTTAGAGGTTATAGAGGCCAACGGCGGTTACACCCGTTTCTAATTTTTAAAAATTTTCAATATCTTCTAAATATTACTATATATGCTATGTTTTTGTTTGTTATAAGTATTTTAAAATTGATTGTAGAAATTTAATAAAAGGATAAATCTATTTTTAGCTTGTTTTTTATTGATATTGTAATTACAAGTTTACAGAAATTGTAGGTTTGTGGACTCGCCTTGTGCCTTTACAATTTTATGTAACTTGTTGATTACAATTCTGAATTTGTAGATACAATTTTGTCATCAAAATCTACAGCCCCCCGCCGTTGATTTTACGACGTCATTGGTTCCATCAAATTCAAACTAAGAACAGCTGTCACGTTACAAACAGTAATAGTCGTTATCAATAATCAGATAAAGACAGCAATAGAAGTTGTCAGATCGATCTGCAAGCGAAACTAATCTTTATCACCTATGAATCTGCAAGCGATATTCAACCTTAGGGTGGTACACCACTTTCTTGGCCGACTGTACTTACTTATAACAAAATTAATACTAAATGGTTTTTTGTTAAACTACTGTATTTTCCTACGTTTACGGGGTATAATTGTCCTTTTTGTGTTATTTTCTATATTTTCTTGTACCTTTGAAATGTTCGAATGCTCCATGGTGTAGTGACCCTCTAAGATAATAGGTGGCGCTAGTGGTTGTAGAATACGAATACGTTAGTTACGCGTAATAAATACGAAAATTTACTATATTCTTATTTATAAGTACAAAAACGGAAATATTTGGATTAAAAAAGTTAAGGGTGGCATTTAACTCGTTATATATTCACGTAAAGATCTTAAAATCCACATATAGAGATTTACAGGCACTAATTATAATTTAAGTGAAAATTATAATAAAATGATAAAAAATTACCAGTTTCTGATTTTTTCCTTTGTATTCACCTAATTACCTATCTTCATGCCAAATTTGAACTTTCTAGGTCATCTGGAACTGGGTTATAGTTTTGATCTATAGGTCAGTCATAAAAATGACGATTTTTGGACGTTAATATCCAAATAACCGTTTGAGATATGTTTATAAAATTTGGAACACATATGTATCTCGCCAGTCTCAATATATGAGCCAAATTTGACAAGTTTAGGTGAAATAGTTATTGAGTTATGAGGGGCTCAAAAGTGGCTCCAAATGGTTCGTGTACACACGGTGAGCTGCGCGCCAGTTCTTGGCTTGACACGCTCCCGCGTGTCTAGATAGGTGACGTTAAAAAATGGCGGCTGTGCTACGCCATTGTACTTAGTGAAAAAAACATATATTCTTCGAATAGGTACTGTATCTAGTATTTAAAAAAAAATGTTTATCAGTATAAAATATATAATAATATATATGGATATCAAATTAAAGGGCTCAACACAAGGATTTCATACAGGTACCTACCTATATCATAATTATCATTACCGTAATACTAAGAAAAATAATACAATGAGAAAGTTTAAAAATATAGAATTTGCTCTTTCACTTTCTGAATCCGATGTGACACTACCGGGGAAACTAAAAAATTGTTAATCAATATTTAAACCGCTGAGCTATAAATAAAAATTATTTAAAAAATCTAAAAAACCCGACTGCTCAACTGAAATGCAAGAAACAAGCACATTTTTAATTTAAAAAGTGACAACCAAGCGAGTAGGTAGGGTATGGGTAGGGTACCCATTAAAAAAAAATATTATGTTCAATTGGGTCCTGTCTGCCTGTCACGTTTTAAAATAAAAATGTGCTTGTTTCTTGCATTTCAGTTGAGCAATCGGGTTTTTTTTTTATGTAAAGTTCATAGACATCTCGTTCATCATATTATTTTTGAAGTTCACAATAACTTTACGATCTTATGAATTCACAAGTTTCAAGTCATTTTGTATTGTATGATTTTGTACTAATCCAATTATGTGTCGCTGAACTTCAAACACGGATAAATCCAATTCTGAACATTTTTTAAGATTTTAATAAATGTTCAGAATTAGATTTAGCCGGTATCAAAAAAAAGGAAAAAAAATATGTTTTTAAACAATTTTATCAGTTGCGTATAAATCCGCATGGTTCATGAGAAATAAACCGTCAAAATCATAATATTTTATCTAAATCAGATAGATCCATGAGACAGTTTTTTTTCAAATGTAGTTAAGTCCATGAAAGCCAATCAGCCCATTGCATTTGTTCAACATGGCCGTCAGTCGACGTAAACCTTGCGATAGTAGCACGGTACACTCCCAGGGCCGAGCCGTCCCTATGTGCGAAGTGTGCGGCGCACACAGGCGCCAAAGCAGAAGGAGCGCCGGATGTAATGCCAGCATTATATATATATTATTCTTTATAATTGAGTAGGTACAAACAGTGTAAAGTTAAACCACAGGCGTGAGTATTGTCTCTAAAGACAATACCAAGTAAAGCCCGCAAGCGGTCTAATATAAAACTTCGCCATAAGAAAGAGGAAAGAGTGAAAATTCGGTAAGTTTGAAATACCTATACCTAAGCGTCGTTTGGAACCCCGGGTTGGCACTAGTGTTGTGCTAACTATTATCGAATATTATTATTTTGTTGTTGTAGGTACTCTTACAGAATATTTTGGATATAATAAGTATGTAAGGATATAATATTCAGTACATATTAGAACTGTCCGGTCAGATTTGTGTAGGTTCAAACAGGATCAAAATTTGATCAAATTCAGGTTCATGAAGCAAAACTAATTGATGTGCGTAAATTACTACAAACGCACTTTAGCCAAGACTGGGCATCGTTGATGGAATTAGAATATTATAAAAAAGTGCATAACAGTGAAAATGTGATAGGGCGACCAATGCACAAAGAAGAAATTGAAGAAGATGACTCAGAAGAAATATTGAATTTTGTTTAAAATCATTTAAATCAGTTACCTCTTATTTTTGTAAATTTAAAATAGATATCCTTATTTTGTTTGTATTATTTTTAGTTTTATTCAGTTAGCTAACGAAATTTGAGTATCGATGGTATACTGTGATTTCGCCACTACCACATCCCTAGTTCTGATCGTATATTTTCAAATCCAGATAAATCCAGATCTATTAAATCAAAATTCTATAAATCCACTCTGAGTTTTTTCAAAGACAGATAAATTGCGCTCCATTATATCAAATGAAGGTAAATCTAATCTAAATATTGCATTTTTAAAAGAATGAATGGGTTAAATACTGAATTTACTAAACAGGATCATTTTATTCAATACCTGTTACCATAAAAACAAAATACTGCATAATAATAATAAAACATAATAATGAAACTAAGACTATTATCATTTTTTTTGTAAATTTTTCTTATGTAGATTTTCAAATCGAAGAATATTTCTCTTTTGTAGATTTATCCGAGTTTGAAGTTAAGCGACACTTATATTCTATAAGTTTTGTTTCTATTATCTACTCATGGTCTTGTTAATCATAGATACTTTTGACTTTTACAAGAATAACGGTTTAGATTTAGGGGGGACATGACTCTAACAAAAATAACCCTTTAAAGTTTTTTTTTTGCAAACAGATCTCTGAATCGTCAACTGGCTTAGAAAAACCGTTAATATTTTTGGAAGAGTAATCCACATGATGGCAAAAATGTCGACATAATAATAAAACTTTGTATTGGTGAATAATATTGATAAAATATAAAACTAAGCTAGGTTACAGCTCTGCAGTATCAATAGTAGGTATATGTGTAAAATTGCCTTATTATTAAGATTTCTGTGTGTAAAACCACGAACGGGCAATCATGCCGAAACTATAAGGGTTCCTTGCTTTACTACGGAATCCTACAAATCAGGTCTTCCTGACAAAGTAATATACCTAATCGATAAACTCTGGCTATTTTCTCATGAAAAAAATTAATGTAAGGACATTGGAGATTTTTTGGAGTAGGGCTAGACTTTCATCTTCATTTTCATGCAAATTGTTCAATTATAGGAGAATGCGACCCACTCTTTTCTCAGAAGTAATGTAATTTGGACCGGCAATTATATTTTATATATATGTCGTCCTGTCTACTATCGCATGGTTATTTTGGTCGACGGATTGGATTAATGCGACAAGATGTTTAGGAACTTTACCTATGTTCTTCTAGTACTTTCCACAGGGCTGACCAGATGGCACAGTCAAACGTTTTACTATAAAATCAATAAAATACAAAATGACGGGTGTGTTGAATTTCTTAGAACTTTTCTGATCAGTTGGCGAATGTTGAGGATCTGTTCGCGACTTCCCTTGTTTTGAGAAACTAGCTTGCTCCTGTAGTTTTTGCCTATCCAAAAAGTAGCAGATTCTTGCGTTGATTATGCGTAACAACACTTTGCTAGTATGTGAAATCAAGACTAAAGTTCTAAAGTTGTCACACTGATTTTGAGCCTTTTTTATGTAATGGCAGGATAATTGTTTTTGACCAATCACCGGGCCACTCACCAGTACGCCAAATGCTGTCACATACTTTATGGATCGCACTTGCTCCAGCCGTTCCCATTTTCTTTATGATCTCTGCTGTACGTAATGTACTCGGTTCGGGTGCTTTTTATCTTTGAGCTCAGCAATCACAGTGGTGACTTCAGAAAGCAGTACGATAGGTTCCTGATTTAAATTCTCCCAGGTTAGTGAAATATGCGGAAGAGTATATAGTCGTGTGGATCCTCGCAATGTTTGCACCACCACACCATACACAACATATTTTCTGATATCGTGTTCATAACGTGCAGCTGTGTTCCATCTTGGTCTACAACTTTTGCGTGTATCTGACGCATTAAATTATTTTTACGTTTTCTTTTCTCATTTTCCTATGCGTCGTGTGATTAGCCAAATATGTTTATTTTCTTTCTTTTTATGTACACAGTATTGTATGGCACAGGGAAAAAACATGGCCATAGTAAGAATGGCGTCTCACATGAAATATTTATTATGTCATGTCATCATCCCTTTTAAATCTGGCAGGAGTAAAACAATCGCTTGAAGTATGCTTTAAGTTTTATAGCTCGAGTCGCAACTCCGGCTACCGAACAGAATAATCCCACACAAGCCACATAATGCACACTCCACGCTCTCAAGAGATCGCATCTACGTTTTATATCCCTTTTCTAAAATATTAAACGCCTCCGAGACACCGTAAGATATTTATTATCACTACGAATTACACATTTGGGATGGAAACGCCCCGCCTAAGTATTCCCTTGAGAAAGTTAGTGTAGTAGCCCTTATTTTCTGGGTTGAACTTTCTAATAATAAAATAGACTGGACATGAGGCTATGGTCTAGAGATTAAAGGGCAATAGAGTTACAGGTTTGATATCTGTGCCGGAATAACAAAGTACCTACCTCATAAATATTTTTCACGATGTGCAAAAGAGCATCAAAATATAACACGGCATTCTTGAGAAAAATATGTCTTAAAATGTGTCTTAAAGACCGCTTTCGGTTTCTCTGTGACATACAAGTAAGTCGGTAAGGTAGAAAAACAGTTTGCGAGCAAACTTTGATGAAGTAATACTACATGGATGCCACTTTCATCTGGATCAAATTTTATATCATCAAGTCAAAGCACGAGGCTACTAGACATGCCCAAAATAAAATTTTAAACTGATTTGAAGTTTCTGCCCGCTAATGAAATAGCACTATAGGTCATTCCATAAACTCCAAGGTATAAGTTGTCCTTTCATTACCTTATAGGTACCTACCTACTTAATTTACCTAACTAAATAGTTTAAGTAATGGAAATTATGTCGGTTTTGATACTGTTTCTCTTTCTTAGGTGAAGCTAAAGACTTACTACTGAATACCTACGTATTGACCTACTATTTAGTATCAAGATATCTAATCTTAATACTATTTATACCCTTCTACAGAATAATAGGCCTGTATAAATTTCCAAAGCGAACAGCACAAAGTAATAAATGGACGCTAGACTGACTAGTGCGGGTCATAAATAAGATTCTTAGTTGACTGCCATCCGTCGTACAGTCACACCTCACACAAGCTCCGTAAGAGTATACTGTTTCATGTCTGCCAGACAGACCCGATTATACGCATTCAAAAAACAATACCTACCTCTATGATGCCGTAAACCATTTCCATTAACTTGGGTAGGTAAATAAGGAGCTATCCATCAATTATATCACATGTTAAGGGGAGGGAAGAGGGTCGACAAAGTGTGGCACTGGCAACGGGTGAGAGGAGTCCTCAATTTCGTCATCATCACATTCAAAAATCTTATAGGAATCTAAGTATCTAAGTATTAAAACACGGAATGTAGGTATCTACCTATTAACGTATAACTTAAAAATAAAGTTTAAATTGAAAAAAATAGCAATTAGGTATTTACACTTATTTTGGAACTGCTAATACCTATAATAAAATTATAAGGTTCTTATAACTGCGCTACTTGTTAATATTCATGATATTTATTCTGAAATATTATTTTTCGTATTATATTACCGGCGTTTAGTAGGTGCGATAATCCTTCGCAACAATATAATATGATACGATTTACATACTATTGTTGTTTCATATTAGGTACGTACGCCCGTGCGTACGCCTGATCAAAAATATCAAATTAAATCAATTCAAAAAATAAATAATTTACAAAGGCAATAGGCATATACCTAGATGGCAATCTACATGGGCACTGATAAAACGTCAGAATGTAGGGTCTCCTTAATCATTGGATAGGGCCACGGAATAGGGCAGTGCACGCATGGTTCGCATTGGTCGTTTGGTTTCCAAAGGAGAAAAACTGGCAAGAAACTCCACGAATGTACTGAAAAATTTAACGCTAAAACCCCCTGTTCCACGACAAAAATATTGTTTGACACACCAAACTGTTTTCTCTTTCACACTAACGCTAAATATATATCGCTGTCTTGCTGTCACTTTGGAATTAATTTATAATCTGTCTGTTATTATCAATTTTGATATTTGTGTTGTCATTAGCATTTGTCAGTTCTCACTGTTTTCCAAGTTGCAAATTTTAAATAGTTTTCTTATTAATACTTCATTAATTTCTCTGTACATTTAGTCGCATTAAAAAGCAAAATGTCAGCACAAAATTCGCCGCTCAAGGCGTCGAGATCGCCAAGTGTTATTGAAACAGCGGAATACTTTGAAAGCCAGGTATTGTGATGATACTACGCCTACTTTTCTTTATTTATTCCTCAGGTGGTATTTACCCTTATGTATTTTCCAGGATACGCTCTTAAAACACGTTGATATATCGATAGTGGAGTCAGAAAAGCGTGCTAATGGGACCTTGCACGTCCGTGACCATTACACCGTCTATCTAATCGATTTGAAGTAAGTGCTTCTATTTCATTGTTTGCTTAGAAAATTAGCCATCATTTATGCGTCAATTAGCCTCATTTCTAGTACCCACACCAGTTTTAAACGTAGGAGAGGCTGTGATTAAGATGTCAAAGCTAATTAGGTCACATCCTTTTCAAATAAAATGGTAACTTGCTTTCTGTTTCTCATTTATTACTCTTGTATGATGTTTTCCATTTAGAACCGAATTATACTTTCTTCTCAAGATATTATCTTTGCACTGCAGAAATATCTAAATTATAAGTAATACTTTTATGATAAACCTGTTGATATTACTCATGCAAGTTAGCTACTGATAATGGCATTGGGGTGTATACCTAATAAAAATCATGATTGATGGGTAATATTGGTATTGGTATTTATATTATAAAGCGGAAAAGTTTGTTTGTTTGTTTGTTTGTTTGTTTGTTTGCTTGAACATGCTAATCTTCGAAAGTACTGGGTGGATTTGGATGCAACTTGGTATGGAAGAAACTTGAAGCTTGGGGAAGGTTATAGGCTACTTTTTACGCGACTGCAAAAAAAGGAGAGTTATGTTTTTAGCGTGATAGAATCCACGGGAGCGAAGCCCCGCATGAGTACTAGTATTGGTATATAAGTAGGGCTGCCATCACCTAAATTGCCAGCCTCAGACAAAGACTATGAAGACCCTAAGGTCTAGACATTCCTCCATTCCATTCCAGTCCTAGGCATTTGGGTGAACTTGTTACTTTTCCCTAGACACCCTAGAAGAATATATTTTTGTAGATTAAAATAAAAACAAAGATGTATAATTGTGGTTATAATTATGGATAACATTCTAAAGCTTTATAACTTTTGTAATAAAATTGTCTCTTTTTATATTTAATTAATATAACAAAAACAATAGGAAGAAATACCATAAGAAAATAAAATAACACTGGGACAAATCCATACAAAACCTGGACAGATGGCAGCCCTGTATGTAAACAAAATTAAATCTGTAATAAAATCTAAATATGCACCAGCATTAAATAATGAAATAATTACTTTTTTATAGTATGCTTTACTTATTTTAAACGTCGAAATTATGTTTTCCAGAGTGACAGACCCAGACTACAGGTTGGTGTCATCAAAGATCAGCACTATATGGAGACGGTACACAGAGTTTGAACAGATTCACGATTACTTACTAGTTACATACCCACATGTTATCATACCACCGCTACCGGAGAAGAGAGTGAGTTGATAATCTTTTTAAAATAAAACAGTAACTAAGTACAGTTGTTCTGTACTGAGAAATCCTGGGTTGTTAGGCACCTTGACCAATATTATAATTGCACATTCATCTACAAGCTTAAACAATTCGCTCATTCAAACATAGATAGAAATACAGTCATCAACAATACAAGGAAACTTTTAAAAGATACATTTGTCATTGTGCAAAGTGCATTTGAATTTTCCTAGAAATTGATATGTCTGATTCAGCAGTCTTAATATGAAACCTGTAATTAATGTTTGAACAAAGTTTATTGAAAAATTGCAATTTAGGTTTTTGTGAAATTTAAAGCAGTTAATAAATAAGTATCATTAGAAAGTTAAAATAAACAACAGTAAACCATTATGTTTTTATTTTTAATACTTCTTATCAGTTTGATATACGTAATATGCCTTATCTGAAATGAAATAACCTTTTAAAGTAACATTATGATAAATATTACATTAACATATTATTTTAATTAGGTACTACTATTTAAATAACTAGAAGCACCAAAAGCCTAATATCTAAGGTGTCAGACTTGATTGAGTTAAGATGTGAAAAGGAATGAAATATCACAGGCATACTTGATTTATGTTCCCATTTATAATATGAGTATGGTTATACACATATTAAAAGAGAGAATATCAGTGTGCTCCCAAAAACCAATACAAAATGACGTTCCATTCCTTCCAATAATTCTAATCAACCTCATCGCTCAGGTCCTATATGCCTGGAGGAAGTCAGACACCACTGACCCTGAGTTTGTGGAGAGAAGACGGGCTGGGTTGGAGAACTTTCTGCTGCGGGTGGCTTCCCATCCTCGGCTATGCTTCGATGACCAGTTCATTAACTTCCTGCAGCAGGAACATGGATGGCGGGAAACCATTACTGACAGTGGTAAGTTATGTTACGATATCTCTGTATTTAATATGTGAAGCTAATAGAGGATTAGCTTCACATATTAAATACAGAGATATTAGAAATAGTTAAAATTAAATTAGTTTGTGCAATTCCAACTTACACAGAGGTGTAAGTTGGAATTGCACAAACTAATTTCAACAAGCTCGGACTAAAAGACAAACGACAATGCATCATCGTTTTAATTTTTTCACTGCATCCTTTAAATCACATTAAGTGATTGCAAAAAAGGCTTCTTAGTGTTTTGCAAGATTTTGTGTTTAGATATGCATATTGGTTGGAACAGCTTTTTGAGTTTATTCCTGGGATATTTTAAATATCTGAGAGCAATGGTGGTGCAGTGGTTAGAGGGACAACTTCAGTTATTTTCATAGTAATCACTGGTCTCAAAATAGTGAAGGAAAACATAGTGAGGAAACTGGGATTTCCTAGGACTGAAAAATCATAAAACATGCCTCATCTACCAACCCACACATGGCCCACTATACCAATGAGTTTTAGACATTTACCTCACCTTTCGATAGTCACCACTTTAGAGCCCTAGATAGTACAGACTGTGGGATTTTTATGCCCAAAACTGTAGGCCATTATAAAAATATAAGAGATTCAGGGAGACTTTTACTGTATCCCTAGGGAGGGTCCCTAATTTAATTTAGGCCTAAAAATATCTTGAAAATGTTTTGAATTACGGCCCATTCTGTCTAATAGAGGGAGGCCCGTGTCCCAACATTGGGAATGTTATATTTGCTGGTTGTGATTATGTATGATATTTAAATATACCTAAAGACACATTTTTCTATACAATCTCAAATTATTGTTTTCTTTTGATGGTTTGATATCTTGAATTAAATGAATTAAGCTATTATTATTATTGATTTCAGGGTATATACTACAAGCAGAAAATAAGATCAAATCATTGTCAGTGTCCATCAGACTGAAAAAGCCGGATCCGGAGATTGAAAGTGTAAAAAATTATGGAAAACAATTAGAGACTAATTTAGGAAACTTTCTATATACGAGGTAAGTTTTATCTTATAAGCATTGTATATATCACGCCTTTAATGTTTATACTTGGCATACTGATAGGCTATGTCCTGGATCAGAACACAGGTAGCTGTTTACCACATTATACTTCAAACACAACATGTTCCAAAATTCAACAATAACAACCTTTAAATATAGTTAACAAAGAATGCTTGTAGTGTTTACCATTTTGGTGGTTAACTGGGTACCATTATTAGACATGCAGGGCTATGTGACCACCACAACCTCGTAACTGGGTGACACAATATGCTTTGACAACCTGGTCTCAGAATTCCTAGCTTCTGCCTACCCGTAACTAAAGAAAGAAGAAAAGAAAGAAAGAAAATAAATTTATTAGACCTAGGGCACACAAAAAGAACAAGAAATAAAATAAATAAAAAACTTGATTAAATAAAAAATAGCATTGCCTCACGGCTGTGCCAAATATGGGCATTCAGAGTTACCTGCAAGTGTCTGACACTGGTTTTAACTGGAACTACTAATAAAGATGTACGAATGACAGCCGGGTTCAACGGTGTACTAGTCTTTATTGTTTAAAACGGTCACTTATCTACGGCCTAACCTCGATAAGAGTTGCTTAACTATGAAGATCAACTCACTCAATACACTTATACTTTTAATATTTCAGATCAAAGATAATAGAAAAGAATTACGCCTTATGCAAGCTGCACGCAAACTACGGGAAACTGTTCAGTGAGTGGAGCGTCATCGAAAAGGAGATGGGTGATGGATTGCAGAAGGCAGGCCATTACTTCGGTATGTTAGTGATGATCTTAGATATTCAGCCTATAACATCTCCACTGCGGGGACACAATCCTCCTCTACAAGAGGATCAAATGTTCGCGCCCAGTGTATATCGCACGTCTTCGAGCGCCTTCACACTAGCGTTTGTCCAGCGTAGGCGTTCGACAAATGTATGCGCAGCGCAAACGCCGCGACAACACGGCGCAAGCGTCGCGTTGTTGCGGCGTTAGATAGATTCTTAATTGTACACCATAACAGTAAAACAAAATTATGGACTTAACAACTAAAAAGGGTGATACAGTGGGCGGTCTTATTGCTAAAAGCAGTCTTTTACAGACAACCTTTGGATGGATTTGACACAGAAGGAGAAAATAAATACGCGGGTAGTCCACGGTGTACTATTTATCTATATAAAATACAAAACAATAAATAACGTTCTCAAAACATATATACCGGGTGAAATTGAATAGACGCGACAAAGTTTAAATATACAATAATACGTGTTGTCAAGAAAATTTAGAACATATCAAATGTAAAATTAAAAAATAATTTATCAGTGTTACGAAAAACGTTAAAATAATTAAAGTATCAAAGAATTTCGCGTACCTACTACCGTTTTCGTGTAGTGGGCACGATTTAGGTACATTCTCGTTATGAATGAATCGCGCCGAGCGGAGCACCCCCGTCCGCCCGGCCGCACGCGCACCGCTTTCGCGCGTTGCAATTAATAAAAATTTTGTGAAACCAAATTTCCCTTCATATTTTTGTCGGCTTAGGACTATCAAAAATACAAAAAAAGTAAAATAGTAAAACAATGTTTTAGTGTAAGGTATAACCTGAATAATGTTTGTTACAACAACAAATTATTGTATTTTTGGCGTATTTAAAAAGTTGGAATCACAGTATTTACAATAAATGAAATCGGTACACTTACGTGTATTTTATTAATTGTACAAAATGTCCACCTTCGTTTTGTAAACACAATTGAGCACGGCGCACGGTGGGCTGAAAAACGGCTTTCATAGACTTAGGCATTTTATTTTGCAAGTGCCAGTTTTTGTGCCGGATATCACTTCTATTTGTTATAACAATATACAAAAATGACACCAGAATTGATTCTGCACAAAAACGAAGGAATTATAATTTTTTTACGAAAATTTTGTATGGAGCTAGTATGAAAAATCGAAATATCTCTGAAACGGCAGCGATAACCGTAATATCCTTATAGGAGGTTTTAGTACTAATTATTTATGATTTTTTGACATACGTTACATAATGGTTGTAGATGCCTTTTTTTTTTTTAAATCGTCAAAATATTTTTATTTATTTTTACATATTAAACGTTCCTTTTAGTGTTTAAGTTGAAGAATTCAGAGCTTTAACAACTCTTAACATAAAATAGCATCACCCCTATAGACCTGAAGGACTAGACAGAGGTGTGTAGTATCTTGTTGATCTTGTAAGATTTCCAACAATACCAAATAGTTGAATATCAGTGTCAAAGTGCCCATGCTGTCGCTTCTTTTAGAAAGATAGGGGAATGAAATTGTTAATTGATCATACCCTAAAAGTATGATTACAACATAACCGGACACATAATAATATCGACACAAAAGGAATTTTAAAACCTTGCATACGTTCAAAATACAAAATAACATATTGTGTAGTCATCTAATGAGTCTGATGACAAGTAATTAAGTAATTAGAATGATGGTTGTAGTCTTCTGATTCTAATGAGCCTATTAAGTGATTAAATGATTTGAAATATCTCGCAACAATACCAACTAAGAACTGCATTCACCTTTTTATAATTAGTGAGCTAATGTGATTTGCTAATGTTGATTAGTTCTACTATGAGTTCTACGAAATGTTTTTGACGATTATAAATTTTTATTATCATATCTTTTATAACTTTAATGAGGGTAGTTAACTAATTATTGACTTTATACAATAAAAGGGCTATAATTTTGTTCCATAATTTAGATTGTTCACAACCGTGTAACTGCTAACACTAAAACTATTTGCTTTGCGACTACAAAATCTTAGAATGGAAAGTTTAATCACCAACTTAGATTTGTTTGTTCTTCTAAAAAGTGAGTGTCCTTCATTTAATCATGAAGTATTGTTTAGTGCAATTGTGTCCCGCATAGGCGATTGCCTTTCTGCCGAAGATCAAGTAACTCTCAAAGAATTTTGCCGGAGATTCACGCGAGCTGCTTTAAACAGGTGGCAGAAATCTAAACGATTCTTTGATAAGTTTAGAAATACGTACGGAGAGTGGTTGCAAGCAAATATTGATTGGCCGAGTTGCGTGCAAACTTTAATAAATCAAGAACCAACTGTTGATGAGATACCAAGAGCACGCTCAGTCTCTCCAGAACCTTCGACATCATCGACTGTTAGAACAATGACAAAAAGGTCCCGAAAACCATTCAAAGATCTGGGAAGCAAACAGAAAAAGAGAAGATCTAGTGAGCACATAGGCGAGGATTCCTGTGAATTGGCATATGCAGCTGCAGCACGTTTAAAGGAAGAAGGTTATGAAGATATCGCATCTGTAATCAATTATATGATCAAAAATCCAGAAGCTGCCGTTAAAATCAAGGAAAGCATTAAGAAAACAGTAATATTTACACCAGAGAAAGCACTTGGATTGCTTCTTTCACTTAAGCTTTCAAAGTGGCAATATATTACGTTGCGAGAGACTGCCATTCGGGAAGGTGCTAAGGATATTTACCCATCCTACTATAAACTGCAACAAACTAAGCTTGCATGCTACCCTCCTAATCAATCAGTATCAGTTACGGATTCATCAGCTAGAATTACACTTCAAGCTTTACTTGACATCACGGTGAAGCGGATTCTTCAAAGTCTTTCTGATAATGTGGAAAATAAGCAGTTAAAGCTGATATCGAAGTGGGGATTTGATGGTGCTTCCAATCAAAGCCGATACAAGCAGAAAATGGACGGCGAGCATGATGATTCAAGCATTTTCATGACCTCCTTGGTGCCACTGAAACTGACAGATGGAGATAATACTATATGGACAAACCCGAAACCATGCTCAACTTTTTATTGTCGTCCGGTTCAGTTCACTTTTGAAAAAGAAAGCCATGCAGTTGTCATTGATAACAAAAGAAAAATGGATGAGGAAATTGAGGCCCTTAACCCCACAGAGTGCATTAATAGTAACAGGGTGACTCATAAACTAATGATGACAATGATCGACGCAAAAGTCTGCACGTATCTTTCTGAAGCTAGATCAAATGCATCATGCTACCTGTGCTTAGCAAAACCAACAGAAATGAACCACTTAGATGCTGTAACATCAAAAACTGTGTGTTCTGACATATATGAATTTGGCCTATCATCCCTACATGCCCGTATAAATTGCATGGAATGTCTGTTACACATTGCGTACAGACTTGACTTCAAACAGTGGGCAGCAAGAAGTAATGAGCATAAAGATATGTTACAAAACAGAAAAAAAAACATTCAAAATAAATTTAAAGAGGAGCTCAATCTGTTAATTGATATAGTAAAACAAGGCTCGGGAACTACCAATGACGGGAATACCGCAAGGAAGTTTTTCGAGTTTCCCAATAAAACTGCAGCTATTACTGGGTTGGATCAAAACCTGATGAAAAGATATGCTGTTATTTTGCAAGCAATAACATCTGGTGAGAAGATCGATGTCATCAAATTTAAAGATTTTGCTCGCAAAACAGCAGAAAAGTACGTGGAATTATACGACTGGTACTACATGTCATCAACCGTACATAAACTATTAATACACGGAGCTGACATAATCGAAAAAAATGATATTGTCCCGATTGGGACTCTCTCGGAAGAAGCCTCAGAGTCTCGAAACAAAGATTTTAGGAGGTTCCGGGAACATCATTCGCGGAAAAGAAGCAGGCAAGATTCTAATCAAGATATCCTAAATATGCTTGTTGTTTCTTCGGATCCTTTTCTAAGTGCACAAAGGCCGAAGTTAGATGCCAAAAGGAAGACAACCTTTTTTGCTGAAACTCTCGACCTAATACAGTTTCCGGAAACTGAGTTCGAGTTTGTAGGTATATCCGATCTGGATTCTGACTCGGAATTGGAGTCCGACAACGAAAGTTGTAAAGAAAATTTGTAAAATTTAATTATTTTTCTTTATGTTCTTTTGTTATTTATGTTAGTTTATTGTACCAATATGTTTAGTTAATAATTTCATAAATTATAGTTTCAAATATGTATTTTGTATAATTGAATTTATTAGATATTATTTTTGTTACTTCTGTTTTATTTAAATTACCTATCAATAAAAAGTTTATATACAGTCTTTTTTTTTTCACATATTCTTAATATTTGGGGAAAAAGCATGCTTCCTAACGATGTTCTTAACTTTGACACAGTTCATGGATCGTTTTGAACAGTTTCATATGTTAAAATAAATAATGTTAGTACTATAATCCCCTATAAGGATATTATTATTATTATGTGTCCGGTTATGTTGTAATCATACTTTTAGGGTATGATCAATTAACAATTTCATTCCCCTATCTTTCAAAAAGAAGCGACAGCATGGGCACTTTGACACTGATATTCAACTATTTGGTATTGTTGGAAATCTTACAAGATCAACAAGACACTACACACCTCTGTCTAGTCCTTCAGGTCTATAGGGGTGATGCTATTTTATGATAAGAGTTGTTAAAGCTCTGAATTCTTCAACTTAAACACTAAAAGGAACGTTTAAATATGTAAAAATAAATAAAAATATTTTGACGATTTTTAAAAAAAAAAGGCATCTACAACCATTATGTAACGTATGTCAAAAAATCATAAATAATTAGTACTATAACCCCCTATAAGGATATTACGGTTATCGCTGCCGTTTTAGAGATATTTCGATTTTTCATACTAGCTCCATACAAAATTTTCGTAAAAAAATTATAATTCCTTCGTTTCTGTGCAGAATCAATTCTGGTGTCATTTTTGTATATTGTTATAACTAATAGAAGTGATATCCGGCAAAAAAACTCGCACTTGCAAAATAAAATGCCTAAGTCTATGAAAGCCGATTTTCAGCCCACCGTGCGGCGCCGCAAATTGTCCTTAAGTTTTATTAATACAAAAGTTTGTGATTTTACAGTTTCGAATGCGAATTATTCTTAGAATTCTACATGGTAAGTGATGATGTGATCGAAGAGGGATATTTTAGCCGAAATCTTCACTGCGTTTCACGTAGATTTCTTACGGTGTAGTACCACACGACAATATCGAGATACTGTACGTTTGTTAAGGCGATACCAAAATAAATTAGGGGTTTTTTCGTCACCATTTATTTCACTATTCCAGCAAGTATGGATTTAATTTTTGGTAATATGTTTATTGACTATTTCATTAATACTTTTACTGAAGGAAAACGCAATTGGGTTAAATTTGCTCCATCGAATTTGATTCCGAAAAGACCTCTATTTTTTTTATTTTTTCCTGTAATTCTAAAATCCTAAGGAATTTCATTTCAAAATTGCATTCAAAATGTGCATAATAGGTAATTGAAAACTCTGACTGAAAATATTTTTGATACATAGCTTAATTTATTTTTAAACAATTTTTATTTGGTTTGGCGCTTACGTTGTTTTATTTTGGTTCCAGCGCATTGTTGCGCTCTCTTTTTTTCGCACGTGGAAGTAATAGACTCTGTCACTTTCTTATGCCCGCCCAGTTCGCCTGCGGCCTTTGTCAGTGATAGACCTGTGTCGGTTCCTCCTGCAACCGTGATTATATTTTTTTATCGAAATAGTTATTGTTTAGTCTTGTTTTCTGATTTTATTTATCTACATTTGACAAGTGAACAAGGTTTATATAACATTAGCTTACCGATATGGGGAATAAGCGTAAAAGACAACGAAAGTTGAAAAAATTGGCTAAGTGCGAGTTGTACTCGCCAATGAAGGGTTCCGTAGTAACTATAATAAATATAATATACTTAATATATTTATTTGAAAAAAAAAAAACAAAAACCTTACAAATTTCTTAAAAGTAGCTTTTTTACAACTACGCCAAATAACTTTGTTTTTCATAGTGTTTGTATGAATTACAAAGTTATATTTGCGGTTTTAGAAAATATACTGTATCTCAAAAACTGTTGACTCGATCTCGTTCAAACCAATTTTGGTTGAAAGTTTACATTAAGATCTACAACATATGGTTTTTTTAGATTTTTCACTTCATTATTATAGAAGTTAGAGGGGGGGGACACCACACAACCCTGGACGAACAACTCGTTATTCGTGCCTGTAAAACTCTTAGGCTCTTACTAACGATCTTATCTGATCCGCGTGGATCGCTTCGCCCTCGTGGACTACACAATGTTATTCCACCAGAATACGATGTTTTTCCGGAATAAAAAGTAGCCTATATCCTTCTCCTTTCCCAAAGTCAACTCTATATCTGTCGCAAATTTCATTCAAATCGGTTAAGAGATAAAAACGTAATAGACAGATAGAGTTATTTTCGCATTTATGTTATTAGTAGTTGTATTGTTGGTATTAATAATTAATAAGCAGCTTAGGTTATTTAAATAAAGTATATTCAAGAGATCGCGGATCTTACAGTATCTTACTTAAGCTTAGCATATATATATATATATATTGTACAGACGACAGCACTTAAAGCTACCCGAAACTGTCAAATTTTCCCAATCAACCTTAAACCCAATTTCTTTAACGATAAAGTTGAAAATCTATTAAAGAAATTTGACAGATTGTTGTAGCTTGATGTGCTGGCGTCTGTACATTGTCACCCTGACAGCTGTCAGAAACATTAGTGACGTTCCGTTACTACATCATCCCCTTTGACCCCTTTTATTAATACATTTTATTCTTTCTCTTTTAAAACCATTTTCCTAATCTGACTTTAATACAGTATTAGTACACCACAGTTACACATTCAACCAGTGAGCACCTGGATCTGGTGAACAACAAAGTCTATGCTGGTCGAATGTAGAAAGAGGTTCTTGTATAATTAATATTATTTTTGTCTCTTACATCATATGACCTGTTTCTATTTATACAAACAATTCTACCTTCTAACCACACATTCTTTTGTACATCTTTCTTAAACCATATTTTTTGTCCTATTACAAATTCTGTTTTTATTCGACTTGTGTTATTATAACTTTTAATATTTCTGTCTACCTGTTTACCTAATTGATGTTTCACATTACTATTTAACTTTGGTCTTAAAAAATTTTGTGAAGATATTAACTTTGTTTTTATATTTCTGTTCATTAATAATTGACTAGGTGAAAAACTTGTTCCAGCCACTTGAGAAACTCGATACTTTAATAAAGCTACTAATAAGCAATTAAATTAAATTAATTAATTAATTAAAGCAATTAAAGGTCAGAAACATTAGTGACGTTCCGTTACTACAGTAGTAGGAATAAAACGCTTTCTATTCAACAACGTTTCAAAATAGGGATTACCTTATGAGTTCCGTTTGAACTTCTATTTACACTATCGGAAATGTATTAGGCAATGGAATATGGAATCATATAAAAATCATTTGTTTTGTTAAAGCTGGGCAAAATTGTCCCAGTGCTGGGCAAAGTTCTCCCCTTAGCTTTCCACTCCTCCCGGTGAGCTGGCCTCTCCTACCAATCCGTCATGAAAGCCTCTAAGTCGTCACGCCAGCTCTGTCTAGGCCTTCCTCGGCGACAACACCCATTCTCTGGCTCTCACTGCGTAACGATTCTAGCCGATCTGTCCTGATACATCGTACATACATGACCGAAAAAACTATTAAGTTTTGAAAACAAGAACCGTGAGATTCTAGCGGGTATTTCTTCATAGGAAATGACTAATTCGAATTGAGCAGCTTCATGTCATTTTTGGCCTTTTTGCCTTATGTCAAGTAAAATATTTGATAATAAAATCCTTTAAAACAATATTTAAAGCATTGTATCAAAACCGTAATATTGCAACAATAACCCAGACAATTCATCTACGCCTCAGAGGCAGGTAAAATAGGACTAGAAATAACATAAATAAATAGGTAGGTAGGACTGGTAGAGAATGCCTATCTATGGCATTAAGTCCGCCTTTGTACATTTTGTGTTGCATAAAGTTTTAGTAAATAAATTAATAAAATAAAATATAACCGTCATTCATCTTCTTCTACAGACTCAATAGCGGACAGCATAGACTCAGTAGCAGAAGATGAAGAACAGCTAGCAGACCAATTGAAAGAGTACCTCTTCTACGCGAGCGCGTTGCAACAACTGTGCAGCAACCACGAGACGTTGCAGCGAACGTTGGAGAATGCACAGGACACACTCACTAACAGGTTAGCTGTGTTGCTTCCCTTTTTTTTCATATGACCCCTAGACGCCCCAGAGAGCGTCCACAGTAGTTCTCAATCACGAAGGATCTTGAGCGAAGTGTCATTCCGCTGCTCGCCGCTTCGTTTGACGTTTGTCGGGGACAGCCACGCTGTCTATATCCTTGGGTATTCCATCCCAATGTACTAGTCTGATACCAAGCTTGGTTCTATGGATCTTCGTGCGACTCTGAACTTATATACAGCTTCCTGTGTAAGCGTCCACGTATCAGCACCATAAGTCGTGGCGGGCAGGAAACACTAATTAAAAGGTATTGTGGTATTTTGGCTTCACAAACATCGACTTATTCAGTAATTTTAGAACAGAACAGAACCCACTCCAGAGACAAGAATATCGACGCTGGAAAGGAAAAATTATCCAAGCGACATTTTTGGCCATGTTGAGTTATATACATTGTTGGAATCGCCTGATTTTTCTGCGTCGTTTGATCTTACTCACTTCCTTATACGACGACTTTTGATGTCGCTTCGACATTTTGAATTTCGCGAGAGTTCACTTATTTTTCCTTACTAAACGACAAAATTTTCGAGCATTTTTGAAAATTTGGTGGTTATCGTAATTGTGAAATGCTAAATTTGCCTTTGGTCAAGTTTGACATTTCTGTTCGTACGGTAATTACTCCACTTAGTTAATTTTTCCAGTATCTGGCAATATAGTGTTAGGCGCTTAGGTAATTTTGAGTTATTTGGTTTTTTTCCTACATGGATTGAGGTAATATAAAAAAATTATATTAAATTAATATTTAGGTTGTTTTGCCTCAAAGTCCACATGTTTTTTTTTTATTTTGGTAAGGCAACTTTTATCTGATATAAATTCTAAAAAAGATATATATTACATTTTTGCCGTACCTTCCTTAATCAAAGCTTGTCGGTTAGTAAATTTTTCCCGTTTCTACTTTTAGGGAAAATTTTACTAAGCGACACTAACTTTAAAACTAAGCATTATTTTTAATAGTTACGTGTACTATAATGTAGATAAAAAAATATCCAAATGAATTTCTAAGAATTAGGCTTTTTGGACTATTACAAGAATTTACACGATTTTTTTTTTTCTGAAAATTCAAACTTTAACCTGCTCTACTGTAAAGTTAGTCTGATGTCGCTTGGATAATATTTCTTTTCCAGCGTCGATATGTAGGTTAGTTAGTGGAAGGAAAAGGTACTTACACGATGATGTAGATTATGAGTCCCATCGACATGAGAACCCAGCGCGCCGGTTCAGACGATATTTCCTCCAAGCTTCACGAGAGGAGAGAGAGTTTGAGGATTCAACACAACACCAATAGTTTATCACTTTTTAGAGTTTTAGCGGGGCGCGGGCGCACGTTATACGTGTCGCCAGTATGCGAGCGAATTTGCGAGTGGAGTAGAGGGCGAGGATTGTTCGAATTGAACGAAACAGGAAATAGTGGGAGTAAGGAATCGATTTTTAATGAAAATTGCTTCTCAAGTGAGTTAATGAGTGAAGTGTAATATAATGTTGCAAGTATGCGATCATGATAGAATACTAATAACAATAAGTATAGATAACATAATGAGAATGGCGCATACAGTTGGATTGGTTAACATGATTGCTAGTAATGTGGATTCTACCTATGTTGCTAGATTTACAAAAACGTACTTAATGTAGTATCTGACTGAGGTTAAATCATATAATTAATGTTTCATTATTCACCTTTCCAGGGTATCGGAACGCAGTCGAGCAGCGGCGGGCAAGTCAGGCATAATGTCCCGTCTCTTCGGCACCACGGACCCTGACATCGTACGCGACCAGACCACGCGCGCCTTAGACAGCAAGATAGTCGCCGATAAAGACGCCATCGAGAAGGCTAAGACGGATTTAGAGTAAGTAGAAAAGTTGTTTTTTATGACGACGTTAGTAATACACTCCTGCAAGGTTGTTAGTGTTTTACCAATAACGCTGTATATGTATACTCTAAATACAATAATTAAAATTGAAGTTTGTTTGTGGTGAAATAACTGTGTTTTCTCAATTGGTTATAGTGGACACCATAGATAAAATAAATAAGTAGATTTGGTCAACAGACGAAATTATATCGGAACCGTGTGTCTCCAGTTAGGCGCTGGGCGGGGCAACAACTACACATGCAGTTTAATTAAATCAATAGATACGCACTCGCGCACACACCCGCATTTCTTAAATCAGAACGTACTATACAATCAATAATAAACCTTATTCCGTCAAACACAGCGTGTATTTACCATGCACCGTAGAATTTACCCACACAAAAACATCGGTCGCTATCGTTGTGCTGTGCAAAAGCAATTTATTTTACATATACGCTAGTGATTGACTAAATCGGAAAGTTATCGATTCTTCCATTTATTATTGTACAACTTTTTTTGGGCACCTGAAAATGAACCAAATAAAAAATGGCATGTCCAGAAAATATTACAATAACAATAAACATATTATTAAGAACATAACATTACATAATTATTATTAAGTACTACCTACTAAGTATTAAGAGCTACCCTGGCGCTTTCGACTTAAATCTTAATATTTAATTATCATAGTGATAGGTCAAATAGAAGTCGATGTTATCTTAAGAGGGTGTCGAGCCTACGAGACGCGCGGAAAATAGGTATTTACTGCAGCGGGCTAGTCGTGTGCGTTGTCACACACACAATGACAAGTTCGATCGAGGCCCGATTGCCGTTGCACGACGAAGTTTGCTAACTTTGCATTTTTAAAATTTTTGTCGTTATGTTGAATAAACTTGAAAAACGAATATTAATTATTTAGATGGTTTTATTTATCACACTAATATTATAAAGGCGAAAGTTTGTGAATGAATGTGTCTGTTTGCATGTTTGTTACTTCTTCACGCTCAAACGGCTGGATGGATCTAAATGAAGCAAGTAGGTACGTAAAAATATCACAAAAATAAATTTAATAAATTATACCTATTATATAAAAATTAACGTTTGTTTTTACTGTAGTAATACATTATCCGTTCCCTCACTATTCATCCTATTGCAATAAAACTTTGATTTTATATATTAAACTCCTCAGATTTTTTTTTAAAGAATACTAGCAATGTGGGTACATTTCACATTACTAGCAATCTTGTTAACCCCTCCAACTAAGCTAAATATGCTTGTGTCTGGAGTGGGTTCACGTCAATAGTGTAATGGGTGGGGTTCGAACCTGCGACCTCTCGATCACAAGTCCGACACCTTATCCATTAGGCTATTGACGCTTCGAAACTGGGTAAGTAGCAAGTTAGGGTAGATGGGTATGCAGTACTTATTTGAATAATAAAACCAGTATGAAATAAAAAAATATATAATTATGTAATGTCATAATAAAACCAGACTGAAATAAGTTTTGTTTATTAAAATTTCATTTAGTGCTCGTTTAAATTCTGATGTACTGTCATATTTTTAATAACATTCGGTACTTTATTATATATACGTGGGGCCATACCAAAAAAACATTTTTTCATTAATGCTGTCTAGCGATAAGTTCGCTAGACAGCATTAATGAAAAAATTCGCAGAAAATATAAGCGTAATTTATTTCATAACAATATATGTATCAAGTGTAACTTAATTTAAAAGAAAAAAAAATAAAAGAAATCTATAAATCTAATGTTATATTGCTTATTATAACATTTTACAAAAATTGGCCAAGTGCGAGTCAAACTCGCCCATGAAGGGTTCCGTAGTAACTATAATAATATAAAATAATATGTATATTTAATTGACAAAAAACTAAAACTTCCAAATTTCTCAAAACTAGCTTATTTACATTTTTTGCAACTACGCCAAATAACTTTGTTTTTCATAGTATTTGTATGAATTACAAAGTTATATTTGCGGTTTTAGAAAATATGCTGTATCTCAAAAACTGCTGACTCGATCTCTTTAAAACCAATTTTGATTGAAAGTTTACATTAAGATCTATATATATATATATATATGTATATATATATATATATATACAACGTGTAATTTAAAGGGTATATACATACCAAGTGCATGGCTTCTTTGGATGATAACAAACGATATGGCAAGGGTTTTGTAATCCTAAGTCTACATGTGTAGAACTTATTACAAATTCCAGTACACTGATACCAGAGACCGAATTTATCAAATTAAGAAGAACGAAAAGAATTATCGTGTTATTGACAAGTCACGTGGAATGTTATTGACCCTCGTAGTGCTGTGACACGTTTGTTATGATTGGTATTCAAAAAATATGTGAAACCAATAATTTGGTATCAATTCTTTAAGTCCGTTATTTTGTGCTGAAACTGTGCACAGAGACTCCATACCAAATGTTGTCTTCAGCCCTTTTGGTTAGATATGGGGTTTCCGTTACACGTTGTATATATATATATTTATATTTTTCACTCCATTATTATAGAAATTAGAGGGGGGCACACATTTTACCACTTTGGAAGCGTATATCTTTTAAACGATTAATTTTATGAAAAAATGGTTTTAGAAACCTCAATCTCTTTTTAAAGACCTGTATATAGATACCACACATGCATAGGTTTCATGAAAAAAAAATATTTTCCGTTTTAGTTCCATGTATGGGGGGGCTCCCCATACATGGAACTAAAACTGAAAATATTTTTTAATTTAATTTAAATATATTTTAATTTTTTCTTAAAATCGGAAAGCGGTTCACAGAATACATCAATCTACCAAGTTTTATATGTATAGTCCTAATAGTTTCGGAATAAAATGGCCGTAACATACGGACGGACGGATGGACAGACAGACAGACTAGTAGCTGTAGTAGTTATACATATTATATTATTATAGTTACTATGGAACCCTTCATGGGCAAGTCTGACTCGCACTTGGCCAATTTTTCTTTGGCTAATTCCCGTAGTAGACAGACCTTGTTATGGCACTTGGCGTATAATTTGTCGGACATAGAGGGAATGTCAAAGGAAGCTGAAACTTGTTCTAAACCAGAAAACCCGGCTCCTATCGCCATAAAACTGCTTACAGAATTATCGTTCAGATTGAGGTCTGTAGGGCTATCTCTGGTTTTTTTTCGGTTCGTTATATCTGGTTCTTTACAATTTATTAATTCTATTTTTTTCGACACATTTGGCAACTAAAATAGAATTTCGATAGAAATCCTTTCTTAGTTGCAACTAGAGAATACAATCCCGAGCATGTTTTTCAATCCCGGAATTACGTGATTCTTGATGCTGAATCCTGGGACCCTGGGGCTATCCCCGGATTAGACTATGTGGTTTCTAATTGGTCTCAAATGTAAAAAATTGGCCAAGTGCGAGTCAGACTCGCGCATGAAGGGTTCCGTGTGTAACTATAATAATATAATATATATATTTATTTGATGAAAACAACCTTACAAATTTCTTAAAACTAGCTTATTTACATTTTTTACAACTACGCTAGATAACTTTGTTCTTCATAGTGTTTGTATGAATTACAAAGTTATATTTGCGGTTTTAGAAAATATGCCGTATCTCAAAAACTGTTAACTCGATATCATTCAAACCAATTTTGGTTGAAAGTTTACATTAAGATCTACAGATACATATTTTTTTAGATTTTTCACTCCACTATTATAGAAGTTAGAGGGAAGGATACACATTTGACCACTTTGGAAGCTTATATCTTTTAAACGATTGACTTTATGAAAAAGTGGTTTCAGAAACCCCCATGTCATTTTTAAAGACCACTCTATAAATACCACACACGCATAGGTTTCATGAAAAAAAAATATATTTTCAGTTTTAGTTCCATGTATGGGGTAGTAGTATGTTCCTTTATTTTAAATGATTTTTAATTTTTTTCTCAATATCGGAAAGCGTTTCATAGAATACATCTACTTACCAAGTTTCACATGTATAGTCTTAATAGTTTTGGAATAAAATAGCTGTGACATACGGACGGATGGACAGACAGACAGACAGACAGACAGACGGACAGACATGACGAAACTATAAGGGTTCCGTTTTTTGCCATTCGGCAACTGAACTCTAAAAAACGAGTAATTTCTTAAAATATATATTTTTAATTTTGGTACACTACACATATCACAGTATAGTAAGAAAAGAAAAAATGACAAAAAGATACTATACTTTGTAAGAAATAAAAAGACAATAAAACTTATTTCGAATTTTGAAAATACAATTGTAGAAATATCAATGCATCCAAGGTTTGACTTCCAAGCCTGCTTCGTTTATTACCAACATAAGCAGCAGCTGAAAACGCTCGTTTAGGTTTTACACTGGTTGGAGGAATAGACAATAGATACTTATATGCTGTTTCTAAGTGATATCCACTAATTCCTCCATTTTCAAACAGGCTTATTTCACGTCTAATACTATATTTTGCCAACCCCGATTAATTTTGTATTTGTACTTCATGATCTGGGGATTTCATACTCTTATCAATTTCCAGCTATAACTTTTCCTTTAGTGTCAATTGGGGTTGGGATTGGGAGGTTTGTGGCCTTAACTCATCATCTGTTTGTGATCCTGATCTTCCTTCTTCTTCTTCCGCGTCATCTCGACTTTTAAGTTTTTTAACAATACACTTTATTTGCTTCCAAACTAAAGCCTGTGTAGAAACTGGAAATAAGTCATGCCATTCCAAATCCGATAATAACTGATTTTCATCATCTTTTCATGGATTTTGTAATTAATTCAACACACCAGTCAAATCATCACTTCGTCGTTACTTCATACGTTCCACTAAGGATGTTTTAATTTTTTGATGATTGCTAGATAGCTGTTTTATAAGAAATTTCAAAGCGGACTCAGCTGTGCATCTCGCCGACAGATTGCTTCTACTGTCAATTTAATTGGGGTCAGCACATCAACAATTTTATTTACCAATTCAAAATCAACTTCTTCCAAACGAATTGGATGATTGAGATCTATAAGAGCTTTTTGAATGAAGGTTTTTAAAAGATAAAATCGTAAAAAAAAAAATTTTTACAGTCCAAAAGAAGTGACAGCTCTTTTACATGTTCAATTTTCATTTATTTTTGAAGTACTGTTTCATTTTTCAATGGTGATCTTTTGAAATACACTCTACAACTTTGCGGATTTTCTTTATCAGCTCATTAATGTTTTCATCTTGTGTTAACTCTGGTATGTGTTATAGCGCAAGGTCATTTTGTGACATTAAGATTAAGTCTGATTCTGGACTGTCTAAGTCTTCTAAATGTTCATCATCATGGATGTCGTCCATATGATCAACAGCCACAAGTGGTTCATTTATAGTATCATCTGAGGTAGAGCTGTCTTGCAAATAATTATGTTTTTCATAAAGCCAGTATCCAGGGAAATATCAAATATACTTAGACGCTCTTTCAATATACGAAGACAATTTTCAGCCATACTTTCATACTTCCATAAATAGAAACAAGTCCTAAATTCCAAATTTTTTTTATATGAACGAACGTTGACAGCCATGTATGGTTTATTGGATGTTGAAGTCCACTTGTCGAAAGAAAGACTAAATCTTTCACCTGCACTTTTCATATGTTTCAATTCTGCAGTTACTTGCTTTCTGATTTTTTCACTGTAATTCATGACACGTTTTTGAATGGTGACGGCTGACTTCGGTAAATATTGTTGAAGGTTGTATTCCATTTCAAATTCAACGGAAGCTGAGAATATCGAGGGCGCTATGTACGTGAAGCGTAGAGTACCGAAAAATGCAAAACAGGAAGAACAAAAACCTAAGACCAATAAATTTACCTACAAATGCTTTAAATGTCATAAATATGGTCACAAAGCTTCAGAATGCAAGATGAAGCGGAGCAATGACGATGCTAAATATATATAGCAGATCCAGAAGAGGAAGAGGACAGTACTTTTGATATTCTTTTTAATTGTACAAATCTTTCGAACTCTTTACAAACTACAAAGAATGACTGGATACTTGATAGTGGATGTACATCGCATTTGTGTAATAATTTAGATAAATTTACAGGTAACTTTTGTGTTTTGCAGGATAAACTCAACTTAGCATCCAATCTGTCGACTGATGTAAAGGGCAAAGGTGATATACGGTTGTCAGCATCAAACAGGAGAATTACCTTCAAAAATACCTTGTTCGTACCAGATCTTCGTAGCAATTTACTGTCAGTAGCCAAAATTGCAGATAACGGGTATGAGATTAATTTTACTAATGATAGGGCCTGTATAAATGATGTGACGTCTGGTAAGACCGTGATGACAGCTGTACGAAAGGGAAATCTTTACCTTGTTAAGGAATTGAATGAAAAAGCTTATTCTGCTGTAGATTCAATTGATATCCTAGCTTGGCATGAGCGTATGGGTCATTTAAATGGTAGAGATCTCGTAAAACTACTGAACCGTTGCGGGCATAACATAAAAGAGGCAGATTTACGTGATATATCCAATTGCGATATATGTGCTAAGGGAAAAATGAGTTCATTACCTTTTTCTAAGTCGAGTGGACCGTGTAATGAGTTATTACGTATCGTACACTCCGACGTGGTAGGTCCAATGAAAACGCAATCCATAGGAGGCGCGAAATATTTTGTAACCTTTATCGATGGCAGTTCCCGGTGGTGTGAAGTTTATCTACTAGGGAAGAAAAGTGCAGTATTTAGTGCATTTAAACTTTATAAAAATTACGCTGAGAAGTTGACAGGAAAGAAAATAAAATTTCTTCAGACTGACAATGGTGGTGAATATTGCAATCGCGAGTTTGATGAGTTTTTAGAGAATGAAGGTATCAGACGAAGATTGACAATACCACATACTCCTCAGATGAACGGTGTCAGCGAACGCATGAACAGAACTTTGTTGGAAATGGCTAGGTGCATGTTGTTGTCGTCTGGTCTATCTGTAGGCTTTTGGGCGGATGCGGTTGTGACAGCATGCTACGTACGTAACCGTTGTCCAACCAGCAGCTTAGATGGAGGCATTCCTTTTGAAAAATGGACTGGAACTGCTGTGGACTTAACGATTATCCGAAGTTTTGGTACCAAAGCGTACGTTTTGGATAAGACACCAGGGAAAGACAAGTTCGATGCACGTGCCCGCGAGGGAATCCTAGTTGGATATCCGAGATCTACGAGAGGATACCGAATTTGGATTCCATCTGAACACAAAGTTATTGAAGCTAGAGACGTTAAATTTCAAACAGAAGTAAAAACCTTGAAGAGTGATAAGAATATTGAATTAAAAGTTGATAATAATATTCGAACACGAGAGAAACCTATAATTCGAACTGTAGAATTTGAAGTACCAAATGAAGCCACACAAAAAACTACCTTAGGTGCTGGTGATTTTGCTAGAGAACAAGAATTCACTGTAAGAGAGCGCTCAGGAGGTGGTGACTTTCAAGACAAGAGACAACTCTCGTTGCAATTGTGATAAAGATATGGATCAAATTGAAGAAGTTGCGGAGGATTGTCGTAGACAGCCAATTTTAAAGCGAGCTCCTGGAAGACCTAAACTCATTAAGGGGGAGCGTGGACGTCCGAAGAAAGTATACAACATGGTAGAAGTACATTCAGGAGATACAGAACGAACGGAAGGAAATGAAGAACATCAAGGTAATGTTAATGAGACAGATCCACAAGTTGAAGGTGAAGTGCTGAACAATGAAAATCATGAAGAAAATGATGAAGAATTCTTTTCTGCAGTGGCTGAAATATCTCTTGAAGAAGCGTTATCAAGCGATGATCATGTGGGGTGGCGAGAAGCAATCCTATCTGAGATAACAAGCTTAATAAAAAATGAAACTTGGGATATTGTAAAGAAGCCTAAAGACCGAGACATTGTAGGCTGTCGTTATGTATTGACAACAAAATTGAATGTCGACTTGAGCACGAAGAAGAAGGCTCGATTGGTAGCAAAGGGTTTTAGTCAACGTTATGGAATAGACTACCATCAAACGTATGCACCAGTAGCAAGACTTGAATCAATTAGATTACTAATGGCACTTGCTGTAGAATTGAACCTCGAAGTACATCAATTGGATATCAACACAGCATATTTGAATGGTCGACTCGATGAAGAGGTATACATGCAAATACCGAAAATTCTATATGAGAGTCTTAATACGTTGATTCGAAGAGAAGATAAGAACTCAGTCATTCACGTGCGCGCTAGAAAAATGTTACGAGACCTCAAGGCTGGAGGAGACGCCTGTTTACTAAGGCGATCTTTATATGGTTTAAAGCAAGCCGGACGACAGTGGTATCTCAGATTAGATGAGAAGCTTCGTCGAATGGGCTTAATGCCAACTAAGAATGAACCATGTCTTTATCAACAGCGGAGGGCAGATGGAACAATTTTAATAGTAACAATTTACGTTGATGATATTTTAGTAGCCTCACAGAATGTTAAATGGATAGAACATTTCATACTCCGGTTATGCTTTTATTTTAGGAGGAGCAGCCATTTCTTGGCGATCTCAAAAACAGAGAACTGTAGCCACGTCATCCACTGAGGCAGAATATATTAGTGCTAGTGAGGCGTTGAAGGAAGCTCTCTACCTAAGTAGTTTATTGAGGGAGATAGGATTATCAGGGCTATCTAAAACTACTGTATATGCTGACAACCAGGGGGCGATATACCTTGCTAAAGATCCTGTCTATCATGCTCGTAGCAAACACATAGACATAAAATATCACTATATTAGGGATGTACTCAAGGGTAACATCGTTGAGTTGAAACATGTGTCGACAGATTTCATGCTGGCTGATGTTTTGACGAAAGCTTTACCTGTATGTAAGCATTATAAATGTACTGAAGGCTTAGGGCTGCAGCAGCTAAATTGAGGGGGCGTGTTGAAGGTTGTATTCAATTGAGCTGCTGGTTAGAAAGATTGTCTATTGACGTGACAAAGTCACTTTTGAAGATGATTGTTTTTTCGGAGTATGAATACGAAACAATGAAAAGTCCTTACGTAAAATAAACGTATTTAATTTTGATCTCAAGTAATCTTTGATTCTAATTGCACACTCTGCGTTATAGAAGCGTAGCCTTCTAACAAATCCGTGTATTTTGCAAAGACAAATTTTCTCGAATCATCTGAAGTTATGAATATACTGAATGGAAATCCATCTAATGCAATCATTCTTGCCAAAACATCATCGAGGCTATCGTCGGCACTTTTAGTAAAATAATCATTTAACTTTCGCTTGGCTGGCGGCGGTGCTGTGTTCAGATTATCAGAATCTAGACTTGTTGAAGCTGATATAAGCTTGATGTTATGTTTTGATGACAAATGTGTATGTAATCCCTTAGTCGATCCATCCAAAGTCTTGAGAATGGCTGAGCATCGGTTACATTTGGCACTATTCCTATCCTTCGCAACTAAAAAATAGCTCCACATTGACGTCGTATCACTGTGTTTTTTATGTTTAACAAAGTCTCCCGCCATTTGAAATACTTAATTTCAGATAATTGACTTTTAAATTTAAATGACGTAGGTCGTGGGTTTAAATTTAGAAAATATCTTGTAATGAACAAAGTTTTCAATATTATTAAGCATATCTTAAAACTGGAAACATATCTTACAACTATACAATAATATAGGTTATCCATCAGAATTCAGACAGGCTTTAATGTCCTCTCATACCTAATTAACCTGTATTATAGATACATTGTAAGAATGATATTTTAAAAGAGTAACTGTGGAGTTTCTTGCCGGATCTTCTCCATAGAAAACGACCAATTTCGAACCGTGCCCTGCGCCAAACTGCTGACATTTTATAAGTGCCCATGTAGGCCTATGTGAAATAAAACATTTTGAGTTTGAATTATTTTTTTTCTTAAAATTCAAACGCGAGCCAAAAATAAAAAAAAAATCACAAGAAACAGTAGTAGGTATCTCTACTACTATTTTTTAAGAGATAACATAGAGCAATCATGCCAGTAGCGTGCAACCAGCGCACCACGCACCATGAGACCATAAGTCTAGTTTAAGCATGTACTAACGGGAACCCGTGTGAAATTAGTACTTCCCACAATATGATTATAAATTAAAGCCTGTCTGAATTCTGATGGATAACCTATATTATTATATAGTTGTAAGATATGTTTCCAGTTCTAAGATATGCTTAATTATATTTAAAACTTTGGTCTGTACTGTCGTATAGACCAATTAATACAGCACAATGGAATTACAAATAAAAAATATCCGATAAGTTGGTCATCATGTATGTCATTGATATATACTATAAAAAGGAAAGGGCCAAGAATTGAACCTTGCGGAGCACTCATCTTGGCTAGGGATCCTGCAGATGTCGCTCCATTAACAATAACTTTTTGTTGCCTGTTTGATAAATATGAAAGAACAAGGTCAGCAGAACACGAATCCACGAACTCCGTAATGGTGTAATTTACAGATCAGTGTTTTGTGGTCAACGCAATCAAAAGCTTTGGAGAGGTCACAAAATATGCCAATTGCATCCTGAGATTTCTCCCAAGATTCCAGAATGTGACGGATGAGCGCTACTCCTGCGTCTGTTGTTGACCTAACTTTGGTGAAACCAAACTGCCGACTATGCAGAATTCCATTTGAGTTAAAATATGATAGCATCTGGTCCAGCATGATTTTTTCGTATATTTTGCTTAATTCTGGAAGCACATATATCGGTCTATAGTTAGAGGGATCACTCTTACAACCCGACTTAAAAATTAGTACTACTTTACTATGTTTCATTAAATCGGGAAAATTACCGCTGTCTATACATTAATTAAATGTGCCTGTTAAGATAGCAGCAATTGAGTCAATAATATTACCAAGAACCCTAACAGATGCACTCCATAAGTCATCAGTGTTTGTTATGTTAAGACTTTGGAATGCTTTTTAATTACATCAATAGAAATGGGCTTAAATGAAAATGTTGGTATATCCTTATTGAAGTTTTCCTTTAAAAAAGATTCTGCTAATAATGGCGAAGAATGCAGAGATTTAGTAACCTCTACTGGAATATTGGTAAAGTAATTTTCCAACTTCTCAGCCACTTTTGACTTATCTGAGATGACCTGATCATCGATGTTCAAAGTCAAATCATTCTAACCCTGTTGGTTTGTGTTTCCAGTTTCTTTGTTTATCACCTTCAACACAGTTTTTATTTTATTGTTAGAAATGCTAATTTTATTACTTTCTAATTTAGATTTAGCTTAGGGCGCATACTATTTTAAATATCTTTGAGTAGTTTCTTACATAATTATGGAAGGCTTCATCGGAAGTCAATGATTTTTCATGGTATAAATTGTATAAATTGTCTTAGCTTATTCTTATTCGAGCAGGGGCCCATTCATTAAATTTAGATTAATTACTCATTTGAAATTTTTTAACTGGACATGCCTTACTAAATTCGTGGCATAGTGAAGAAAATAATATCCTGTAATTTTCATTGGGGTCATGGGAGTCAAAATTGGCCATTGAAAGATTACTCAACATGTTATAATTGCCGCTTTTTAACCAACTCAAAGGATACTAGTTGACCTGTATGGTCAGACCTAACTCCACTAATTTGAGACGAGTATTTTATGGCACAATTAGTATAAATATTATCTATGCATTGAGCTAATGTTGCTGTTATTCTTGTTGCTTCCTTGTATGTGCATTTTAAGTTAAATGAACCAAACAATGAAATAAGCTTGCAGTGTTCAGGTGAATTTACTAACAAATCAATATTTAGGTGACCACAAACGAAAACTAATTTATTATCTCTTATAAGCTTAGGTACTTAAAATTTCTCCCATTATCATTAAGAATGATGACAAGTTTGATGCTGGTGGTCTATAAACATTTAAGAAAGTTTGGCCTTCAACTTCTGTACATGCTACCTCACACAAGCAATCAACAGAGCAAGCGGTGATATATTTTTGTTCCTTATATCTAAGAGAATTACTACGTAATATTAAAGTACCACCTCCTACTGAGGACCTGTTGTATGCACTAGTAACAGAAAAATATTAATTTTAAACAACATTCTATCTGGTTTTAGCCAGGTTTCACAAAAACATAAGATATCTATATCATATTTATCTATTAACATTTCCTCATCTAATATTTTGCCGGAGAAACGATTTATATTCTGATGATATAGTAAAATTGTGTTATTATACCTCTCCTTTGTCACATCTAAGGGTTTAAACAATTAATTTCAGTATTATTAGATACCCTAGATAATACTGAATAGTCACTTAATCTAGGATCAGTTAAATTGTCAATAACCCAGTGTAAATTGTAAGCTAACAAAGTAGCCAATGAACTTTCGTCGTAAATTCTAAAATGAATGTCAGGATTGCAATCGGTATGCCCAAAAACCTATTACACGATGTTTGATGCAATATTTTGCAATCGACCACGTTTGCTGAGCAAGCGATATAATGCGGTCGCACTAAGTTCGCCGCGAGCTTAGTGTATTTCGAACAGCAACCGGGTGCACTCATTTTCATCATTTAGCGATAATTTTAGCCCTTACGTTACTTTGTTAATTATACTTAGCAATAAACCCTTGAAGGTTATCAGTGTATTTAACTTAGTAGACACACACGATATCCATATTGAATGTTGGAGAAAAAGTTGCATCCACCAAGGATGCTTTTTCTCCAACATTCAATATGGATATCGTATATGTTTTAAATTGGATTTCAAAATGAAAGCCAGATTTGCAATCACCACCCCAAAAAACCCATTACACGATACCCATATCGAATGTGTGAGAAAAGTTGCATCCGCCATCTTGGATTTTAAAATGAATGCCAGATTTGCAATCACCACCCCCAAAAACCCATTACACGGTACCCATATCAAATGTTTGAGAAAAAGTTGCATCCGCCATCTTGGATTTTAAAATAAATGCTAGATTTGCAATCACCACCCCCAAAAACCCATTATACGATACCCATATCGAATGTTTGAGAAAAAGTTGCATCCGCCATCTTGGATTTTAAAATGAATGCCAGATTTGCAATCACCACCCCCAAAAACCCATTACACGATACCTATATCGAATTTGTGAGAAAAAGTTGCATACGCCATCTTGAATTTAAAAATAAATTCCAGATTTGCAATCACCACACCCAAAAACCCATTACACGATACCCATATCGAATGTTTGAAAAAAGTCTTCATCATCACTTTCCCCTCCTCAAATGGTGCTTTTCGGGAGCAACTGCACAAGGTACTATTAGAAATACCCAAAACGCTATAGGTGTGCCTATAATATTTAAAGAGTTTCCTCGCTTTCTCCAGGATCCCATCATCAGATCCTGATTTCATAACAATGGAACCAACTAGAAAGTATACCCTTTCAAACGAAAAAAAAAAATTCCAAATCGGTCCAGCCGTCTTCGAGTTTGAGGTTACATACATAAAAAAAGTTTAAGACGAACTGAGAACCTTCTCCTTTTTTTTGAAGTCGGTTAAAAAGCAATAATAACATCACAAAATAGAAATACGAACTTTTTATGAGAATGGCTTTTTTTTTCGAAAATTTGCGCCAACTTTCTTCTAATAATATTTTTTTTACATTTTCCCATAATAAAACAAATATTGAAAAAAAAATGTTAAAGAAATATATATTGAACAATAAAAAGTAATTGTGTTGGGTATGCATAATAAAACGTACTCAAAAAAACAAAAAATATGACTTATGTTATTCAACGGATTGCTGCAATACATACGTACACAATAGATCGCGAATTATCGTTGCCGGTGAAACGCTCCACGATGAGACGTGACCCCTCTCTGAGCTCCCGTGGACGACTGAATTTCGACCGGTGTACGTTGCGTATGGTTCAAAATAGCGCGCAAATTAGAAGAAAAAATTAAAATTAAAACAACCAAGCGACATTTTTGAAATGTTAAAGCTGTAAATGATAGTATGATAATTAGAGAATAATATGAATTGAAGTTTATGAAAAAATTCAACAGTTTACTATCAAAATTCAGCGACGCACGAGCATGTTTTGTAAGGATTTTTGTCCAATTTTATGTATTTTTCTTTAATAAACTATAAAATATTTTTAAATTTTGCCAACTATGTTTGCTAACACATGTATTCTAGTGTTCATTACATATTTTTGTATGGTAATTAAAGTACTATTATAGGTTATATTCCTTTAGTTGTGAAGACCGTTTTGAGTTATTTTACTCGGCGCAGGCTTAAATTGCGCTCTTGATCGGAACATACCAGCCGTATAGGTTGTATAGAATCCTGAAAAGTTGAATGACTGATTTTATGAATACCCTAAATCATGAGAATAGCTTTCAGTAATAAAATAAAATTTAACACACTTCTGCAAATATCAGTTGTACTCTTAATTTTGGAATTGTCCATTCAAAAAGCCTGCGACTTTTCTTTAGAGACTAGAACATTTCTGCGTTGAAGTGAACCGAGCATATGGTGCTATTTTTTGTAGGGTACCAGTTAGGTGGCATGCCTGTGGCATCAATCCATTCCTTTTTTATGTTACCATCTTTTGGGAAGCTGAAAAGTACGAAAAGCACTTATTTATCATTTACATACATCCTAAGCTACTTCTAAACGTCACCATATAATAACCATCGCAATAATTACGTAACACACTATAAATCAAGATCTGAATGATTTTGACGTATATTGCTAATCCATTGCTTCATATGTTCGAAATATTTGTCTGCTCAACAACGTAAATACCGCAGTGAGTGTTGTTGATTTAGCATAATGAAACCGATTCCTACTGTAAGTGTGTTACGCAACTGTTACCTGCGGGGTAACCGCAGGTAATAGTTTAGTAGGTTATAATAGGTTTTTGTTATAAGAAAAATCCTAGTTAGTAGAGAAATTGTTAAATATATGAAAACAAACACACATCCATGCATAACAAATAAATAGCATGAATATATTGACTTATTTTAAGCTCAATTCACAAATATATTATCTGAACCATGCCGATTATTATAACGCATTCGAAGCTTCAATGGAAGCAAAATACAAAAACCATAAAAAATAAAGAAACAGCATGAGGATAAGGCATAACATACGATAATTCTAAACCGAAAAACACCACCGATTATTAACCTAAAATTAAAGTAACTTACTTTACGAATATTGGTTACGCATTTCTCTACTACTCTGTAAAAAAATCAAAATAAGTAAAAAAACATTATTTACATCGATCTTCCAACCGGGCTAAAATGGTTGACAGATTGAAAAATAAACTATTGTAGCGACGGCGACGTCGGAACTCCTTACGTATGCTGCGGGCGTAAAATAAATTGTTTATTTTTTTTTTACTTTTTTGTACACTTGACTTTTCAACGTATTTTTATTTCTGTCATCTCATGTAAAATAAAAGTTAAACATATTTTCTTAGAGGTTTCCGTATGTTATAAAAAACTTTTTACCAAAAAATTACACCAAGTCAGGATCTGATGATGGTACATCATCAGATCCTGACTTAGTGACAATGGGACCAATTTCAAAGTATACCCTTTCAAACAAAAACAGCATTTTTCATATCGGTTCAGCCGTCTCCGAGTAATCGGTGATCATACATAAAAAAATAATAATAATATACGCGTCGAATTGATAGCCTCCTCTTTTTTATGTCATCGGTTGAAAAACCCCTAAACTATAATAGCAATATTTCATTCGTCAATCGACATTGCTGTCGATAGCCTACGTTAGTGGATCTGCACAAGCACATCACTAATTCGTCGCAAGAAGTGGCGGCCTCACTACGCGATGAATCCGCGTAATACAGTTTCGTATGTTATGTTTACATTGCTTGTCCAGTTACTTAGTGACGAACTCAGGTAGTGGTTAAGGAGCAATGTATTTATAGCAAAAGGAGTACAGTCGCTCTGATATTTGAAAACAAAAATAACATAGTAAAACCAAGAAATATTTTACGATTTATTGTTTTTCATGATTTTAAAGACAAATATTGTAAAATACTTGTACTTACATATGGTAAGTGATTCCATGATTCACATAGATTTGATTTTGGCTTCGGTTTTTACAAGATACCACAGAACAACTCGGCATTCATATATGTTATCACGATCGCCGTCGAAAGCGCACTAGTTCGCGGAGACGGCCACTTGCCTGTGACATGAGCCCTGTGGCCATGTCGCGCGGACACCGATACGCCCCCTTACCACTTCTCTGTATTTTTGATTTCTGTGGTGGACACGATACTATAACAGTAACAACCTTTTTTGTCAGTCTGTCTGTCTTTCTGTTTGTCCTGGCTGGAATGTCTGAACCAGTTTGAATGGAATTGGAGTAAGAGGAGCTCAGCATATCGGGTGCAACTCAATCTAATCTCATTCGTTTTAATTGTTATCCCATTTGTATTACTCAAATATCAATCTTTATCTATACTTATAATAAATCTGTAGAGAGGTCAATTCTGTACATGAAATATATTTCCAAAATAACTATCAGGGGGTGATTAAGGATCGATACTCATGCCAACAATGCAATCAGTTAAATTTTTGTCTGTCTGTCTGTCTGTCTGTCTGTCTGTCTGTCTGTCTGTCTGTCTGTCTGTCTGTATAACCGTTATAGAAACAAAAACTACTCGACGGATTTTAACGAAACTTGGTACAATTATTTTTCATACTTCTGAGCGGGTTATAGTATACTTTTCATCACGCTACAATCAATAGGAGCAGAGCAGTGAAGGGAAATGTTGGGAAAACGGGAGAAGTTACTCCATTTTTTAAGCTTCCGTCGCATGTGCAACCTTAAGGGGCAGATATTCGATTTTCGATGATTTTTAATCCAAGATCACGTCTAAACGGCTAGTCGGTATGCTTTGAAAAAAAAAAATTATAAACTAGACTATTTCCTTAATAATTTGATATATGAATATTTTAATATTTTTTTGTAAAACATTGTGTAATTTATTTTTATAAGTACGTCTAACGCGGGCATAAAAGCGAAGATCAGGCAACAACCATTGGGTGTATTTTTATGAAACTTTCACAGTCTAAAAGATAATTTAATTGCCAATCTTTTAGTATACGGCTTTTCTACATATTGTGTTTGGTAAAGTCATGGTGTATTATTATTCGAATAATCGAGGTGCGCAATGAATCGGGGGCTCTTGCGGGCGACGGGCGGCAGTGCATCGCTGACCACTGTCACGAGTAGACGCTAACGCTCCGCGCAAAAAATACAACATGATTTTATTCGCATAGAAGTTTAACGCCAAAATGGTTGGTAAACCCAAAACACTAAAAAAGAAACGCCTTACAATGTTAAAAATAGATTAATGAAGTAACGAATTTTAATTATTTATATAATTTACTGCCGCCATGGTCGAGTGGTTTAGGGGTTTAACTTGTGTGTGGTCGTGGGTTCGATTCCCGCGGGACGCATACTTTGTAAATTTGTTTCCACTTTAGCTAGGACATTGCAGGCCTGAATCACCTGATTGTCTGATAAAAAGATGGTTCCGTGCTTCGGAAGACACATATAAGCCGGTAGTCCCGGTCGCCAAATGGCGGTCGTCAGAATAGACCACGTCAGAGGCTCTTGAGGCAGTCTAGAAACTCTGACACTAGGGTGTATGGGGTCATTAGACATTACTACCCACACGATAAGAAGAAGATTATTTATATAATCTCTATCAATAGTTTAAATTAGCATATTGGAATAAAATAAATGTGATTTAAATGTAGTAAACAAACTTTTATTTTATTGAAATAATTATGTTATTTCCTTTTAGGAGAACAACAAATAGTAAAGATTCTTGAGTCAAAAATGTAGAGACAGGGTGAGTATTGAAATGTAATTTACGAGTAGGTAACCATATTGGAGCGTAGTAAGGACAGTTCGATTAGAGTTTCAAAAAATACTTGAGTGTTGCTGATATTGGAATAGTTGTAGGTATAGCTCTTGATACGTAAGTAGCATGACCTTGAATGCGGAGATCTAATATTTAGTAGGTACTTACTTAAAATTATTTTTATTTTATTCAAATTATGTTTTTTTTTTGGAGTATATCAAATAACTTAGATTCTCGCCGCGAAAATGCAGAGACGAGGTAAATATTGCAATGTAATAGCACCATACTACAGCGTAGGTACTAAGGACAGTCCGGATTAGAGTATCAAAAAATACTTGAGAGCTGATATTGACACGAGTTGTAGGTATAGGTCTAGGGCAGGTACTTATGTAGCATGACCTTGAATGCGGAGATCTAATGTTTAGTAATTTTTTATTTCATTGAAATAATAGTGTTTTTTTGTGGTGAGTACGAGGTGAGTATTTAACTATAATGTAACCATACTACAGCGTAGTAAGGACAGTCCAGATTAGTTTAAAAAATACTTGAGTGCGGTTTTTGACATAGTTGTAGGTACTTGTAGCTAGCTATGGTACGAAAGTACCATGACCTTGAATGCGGAGATCTAATGTTTTGTTTACGCACAACTCTCCAATATTCCAACTTTCGCCCATATGGTCAATCCTACTTTCGCGCCCGTGCCTATACTTACCTAAATTTAATTATATTATATAACTCGCTTTATATTTTAGAGATCGCATCGAACTACTTGAGGTTACGTTGACATCCACCCTTAATTTTGGTCCGTTTATCGAGGCTAAGGCTCAATTGGCTGCCAAAAAGTTGGGAATCCTAGTAATTACACCCTAACTATTGATGATAATATAATAACATTAGATTCACAAGTCACCACAGAATTTGAAAATTTTTTCACTGACATACCCGTATCGACAATCAAGTCGCTAAAATCATCTGCCATTGCTGCAGACACATTACGCAAAAAAAGTGTTCCAGTTTGTAATTCAGAGTTTAAATTCCAATATGTTACTTCTAATGACATCATCAAAACAATTAATTCTTTGAATGTTAAAAAGGCTGCAGATCTGTGGGGTAATTCTGTTCATGTTACTAAGTCCATTATACACATTATAGCTCCTACATTAGCTGTTATATTTAATAATTGTATTGATTGCGGTGAGATTCCTGATTTAATGAAATATAGTAAAATAATCCCACTATTTAAATCAGTTAGTACATCTGACCCTACTAATTATAGACCTATTTCTGTATTGCCCACTTTCAGTAAAATTTTTGAGAAAATTATTTTAATGCAGATGCAAAGATATTTTGATAAACACAAATTGCTACATAATAAACAATTTGGTTTTACAAAGGGACGTTCAACAACTGATGGCCGGTGTTGAACTTTAAGGACACATTTATAATGCATGGGAAGATAAGTGTTGGTAAGTGTTGGGCATTTTTTGCGATAGTTCAAAGGTATTTGACTGTGTTCCCCATGAGACATTAATCAGGAAACTGCACCACTACGGATTCCGGGGCGCCTCTCTGAATCTTCTGACCTCATACTTGAGTGAAAGGATTCAGAGAGTCGACTTGAACGGCAAAAGATCGCCGGGATCTGTGACGTCAAGATGGGGGTCCCCAAGGCTCAATTTTAGGTCCCTTTTTGTTTCTTATTTATATAAATGATTTACCGTACCTGATCAAAAATCATGACATAGTGTTCTTCGCTGACGATACTTATCTTTTATTTAAAATTAAAGTTAACAGCAGGTTACTGAAGAAGTAAACAGTGCCCTTGCAACTGTAGTTAGCTGGTTTAATGTTAATAATCTTCTTGTTAATGAGAAAAATACCAAATGCCTAAAATTTACGTTACCTCATGTTAGACAAGTGAATACAAGTGTATCAATAACCTTTTATTTAAAATCAAAGTTAACAGCAGGTTACTGAAGAAGTAAACAGTGCCCTTGCAACTGTAGTTAGCTGGTTTAATGTTAATAATCTTCTTGTTAATGAGAAAAAAAACCAAATGCCTAAAATTTACGTTACCTCATGTTAGACAAGTGAATACAAGTGTATCAATAAAGGGCGAAATATTGAAACCCGAAGATACCACAGTTTTCTTGGGCATAAGTTTGGGTGCGAAGGTTCAGTGGGGCCCCCATATAAATTGTCAAAATAGCCAAGTTCTGCAGCATATGCCGTTAGAAAAATACGTGGATTAACTGATATCGAAACAGCACGTTTAGTCTACTTTAGTTACTTTCACAGAGTGATCTCATACGGCATTATACTTTGGGGAAACGCCGCCGACATTCATATAATATTTGTATTACAAAAATGGGCCATTCGTGCAATTTATAAATTAAGTCCTAAGCACTCCTTAAGAGACAAATTTAAAGAGATTAATATTATGACTCTGAATGACTCTGACTATGAATATTAATCTCAGTATATTTATGAGAATCTCTTGTATGCACACAAAAATATTAATCTTTTTAAAAAATACAGTGATATTCATAGTGTAAATACAAGGAACAAAGACACATATGTCATTCCTAAAACAAGGAAAAAAGATTGGTGGATCGTTTAGATGCCAATGTATACGTTTTTATAATAAAATTCCTAGCCATATTCAAGAACTAAGTATTAATAAATTCAAATTATTTATAAAACGTAAGCAATGTCAGAAAGCTTTTTACACAGTTACAGATTATATTGAGGACAAGAAGGCCTGGGAATGAGATGCTCCAGTGATATACGTGTGCCTTTTCTATTTATTTTTAAAATTTTGATTGATGATTTATTTTTGATTGATTAGAATATTTGCGTTCTCAAGTATTGTATATCCTTATAATCAATAAAGAGAAAAAAAAAAGTATTGTATATACCTATTAATTTTGTTTTTGTTTATTGTTTTTTTTATATACAACGTGTAACGGAAACCCCATATCTATCCAAAAGGGCTGAAGACAACATCTAGTATGGAGTCTCTATGCACAGTTTCAGCACAAAATAACTGACTCAAAGAATTGATACCAAATTATTGGTTTCATATATTTCTTGGATACCAATCATAAAAAACGTGTCACAGCACTACGAGGGTCAATAACTTTCCACGTCACTTGCCAATAACACGATAAATCTTTTCGTTCTTCTTAATTTGAAAAATTCGGTCTCTGGTATCAGTGTATTGTAATTTATAATAAGTTCTACACACGTAGACTTAGGATTACTAAACCCTTGCCATATCGTTTGTTATCATCCAAAGAAGCCATGCACTTGGTATGTATATACCCTTTAAAATACACGTTGTATATAAATATAATTATTTCATTATTGTACTTGTGAGGACAATGTAGGTTATTCTATCTTCGTAGTTTTTACTTTCACTATAATTTCTTTAATGATGTCAAGCAGTTTTAGTACTTATGTGGCCTACCCAAATGGCCTTACTTTGGTATTGTTCGTCAAATTGTTGAGCTCCTTAAATTCTAAGTTGAGCTACACGATAACTGACAAATGCTTGCACTGACTGGACAGGTCCGCTCAAATTTGCTTGGTTATTTCCTCAAAAAAATACCACAGACATGAACTTACATGCTTCTCATATACAAATACAAATTGTCTGGACTTTAAAAGAGACTTTGGCCTCTGATTTTGTTTCGGTGTTTCTTCTCTGGGTAGTCAGTTAAGAAATACCGGCCTCATCTAGCTAAACTAAACACGCAAAAAAACATGACGTGTAAAAGTGTTATTTATAACCAATTTACAAAATAAATATTTAATTTCATTTAATTTCAAAAGTGAGACGGTACTTCACACCGGAACAGCTGCTCAACCTCTATCAAGCGCAAGTTCGGTCGTGTATGGAGTGCTGCTCTCATCTCTGGGACGGATCTGCCAAATACCAGCTTAATGCACTTGAGTCTATAGAGAAACGGGCCAAAAGGCTCATCGGCAACGAGAAACTGGTCGAGACAAAGGTCCAGAGCCTAGAGCATCGGCGACGTGTTGCAAGCCTATCAGTTTTCTATCGGTTACATTTCGGGGAGTGTGCGATGGAATGTAGAATTCCCTGCCGGAGTATGTTTCCTGATAGTTATAACCTGGAAGTCTTTAAGTCAAGAGTGAATAGATTACTTCTAGGCAAGCGTGCTTCATCTTCGACCACATCATCGCTTAACATCAGGTTAGATTATGGTCAAACGCAAGCCTATAAACTATTAAAATAAAAATTCAGCTCTGGCTGTATACAAAAGGGAAAAACTCAACTCAGCATGTCGATAATGAGGACATGATTGCTGACAAGTAAATTCATACTTATTTCAATATTCCGATTTCAATGTTATTAAAACTTAATTATTTACGAGTATTAAATGATTCTAAGTAGCGTAGCCACATAGTCATTTATATATATAGATAGATAGAATTACTTGTCTAAATACACATAGTAGTTTTCAATGACCAGACAATTAAAGTCCAGAAAAAATTTGGATGGTGATAATAAATCAGGCAGTACAGTCTTTACTATTTGAAACGTATGGTTACCTTACGAAATTTCGAGCTTGCGTTGCGGGGGTGCATTGCGCGGTCGCGGGGAGTGACGCAAGCTTCTCCCCAGTCGCTCAAGGTCGCTGCCATATAATGTCGCCTTAATGGTTAAAGCTACACAAATCATTTCATGACGGAAATGTTCTCCTTAAAATTATATAAAAAATATCCCACGACAGCATATGTCTAACTTTTATGGTTGACTCACAATAACACGTGTAACTCCCGATAGCTTAGCAGTTCGAAGCTTTCTGATTATAATATTTGTCTACTCTTACGTTTATAACACTCTCAGTCACCCCTAATTGAAAAAGTTAACATTATTAACTATTCCATAAAAAAATTGGCCAAGTGCGAGTCAGACTCGCCCATGAAGGGTTCCGTAGTAACTATAATATAATATGCACGAAAAAAAAAAACCTTACAAATTTCTTAAAACTAGCTTATTTACATTTTTTACAACTGCGCCAAATAAATTTGTTTTGAAAAAAATACCTTACAAATTTCTTAAAACTGGCTTTTTTACATTTTTTACAACTGCGCCGAATAAATTTGTTTTTCATAGTGTTTGTATGAATTACAAAGTTATATTTGCGGTTTTAGAAAATATGCTGTATCTCAAAAACTGCTGAACTGATTTCGTTCAAACTAATTTTGGTTGAAAGTTTATATTAAGATCTACAGACATATATTTTTTTAGATTTTTCATTCCATTATTATAGAAGTTAGAGGTTGTGTCCGCCACACACACATTTTACCACTTTGGAAGCTTATATCTTTTAAACGATTGACTTTATGGAAAAGTGGTTTAGAAACCCCTATGTCGTTTTTAAAGAACTGTCTATAGATAACACACATGCATCGATTTCATGAAAAAAAATATTTTCTGGTTTAGTTCCATGTATGGGGAGCCCCCCTTTATTTTAAATATTTTTTTAATTTTTTTCTCAAAATCGGAAAGCGGTTCACAGAATACATCAAGTTTCACATGTATAGTCCTAATAGTTTAGGAATAAAATTGCTGTGACAGACGGACGGACGGACAGACAGACAGACAGACAGACGGACAGACATGTCGAAACTATAAAGATTCCGTTTTTTGCCATTCGGCTACGAAACCGTAAAAAGAATCATATAAATCGGTATAGAAACACCAAAGTTATACATGAAATACGCTATAATAATAAGCCATCGCGCGTGAATACTGAATCATGCTATAAGGATTATTTTTGAGAATCGGTCGCCGCGCTCGACGCGTCTCGCGGTCGAAGCGTTCTCTAGGTACTTAAGCCTCATGTGAACGTGATCTAAACAATATTACCAATACATTAACTTACGCTGATGAAGTCGCGGGCACAGCTATATTGTATCATTACGCTAAGGCCAATAGGAGCGGAGCGCCAATGAAGAATGCTTCAAAATCGGGGTTAAATTTAACGTTAGCCCAAAGTAACTATTCCACGCGGACGAAGTCGCGGGCAAAAGCTAGTATCTTAATATTTTTAATGTCACTCCAACCCCGAACAGCATCAAAACTCGATAGTTTCTAATCTATACTTATAATAAATCTGTAGAGAGGTCAATTCTGTACATGAAATATATTTACAAAATAACTATCAGGGAGTGATTAGGGATCGATACTGATGCCAAAAATGCAATCAGTAAAATTTTTGTCTGTCTGTCTGTCTGTCTGTCTGTATAACCGTTATAGAAACAAAAACTACTCGACGGATTTTAACGAAACTTGGTACAATTATTTTTCATACTCCTGAGCTGGTTATAGTATACTTTTCATCACGCTACAATCAATAGGAGCAGAGCAGTGAAGGGAAATGTTGGGAAAACGGGAGAAGTTACTCCATTTTTTAAGCTTCCGTCGCGTGTGCAACCTTAATGGTTAAAGCTACACAGAAATCATTTATGACGGAAATGTTCTCCTTAAAATTATGTAAAAAATATCCCACGACAGCATATATCTATCTTTTATGGTTGACTCACAATAACACGTGAAACTCCCGATAGCTTAGCAGTTCGAAGCTTTCTGATTATTATTCTGCTCCGAAATTTAAAACCACCACAACTTTGCAATGGAACTCGGATAAAAGTAACCCAGTTGCAACAAAATATAATCGAGGCTCAAATTTTAACAGGTTGCGGTGCAGGAGAAACCGTCTTTATTCCCAGAATTCCCATAATACCAAATCATTTTCCATTCCAATTTAAAAGAACGCGATTCCCAGTATCGGTGTGTTATGCAATGACAATTAATAAGGCTCAAGGGCAGACTTTTCGTGTTGCTGGAGTAGATCTCAGTGTCAGTTGTTTCTCGCATGGTCAGTTGTACGTCGCTCTTTCCCGGGTTAACAGTTCTAGAAATCTTTATGTTCACGTGCCGGACGGGTCAACTTTCAACATAGTTTACCCGGAAGCTTTGCGCTGAAGTATTGTCGTTCTATAGGTACTTAAGCCTCATGTGAACGTGATCTAAACAATATTACCAATACATTAACTTAATAACACACAAGGAGTTACATGCTGACGGAGTCGCGGGCACAGCTATTAACAATAATATTGTGCGGTTCGGTATTGCGATATTTTTCAACAGTATTATAGATTGACATATTATATTTCCCTACTAAATTACGAAAGTTAATCTGTGTGTTACATCAAAATCACTGAACCGTGAGGAAGGACATAGGCTACTTTTTTTTTACGGAAAACGACGGAAACGTGGACGAAGTCGCGGGCAACAGCTATCTATGCTAATATATAAGTCAGAAGAGTTTGTTTGTTTGTTTGAACGCGATAATCTCAGGAACTACTGGTTCGAATTGAAAAAAAAAAAATTAAGTAGTCAATTTATAGAGAAAGGCTATAGGCTATATATCATTACGCTAAGGCCAATAGGAGCGGAGCACCAATGAAGAATGCTTCAAAATCGGGGTTAAATTTAACGTTAGTCCAAAGTAACTATTCCACGCGGACGAAGTCGCGGGCAAAAGCTAGTTTAATAATAATTTCTTACTGTCAGATTACTTGAGTATACACCTCCGAACAATAACCCAATATTTTCTTTTACATTTTCGTATGATATATTAATAGAGGTACCTTTTTTACAGAGAATTCACGAAGAAGGTGCAGGTAGAAATAGAATATTTCCAAAAACAAAAAGACAAGGATCTCCACGAGTCTCTCGTTAGCTTTATTACTCTGCAGGTGAAAGCGGCAAAAAAGGTTAGTAAACTTAATTGATTTTACTTTCAGGGTGTAAATAGATTCAATGTAAAGCCTAATGGCTAAGTTGTCAGACATGTGATCGAGAGATCGGCGGTTCGGATCCCACCCATTATACTATTGTCGTGAACCCACATCGCTATACTCGGAAATCGAATTCGAGATCAAAAATGTAAACAAACGTGTTGCCAATTTTAAATAATAACCACAATTTGACGAAAAGTACTAAAACATAGTGCTAAAATTGTAGACATATATTACAGTTACAGTAATAGTTAAAATATAATATTGCACACAGTTTTCAACCATAAAGTGACGTAAACTACTATACAAGAATAAAGTATAACTGTTTGAAATAAAATCGTGTAAATTATTTTTATCCTACTGGCAAGGCAGGCAGTGGCCTTAAACATTTTGACTTCATTTAGAGTATTTCCAACTAGCGAAACGCCTGGGATTGGATGCTTTTTACTAATGAAACAAATGAGAATTTTCTTAAACACAAACTATCCCGACAATTATGAACAGAATAAGAAAGAAATCGTCCAAATCGGTGGAAAACATGAGCAACTTGTTCATAACAATATAAATCTTTTATTTTCGTTTCGTTTATCTTACCTATTATATTAGGAATTACCTTAGGTTATTGGTTTTGATACACTAAGTTTGCGTTCTTCTAAAAACACGTAAGTAATTTGAATTACTAGGTAAATATAGACTGCTTCTGAACTGTCTTTGACAATGGCATTTCTTTGTTTACATTTTTGATATCGTATTCGACTTCTGGGTACAGTTATTTAAACAAAAATGTGCAACTGTTAGTATGGGACCATCCATAATGCCTTTCTATATATGTAATTACTCAAATTATATTTATATTTTTTAGCGATTTGAGCATCGGTCTCATCTATACTAATATTATAAAGCGGAAAAGTTTGTTTGTTTGTTTGTTTGCTTGAACGCGCTAATCTTCGAAAGTACCTACTGGAAGTAGCTTGAAGCTTGAGGAAGGTTATAGGCTACTTTTTACGCGACTGCAAAAAAGGAGAGTTATGTTTTTACCGTGATAGAATCCACGGGAGCGAAGCCCCGCGTGAGTACTAGTAATTAATGCAAAGACCACTCTTCCGGTTTTGAATTCAGTCTTCGCTTTGTCAATGCAACAGCATTCACTGTGTGTTTAACGTTGTCGAGCAGAAAATTTTTAAACTTTTGAAGCTATATTAATTATGTTTTTAGGTCAAGATTAAATCTATATTTTAGTGTTTGGTTTAGGGTTCCGCACCTCAATAACTATGATGATGGTGAGGTTACACATAAAATCACGCATTCTACAATAGAAAATAATATTAGTCCATTGCTTGCATATGCTTAAATGTTCAAATGCTCAATAATACAAGCATTGAAAAACGAATAAGGCTGCGTGATGTCGAAATTCTGTTCACACCAAAAAGTAAACTTTTCCTCTCAAAACAAATTACCTTTCCTAATAAATCTGTTTATTTTACAGAATCTACAAGCATGGACGCAGATCAAGGAATGCCTTCAAAACATGCCGTAGGCCTGCCGAGCTGTTTTTATACCAAAAGTACCTACTGTATGTGAAAATTAGTCTTAACACTTTTCTAACTCACTTTGTAAGTAGAACTTATATTGTTTCTGAACTGACCAAAAATTTACTGGCTATCTTGACAACAACATTAGTAAGAGGAATGGCCAGTGACCTTAATACAATAAGTTAGTAAGTAAAGCCTTAAAATGTTGTGTTGCAATCGAATTTGAACTTTGTTAAATGATACATAGAGTTGGTTGTCCCAAAATTAATGATTATCTTGAATTCACTTCAAATATAAATATAAATATAGCAAAGCTCTGTGATTAAACTCCTCCAGGATGAAACTCCGCATACCTGCATCTGCTGTCAAAAACCAGTGTTTTTTGCTGTCAAAATATTAGTCACCAAACTCAAATGGGCACTTGAATCCTACCTCATCTCTGCTAAATATCGGAAATTCTGCACAAAACTCCTCCAAGAATCGTCACAAAGAATAAAATAATCCTTGAACGCATCTATGGAATTCTTACGGCCTCAGGTCTCCAATCCACCTTGCTGGGAGCCAAGCATGTGAACTAAGAATTTAATTCTACAGGGTGGCTAGGACATCGACGCGCAAACACTTACCATGGATTCAGTACAGTATTTTTCTGGAACCTCTTGCGTTAAAATTTGTCGTCGGCTTTTCTTAATTTAATAAAATTAAGAAAAAGCCGACGCAAAAAAAAATTGTAAATTCATTTGTTTCACTTAAAACAGCAATGTAAATAAAACTTTAAAGGGATCAGCTGTGTTGACTTCGCAAATGAACTCTAGCGAAACAGCTGATCAGGCAGCCCTTTCGAGTTTTATGTACATTGCTGTTTTAAGTGAAACAAGTGAATTATATTTTTTAATTAAAATCTCATTGGGCTAGATAGAAACAATGATTTTATACCGTATTCAGTAAAAAAAAATTGCAGAAAAGACCTGAAAAATTTAGATAAAGCCGATGAAAAATTTCAAGGCAGGGAGGTCCAGAATCATGTACTGAGTCCATGGTAAGCGGTTGTGCATCGATGTCCCTGCCACCCTGTATATTGTCATTTCTCTATGGCAATGTGTCAATGGATCGATATGTTAGAAAAGTACTGGCAGCTTTTATAAAACTACTAACTGGAGAACTTTAAACCGCTTTATGTATTTTCTGTTCGATTTTTTAAAATTTTATTTTATATTAACTTAAAAAAATATCCAATTTGGTGTCATCGTTCCGAAGTTATCCGCGTACATACATTTCGACAAATTCATTTTTATTTATATTTAAAGTTTTTGTCCTGTACTAACCCAACAACTTCTCCCGTATCAATCGTAGAAACAGAGTTCATTTTATGAGTTTTATTTCTCTTTTTAAATCCCTTTTCACTCTAATCATACAGACTTTTTTTCGGTGGGAAAATCATCAATTGACCCCTGTCGCTTTGGGTGGAGCCGGAGATGGAGGAGAGGGAGTGTCAGATTTCTATTGACTAAAAACCACCCTGTTCCTTCAGTTGCCCTTGTGATCCGGGGCTGCGGTATCTCGTAAGAACATTCCCGCAACTCCGGTACATTCCCGCACACCCCCGGCTAATAATGCAGATTTTCTTTTCCAATTTACTTTAGACATTGAAAGAATAGTCGGCATCGACTCTGTTTGCCTTTAACAAAAAAATAAAATAGAAAAAAGTCCGATACTCAGTTCAGGAACGATTTCTGTATGTTTTCCTCCTGATAATTATGTGGTTTATACTCATTTTGGAAAGAAAAAATATGTTAAAAATTTAGCTCCTAAAGTATTTTTTTACTCTGAGTCGTAGAATTGTGACCGCAATCATTATTATAATCAAATCACATAATTATTTAATTTTATTTACTTCGAAATTGTTTAATATATAATTTGTATAGTTTCTAGAGATTTCAGTCAATATTTAAAAATTATATGGTATATTGTAATTTATTTATAGGAACAAATACTAATGCATCGTACCCATTCCATATCAATAAAATGCATTAAAGTAAAGAATTATTATAAATAGTATTTGTCGGTTTTACTAATCATATTCACTGTTTTCTCATATAATAATTATTAAATTTAACACCTAAATGTTCAAATAAGGTATATGAGGTCTAGGGGCCAATGAGATTCGGCAAAGGACCGTGCGTTTGCGCCGAAGTACGAAGTTTTCCGAGACTTTCCGAATCGCAAAGAGCTAGGTATTTTAGAATAAATTAAATTGCATATTATGCCCCATAACTATTTACGATTACTATGCGACTCGGAGCGGTTTCGAAAAACCTATTAGTACGCCTTTCACCAAATGATAAACAAAGACATAATACCTACTTACCTAGTTATTAATGTGTACATATATATAAATTATTTGCCTTAACATCTCCTTGGTGTCGTCTATTCATAACCAGATTGTAATATAATATAAGCAGATAATTCTTGTGGAAAATGTGGCAAATCTCGCTATCATTTATTTCGTTAAAAACACACCTACACAATTACCTCGATACCTATAGTAAAATAATAAAAATATTAGATATACCAATTCCCATTTCCCTTTCCACCGAAACTGACTGCCCCAAATGTAATGTCACAAATATTGTTTCGTATTATACGCAAAATAAAATCAAGGTAATTGCGTCCTATTTAAATAATTAATCTATTGAATAGTCCTTTTTAATAACTTAGACTATTCGGTAAATTTTAATGTTCTGATAACCCAAAGGTGAAATGTTCTGATAACCCAAAGGTGAAAATGTTCTTGTGAAATAATGTGTACTCAGAAATGTGTTTAAAGGCGCAAGATTTTAAATAAAATAATAACTTTACGTATATAGTTAACTTTGGATTTGACATCACATGACTGAAGACTTGTTCCATTATTTTATTAAAATTCGATTACTCTATCGCGAGCAATATTACAGTACCTTAGTACTGTAATATTTTTTGCGGGTAGCGTAAAATAATTTCTTTGTTAATTTTGATTCATTGTTCATTTCATAATGTCGCCTTTCTCAAACATTAATACTCATCTGTGATTATAAAACGGAATCAGATATAATTTTTATTGAGTAGATACAGTGTATTTTTTCTTTACTAGTCTTATTTTTCAAACAAAGTAATAGCGTATCAAAGTTGCAACTCAAGTTTTAGGATATTGTGTTACTTAATTTGAAACACAATTTTAAAGATGAGATGTTCAGACTTGTAAGGCAAAAAAACACTGTAATTATATTGTAAAGCTACATTATTAATATGCTACGTACGTTGACTATGTTTAATTTATGTTGATTATTTTTGAAGTATTGATGAATCAGTTTAATAAACGTGAACACTTTTTATATTTGTGTTTTGAATCAATTACGAAATCTACTCCCTTTTATCGTGATCAAGGTGATATAATGTTAACTAAATTAAGTATAAAACTGATGATGATGTTACACTTTACAGAATAGTTTTTTAGACTTTTGAAGAGAACTAGGAATGTGGGTAGAAATCACATTACTATCAATTTTGTTAACCCCGCCAACTAAGCTAAATATGCTTGTGTCTCAAGTGGGTGGGTTCACGGCAATAGTATATGGCTGGGGTTCGAACCTGCGACCTCTCGATCAAAAGCCGACACCTTAACCAAGCTATTGACGCTTCAAGATGAAGTTCATCCTTTTTTAGCCGATTTTGGTTGAGGCGATTGTTTTATGTCTATTTTACGAAGAAGAAGGTTGTTCAGCTCTTCGACGGTGCACCCGTTGATGCACCTCCAGGTGAGAAAAGCGTATCATTTTTGAGATTGGAACATTTGCATCTCAATCACTGAAATGATCCGGAACACTAATATGTTTCATTTGGATCATTGGCTAAAATGACTCAGTAGTGAACGCCCGCGACGCAACGCCATGTATAGAAACGTAACATTCGTACGTTGTGACGCGGGCGTTTACTATTGAGACATAGAAATGTTTTAGGCATCAATGCTGAATGTTTTATGTCTAAAGTGACTCGGTGTGTCTCAGTCTCCACAGCCAAACGACCTGCGTCGCGCGGAATGAGCCAGAGCAAAGTAATGTTTCAGATCCAAATGATGCATTTGAAACGTTGATACTGAACCAATCTTTTGAATTACTTCAAAGATTCGGATCAGTGAGTCGGTTCCGTAAAGAGTTTCACACGCCTAGTTGGTGCCTGCTGTACCAATGACTGGTACCCTGATACCAATTAGTTACTTGTATAGTCCTCGTCACGTACGTTGGCAAGGTTTTGGCGTAGTGGGGGTCAGTTCGCGCATCGTGCACTTAGTGGAAGAAAAAAGTGGTCACTTTTACTGCTTGTTTTTAACTATGGTTATTGCCATCATTTATTTTTAATCATGTCTGTTCAGAAGAATGTTAAAGAAAAAAGAGGAATTCATTGGTTAATTCGGTATTATAAATAAAATAGATATAATACATAAATACATTTAAAAGTGAAAAAAATGTATTTAAAAAAACATTAAAAATAATATGTTCTCGTCGTCGTAATTAGTTAATAAAACTGCTACCCCTTTTATTCTTTTTTCCCGGTGTGCTAAAGACAGTGACGAATTTGGAATTTCAACCTGCCTTAACTATAGTGTCTAACTGTTTTTTCTGACGTTTTAATAGTCTGCTTAAAACGGTATTTGGTCCTGGCATTGTAATCAACGTAACAAAAACTAAATTTAAAACAACAACTAGTAACAAAAACAAAGGGTACAACTTTCGTGTACGCAAGTGTATTCGGGACCAAATTGAACGAGAACTACAGACGCATCAATCGCGCGCTCGGAGCGGCGGCGCTACGTCACACCCCGCGTCCCGCTGACAACCGCTGTCACCTAAAAATCGACTTCTGCGCATTGAACGACTCCTGCCAAATTATTTGACGAAAACTATACTTGTGTTTAATAAGTACTTGAATAGGTGCTTAACTATTTAAATTTCCGTGAGCCTGGTGGTGTCAAAAATCAATTTCAGATGTTTATAACTATTGTAGAAGATGCGACAGCTCTTTGTATTTCTTAGTAGCTGATTCTAAATATTTGTGCCACACATCCCCACCAGAATTTGAATACCTCGCGTGATATCGTGCAAACAAGACGTGATGGCTTCAGTGCCATGCATCCCAGACTCCACGTCCAAGAAGAAGAAAATCAGGCTTTCGATGAGACTACCTAGTAGCGAAGAAGATCATGTGTCAAACATATTTTTATCTGATTCTGTGTTAGATATAGATGCTAAAGAAGAAATATACTAATACTAAAATAGACCTTTATTTACTGTTGTTTAAACAGAATAATGTTTTATTTTATATACATCGTTATGTGATTGTGTATTAAATCAATCCACGTATACATTGATATGTTTTTAGTATATCAATGCACGTATAATATTTTATTTTATTTTAATTAAGCTTTTGTTTTTATAATAAACTAGCTTTTGCCCGCGACTTCGTTCGCGTGGGAGGTTTTTTCCGCGTAAATCCCGATCCCGTGGGAATTCCGAGATAAAAAGTGGCCTATGTGTTATTCCTGGATGTCTACTATCTACGTACCAAATTTCATTCAGATCCGTTCAGTAGTTTTTGCGTGAAAGAGTAACAAACATCCATCCATCCTCACAAACTTTCGCATTTATAATATTAGTAGGATAGGAAGTAGGAAGTAGGATATATTTTAATCAATATTATATTGTTGTTTTATTAAGAAGGCCTTAAAATGCAGCATTTATTTCGGGGTTTTCTAGATCGTCAGGCTTACGGTGTTATTTTATTCACCAGGCCTAGCAAAGGCTGAACAGATAATATTTTAAAGGATTAAAGTGTGCCCTCATCTATGCTTAGCCCTATCCAAACTTCGGGAGGTACCTGTGTCTGATGGGAAAGGAAGAAACGCCTGGGTGTCATCACTGCGAGGGTCGCCCTGAGGACACAGTAGAGCATACGGTGCAAGACTGCCCCGCCTGGGCAGAGCACCGACGTGTCCTCACGGCGGCGATAGGCGGAGACCTCTCGCGCCCGGCATTGGTCGAGGCCATGCTGCGGGGCGAGAGGGAGTGGGAAGCGGTCGCCTCCTTCTGCGAAGCAGTCATGCTTCCGAAGGAGGAGGCGGGCCGTGTGAGGGAGAGGATGGCGTCCTCCCTCCAGCCCAGCCGCAGTGGTAGACGCCCACGGCATCGGACGTCGGCCGACGATCTCCGGCCACCGTAGGCGCGGGCATGCGGACAGCGAGTAAAGAGCAACTCGCTGTCCGACCATGGACCAAGCCCGGGTCGACGGCGCGTTGTGTTCCACGCGCGCCTCAAAGAGCGTCAGCAATATGACGAGGCCCCCCTGTAGAAGCCTGCCGGGGTCGTGGGACTTATCCCATTACCGTGACCCCGGTACGTAAAGGGTTATTGAAGGAACACCGTGGATTTTAGTCAATAAAAGTCTGACAGTCCCTCCCGCCCTGCCCGGGGTGGGAGGACTTATTTGATAATATTACCACGTTAAAAAAAAAGCCCTATCCAAACTACGTTGGGGCCGGTTTCCATTCTAACTGCATGTTGCTGAGCACATGTAATTTTTTTTTTAAATAACTTGCTAGTATTGTGGGCAGAATTCACATTAGGTACTAGCAATCTTATTAACCCCTCCAACTAAGCTAAATATACTTGTGTCTGGAGTGGGTTCACGTCAATAGCGTAATGGGTGGGATTCCAACTCGTGACCTCTCAATCACAATTCACAAATACGACACCTTATCAATTTGGCTATTGTCGCTTATAGTACTTTAATGTAAAAAACGTTAATTTATTTAATGAAAAACGGCAATTTCATAGGTAAAGACAATATCAAAGAAAAAATCATTCAAAAATATCAGCTAAGATTAAATCTTAAATGACTGATTCAATAAAGACGTGTATTTTCCGACGCATATGATGACTGCTGCTTCCCTACATAAGGCTTGGTAAATCTTGTGAATGAACGCTAATAAGAATGGGTTGTTTACTTCAGGATCATTGTAATTTAGATCATAAGGACAGTCGGTGTAAGAATAATGATCTATAGGTATCATTTAAATACTTTCGCCCTTCATGCGTACTTGAACTGGGCATAATACCTCCTTACACTGTTCCAAGGACAAAGAAAATAAACAGTTTTATTTCCTTTTAACAGCCAGATCAATAAAACGTTACAATTTGCGGTTCCCACGAAGAAAGACAATGGAAGAACACGAAGAAAGATAACATATGAATGTTATGCGGTAGTGGTTTGAAAGAATCGGTGGAGTATTTTCCACCATATGCCACAGTAGTACCGGCACGTCGGTTCACACGTTGATAATTGCTCGCGGGGTTTTACTTATTGATTTATCGATTCCATGTGCTCGTAACATTTTTATGTGTCGTTGAAGATGTTTAATTTGGACCTTTTAGGGTGAAACTTAGTTTAATTTGTTGGAAACCACGTTAGGGCATCCTACCCTAATCTGAGATATAGGTACATGTGGCATTAAATTATTTTTGTTTGTGTTATATATTACCTAATACAAAAGATTTATAGACTAAGCTGGGAAGGACCGGTACTTAGGTGGCTTTCCTAAGTACCTACCAGTCCTTTCCTAAGGTCTAATCTAACTCTGTACCAAATTTCATCAAAATAGGTTAAGTAGTTTAGTCATGAGAGTGTAACATACAGACGAGTTACTTTCGCATTTATTATATTAAGTAGAGGTGAACGCTTTTTATAGATAGGTACTAAGGTAGCTAACTAGAAGTAGGTACACACTATATTCATATTTCTGAAACATCAGCAATGCAAAGTGGACACATGTTGGTTATTGCATTACACGTTGATTGTTATTTGCCTGATCTTAAAGTGTACCGAACAATTCGCAATAGAAATGATTGCGATTTACTACAAGAGGACCTACATCGATTCTCTGCATATTGTGCTAAGTACAAAATTCAACTGAGTACATCTAAATGTGTATCCATCACATTTACAAAAAACAAACATATTATACATTGTTCGTACACACTGAATACAACTCCTTTGAACCAAGTTACATCGGTGAGGGATCTTGGAGTGATACTAGACAGTAAACTGCACCTTGATCAACACATAGAATTAATAACAATGCTTACCGCATGTACGGTTTTGTAATGAGAACCACCAAAGAATTCAAACATATAGATACCTATATTCATCTTTACAAGTCACTTATTCGGTCTCAACTAGAATACGCTGTTCTTATAATATGGAATCCTTTGTACCAAAAGTACATTGAGAGCATAGAAAAAATACAGCGCAGATTTCTCAAAGGGGTGCGTTATCGTTGTCGCCATAGCTTGGTATCCAATAGTCATGTCTGTCCAATAGGCAGTCAGCAATAATATGAAGTTGATGGACTTGAAGTCTAGACGTCTATTCCTAGAAATGATGTTTCTACATGACTTATGTCGTAACAGATATGACTGCTTAGATTTGACAAATAAATGAAGCTATATTGTAGGTACCAAGAACTGTAATGAGACGCGAGGTCCGCGCACGTCCACTTTTCGCTATTTCTTCATGCCACACGAATGCAGGTTTGCGCGCACCTTTGCGTCGAATTGCAAAAAAATTCAACACAACTTTCTCAGACATAGACATATTTACATTGTCGTCTAATAGATTTAAACACAGAACAGATAAAATTCATCTAATCCGTGGATTTAAACATTCCGTGACCAACAAAATTCATAATTTAGTTAAATAGAAATGTATTATTGTTTTTATTTTTTTCTTAATTTGTAAATATTATTATCTTATTTAAAAAGTATGTAGACCCAACAAACAAACTAAGCTTATAAAATTAAGTCTATAAGTTCTAAATTCTTATACTTGTTATAAAAGAGCATTTATTATGTCAATGTGCCTTATTGTGGCACATTATTAGAAGATTTGGCTAATATTACCTTTATTCTTATAATTTGGCTGGGTATACGTTAATAAATCCAATTAATACGGCTACAATAAGGGTTCAAAATGTGTTCATCTTATAGAGGCTAGTTACATTGCTTTTTAGCCATATAATATTCAAAGTCATATAAAGGCTTTTAATATGGCCAATTATTCTTAAAAAAGTAATGCACAAGGTAACTATGATACTTTTTAACTTATAGGAGCATTTGATAAGATGTCTATCCAACAAACAAATGCTAACAATTTATATGATCTTTACAAGGATGAAAGCAGTCCATATTCCCTTGTATGTACAGTGATTATAAAGATATTATTCTCTATATGGTTACATTAAAATGTTTTACATAACTAGATTCGCCATTTTGAAGTACAGGAGATTTTGTAAATTTATTATGGAGCGGAATAAAAATGGATTCAAAAGACTGGACACACAGAAGAAAAGTAAAAAAGTCTATGAAAACATGGTTGTGAGCATTACACCCACTACCTCTACTCCTATGATGCTACAAAATGTCTAAGCCAATACCAACGAATCAGCCAGTGGTTCCACAGAGGATTATTTTATACAAAATAAGAAAGGAAACCAGTGAGGAAGAATATAAGTGTAGCGAAAGTGATACAGACATATTTTTAAATGAAGAGTTGAAGAATATTGATATTCATAGTGATATCAGAGAATGGGCAGTGAAATTCAACATTTCCCATATCGCTTTAAGTGACTTATTAAAAATATTACACCATGTAATGCCAAACAAAATGCCATTGGATGCGCGTACATTGCTCAAAACAAATAAAGTAGAAATATGCATTACTGAAATCGGTACTGGACATTACTTCACTGGACTTACACAATTACAAAAAAACCTTACAAAACTATGAAGTGCCCTGAAGTGAAACTGAAGACATACAACTAGAAGGATACTGCATGGATAATTTAGTTGACGCCTTTGACTACCCCTTAAAGTCTTCATTAATTAATATTTATAAATGTGAAGATTACACTCATAGTAAATAAAAAAAAAAAAATGGATTTTCATGCGTTGATATTAAATGTAAATTGTTAAATGTAAAAAATAATTCGGTATTGTATTTTTCACCATTACTCCATACTTTGTAAAATAAAACAACCAATTTGAATATCACGTATTTTTATTAAATTCATCATTTTTATGGGCTATCATGCCGCCGTATTTAGAGAAGAAATTAAATATATATACCGTTTTAGAAGAAGAGTGGCTTAAATCGAGCATTGTCTAAAAGAAGGCTGATTTAAAATGTTGTATTTGTTGGTTTAAGGACTGACCTCAATATTCTCTCAGTTAGCCTGCGAAATAGTTGGTGGGTTAACAACAAAAATTGCTGTTTGAACATAACCTGTGAAAGATGCCTGATTTGGAAGCTAACTCTTGGTATACTACTACTACTACTTGGTTTACTATCAAAACTTGTTTTTTAAACCTTACCTAAGACAGGACTTCAATCATCATTCTTTCTAACAACAATTTAAAAATAAAAATAAAATATCTTAGAAATTAACATAAGCGAACAAGTTCTCTGGAAACAGCTAGTTTAATAATAAAACAGTAGAGAAACTTAGCATGTTGTAACATAGTAATTAGAATATAGTTTTTAAAGGTAAACTAGAAAGGGTTGGATATATAGGTACAATTAAAACATTCCTTTCTTAAAATAAAATGGGTCCACTTCCATGGCCATCGCATATTATGTAAATTAAGGTCTCTTCTTTGTAGGAATTTGTCAACTCTTGCCAATATGTATACTACCATTGCAATATCTGCGGAAAAACATATTATATACCTATACAATTTTATTCTTTATTGTGTACTTACAATTATAGCTATATTCCAAACTTAAAACTAGTGCACTAAAGCAAGCTTATCCCTATAAAGAGATCTCTTCCAGCCAACCCAACCATAGTGAAACATAAATTTTATACATATGGGAACAAGACTGACTAGGTACAGGATTTTGTTCGTGAGAAAGGAACCCTAACGATGTCTAAAATGGCGATAGCATAAGCAGCAAATTATGCCATTAAAAAGTCTTCACTCTCATAGATTCCTTGTAGACGATGTGCGAATCGTTTTGCTCTTATAAAAGCACTGTTTATAACATGACTAAATAATTAGTAAAGTTTATAGCACAAAAACCGCTTAAATTCAAGGGCGGGTTGATACTACAACACTCAGCGTACCACATTTTATCATGCATTTGAATTCCCATCCACTTTTCACTATAAACGAGCACATAAATCAGGTAGATAAACTACATAAAATAATAACTTACCGTTCACTTTTCAGTAAAATGGTTGACGTTTCTCTTTATTCCCCAAACTGTTTCGAAAATGTAAATTACTAAGAAAAAGACTTATTGTAGAATCATAAGCAGACGGCTATAAGGGCTTACGGCTTTTTAAGAGCAATTTATTTGCCGCAATGAGTTTAACTCCCTTGTATCAGACCATAATAAAACACGTATAAGGTTGATCGCCCGTATTAACGCTTTCTATATGATTAGTTATAACCATCTTCATTGTCATAATATAACACGTATACGGAAAAAGTGGACAATAAAGCCCGAGTATCAAGATCACTCTGGCAACCATCTGTCTCGCTACCAACGAATAGAACAGCTTCGTCAACATTTCTGGAGCAGATGGAGCAAGGAGTATGTGGCGGAACTGCAAATGCGAACCAAATGGCGTTCTTGCAAGGATGGTTTAAAGCTGAACTCCTTGGTAGTGATTAAGGAGGATAATCTTCCTCCGCTGAAGTGGAGACTTGGGGTTCAAGCCAAGGGGGGGTATAAGGTTATTGTCTTTATAATTTGTGCCCAAATGCACCCTTATTAGCGATAATACGGCTCTTATAAGAATATTATTTTTGGAAATATAAGCCACTACAAGAGCAATTTTTGTTTGTTGGGGATTCACTCGCTTTCGCTTATTTAGTTCAAATATAAAATTGATGTGAACAATATGTGGATAATATTGTGAGCTACACATATGCCAATACTTTTGTAATCATTCATAATTTTAATCACATTTGTGTAACTGTTTGTTTTCCCAAATGAATAAATAAATAAATAATCTTTATGGAAGAACTAACTTCAGTCCGCGACTTCGTTCGCGTTTCGTCGGCCGATCCACAGGGAATTTCGGGAAAAAAAGCTTGTTTGCCAAGATTCCAACAATCTTCATACCAATTTCATTCAGATCCGTTCAGTAGTTTTTGCGAGAAAGAGTAACAAACAACCATCTATCCTCACAAACTTTCGCATTTATAATCGTTAGGATCGCGCCCGCCTGCTGCATATCTGCATTTATTTTGACGAAAATTTGCTTTAAATATAGCTCTTCAACTGCGTAGTTGGCAATGAGTGAAGGTCTCGGTAGTTGCCGGTATGCTACGGTATCTCGTAAGCCGTTGAAATTATCTGTCTATCAGATAATTTTCCTCAACTTCGGCTCAACCATCGAGTCCAGAGCTCAGACTGCAGCAAAAAAGCTGGAAATGCTACACAAGGTGAGGCGGTACTTCACGCCTGGACAGCTTCTAAATATATATAAAGCACAGGTCCGTTCCTGCGTGGAGTAATGCACTTGTGGGATGGCTCTGCAAAATACCAACTTGCTGCATTGGACTCGATCGAGCGCAGGGCTAAAAGGCTTATAGGCGACAAGGTGCTATCGGGCAAGCTTCATAGTCTGGCTCATCGCCGAACCGTTGCTTGCCTGTCGGTTTTCTATAGATTGTACTTCGGGGAGTGTGCGCAGGAGCTCCATGACCTGATTCCCCCATCTCCATTTCACTACCGGTCTACCAGACGCCCGGCTGGGTACCATCCACACTTGGTTGATATACCGTCTTGTCGTACCAAGCGCTTCTCCTCCACATTTATTGTGCGCACAGCCAATTTGTGGTATTCTCTGCCGGCTTCTGTGTTCCCTGCCACTTATGACCTTTCAGCTTTTAAAGCAAAAGTAAATAGGCATCTTCTGGGCTCGCTCGTCATATCGTAGACCTCATCTATCGCTTACCATCAGGCGAGATGGAGGTCAAGAGCGGGCTCACCCGTAATAAAAAAAAAAGATAGGCATATAAAATACTGCTACTCGGCTGCATCTGGGAAGCCTCACTTGTGAAGAGACTAGGCTTAAAGACATCTCCGATTCGTGTTTATCTTGGGTTGGCTTCGATGAGAAGTACATTGGGATACAAGCACCAATTGGGTGCCGCTATAAGAGTAGGTATTTAATCACTACCGCAGTCCCCGGTACAAGACATCCATGGAAACTTCCACCTCGAGAAAATCCTCCCGCTGACTAAAAACCCACCCTGCTCCCTCAGTTGCCTTTTTTTTTTTACATGGTAAAATTATCAAATAAGTCCTCCCACCCCGGGCAGGGCCGGAGGGACTGTCAGACTTGTACTGACTAAAATCCACGGTGTTCCTTCAATAGCCCTTTACGTTCCGGAGTCACGGTAATGGGATAAGTCCCACGACCCCGGCAGGATTCGGCCCTCTACAGGGCCCCGCCTCGTCATGTTGCTGACGCTCTTTGAGGCGCGCGTGGAACACGACGCGCCGTCGACCCGGGCATGGTCCATGGTCGGACAGCGAGTTGCCCTTTACTCGCTGTCCGCATGCCCGCGCCTACGGTGGCCGGAGATCGTCGGCCGACGTCCGACGCCGTGGGCGTCTACCACTGCGGCTGGGCTGGAGGGAGGACGCCATCCTCTCCCTCACGCGGCCCGCCTCCTCCTTCGGAAGCATGACTGCTTCGCAGAAGGAGGCGACCGCTTCCCACTTCCTCTCGCCCCGCAGCATGGCCTCGACCAAGGCCGGGCGCGAGAGGTCTCCGCCTATTGTCGCCGTGAGGGCACGTCGGTGCTCTGCCCAAGCGGGGCAGTCTTGCACCGTATGCTCTACTGTGTCCTCAGGGCGATCCTCGCAGTGGTGACACCCAGGCGTTTCTTCCTTCCCCATCAGACACAGGTACCTCCCGAAACTTCCGTGTCCGGTGAGGACCTGCGTCATGCGGTAGGTCAGGACGCCGTGACGCCGATCTAGCCACTCCTCAAAGAGGGGTCTTACCGCCGCAATTGCGGCGTTCCCCCCTCTGTTGCCCTTGCGCATATTAAAATTCTCTTAAGTTTTGTTATACCTTTCACGTCATAAAACGGACATACTTAATGCGAATTCGGACCTGAGCTGTCGGCGAGCCTAGATCTCCTAAGGATGCTCCGTGGAGAGGCGAAACACGTGTTGTGTAAAGGTTTGGTTGCATGATGCATTGCGTCAACTCTGCAGGGCCACCCTTGCAAGGGCGGATCCAGCTTTGGTGCCAGGGGGGGTCACATAATCGTGGTCAAGTCACAAGATGTTATAATTTGTATTTCCTGACTCCGCTGCCGCTTGGCCATCCACTGCCGATATTCGTTTACAACGACAGAAACTGGAGTATTATCTAGTAACAATGTTTAAAAAATTTAATTAGTGGTCCACCTAGGTCCTGGACCCAGCCCGGGGGGTCATGACCCCATAACCCCCCACCCCCCCTGGATCCGACCTTGCACCCTTGCTGTATACTGTACGAACAACTGGTTTTACGCGAAATTAACGCTAAATATAGTAGAGTCAAATAAATTATTTTTAGGATTATATCGCTCCTTGACACACTTTGGGATCAAAATATCTCTAATAGCTGCGTTGTTACGCCGGTAACTTATCAATTCTGTGATAATTTCAAGGATATGATAAACATAACTGTGCCCCTATTATATTATCATTACGTAGTAACAATCTCTTTGTTTCCAACACGAAGAAACATCTATTTGTCTTTGTAAGGTTAACTAATGTCGTTGTACGATAGTGTTACTCAGCATCTATTGTAAAATTTGAAGACATAGAACAGCGTACAAATATTATCTTAGAACTTGCTTGCAACTTTGTATGCGTGGAAATTTCACAATTTTCTTGGGATATAAAATAGCCCATATTAATGTGTTATAAGCTATACGGCACCTCAAAGAGTCGTCAACACTAGTGACGGGGACCCTATGGGGTCATTGCCTGCCGGGGTAGCGGTAATGTTCTAACGAGATACCGCAGCCCCGGTAGCGGGCAGCTGAAGGAACAGGGTGGGTTTTTAATCACTAGAAATCTGACAGGGAGTGTCAGACTTCCGCTTCCGCTTCACCCAGAGAGTCATTCGATGATTTTCCCACCCGGAAAAGAAGAAAAAAAAAACAGGAATGTGCCGTAACAGGTATTGCATAGACGGGACTCCTAGAGATAAAGAGGTCAACTTCTATTATTTGTTGTTGCTGATCACCGGAGTGGGGTTAATGCGGTAAATCTCTGACACTCCCTGGTTTTTCCCATAAATGTCCAGCCGCCTTTTGAAAGTTTCCCTCGAAAATAAAAAACGATATATGCCATTTTTACCAAATCCCTTAATCTATTTTTGCTTGATCGAAACAATTATACAAACTAAATTGTAACTTAAATTGTTACAAATTGATATAAACGTTGCACTTCACGCTACCTAGCGATTAGATATTCTCTATCACTAAACTCTAATGTTTATCTGTGGACAGCGTAGTGGGTTCCATTATAGTCAAAACTTCATTTTTTGTTAAACTAGTTGTAAGTTTTTATAATGTAACTGTTTGTTGTTCCATGTAATAAAAATAAAATAAAATAAAATAAATTTTCACACTTATACTAATGTTAAAAAAAAGTTATTTACCAAATCTAAAAAACCCGACTTCTCATTAGATTTTTTAAGTAACTTTTTTTTCAACTTTTTAGTTAAAATAAAATAAAATTAACATTTTTATAGTTTTCACGGTCGTGTCACAATGCACAATGGCACCCCACCGGATTCAGAGAGTGAAAGAGCTAAGTTCATATTTTTAAACTTTCTCTTTGTATTATTATGATAAACATGATGTACCTTTTTGAAATCCTTGTGTTAAGCCCTTTAATTTGATACCCATATTGCAGTATTCAAAAAAAAAATCATTTTTATTTTCATTATGTATAATGGCTTCGCATCGCCGCCATGTTTGATTTTTTCAATAAATGTCACCTACCTAAGAACACTTGGGATGCTAAGACGAATCTAACGATACCTCAATTATGTGAATCCGTGCAGCGGTTCTGGAGATATGAGGTAATAAAGAATATTACATACATACATACAAGATACGCACGACAAATATAAACCTTCCTTTGCAGTCGGGTAAAAATCGGAATACATTGTTCGTTTAAACGCGCTAATCTTCGAAAGTACTGGGTGAATTTGGATAAAATTTGGTATAATAATAATAATATATACTTTATTTCGTATACAGAAAACTTAAACAACTATATTAGTAAAAAAAAAAAAATTAATCAAACAAAATAAATTAACTTTAAAATATCGTCCCCTCTTAATTCAAATATTTTCCCTCAGCACCAGGCCCGCAGGCATGCCTGCGGGACCAGTGCATCAGGAAAGGACAGTCTGGTTTCTCAACTATTACCTTCAGGATGCTATTGGAGCTTCCACGTATCCTACGCATCAAGGATGCCCTTCTCTTACGCATGATAGCCTCAAAACTATCTGTGCCTGCCTCAGCAAACATGCCTGACGCGCTACAAAACCGCGGAAGCCCAATAACACCCGGAAAGCATTATTGTACTGGACTCGAAGAGCGTTGTAGCCCCTCTGCGTATACGTGACCCACAGGCTGCAGGTGTAAAAAGTCTGGCAGTAGGCCTTAAACAGTGTAATTTTCACTTCTTTAGTACACCTAGCAAACCTGCGGGCCAACATATTACATCGGACCGACAACGCTCTTCTCTCTCTCTCCAAATCATCGTCATCATTCAGATCCTCATTCAAAACGTGCCCAAGGTATTTAAATTGAGACACCCTCTTAAGCGCTACCCCATACAGGTAAACTGGAGGAACAGACTTAGGTTTTCTGGAACCAGCACGAAACACTATGACCTCACTCTTCCTGACATTGTACAGGAGTCCATGAGCCGTGGCGTATCGCTCACATACTCCAAGCATCCGTCTGAGTGCATCAATCGAGGGACTCAGCAGCACCATGTCATCAGCATAACTGATACTATTAGTCACCTTCCCATCAATAGAGCATCCGACACCAGTGCTGCCGAGCTCCTCGACCAGCTGATTGATGTACAGACTGAAGAGCCCTGGGGAGGTCAAGCCACCTTGCCTCACGCCACACTCCAGCCCATACTTACCAGATAATGCACCCGACCATCTGACCTGGTTAATTTGATGGTTGTACCAGTACTCGAGGAGATTAAAGGTATGAAAGTAGCTTGAAGCTTAAGAAAGAAGTTAAGAGGCTTCTTTTTACCCAACAACAAAAGAAGGAGAATTATGTTTTTATCATGATAAAAATCACGGAGGCGAAGCCCTGCTAGTTTATAATATTAGGATTAGGTAATAGGATTGTGACAGAAATACCTACGTACTTCGCTGGAAATCTCCTTAACATTCTACTTTGATGTTGATGATTTGAATTAGCGTGGGCTGGGCAAGCTCGTAGGAGGGTATTGAAACGTACCGGTACAGTTCGGTGCACCAGCCGTATAGGAATATGCATTGGTAACCCTGTAAACCAAAATGTCATTTAAAAATAAAGTAGTAGTAAACATTTTTTGAATTTTTGCGATCGTGGAAACCTTCAAAAGACGCTTGGTCGGTGCAGTGGTAAGACCGAGGAATGTTAATGTTCTTTTTATTTAAGATAGGCTCGCGTTTGAACACTATCTGGACTGAAGGTAAGCGATGATGTGATCGAAAATGAAGCACGCTTACCTAGAATTAACCTATTCACTCTTGACTTAAAGACCATGTCCTATCTGCTGGAGTATCCAAAATGCCCAAATACGTGCACCTTTGAAGACAGCCACTGATGTCGTGACTAGCGTGGCAAACTATTGAATTGATGATCGTTACATGGTGACACGCCATCGTTACATGGTGAACATCCCACCCATACGCACAAAACATTTTGGGAATACCTTCAATGTGCGTACGGCTAAGGAGTGGAATTCACTGCCGGAGTCTGTGTTTCCCTATAGCTATAACCTAGGAGTCTTTAAGTCAAGAGTGAATAGGTTACTTTTAGGTAAGCGTGCTCCATCTTCGACCACATCATCACTTACCATCAGGTGAGATGGCGGTCAAACGCAAACCAATTTTCAATAAAAAAAAAATGAAGAAGATAGCTATTAGGAAATACAGACTCCGGCAGGGAATTCCACTCTTAACCTGTATCCGCCAGGGAATTCCACTCTTAACCTGTGCGCACAATGAAAGTATTAAAACTTTACCCCCCTAAGACCACCCCAGTGCTCACAATCAGCTCATGGAGTGAAGCCCTGGGTCCTCTTAGAAGACCGCTCCGGAACTCCTTTTGCAGAATCTGTTAGGGCCCTGGGAACTGTAAAAAGGTCTCCCTGAACCACTCATGCAGTGAACTGAGCCTCGGTAGCCCATAACCATTGTGCCATTATCCTCCCTGGGGCCATTAAGTGAGAGATCAAGGACTCTAAAAGCCCACGACCTCAAACATGTAGTAAGTTCCTACGAACAAGTTAAGAAAGTTTCTCCTTGTTGCCTACGATAAATATACAAACATTTTTTGTTACGCATGAACCCTCTTTTGACCTCTATCATGCCTGAAAGTAAGCGATAGATGAGGTCTACGATGGGACGAGCGAGCCTACAGGATGATTAACTCTTGATTTAAAGGCTAACGGGTCATATTTGATAGGAAACACAAAAGCCGGCAAAGAGTTCGACGCCTTGGCCGGGTGTTAAAGCTAATTAACTAGACATAGGTAGGTATTTTATTTTTGTTTTAACTTTTATGTATATACAACATTCGATCATTTCAACATCATCAAGTAAGTCGCGATTCAAGCCCACACAACAATTCATAGAATGTCCGGTCGGCTCTGGCAAATTATTACAAAAGCTCGGCCCAAAGCTGCTTGCTATTATTAGGTCACAGAATGCGGTAGAAATACCTACCTATTTGGTTTTGTATCGTTTTTCATTCTATTGTGGTAGCACTTGAGATGAGTTGAATATTTGTCTTTGTAGGCAAGAGGAAGAGTAAGGTACTCCGACACGTACGTACCTAAAAAATCATTTTGTATACAAGTACCCTACTCCACCACTTGTTGTGCATACATTATTAACACAGCACTATGTATAAATGTTTTATTTGTAAATTATTATTGTGGCTATGCCTTGTGAATTAATAGGTAAATGCTATATTTTGAAAATTGATTATAAATGACACTTTTACTCCATAAAGTTTTGTTCACGGTCTAACCTAACCTACAGCCATTGGAAAGTACCTAGTTTTTGTTTGAAAAGGGTCTCGTCCTCATAAATATGCTGTACCGGTAGTAGTTATAGATTTTTTGATTAAAACAAACGGGTATTTAGATGGTAAAATAATAGATGATTCTAATTGGACCGCCACGCCAGTATTAGGACACTGGCCTCTATTTTATTCCTCTTAACTTGTACGTAAAAAGCACATCTTCATTTCTACGTCTTAAGTTTATTTTTATTCAGAATAGGCTTGCGTTTGACCACCATCTCACCTGATGGTAAGTGATTATGTGGTCGAAGATGGAGCACACTTGTCCAGAAGTAACCTATTCACTCTTGACTTGACTCCCAGGTTATATTTATTATTAATGTTATTTCGTGACAAAGCAAAATATGTATTCAATTTTTTTATGTATTCTAACTGATGGACAATCATTACATATTCTTTAGGTACGCTTTCGGGAAAATATATAAATTTCGCAAGACGATAAATTAATAAACCATTTTATCTCTCAAGAATGTTGATTATAATTATTATCCTTTCCGGATCGATCCTTATTCATTGTATCACGAAATAAAGTAACTCGTTGCCCAATTCAGACTCCATTTAAATTGCCATCGACGATTTAAAAAGAAGAAGAAGTAAATTAGTCCGACGAGTGTTACCAGTTTGAAGAGTTAAATATTTATTTAACTCTTCAAACTGGTAAGCTAACTGGTGGCAGTTCATTGCCTGTTATGACTAAGGAATCTGTAAGAAACTTATCTACCTCAGTAGATTGATTATTATTATCTGCGCCGAATGGAGATTAGTTTCAGTTCCAGCTTACACTCAGATAACTATATTCTATGTGTACCGATAGCTTCCCTGGCAAATGATAAAGAAGGGTAATTTTTTAGTCAGCCTATGTTATCTGGGCAAAAGCCTCCCCCAAATCTTTCCAGAAAACATTGTCTGCAGTCTTTTCCAGCCAATCCGTAAGGAATTAGTATTGATATAACATTGTGGTCATATTGGAATCCCTTAATAGCATATCCGAAGTCGTCTGACGGTTAATCACTCTCGCCCGGAGATTTACCTCGCCCCAGACTTCAGTGCTGAGCCGGCGCCCGTCAACACCAACTGAGCAGTTAGAGTCGCCGGGCACTTGGGACATATTCTTGTTATGCTCTGCATATTTTGGGGGGTTTGGACCATACTTCGCCACGCTGGTCCAGTGCGTGTTGGCAGGTCGCCAGAGCCTCGTTTGTCGAAAGCAGAGTAATTTGTGGCAGAATGTACCGCGTGCAGGTGAAGTTCGCTTCAGTTCCTAGGTTGGCATTGAAAATTCCTTACACTCATTTATTTATTAAAACTATATGCAACACAAAAAGTTACAATGGCAGACTAAATGCCTTATGTGCGTTGTGTTCCTCCGTAACACCTAAACTACTGATCCAGGTTTTACGAGTGAGGTATCAATAAGTGGGTTACAATGATCCAGGTAACATAGGCTATAACTGTAAATTCTTATTAATTGTAATATGAAGGTAAAAAAATTAAGAAACCTAAGTAAAACCTATTATGAAACGTAATTAGAAAAAACTGAAAGTATGAAATGAACAGTATAGTTTATTATTAATTTTGTAACAATAAACAAAGGAAAGTATCACTACATTCTTAGGAATGGGTACTTGAGATGCCACAACATCAAGTTCCGTTTTCACAAATGCTCTCAGTGACTCTATTTTAAGAACTTTACGAGATCGCGTTAACTGTCGTCGGAATTAGACCAACAGCTCTTATCGGGCGTTGCCCTAGCGAACTGACTTCCAGTTCAGATAAATTAAGAGTTCTAGACTTTACCCTCAGTAACGAGGGCAGCAAACAGCTTTGTTCCATAAAATAATTATAACTTTTGTGTGCGAAATAAGTTTTGAAGGAAACTGCTGTACCATGGTCTTTGTAAACGTAGTTTCTGACTAAATATGTCAATAAAATATTGAAGACTTGCAATGCTCGCAACATGCTTAATATGTTCGTGTAGGAGATTTTTCACGCATAGATCCCAAACCCGCAGGGATTCTAGGATAAAAATAAGTTGCCCTATAACCTTTTCTATATTCCAGTGAAAGGCCCAGTAAAATCGGTTCAGCCGTTCCAGAGATTAGCCCGTACAAACGGAAAGACACATATTTTTCTAAACGAGTACATTCTGTTTGCGTTTTAGTATCGTGTGAATTACTATAAGCATTTGAGCAAACATAGTTATTTTCAAATCACAGACCGACACTTCAATTGTATTTATAAGTATATGGATGTAGGTATAGACTTTGTCTTAAAAAAAAACGGTTGTCTGTAAAGTCGGTTTACTGACGATAGTTGAACGTGACAACGTCATAAGAAAATACTGATGGAATGGTTGCATTTTTCAAAAGAAAATTTTAATTTTATTTGTTTGATAGATATTTTGTATGGATATAGAGAAGGAGGTAAATGGAAATCACTATTGAATTGATCAAGTTATTTATTTGTACGCATAAATACAATTATGTCAATTTTTTTTTAACAATGTACATAGTTTTTACAAGTATGAATGTGCTTTGAGCAATTGTTTTACAATTTTTATTTACAACTTTTAAACATGTGTGATATTTAACTTCTTACAATTTGTGTTATTCTGTTGAGAATAGAACGATGATAGAAAAAGTAGGAAATGAAAGGGAGTGTTTCGTTAATGTGTCTTGAAAAAGTCAAATCGATGCTGGTGCCTCTTAGAGTCGTTGACTTATTAACGTCTGATGTACAATCGAGATTGAACATGTCTTTCATGAATTTGAGAAATGTTTCGTCATTTTTCACGTTTGTGTTGAAGTCGCCACAAAGAAGAATTGGTACATCGGTATCAACTTCCATGATGGGATGTACATACTGGCTGTTGTAAATATACGAAAATAGTGCTTGATGCAGCAGAACACTGATGTTAGAGATACTTGCACCAGGATGAATATAAACTGCGCCAAGAACCATTTTAAACGTGGTATCAGCGGTGAAGCATGTAACTTCTGCCAAGCAAACGTCACCAGTGTTTCTAATAAGGCGGGTTGTATTCGACAGTTCAACGTTGAAAATTTTGACCGTGGATGTCGATGATAAGTTTCTATAAATTGCCACTCCACCTGCAAAGTAATTGATTTTTTACTCATCGTGAAATAGTTCTGTTAACTTATTGTTATAGTTTTGTCAATTATAGCATAACCTACAATCGCTGCACTAGCGGACCGATGCTATTTATTTTAATGATAAAAGCATGAATATTCGACAATATATCACTGAACATATATTTAATATCGAAAGAAACATTACCTTTGTCGCCGCAAATATCGTTGCTATAAACAATTGACACCACATTCACTTTTCAGTGCACTTCATACTTGACGAAAACATGTAAATGTATTATTGTATAGCAGCTGTCCACGCGGACGCATCGCTCACTCAAGTAGGAGAGAGACAGATGTCGAACGGTGCCGAACGCGGAGGCCGATTGTGCCTCTTTGTCGCTCGTTCCGCACTCTCGCTTGCACTTCAAACCTTAAATGGAACGCCTCAGAGCGAGGTAACGCCGCATGAGTCATGTATTTTCGTGCGTGCAGCCAGCTTCATCGAATTATAAGACGTTTTCACGTCAAAAAAAGCAATGAGTAAAGTACGTACTCCATCGTACCTATACAGCTGGCAAGACTCCGAGATAACAGGTGCTCAGCGTGGAGAGATCGTCCGTCGACCGAGTACCACAAGACAGCCATAGTCCATACTCCATAGTAAAGTTTGACTGGTAGAGAATGCCTTGTTGTATTAAGTCCGCCTATGTACCACTATTGCTTATAATATATATAGTTTAAACCCAACTAGCACAAATGGGCTGCATTAGGGCTTTGGAGCGTATCCGATTATTACTTATGGTAATAGACGTAAGCGCTAGAGCGTCTACTACAGACTTAAAGCAGCCGCTTTAGCGCTATTTGGGCGCCATTTTATGCAGCCTAAAGTTCCATTTAACCTGCACAACGGTTGCATAAAGGTTCCTTAATAGCTATAACGATTTATTAACGCTATACTAAAGCTCCCATAGCGCTACTTTTGAATGATTTTGAACTACTTTGAACGAATGAATTGATTATAGTTCTTTATTGTATATCTTCAGTTGACATTATTTGTAATATTTTGGTAAAGTGTTTTCGTCGCCATCATGAAAATAAAACAAAAAGAAGTAAAAGTTTGTATTTTGTATTAGCAAGATATATAAAGATACTTAAAACGCTGTCCAGTTTACGGTAGATATATAAGATAATTTTCGAGTAATTTTAACGCGCTTTTATGATATTTAAAAAATTAACAAAAGATATGTGATATTTTTTATTTGTTATACAGAATAAATTTTATTTCCGTATTTTTACGTGTCGATAACTTACTATTTGCAAGTGGCAGATTGTTTACCGGTACATTTAATGCACATTTAACTGAAAAACCAATGTATATCAACTCAATTTTGCAAGTGAATTATAAGTTTTCTTAAAAAATCATGGCGTCATTGTAATGTAGTCATAACCTGCAGTTTTAGCTCTAATAACTCCCTTTTGAGAATCATAGCGCTAATTTTCACCCTTCTAACGCTTCCAGTGATTTTTGTTCCCCTAGTGCAACTCACAGCCACAAAAAGCTCCTATTTTCTTGTTTTTGAGGTTATAAGATGTAGTTACGTACTTATTCGCTTAGCATCAATTTTTATTAAATGTTTTATAATAGTTACAAAAGCGGCTGTAAAATGGCGAATGGATTGAGCCTGCAAGGAATGACTATTGCTACTAAAGGCCTTAGTTACACTGATGATTTTTTTGTAACTATAGTATGCATAAGAGTTTCTATTATTTCTATAATGAAACTTATAGTAGTATAATAGTGGTTACTATAACTATAACCTATAAAAGTTACAATGGAAACCACTGTACAGCTGTGAGTGGCAGGATGACCTTCGTAACTCTCATATAAAAGTGTAAGTGGTAAATGAGTTCTACCGTGGACTACTGTGAAGGCTAGGGTAGTATTTGATTCAGCTTATAGCACCTTAAGTAACTTTTATAGCTATAGACGTTTACGGATGCAGATATGCAACTTTGAACTGCTTTTTGAACCCTTAAACCGCTATTTTACAGCCGAAAGTAACAAAATAGGCTGCAATTTCCACTAATGTGCTCGTTGGGAATGAATAATTAGTGATCGCGTGCGGCCACGCAAAGCTAGTCTCAGTGGAGAACCCATTACAGGCCCTCAGGGAGTTCCTATAACAGGCATTGCACAAAAGAGGTTCCAGTGTAGTCTTAAAAATACGTCATGGTGCTCCATTTATGCGATCACTAGGGTTGGTTTAGTGATGTAAATATTCCACACTCCCTGGTATTCCCTCCCTATATCCCAAGAAAGAATGATCCATCTGAGATCATCGAAATTTAAAAAGTCCGCTGCTAATGCGCTTTGTTAGCTTAAGAAGACATAATTCTGGGTCTGTCTACGCAATTATTTATTCAAGTACTGGTGATAGAATAATAAAATTCGAAATGGATACATTCACTTTAATTTATAGTACGGACGCCAGCACATGAAGCTACTCGAAACTGTCAAAATTTCCCAATCAACCTTGAACCTAATTTTTTTAACAATAAAGTTGAAAATCTATCAAAGAAATTTGACAGATTGTTGTAGCTTGATGTGCTGGCGTCTGTACAAGCCCTTTACCTAAAATCATTTACATTAAGCAAAGTTTCTCCTTCGGAGGGAAAGTCATCATATGACTCCTCCCGGTCTGGGTGGAGCATAAGGGAGTAACAGACTGCTTCTGCCTGAAAACCTAACCTGTTCCTTCTGTTGCCATTGGGTTACGGGGCCGTGGTTTCTTGGACGAAAGTTCCCGCAATCCATTACCTAATTTCTTGTCGCAACATTTTTTCAAAAGAGAATATATATATTTTGCTTATCTACCATATGAAAACTTGTCAAAGAATTCCTGCTGAAATTTTATGCATTTTTATCATGATTTTAAATATTATTTTTAATGATGCAACGAATACGAATATTCGTATTCGCCGAATAGTAGACATTTACCGAATATTCGTATTCGGCGAATACTAATACGAATATTTTAAAACTAATATTTTTGTACGCAACTCTATTTACTGCAGATTTGAAAAATTTCCAAGTCTAAAAAAACTAGCCCAAAAATATTTTTCACTGAAGCCAAGTACAGTCGCCTCGGAAAGACTTTTTTCAACGGCTGGGAACAGTCAGACTGAAAAAAGAAATCGCCTAAAACCAGAAAATCTACAAATTTTATGTTTTTTAAACAAAAATTTGCCTGTTGTAAATTTTAATTACTAGAAGAGTAAACATTCATCAAATAAATAAGTATTTTATTACCATGGCGAGATATTCGTATTCGCCGAATAGTAGGTTTGATATTCGTATTCGTTAAAGTAGTATACGTTGCATCACTAATTATTTTAGTAGTAATAAAGGAAAATGAGAGTTGGTGGTGCAGTCGCTTTTTACGGAGGAATCACAATTACATTAGCTTTGACTGCAGAGATATTTAGGGAGTGAATGTAGGTAAGGGAAGTAGAGTTTGATAATAAATAATAACCTCGGCGAGCAGAGGTCTCAGTATGTTTTTTTAATAGTGATTTAGGTTAGAAATTTAAGGTTACTTTAAGGTAAGTCAGAACTCGAAAGTGCATCTCGTTACCTAGTAAGTTTTATCTCGTAAGAATCAGATAAGCAAAAACATTCCTTAAAACATTTAACTGAAGTAACATGCTCTGGTTACATATATAACAAACCTGAACCGATAAAATACATTTATTTTAAATAATAAAAATATACTGTATTTTCCGTATCAAAGTTGATCACGTCTGACTGCATCAATTATTCGTGAAGCGACGACCACCATAGAATCGATGACGATATGGGTCACTGTCATATACACAGCCGTTTCCAACGGACCAGTACTCACGTGGCCATTAGATCGTTTTGACACAAACCACTTTAAATAAAGAACACAACATCTGTTCCAAATACAACTGCAAAAACGCGCAAATATTTTGAATGCATAATTAAGAAAAACGAAGTAAAAACAAAATTCCACTCTTCAGCTTCGTCGGTCCAATACTCTTTGAAAAAATGAAGCATCAGGTAGTCAGTGTGGACTACTGGGCGATGATAAAGTCCATGGTTGTGTATGGAGTTCTCACCGTTTTAGGATGGATGATGTTGAGATTGTTCAATGCGGTGTTCTCGTTGCCACGAAGGTTGAGGACGCAGCAAGAGAACATACAGGCTACGTTGGAGGAGTTTCAGGTTAGTGGGATTTAATCCGCGAGTTGACAGTATGTTTAAAAATTAAAAATAACTATTTAATTATGTAAATCTATTGATATGAAGCACAAAATAGTACAAATGAAGAAAAGATTATTAATTATTTATTTTATTTTCCCTTGAGAAAAATGACACTTTTTATCTGTGAGTCACGTGATTAGAAACACCAATCAGAAAACGAGACGTCATCGTTCAATATTTTGACAGCTGACTCGTTATCTTTGGTTAGTGCGTAAGACAAAATAAGAAAAGAATAACTAACTAACTGCTTGCACTGTCTGGACAGGTCCGCTCGAATTGGCCTGGTTATTTCCTCAAAAGAATACCAAAGACATGAACCTACATGCTTCTCATATACAAATACAAATTGTCTGGACTTTAAAAGAGACGTTGACGACAAACTAAGAGGGAGTTTGTTTCGGTGTTTCTTCTCAGAGTAGTCAGTTAGGAAATACTGGCCTCATCTAACTAAACTAAACACGCAAAAAAACATGACGTGTAAAAGTGTTATTTATAACCAATTTACAAATAAATATTTCATTTCATTTATTTAATAACTAACTCTCTCTCTTCTGGTTCATTTGTCTTATCGTCCTGTAATAGTTGTTCGATGAGTTCCTTTTTTTGTCTTTTTAAAAAAGCAGATAGATAGATATATTCTTTATTGTACACCATAACAGTAAAACAAATATGGACTTAACAACTAAAAAGGGTGATACAATGGGCGGTCTTATCGCTAAAAGCGATCTTTTACAGACAACCTTTGGAACGATTTGACACATAAGTTCTAACCACTTCTTGCGAATATCTCTTTTTAAAGGGACATGAATAAATAGTTTCGTTGGCGTTTTTATAGTAGTATTCCCACAACAAGGTACTGCACAGCACTGATAATATTTTTTCACGTTCATAATAGAGTAAAATATCATAAAATACCCGAAGTACATTTATGTGCCAAGTGCCAGGAAAGTTGTTTTTTGAACGATGACGTCATATGTAGTCACGTGACCACAATGCCACGATTTAGGCCATAGTTTTTTAATAAATTAAAAAATTACTTATATTTTAATTGAAAGGTTAAGTGATAAATAAAATATTATTTTACAAGTACATATGAAGCGCTTCGAAGCGTTTCAAACAATTTTTACAAAGTTGTCAACTCGCGGATTCCAACACTCTTTCTTTCAAAGAGCAGCATGCATTTTTGATGGATTCCTTATTCCTTTTGAGGAAAGCTACTCTACTCTACCTTCAACAGTAAAAATAATTGCTTTCATTTAGTAACAACCGAATGAGTCCCTCTATTGGGCAAATGTCTCCCCTTTGTACTATCATACTTCAGTGTTTTGTATGGTCTGCCCCTCAATCATGATCACACACACACCACATCCGCCGTTTTCGCTCTCGACGACGAAATATTCTCTTGCGTCCAGTAACTTTTGATCTTCGCCCATATTTCTACACGGTAATTCTACATTATAGTTGTATCCTTTTTTGATGGAATTCACATTTCGTAAGAAGCTATTGGTACTTTTATTTAAGACTCTGTTTTGTTGTGTCGAATTTGTAGCTTCACCCTCATTTTTATCTCTTTTATGTTCATCTTCATACATATACCAGCGCTGCGCAATAATATTTGATTTTACGTCCAAATATTTGTCTTTATATAGGTAGTCACTTTGTTAAAGTAAACATAACATGATGATTTAATTAATTATTTCACGTGAAATATAAGATTGCATTGTTTATACTCCGTCAATGAGACTTGGAATATGTTATTCAATATCACAATGTAATTAAATTACTATGAATAATATAATCCATGATACCGATGAGTATAATCAATGACATACACGGCTGTTTACTCGTATTTAGTAGGTACTACTTAGTCACATAGCAACGGAATGTCTGCGCCCGGGTTAACCTTGGGTGGTAAATAAAAAGTTATATACAAATTATTAACTGTACCCAGGGACCAATCTAGGAGGGAGGTGGGGGGAGAGAAGTAAATTACTTCATCATTATAAATATTATGACAATTTAAAAAAGATCTATTTTCCTGCCACGTATGCCGAAATATTTATTACATAGGCCTTTTTATTTTTTCTCCCGCTCTGGATGGTGGTTAAGAGGAAAGGGGTGTCAGACTTTTACTGACTAAAAACCCACCCTGTTGCTTCAGCTGCCCTTAAATCCCAGGGCCGCGGTATGTTGTTAGAACATTTCCAACCCCGGCGAGCAATGGCCTTATGAGGCTCCATCACTGGTGCTGACAGCTCTTTGAGGCGCGCGTGGAACACGACACGCCGCTGGGCCCGGGCCTAGTTCTTACTGGACGGTGAGCTACCCCTGCTCGCCGTCCGCAAGCCCGCGCCTACGGTGGCCGAGATCGGCTCGCGATCCCCGACGGCCGGGGCGTCTCCCGCGGCGGCTAGGGCGTGAGGAAGAGAGTTGCCTCTCCCACGCTCGTTAGGCCTCCTCCTTCACTAGCATGACTGCTTCGCAGAAGGAGGCGACTGAATCCTATTCCTTCTGGGTTGTGAAGGTCAGATAGGTAGTCTTTCCAAGTAAAAAACAAGTACCCAGCTGCATCCGGTTACACTAAAGCATATCCCAATATAGTTGACTTTAGACTAAGTTGAGTTGAGACTAAGCAGATGATTATGTATATGTATATCACTATTACCCTTAATTTTTTAATCGATTTCAATTTAATTTCACACTCATGCCAAATTGAATAATTCAGTCTGTAAATGATATTTAGTATTATAAGATTTGGTACCAATAATCTATCCTTCTCTCTTAATTTCAATTCCGATAATTCACAGAGGCGGTACCCCGATCTTAACGTAACAGAAGATGATATAAGAAATGCTGATAAAGAACTAGAAGAATGGACCAAAGAAATGGATGAAAAGTATAATAAAGATGAGAAAAGTGAAATTGAAAAAGAGACTGATAAAGAAAAATGTGAAGCACCACCTGCTATTGAAGAAGACAAGAAAACTATATAATATGCAGCCACGAAGGTATACCTACTGGTTTAAATAAAATTGGTGTTTGACACTTTCTAGTGGATAGTTCTAAGTGCTGTTTTGAAACTGTTAAAAAATACTAAATCATGTAAGTAGAAGAAAACATTAAAGCTTTTGTATTGTCTATGGCATGGTATATGGGATTTCGAAAAGTTTAAGAATCTTGTGATACCCTCTTAAGCATCGCATCCACGAGCGAGTGAATCATCGCGAGTTGTTATTTCGCTCATCAACGTCACATATCAAATTTATCGATAATCGCCTAAACATCAAATTAGATAGGTTGTTATCGGCAGCACTTTTGGAGCGTCAAACTGACATAAAGTTTGTCCCCAAACACACCCTCCCACTGCTTTAGCTGGGGGAGTAGCGCAACAAACTCCCCATTAAAACATCTTTCTAACTGTTTAAGAACTTGAATTTATATTGATACGAACTGGGGTTCGGGATAGAAACAATGAACGCCAATTAAACCAAAATTAACACTTTAATTAATTAAACACAAAATAAAAATTTAACATAAATATTCGCACCACAACACTTGTCACTTAACACTTAAATCGCACTGAAATTCACTACTAAAGTTTCGATTATATCGCGTATTCACCTCGTAATAAGACTGACCCTCTGCGCCCCTTTGCGCTCTATTTATACCCCAGTCTATGAGTTCGAGAACATTCTTATAAAATCGACTCACTGTTTATACTGCCTAGAAAATTCCAGGAAGCTACTCGAGATACATAGTACCGCTATTCGTTGCTAGATGGCGCTAGTGTCTCGACTAGATATACACATTACCACTATTCGCCGCTAGATGGCGTTAGTGTCTCGAACATTCTAGATTTATGTCGAAGTTTCTCGACGTACTTCACTAAGCGACTAGGGTAACAATATAATAGTAGGTACCTATACAAAGTTGTTAATATAACACTATCATCTGCTTAGCCTTTTCCTACTATATCCTATCAGTCCTCCACAACCCAGTAGCTGGGTAACACGATATCCCTTGGCTAAACTAGAGTCAGCTTTTCTGATTTCTAACTACCCGTAAAGGGAGCTATACATGTTGGCCGAGCGTTGCCGAGTGATGGCCAACGCCAACGTGTAGACAGCCTATTTGCTTTACCTTGTGTAGCGTAAATAAAATTAAGTGCACAGTAAAACACAAACCGCTACTTAAAACGTTTAATTTTGATTAAAAGGAAAAAGATAGAAAACAAGGACTTAATTAAAAAATATAAAAAAGTTAAATATTAGTTATTATTGGGAACCTTTCAGTGATGGCGTGGGTTAACTTAGCGGAAAGAAAAAGAATGTTATCGAAAGTATTATGCAAATATTTTTAACTTACCTAACAAAAAATCGATTGCAATCGGTTATAGCTAGGCGAATACGCATTATTAGTAATTTTAATTACAAAAACACTAAGAGCATCCAACGCGTCTTGATAGGCCTTAGGTTAAAAAGAGTTTTTGACGTGAGAATTTTTAGATTAGAAATATACAAATTAGGTGCACTATTTAAAATAGAACTCCCGCTGCGAAAACTCGGTAATTCCTGGACGGCTGAACACGACTGTGGGAAGTAACGTAGAAATCACGGAGCCACTGCGCTGCGGAATCCGCATCTACCTCGTACACGCTTCAGGCCTTTGAGATGGACGTCTCACACACAGGATGTGCTCGGATATCGGGCGAGAGCGCCCCGACCTCCGTCGTCGATAACCGACGTCGCTTGCCCGTAGGGTGGAGCCAAAAATTGGCTTGTAACGGGATCTAAACAAAAAAGAAACTTCAGACCACCGATGCAAGCTGAATCTTTGATTAATTATGAAACTAGTGCGAAATGGATCGAAAAGAAAAAAGACGACAATACATACCAAATTAACCAGAAAATCACCCACAGACTATACTTTTGCTAGGACACTTTATATTTTTTATTGGGTTTACACCAACAGAAAAAAAACTTTCACTTCATAATTTCGATATTAATCGCAAAAAATAAGGTCGACCATCACTTATCGGGTCCCAAAAATGTAATGACGCCGTCAAAAGGCAAACAACCGACTATTTTTTCATAATTCCTGGTTCAAATGTGAATAACAGCTATGAAGAAAAAATTTTTTATTGAAAAGTTTGGATTAGGATTGGAGGAGGTTTTAACCGTAGCGGTTTTACGCTACACTTGCCATCTCTCAATGTCATTGGCCTGGTTGGCCGAGTGAAGGCCAGCGCCAACGTGTATAAAGCTCATTTGGTGCAACTTGTCTTCGCTCGCCGTTGCTCGTGATCACTTGCCTCACTTCGGATCGGTGTCGGTTTTTGGTCACAAATCAAAGGCGCTCGCCTGCGTTCGGCCAACGTGTGGGCAGCTCTACAGACCCTCTTCTACATTGGTCGTCTGCATTGGCATTCGACGAACTTGTCGAACGTGTGGACATTATTACTTGCCTTGTAGCTATTTGCCAACGCTCGACCAACATGTATAGGGGGCTTTACGACTGCCAAAGTTGTACAAATGCCAGCCGGAACCAATAACTTAACATGCTTTTCATGCCACCGAAGAATTTTGATTTGTTAAGCCTGCAATACATGTTGGCCGAGCGTAGGCCAATGCGAGTGTTGGCAAATAGGTACAAGGCAAGAAATTATGTCCACACGTTCGTCAATTTCGTCGAACGCCAATGCAGACGACCAATGTAGAAGAGGGTCTATAGAGCTGCCCACACGTTGGCCGAACGCAGGCGAGCGCCTTTGATTTGTGACCAAAAACTGACACCGATCCGAAGTGAGGCAAGTGATCACGAGCAACGGCGAGCGAAGACAAGTTGCACCAAATGAGCTCTATACACGTTGGCGCTGGCCTACACTCGGCCAACTAGGCAAGTGACACCGAGCGATAGCAAGACAAGGCAAATATACCGTCTACATGTTAGTATTGGCCTTCACTCGACAACGCTCGGCCAACATGTATTGCAGGCTTTAACCCATCCACAGACAGACCTCGGCAGGCGTTGCTTAACCTTGAAGGTTGACCTGTGCGACTGATATTATTAAGCAAAGCGCTCCTTTCCTAAAGAAATTTGCAAGTTAATCTTGCAGGTAAATGTAACCATTGTAATGATGTTTCCTAAGAACCATTTGACTGAAACTACTTCATGATGTCATCAATGAGTGAAGAGCAGAGGAGAATTACATCATCAGCCGGCTACTTACACCTTGTTCACTTCACGTTAGTTATCACAGAGCAGTTTTATGGTGGTGGTGACAAGCTCACTTAGGTGAAGTGGACTTGAAGTGCACTTCATGCTCACTTCACCAACTTTTCTTGGTAACATTATTGCAGAATAAAACTACTGCCATTTATGAGAATACTACATCTTACGGAATATAAATAGGTTTAAAACTCTGCTCCTTAGATTACAATACGATTCTCGATATATTATGTCACCTCAAAATGACATCACTGACAAAACATGAGATTTCTTCGTAACGCTGACACTTTAGACGCGCAGAAACATGCGCCAAAAGATTTACTGCAGAGCTGCCATTATTGTATTTTAATAATATAATGTAAGTACAATTTCTGCATCAAATCGATGGGATTAAAATCCACCCATATTCTCCTGAATGCCCATGTTACTCGTACTTACTTTCTCTTATATATATTGGTATAAATTACTTTATCTTCTTTCATTCCTCCTGTTAAACCTTTATTTTTCGGGGGTAAAACCATCAAATGACATCTCCTGCTCTGCGTAGATCAGAAGGGAGTGACAGTGGCCCTGTTCCATCCATTCTTGTAGTTCCGGTGCTACGGAATCTAGGCCGACATTGTCCCTATTGAGTCCCGTCAATATAATAATATTGGTCACGTAATGAGAAGAGATGACGGCTATGTGGTGAGGACTGCCTTGAACCTGTCTGAGAAAGAACTCCATACAAGCGATACACAGGAATAACCAGCCTCACACAAAACAAAAGGAAGACCTACTTAACCCCACAAAACTAGACAGAATCTCATGGCACAGAATAATTAGGAGAGCCGACCCTACCTAACTGGGAAAGAGCAAAGACAGAGAAGGGGTTTAACGGTGCCGACTTTACTAGCAACCTTGTTAACCTCTCCAACTAAGCTAAATATGCTTGTGTCTGGTGTGAGTTCACGGTAATAGTGTGATCTCCTCTCGATCACAAGTTCGACACCGTAGTCCATTAGGCTATTGACCCTTATTTATTTATTTAGACTTTATGCACATAGGTACAAAGGCGACCTTTTCCAGTCAAGTATGAGTGGTGAAGAGATAGTTTTCTAACTTCTCTTTGAGCTCCTGTCTGCTGTCACAGAATCAGTCCCTCCCTTTTCTACCTCCGCACTAGTTAAACCTACATTATAGCTACATAACGAATAACTTTTAACCAGTTTACACAACACAATCTCCAAATTGATCCGGGAGTCAGTCATGCAACTCCAGATCCAGCAAGGTTCACGGTTGGATTATGCTCTGCGGTTTACAGTTCACCGGGCGTAGTGAATGCTTGCGCTTGGGGAAACATATGCACTTCCTATGTGGTGACGAGTATTTATTTATAATTAGTGACTGCATAAGTATTTTGTCAGCTCATTGATTATTCAGACGTGTTAATAACATAACAGAGGCAGGCAGTTTATAAATATTATATCGTAATATCGAAGAAATATGTACAGCTAATTTAGGTAAACAAAAATGATGTATTTTTCGATACTATTTTCATAATTATGTTACCTAAGCACGAAGGAAATCTTGATGGTCACCCATTCACGATCTGACCATGGAAAGCGTTACCTTCCTCAGGCCAGCGTCTGGCTTCGAGCTCCTTCTTCTAATAAACATAAATATTGTTGAATGCAAGTATGAAACTTGAGGGAAAAATAGTTTATATTTTTAAATGTAATTTCATTTGCGGCTGTCTTTGCCACCAGCTTTGTAGTAGTACCTTAGTGAATCGCATATTTATAAAATCTGTTACTTAACATAATAAACTAAGAACTTAATTATACATATATGTATTAACGTAGGAGAATAAATTAATAAATTGCGTATTGTAAGTATCTCATACGGTTACGTTTAAAAATGACAATGAAACAGCTCCAGAAAGTTGTTAATAACACTTGTTTCGGGGTTGTCTCTCTCCTTTCCTTAATTAATACTTGAGACTATACAGTATGTTAACAAACAGAGGGCGTCCCCGTTATCCCACAATAGTATAGTGATAAAGAAACAAATAAATTGCGACGTTGCCGTCCTTATAGTACGCGTGTACAGAGTGTTTCTTTTACGTTTCAATTTAACATTTTTAGTGAATATATTAATACTAAAAAAAAAACATTTTGTTTTCGAATGGTAATTTTTTAGCATGTATGGATCCTATACTATTACGGGTAAACGGGAACGCCCTCTGTTAGTTAACATCTATACTAATATTATAAAGCGGAAAAGTTTGTTTGTTTGTTTGTTTGCTTGAACGCGCTAATCTTCGAAAGTACTGGGTGGATTTGGATGCAATTTGGTATGGAAGTAGCTTGAAGCTTGAGGAAGGTTATAGGCTACTTTTTACCCGACTGCAAAAACGGAGAGTTATGTTTTTACCGTGATAGAATCCACGGGAGCGAAGCCCCGCGTGAGTACTAGTACTGTATAAAATTAAAACTTAAGGAGAACTAATACTTGGACAAAATGTGTTCTAATGAAAATTATGTTCAAGACATGGAACACCTTTCTGGTCAGTTTTTACTCGATTTGGTAGGGTCGTTATTATTGCCGGGGTGGCGTGAATGTTTTAACGAGATACCGCGCCCCGTAACTTAAGGGAAGCCAGCTGGAACAGGGTGGGTTTTTAGTCAGTAGAAGTCTGACACACCCTTCCGCTCTACCCAGAGCGGGAAAAAACATTAGATGTTTTTCCCACCCGGAAAAAAAGGTCGTTATTATTCACTTGAACTTTGAAGTTGGTAATTTAAAGACACGGGTACAATAAGAAAATATTCTTATGTCAATTTATGTAGCTTTTTTTATACTGCACAGGTCGACACCAGCTGTCGGGTAGACATTCTTGGTGAATGGTTAGTTTACATTGAAATATGTATATGATTCGGTATCTTTAGTAAAATAAAATAGTAATTACTTTTAATACCTAATGATAAATAACCAAGATGCGGTATGTAGTATTAAAAAATCAATTAATAATAAAAACATCCTGGCTGATCAACAAAACCCAGAAAAAAAGAGCTAGATTCTATTTTTAAACGCTCTCAGCTGCCTACGCAATCAATACTTGGCTGGAGCACTCCACTAGCTTACAATAGACTCGTTCAGACATTCACCCTATGAAAGTGAAGTTCAAGAGCCCACCGATAGATGGCACTAAACTTAGCAATACAAAAGCTCGCGAAACCGGCCCCCGGAGGCGTGGTTCAAAGAGCTTTCACCCTAGCTAAAACATTTATTGATCGCTGACCAGAGTACCAATGCAACAGTAAATACACAGCCGTATTCGGCGTGTTTATTGTTATCATTTGAGCCATCGATATGAGGGATATGTCCTCGATGTGTAGATAAGTTATCAATGAACCGGCGGCGTGGTAAACAGTGGGATTTAATCAGTCTGTTGCATGGTGTTCGCTTCGTCAGGCGCGTCGATTGCTCAATTAACTGTATCGTGATAGGTAGTAATGTGTTGTGAACTGAGGTGGTAACAGCTGACAGGTGCTCATCATGACGAGGTCCAGTTACCGGCCCCTGGTACCGAGGTCCTCCAATAACTCCTTGGATATCAGAGATAATGGGTAAGCTTTTAAATTGTTTTTAGAAGCAAATGTATATTTTTCTTATTTTTTTTAGAAATATTTAGGTAAAGAATAAATACATTGAGATGCAAATATATAATTAAATAATCATTCTAAATTAGGTAGGTTCGAATTAATGTTCTAAATATAACGTTACCTACAGGTCCCAACCTGCATCCTACAGAGTGAATTCAAATTATCATGGTTTGCCATTGCAACAAGTTCCCATATCAGGTTTCGCAGGCTGACGGCTCACTGTTCAGGAATGTGTCCACCTTTTTAAGACACTATTATAGGTAGGTACCAACTGCCGACACTCATTATCTTCTGCCTACTTGGCAATTTGAGGACGTAATCTTAAACTGGATTTCTGGACCACCTATATGATTAATCTACACAACAACTACGCCTAATTACCTACTGTTTGATAATTAACTTACAGACTCTGGAAACGTTTTATCGACTCATCATAAATTAAACAAGTTAAGAGATGATATTGGCAGTCAAAAGTTCTTTTGAATAACTCCACAGCTAGTGCTAGTTTTCAGTTTCTCACGTTCAAGTTACGATAGTATTCGTGGCAGAAACTAGACCTATATTAGGCATGGATACGTAATTTATTTATATACCATTTTTTTATTTTTATAGGCTTATTTTGAGCATCATCTCACTTAATGGCACGGGGTGGTTTTTTAATCAGTAGAAGTCTGACACTACCTTCCGCTTAACCCAGAGCGGAAGAAGTCATTCGAGGTTTTTCCCACCCGGATTTTTATAGCAATCAGAATTTGTTGTATTAACCACGGGCGATTAAAATGGGACGTTTTAATTTTGTAGAGGCTGGGGAGCCTTTACATAGAGAGGATTTATATTAAACCTAATTTTGCTACGTACGCCTACAAAGAGCAAAATTAGGTAAGGTAAATCCTATACCTATATGTTATTAAAAAAGATCGTCTACTTCATGACCTCAGTAAAAACATTGCTTAACAAAAACCTTAACTTTTCTTCTATATTTATTTCTTAAACACAAAGCTAATCACCTAACATGGGTTGGTATTCCAGAGTCCAGGTGATACCCACCTTCTTTTTGTTTTCGGTGGTAATCTTTAAAAGACGCCTGGACTTTTGAGAAATTATGTATGAGATTGTTACCTAGCCAAAACCGTCTACGGTAACCACCATCTGCAAGGCTGCGGCTCTAAAAATACTACTCTGGAACCCTCTGTCTGCAAACGCCTGTTGCTGCACATCCCTGAGGAGATTGTAAGCGGGCGTCTGCTTAGCCTCGCTGTGCAACACGTTATCACTATGCCACCGTTTCTCCTGGGATCACTCAGTTGGCACAGAGTCCACGCTTATAATACCAGTGCCTATTCCTACCTACCTTCCTGTTCAGTGATGTATGTTTGAAAGTACGAGGTAAGGCGCAAGCCGGGGTAAGCCCCTCCCCGGCTTACTTTTAAAATAATTGAGTGGAAAATCTATTAAAAATATATGCTGTAGATCTTAATGACAAGATTTTTGAGATGTAGCTCATTTACAAAAACCGCGAATAAAACTATGTCATTTATTCAAACACTATGGAAAAGAAAGTAATTTTGTGTTGCTACTCCAGAACTTGGCCAGTTTTTTACCGAAAAGACTTACGTAAGTACTTACCCGTTGCCAATATGTTTTTATTACTGAAAACCACTACACTACGTAGCTCGTAGGTAAGTTCTCTTAATATTTATCATCACTATTACAAGTGGTTTACTCGATTCATAGATCGGCATCTAAGAACATGACGCAATCAATGTGAGGAAACTCAATAAAATACCTGTCCTTACATTATTTACAAATAACTAACAGGCTGGTGAGCACTTGTAGGAAAAATATTATGACTATAGAAGATAACGTTTCCTGCTATTATTTCTATGCTTGCAATGCGTAGTAGGGACGAGATATCTTATCATTTTTGTTTACAAATCGGTCCTACGTATAAATAGGAACTGTGTCTGTCATAATACCTTTGAGATTATTTACTTAACTATTTCTTTGTTATTTTCTAACAAAAGAAATACCTGCATTTTCCTACATTGAAAGAATGCTATTTCATTACTAAGGTGTACTTGTGTTATTTATTTTTCTCGTTGCCCTTGTCTCATTTTTTCCACTTCCATTCTCGCCTATTAGTTTTCAGTCCTTTTATTTCTCATTCATACCATGCCTTATCTATCGGTATGAACTCCATTATCTTCGTCATAGCCCTCTAGAGTCTTTCTTTTGAATTCCTTATCGATGAAGTAGTTACCTATCGTCCTAATCGAGAGTGAAGTTCCACGTTCTAACGAAAGACCGCGGTCCCGGACCACAAGGGCTATTGAAAGAACAGGGTATGGTTTTAGTTTGTAGAAGTCTATAGGAACAAAATTTATTAAGAACACTCATTTTTGTATAATTACACTTATACAGCAGACTATGGATTGGGATTTCCTGCCTTAATCTGCGTTTTCTGTTAGCAACAACTTAGAGGTCTCGGAAAAGTTTGTTTGTTTGAACGCGCTAAACTTCCAAAGTACTGGATGGATTTGGATGAAGTTTGGTATGGAAGTAGCTTGAAGCTTGAGGAAGGTTATAGACTCGACTGCAAAAAAAGGAGGGTTATGTTTCTAACGTGATAAAGTCTAAAAGAGCGAAACCCCGCGCGTTGCTAGTCTATGCATTTACCTACTAGGAAAGCGTAGTCCTTCGTCCACCAGATTGTCTCTCTCGATCCAATGAGAAAGTCGTTGAAAGAACCTGACGATAATAAAAAGTATGGCTTTATTTTCTCGTTATTTAATTACCTTGTACCTAAAAACAATTCAGTAAACCTATCACAGCACACCGCTGGACATAAATCTCTATCAAGCTGCGCTGTAACTCTGTCCTCTACCTTCTGCATCCAGTGGGTCCACGTGGCTATGGACTTAGCAACCGAGGCGGTCTAAGGCTATTTACTTAGTCCAAAAAAGCAAAAACCTACTTCCCTTTATGTTACCTTTTATTAGATTCGTTCTACCCTTATTGAAATGAAGGATGACTTGTTTGCTCGGTCGCTTGGGCAAAATATTTGTGACCTTCAAGAACTTTTAAGGTTACTTGGCAAAGGAACAGACAACTTATTGTTAACAAAGCTGACATGGCAACAGACCAGAATAGCTTAGAAAACGAAGAAAGTTTTGGGAATAGAATTGGCAAAGTTTATGTCATCTTACTAAAGGTGTCAAGCCTATAAAAACATACGTTAAAATAGCGACTAAGTTCATAAAAATAAGAATTAATGTCGTTTAATGTCCGCCTTAGATATGGATTTACGATTTACCTACTACAGTGTTTTAATAGTCATGATTTAAATGTTCAATTAAAATGATCCGGTGATGGTCAAAAGTATTGTTTGTGACGGCCTCAAACTTGAATACTTTCAATCCCATGTGCCCAAATTGAATTACATTTTCGCACCAAATTCTGAAAATAAATGAAGTAAACAAGGTAGACTATGACAGAATGACTTTAATGTTATGAAATCGTTGAGAATATGAACTACCTAACTAATCGCTGTCAACTCAATTCGAGTAGATTCCATTCAAATGAGAAAAACAAAAACAACTGTTTTTGCCGTGAATCGTGTCGAACCTCTACTCTTTCATTGACTAATTGTCACGATTGATACGCCATCATTCAAATTAACAAACGACGAATGACAATGAATGAACAAAAGATGGCTGAAGTGCGCAAAAGTGACGTCATAGCCATAGCTAATAAAATGCATATCGTCTTATCACAATACATCAAGTAGGTACGTATATATTTAAAGTATGAATATATAGTAATATCCCGCGGCATCACGCCCGTAATCTATCTCAAATCGTAATTTTATGCGATGAACTAGCGGCTTGCCTACTCTCCAATTCTAGATTGAATATTGGCAAGTACTAATTTATCAAACCTGATATTATTGTATTGTATTTGTTATACCTTTGCATAAGTTTGACATCAGTCAAACTATAAGTAAACATGATTATGCCTTGGTATAATAAGGCTTAGACAAACTGTCTATTACGCATGCTATTTAGCTCCGAAACTTTTGGATTTCCGAAACAAAACAGTGCGGGGCCAAATTACGATTTGTAAGTCAAAGTAGAGTTCGATCCGGGCAGGCATATTACTCTTATATCCCTGGTACCTACATATTCATATAACAAACTGATTATCGTCACGATGAGGTTATTAATCACTAAAGAAGTGAGTAATGCACGTTTGATCAGGCATGATGGGCATCGCTAGGATGCACGGAAGTATAAAATATCTTGTTACACAATGGACCGAGGATATAATTATTATGTAAGGTAACAACATATGTAAGGTACTTTACGTATATGTTATACTTAACTGGGTACAATTTAGCTCCTAGTAAAATTTCTTCAACTTCTGCTCTATAAGTCCATTTCTTACATGCATAATGACATCAGGCGTTACTCTTTGTTTTCAAGGAGAAAATAATCAAATGACTCCTCCCACTATATGGGTGAACCTCGGCTATATTACCACAGCCACGACATGCATTGGCCTTACCAAAGCCATCAATGGTCAGGCTCCATCAATGGTGCGGACAGCTCTTCAAGGCGCGCGTAGTACACGCGCCGTCGACTCGGGATTAGGACAGTATTAGGAGACAAAAATAAGTTGTTAGAGCTTGTATACATCACCACTATCCAGCAGCCAGCTGGTGAATATATGCACATGGCAGAAAGTGAGGTAATGCAATTTGCAACCCATGTGTACCCCCTTGAACTTGACACGTGTTTCGCCCCTCCACGTAGCAACCCCAGAAGATGTTAACTCATTCAAGCTTTAACATCTAGTTTGTGAGAGTAACAGTTGTATATCTATCAACGTTTGTAGGTATGTTTTTAAAAAGTAAATTATATTTTTACACAATCTGTACTGGTCACAATTTTATAGGAAACTGCACCATGTTTAATACAACTTTAAATCCCGAAAAATTAACGACGCCACGGGAAAAGCCAGTACATATACATATTTATTATGCTTTCTCTGGTGCCCTAATAAGCTCATTAAATTGACATCAAACTCTAATCATGGCACTTCTGAAGATACTTTAGAGCATATAGGTAACAAGGATGCTTGCTTTCCGATTTACGTTGATATAAAGTTCGAGCATTTCCAGTAGACAATTTTATCAGAAAAAGCGTCCTAAAAATCTGCAAAATTAATTGTTTAGGAATTGTGGAAATAGCTATTAAAATAATTGCAACTTAAAAATCGTTTGAAAATTCATCATATCTTATGCATTTCATGCGATTATTGTCTATTATGAAATAGGTAATCGCGTAATATTATAATGTTAAAAACTAAAAAATACCATTAATTTACATTTCAATTGGCGAAATCTTGATGTATCTACTTATCCTAATCAGTCACACCTCTTAATTACACATTGTTAAGCTTCGATAAGATATCAAACCCCAAGTATAATCTTAGTAATCAACTGCCATCCATACTAATATTATAAATGCGAAAGTAACTCTGTCTGTTTGTTACCTTTTCACGCCGCAGATGAAATTTTGCATGGGAATGGTTTAGGACCCTGGGTAGGGCATAGGGTAGTTTTTATCCCGAAATTCCCCCGAGATCGGGATTTACGCGGGAAACCCCTTCCACACAAACGAAGTCGCGGGCAGAAGCTAGTATGTAATAAAAATCAAATTTGCTGACAGGACAATAACGATCTCTCTAACTATAGTATATAACTTAGGTATGTTTGTACCTAGCTGGTCTCGGGTATGATACGAGATTTCGAAATGAAGCACCGAAGAACACGTCCCCGTAAGTTCACGAATACGAAACACTTAACAACGAATGCACTCTACCACGAAATACCTAACCCCGTAGCCATGGGATCTCGAATAACTAAATCTCTAATTTCACCTACTCGAATCACTTTACAACGAATGCACACTAACAAGAAAAACTGAACAACGTTGGCATGCGATCTTGAATAACAAAACCTCGAAAAGTCTTCATAAAATGTTTTTATTAATTTAACAATCAAACATTTCTTTTGCTATTTTAAACGATATTCTTTATTCACACATTAATTTTTGACAAAAATAAAACATATCATGTCATATTATGTGTCAATCAACCAAATAATTATTAATTTCCTTATGGGAAATATGAGCGGATATGGGTAATATGAGTTCTTTTATCGTTTAAAATAGCAAACGCAATGTTTGATTGTTAAATTAATAAAGACATTTTACGAAGACTTCGAGATTTAATTACTCGATATTGCATGGCTACGGTGTTCAGTTTTTCTTGGTTGTGTGCATTCGTTGTTAAGTGTTTCGAATAGGTGAGATTAGAGATTTAATTATTCGAGATCCCGTGGCTACGGCGTTAGGTATTTCGTGGTAGCGTGCATTCGTTGTTAAGTGTTTCGTATTCGTGAACTTACGGGAACGTGTTCTTCGGTGCTTCATTTTCGAAACCACGTATCACACCCGTTGGTCTCCGGCCATCGTAGGCGTGGGCTTGCGGGCGACGAAGAGTGGTAGCTCACCGTCCGGTAAGGACCAGGAAGTCTGACACTCCAAGAGAGAGAGCAGAGACAGAGCGAGAGGAGTTATTTGACGATTTACCCACAATATAAAATATGTATGTAGGTAGTTACTCTAACTACATATCATCCAGCCTTTTAAAAACTTATCTCCGAAGACCTAGTGTGGAAGACATTTTTCCCATCATAAAGTTTCAGAAAACAGTTGAAAGTTACGATCTGTCCTCGGGGTACAGTTATAGCAGAATATTGGATAGGCAAAAAGTTTTAGAACTCGAAAAACACAATGTAGTCCATTGTGTTTTTCGAGTTAGTAAATTTTCGCAAAAGAAAAACGCGAGTATCTATTTTTATAACACTGTTATATTTAAGCCGTCTTTATCTGCGTTTGCGCGAATAAAGCAATGAAGATACAAACCTCTTAATTAATTTTATAAGATTATAAACTGGAAATTGTTTCGTCTGGGCTGTTCCAATATTTATACTTACTCAAAAAGGGACACTACACGGGAAGATTATCTATTGTAGGCGAACCTCAGATACGTACAGACGTATACTATGATCGAGCAAGTGGAAGACTTTATTACCCAAGTAGTACCTACATTAACCAAATGCGTAATAGGGTAGCGTCATACTTGAAACTTTGATCTTAAATCTTTGAAGGAGTGAACCATAATTATTAGACATGTGATAAATAATAACTATAATTAAAGCATTTATATCAACCAGTCTAATATCGTAGTCACTTTTTACGAATCTCGTACGCGAGCAATTAGTCAAAAAGTTGGAGATATTTAGGTACTACCCCAAAGGATAAATTGAAATTCTCTATTCCCCTTTTAAGTATAAATTAATGAATTTATTTATTTATTTCAGGTAAATTACACCCACTCCAATTAATTTAAACAAATACTTAGGTACTATTATAATAACACAATAAAAAAGAATATAAAATCAAATCTATAGTATAGGCGGGAGTCGGGACTAAAGCATATAGTATTTGTTATTACAAATACCAAATAACTTACGTTTTCTTTGTAATCATAATCCATAATTCATCCATCAAAACAAATATTTTCTTGTCATGACATTTTTTACGTCAAGGCTGACAAACTGTAATTTTTCCTTCTTGTAGTCACTTAATGGCTAATAGACTAAAAAGGTTGTTCATACTTTTATTATATAATTGTTATTCACTTTTATCGATAGGACTAGCTTAATATTGTATACTATATTGTGGTTGTCTACTGATTAACGGCATTTTAAATTATAATTATAAATTTCTAAAACACACTCTCAGATTTTATCGAAGAGGTTTAATAAATTATGCTCGAATATAACTGGCTGATCAAATAACTGGCAAGATGGACTATTTTGGACTCTACAATTTGAATTCTGGTACAGAATGAGAATGGAATGGACTTTGAACGCTGAGCTGGGTATAAAAGGCGCTGGGGGCCATCTCCGGGGAGTTCAGTCTTAGACCAGTTTTTAGAAGAGTTTAGTTCTCGACGACTTTTGACGAAGGGGAAGTGCAGTACCCGCTACCCTGACTCCTTGCTGGGAGCCTGCTGCCTTGACTCCTTGCTGAGAGCCCGCTAACCTGACTCCTTGCTGGGAGCCTGCTGCCTTGACTCCTTGCTGAGAGCCTGCTGCCTTGACTCCTTGCTGAGAGCCTGCTGCCCTGACGCCTTGCTGAGAGCCTGCTGCCTTGACTCCTTGCTGAGAGCCTGCTGCCCTGACGGCTTGCTGAGAGCCTGCTGCCCTGACGCCTTGCTGAGATCCTGCTGCCCTGACGCCTTGCTGGGAGCCTGCTGCCCTGACGCCTTGCTGAGAGCCTGCTGCCCAGACGCCTTGTTGGGAGCCTACTGCCAGACCGAGTGGCCTGCCAAGCCGTCCCGCAAAAGTTAATGGCTTTGGCGGCGTTGGTGGAATTGGCGGCGTGGGCCCTCGTGGTGTCTCCAGGAAGACCTTTGTTAACGGCTGCTGAGGAAGCCTCTCTTGTACCTCCTCCTCCGGCTCCTCTTGTGCGTCCCGCAAAAGCTATCGTTACAGTTTGGCGCCCAACGTAAAATCATAGCTAGTCGGTTTAATTTTTTTTCAAAATTCGAAAAAAACTATTACTAGTAACTTTTTTCTTTGGACTCACTTTTTGGCTTAGACTCTTTTTTAATATTAAGTTCTAGGATAGGAGACTCACTCTTTACACTAACACTATACTAGACTTCCTCTTCACACGAACACTAGTTTATCACCTCTTTTACCACTAGTTTATTCCCTCTTTAACCTCTTATAACACTTTTTTTTATTTTTTTGTGATCTTACTCTTACTCAACCTCTTTCTTATATTTAATTTATCCTCTTGAGTTTTTTTTAACACTCTTTAACCCTCTCATTTACCTGCCCTCTCCCTCTTTACCTTCTTTTGCTATCTATAATATTAATTTTCAGTCATGGATAGAATTATACTCCACTCATCGTCAAAAACTAAACAACGATTTAAGTATATAATTATGTAAATATATTCATCTTTCGTACTATATTCATGACTCATCTCTATCTTCTTCTCTTCTTTTAACTATCGAGTTCTTTTCGGCTTATTGAAACTCAATAGTTTATTTTATTTCTTTCTTTAACTTTGTTCTTAAACTTTAAGAGGCTTCTCTTAATTTTTATTTTTTCTCTTCTATCTGAACTAATCAGATATCACTTAGAAGTGCGTTTAGGTACATATTACCAAACCTTCTCCCTTTCTAACTCTCCAAGTTAGTTTATTACTATTTATCGACTCTAAAGTTGATCGAAGCGGCTAGCAACTTCGTAAAAATAAGCCTTTACTAAACCTTGTTTTTTATGTTATCGACTCTAAAGTTGATCGAAGCGGCTAGCAACTTCGTAAAAATAAGCCTTTGCTAAACCTTGTTTTTTATGTTATCGACTCTAAAGTTGATCGAAGCGGCTAGCAACTTCGTAAAAATAAGCCTTTGCTAAATCTTGTTTTTTATTTGATGGGTTTTCGACGCGAGCGGACTGACAGACTCCGAAAACAAGCCTACTGTCATGTACTAATCAGGTCGAGTAGTGATCATTGAATGTGAATCCTACCTGACCTAACTTCGTGAGATGTTAGTGTGATTGAATGAGGCATGTAAGTTATATGAATGTGGATAAACTATAACCTTACAAAATTTTTGTTCTAGACCAAAAATTTTCTCGGGGTCGATGGGGAAATATAGTATTTGTTATTACAAATACCAAATAACTTACGTTTTCTTTGTAATCATAATCCATAATTCATCCATCAAAACAAATATTTTCTTGTCATGACATTTTTTACGTCAAGGCTGACAAACTGTAATTTTTCCTTCTTGTAGTCACTTAATGGCTAATAGACTAAAAAGGTTGTTCATACTTTTATTATATAATTGTTATTCACTTTTATCGATAGGACTAGCTTAATATTGTATACTATATTGTGGTTGTCTACTGATTAACGGCATTTTAAATTATAATTATAAACTGGCTGATCAAATAACTGGCAAGATGGACTATTTTGGACTCTACAATTTGAATTCTGGTACAGAATGAGAATGGAATGGACTTTGAACGCTGAGCTGGGTATAAAAGGCGCTGGGGGCCATCTCCGGGGAGTTCAGTCTTAGACCAGTTTTTAGAAGAGTTTAGTTCTCGACGACTTTTGACGAAGAGGAAGTGCAGTACCCGCTACCCTGACTCCTTGCTGGGAGCCTGCTGCCTTGACTCCTTGCTGAGAGCCCGCTAACCTGACTCCTTGCTGGGAGCCTGCTGCCTTGACTCCTTGCTGAGAGCCTGCTGCCTTGACTCCTTGCTGAGAGCCTGCTGCCTTGACTCCTTGCTGAGAGCCTGCTGCCCTGACGCCTTGCTGAGAGCCTGCTGCCCTGACGCCTTGCTGAGATCCTGCTGCCCTGACGCCTTGCTGGGAGCCTGCTGCCCTGACGCCTTGCTGAGAGCCTGCTGCCCAGACGCCTTGTTGGGAGCCTACTGCCAGACCGAGTGGCCTGCCAAGCCGTCCCGCAAGTACTATTTTCTAAACCTCCTCCTCTTCTCTCCTGGGAGTGTGTCAGATAGGTAGGTAGGCCGGTTTCTAGGATAGGTAGATAGGTAGGCAGGTTTTTTATATAATACTGTATATAAATAATATATTAAATTTAATGGTACATTTACCCTCTTTTATTGGTGAAGAAGAAGGTATCGTTACAAGCATCGATCATTTAAACATCGCTATAGTGGCCTAGCATTGATTAGCTGTAATTCACACGCTGGCCTAAACGTGACACTTGTTATTAGCAACATTTTAGATTAGAAGCGAGTTCATTAGTTGAATGATAATTAATAGAAAATAATGTATGGGAGATTATGTATTTATAATTCATAAGCAGAGTAGAGTCCATAGCGATATCTCTAACGTCGTGAATACTATATACCAAGCAAAAGATGTAGAAATTGCAATGGCTAATGGGGATGTAAGTGGTCTGGTCGGATACTTCTGCGCGCACCTACATATTATGTGCTATTTTTAATTAAACATTTATCTTCGTACTTTTATTAGTCGTTTCAACCTGCAAATTTTATGTGAATTATCATACAATACGAACTTATACAACGTGTAACGGAAACCCCATATCTATACAAAAGGACTGAAGACAACATCTGGTATGGAGTCTCTATGCACAGTTTCAGCTCAAAATAAGTGACTCACAGAATTGACCCCAAATTATTGGTTTCAACCGTTTCATATGTTTCTTGAATACCAATAATAACAAACGTGTCACAGCACTATGAGGGTCATCACTTTCCACGTCACTTGTCAATAAAACGATAATTCTCTTCGTTCTTCTTAATTTGAAAAATTCGGTCTCTGGTATCAATGTATTGAAATTTCTAATATGCTCCACACATATAGACATAGGATTACAAAACCCTTGCTATATCGTTTGTTATCATCCAAAGAAGCCGTGCACTCGGTATGTATATACCTTTAAATTACACGTTGTATATACAAAAAAAAAATTTAGGAAAAAATAGAACCGACTTCCATATCAAAACACTACAAAGCCAAAAATAACTTTAATTTCGGAAGTCGGTGTTATTGGTTTTGGATTTTCTTTTATTTTTTACACCGCCTTCCGAAATTAAAGTTATTTTTGGCTTTGTAGTGTTTTGATATGGAAGTCGGTTCTATTTTTTGCTAAATATCTTTTTTCACGCTTTTTATTGGGTCGTCGGTTTGTAATTTATCTAGTTACAAAAGCCATAATGTCAACAACTTATCACCTTTTACAAAATATTGCTTTTCCCGATGCATAGCCGTTAATTTTTGAGCCGTTTTTTTTTGCCGTTTTTTTTTTACTTGACCATCAGGTTAAGTACCAGGAAAACTCCTGGTGATGTAGAGCTGATGCTCTACATCACCATATGTATTGTGACGAGCATAAAGTGTTCAAGTGTTAACATCCGTACTCAAGTAATCGAATCGCAATACACGAAATACTTATTATTGAGGAGTTTCAGTGGCCATCTGTGGTCTTCGTCATCAGTTCAACTTCCCCAAATGGTACTTTTCGGAAGCAACTGCTCAAGGTACTATAAGAAATACCCAAAACGCTCTAGGTGTGCCTATAATATTTGAAGAGTTCCTTTGATTTCTCCAGGATCCCATCATCAGATCCTGATTTCGTAACAATGGGACCAACTTAAAAGTATACCCATTCAAACGCAAAAAGAATTTTTCAAATCGGTCCAGCCGTCTCCGAGTTATGAGGTAACATACATAAAAAAAAAAGTTCAAGACGAATTGAGAACCTCCTTTTTTTGAAGTCGGTTAATAAAGAGAGATTATCTGAGATGTAAAACAAAAACAAACTGCTTTTTAAGTTTTTCTGTCTATCTGTCTTCCTGTATTTTCTTCTATTTCACCGGGCTAATCTCTGGAACAGCTGAACCGTATCTAATGGGATTATCACTGGAAGAAAGATATTGTAATCATTCACTTTTACTCCTGCACTTTTTGGCGTTTCGCTTTGGGTTTAGAATTTGGTATTAAGTACCTACGTGTGAAAGTCTAGTTTCGGTACCGATATATTTGACATGACTACGTAATAAGAAATCGTGTCTTTATTTTGTACCAAAATCTCACATTGAAGAGATCATTAAAATGTCTACTAGAACTATTTAAATCCAACTCTGCATTATATTCTATGACACATTTGTCATCAGTTTATTCGCACTTTGACACGACGCATGCACGTACTAATTACTATATACATACATCTACAATGTATATCGTATGCCACGTGTATGTCTCATATAGATATTGTATCTATAGTTATACGTACATAAATATAATTTTAGTAAGTAGGTTCACTGCATGACGAGGCCCCCCCTGTAGAGGGCCGAAGCCTGCCGGGGTCGTGGGACTTACCTCATTACCGTGACCCCGGAACGTAAAGGGCTATTGAAGGAATACCGTGGATTTTAGTCAGTACAAGTCTGACAGTCCCTCCGGCCCTGCCCGGGGTGGTCTTTTAAGTAGGTTCACTGCACATAAATAATAGTAGTTCTATTTATTGTCACCGTTACAAATCAGTGATAACAAAGTAGGTAATTATTATTTTTTCTGCAAACGTCACTATCGGAATGTCTGTAATGCGTTCTTCGTACGTATGTATGCATAATTGTCTATGTCCTATTTATATTAAAATCGTGTGCATACAAAGATGTCAGCAATAATGTTAGGTGGCAATTAAAAAGAAGTAAGATACCTATATCAAGCACAGATAAAAAAATGCTCATTTAAATACGATTTTCTAAAAGTATCCTGTACGTATTTTCTAAAAATGTCAGTAAATATTTTTAGAAGTTTAACAAAATTATATGTGGATAATTTTCGCCTAGAAACCACTCTGATCTCTTCATTAAAAGGAACTTTGATACGAATTTGAATTCGGAAAAGCACACGCAAAAAACTCAAAGTAATCAACAGAACTCTACTGAACGTTTTTTAAAGTTATAAGAACGTTTTTCATCTGCAACCAGCGGTGGAGGGTTTCAGCCACAGTATGCATTTTTAATGAACCCTTTTCATAAAAATATCGGAGCTTAAAGTTGAACGCACGAATTTTGCGTTTAATCCGGAACGCAGCCACTGACCGTTTTAGATTTTTCTCTTTTTTTACGCTTACGCCTAAAAACTGTTCGATGTTTGAATTCCGTCCCTAGCCAATTTTAATTTTGATTTATTGTTCCAAAAACATCAGAATAACAAACAAACGTACTATGTAAGTACATAGTATATCCTTAATCACTTAGGTAGTACCTACATCCATAATATGACTTAGTACATAGTGATATTGTGTTCAGAAGGAATTTTATGTCAAAGACGATGATCATTATGAGTGATGCATTTATGAGTGACCCTTAAGCTTGTACCTATGCCTTTTTTTCGGATAATTTTCTCGCTCTTGACTTCGGTCACAACTAGGTAATGGTAAGCAATAGATGAGTTCTACGATGAAACGAGCAAGCCCTAAAGATTCCTGTTGACGGTTGACCTTGACGAGTCATAATTATGCGGAAGGGTACACAGAAGCCGGCAGAGTGTTGCACACTTTGGCAGTGCGCACAATAAATATGGAGAAGAAGCGCTTACATACCATACCTACAGTACGACAAGACGGTTTAACAACCAAGAGTGGATTGTATCCTGCAGTACGTCTGGTAAACCGGTACGAAATTAAAAAGGGGGACCAACATTTGGATTGGTAGACAGGAGCCTATATTTTCGGAGTCGATTGATACCTTAGAATGACTAAGCCTAACTTAAACAATAATTAGTATATAAGTTTGAGTAGGTTTGAAACTGTGGTAATGGTGGCTTGTCCAAATAGAATAGCATTTATTTGCAATAATATATATAATATGTTGCCAATTTGAAGAAACAACACACGATGATATTAAAATTTATATTAAACGCCATTCTGTTTGTCTACTCAATCTCTGTCGTGTCACAATTATTGAAAAGCAACAAGTAGGTTATTAATTTTTTCGCACATGTTGGGTCTGGTCTTGAGTGGTAGGTATGAATGACCAGTGACCCTGTTTCAAGAACATAGATTATAAGACTCCTGCTTATTTTAGTACTGTCGTTAACCAACATAATTATTCCAGCGAACGGCTTAACACGGAAGATATTCATACCATCGATAATATTGTTGGCACATTTTGTACCGAGCCTGTCGACTCAAATTTCGCGACTAATTCTTAATAGCGGTCACAGAAGGACGATTATGTTGTCCGAAAATATCACGAATTTTACGAAATGTAACTTTAACAGAACGACCACTTTCATAGTGGATTTGAATTATTTTGATGCGATTTTCGAGCGAAATTGAATTCATTGTAACAATTGCTAAAGCACCTACTACGAATACCGCCAAACTAAATGTCAAAACTATCACGTTCTTGTTGTTGCCCCAATTGAAAAACAAAGTTCTTATTGAAATACCCTTTATATATTGTATAGATTGTATGGACTTTAAAAGAGACGGACCCCTGAGTTTGTTTCGGTGTTTCTTCTCAGGGTACCTAGTCAGTTAGGAAACACCGACCTCATCTAGTTAATATTTAAGAAAAAAATGACGTGTAAAAGTGTTATTTAATAACCAATTTGGAAAATAAAGATAATTTATCATTTATACCAGATATTACATACACATTACAATCTTTCAGTATTTGTAATAATTTGGTGACAGTCACACCTTATGAATGTACTATCATTTATTTACTTCTTTGTACCCGGATTGGAAAACCTTGCAGCAATTATACCAATAGAGAGCTGATTTCGTCAGAATCCAACATTATTTGCGCAATCCATCATTTAATTCCTAATTTTAAAACCCAAACAGATCTGCTTATCTAATATGACGTGTCTCATGAATCTGTTATTAAAGGGATAGCGCTACTTATATGTATGTATATCTCTTTCTAACAATGGAATCGTAATGACTGAGGCCCACTTGCAACAACACTTTAAATCGAGATTTACAGTACCTAAATCGAGATTTACAGTACCTAAATCGAGATTTACAGTACCAAAAACTCGATTTAGGTACTGTAAATCTCGATTTAAAGTGTCGCTGCAAGTGGGCCTAAGAGTATGGTGATATGGTCGCAGTCAACGAGTGTACTCTTTTCTTTTGATACAAGTTCTAACGGGAGCTACGCTGCCCCCATTGTCATAATTACATTAAGTCAAAAAATGAAATGTTAGGAAATCGCACTTTTGTTTTGATATGTTTAAATTGGTGTATCTTGATAATTATGACGAAAATTTAACCTAATAAACTTAGCTCGAAGTCCGTCTCCGATTAACCTGTTGCGCTTAATAAAGGCGTCACAATGAAATGTAAGTTGTCATCATTTGGAGCAACACGTGAGCAATGACTTTTTTAAACTTCAGTGGTAGCCGAGGTTAAGGGTCCGACTTCAAAGTTGAATGTCATGGGTTCAAACTCAGTCAGTCACATTAATTTGTTTAATTTACATAATTACCACTGCTCAGAAATCAGTAGAGGAAAACATCGTGAGGAAACTGGCATATCCCAGAGAACGGACCGCGCGTAGTGGATTACGGCTTTTCCGTCTCATAGACACTTAAATAAGACTTGGAAGAACATGTCTTCCGCATGTCAAACCAGCTGTGGGCACTCAAAGTATAGGAAGATAGGCTTGAGATAGTGTCTCGGGGCCGCGGTAGACTACGAAGGAGATAGCGGGACAACCTGGAGTGCTTCCTGTAGAATTGGAAGGAAAAGGTTCAGAATTGAGACTGTTGGAAGCTGTGGTTGGAAGAAATTGCCTAGCAGTGGTACAGTACGGGCAAGTAATAATAATAACTCGAACAGACTTCTAACATACCACTTTACCTGATAGCTATTATCTGTTTTTAACAGAAATAGCTTGTATGCCGCAGCCAGCTCGTTCATATATCTTATTCGATAATGTAGCGGCTAATGGAAAATTCACTGAACAAGCTGATCGAAAGTCGGGCTTCCGATTCTAAATATAAGCTTGCAAAGCATGTACGGTTTGCTGCCAAAACCTTAACTGATACTGCTTGGGAATTTATGTAGTTTAGAAAGTTTTCACAATGTAAGATTTTTTTAGCAAATGTTTTTGATTGTATTGTGTGTCTATTTATATCTGTATTTTTTTAAAGAAAACTTTTTCTGGTAGCAATCACCTGCAACTAAGCTAAATATGCTTGTGTCTGGAGTGGGTTCACGGTAATAATGTAATGGGTGGGATTAGAACCCGCGACCTCTGTATCACAAGGCTGACACCTTAGCCATTAGGGTATTACTGCTATTTCTTACCGACTTCAAAAAAAAGGAGGAGGTTCTCAATACGTCTTGATTTTTTTTTATGTATGTTACCTCATTACTCGCAGATGGCTGGACCGATTTCAAAAATTCTTTTTTTGTTTGAAAGGGGTTCTTTGGGTTGTTCTTTCTAGTTGGTTCCATTGTCCTCATTTTTGGATCTGATGATGGGATCATGGAGAAATCGAGGGAACTCTTCAAATATTATAGGCACACCTTTAGCGTTTTGGGTATTTCTTAAAGTACCTTGTGCAGTTGCTTTCGAAAAGCACCGTTTGAGGAAGTGGAACTGATGATGAAGACCCCAGATGGCCACCGAAACTACTCAATAATAAGTATTTCGTGGATTACGATTATATTTCTTGAATATAGATGTTAAGCACTTTATGCTCGTCACAATGCATATGGTGAAGTAGAGCTGATGGTGATGTACCAGGAGAACTCCTCAAAAATTAACGCCTCTGCGCCGGGAAAAGCAATATTTTGTAAAAGGTGATAAGTAGTTGACATTTTGGCTTTTGTAACTAGATAAATTACAAACCAACCCACTAAAAACCGTGAAAAAATTTTTTTAGCAAAAACTAGAACCGACTTCTATATAAAAACACTACAAAGGCAAAAGTAACTTTAATTTCGGAATGCGGTGTCAAAAAAAAGAAAATACAAAACAAATGACACCGACTACCGGAATTAAAGTTATTTTTGCCTTTGTAGTGTTTTTATATAGAAGTCGGTTCTATTTCTTGCTAAAAAATTTTTTATTTGTGCATTTTTTTATAAGTTGCTCTAACAACTTAATATACTTTTGTTATGGTTGCAGACAACAATATATACCTACTCTTAATTTTAATTATTTAGGTTATGAAAATGACTAACAAAGTTTTACTAAATTTGTTTTAACTTTTATTTGCTAATACTAACAATCCACAAAACCTGTAACGCTTCCTTCATCAGCACCTCTTTCAAGTCGAATAAATCACTAAAAGTAGCTGAATATAATTTAATGGATTAGCTACATAAGTGTTACAAATCCATTTATCAGGCTTCCACAAATAAGTGAAACCTAATTAATGATCACGTAACTGATATTCAATTTACGTAAACTATGTGGTATTGATAATAGATTATTTCAAAGAAACCGCTATAGTTTATAATTGTGTAAGTTAAGAATAAAACAATACATAGTTAAATGTTTATTGACATAAGACAATGGAGATATTCGGTACGTAACTGTGATATAATTATATTAATTTTGCAAATTGGTTATAAATAACACTTTTATAAGAACTTTTTTTTCGTCAAAAATTTAAATAGATGTGGCTGGCGTTTCCTTGCTGACTATATTGAAAAGAAACACCGAAACAAACTTAGAGGTCATCGTCTTTTTTGAAGTCCATACATTTCATCTTGATCAAATCATATAAGAACCATGCAGGTTTATGTCTGTGCTGCTCTTTTGAGGAAAGAAAAATACAGATTTGGGCTGACCCGTCCAAATAGTGCAAGAATTTTTCATTTATCACGTACTGCCCCCAATGTCATAATTACAGTAAGTCGTGTTACTGGTGTTATGACTTTTTTAGGGTTCCGTAGTCAACAAGGAACCCTTATAGTTTCGCCATGTCCGTCTGTCTGTCCGTCTGTCCGCGGTTTAGCTCAAAAACTATTGGTACTAGAAAGTTGTAATTTGGCATGAGCATACATGTTAATGACTCCAAAAAAGTGGTAAAATAAAATTTTGAAAAAAGAAATTATTTAGGGTACCTCCCCTACATGTAAGGTGGGATGATAATTTATTTTTTTCGTCCTTCCCATAGTGTGGGATATCGTTGGATAGGTCTTTCAAAAATATTAGGTGTTTGGGAAGACCGTTTTTTGATTAAGTAAACCGTTCGTGACTTAACAAGCTTTAAGGTACCAATTTTCGTTAGAGTCAAGTGTCTCCCCCCTCTAACAACTAAACGGTTGTGGTTAGAAATTCAAATGTCACGGCAGTAGTACCTATATATAACGAAGTTTAAAGGAAAACTATCACACTTTACAAGTTACTTAAGTACTATCTTTACAAGTTTACGAGTAATAGTCGACCAATTGTATTTGACTCGAAAATTTCGAACAACTCCATAGAAATGTCGATAGATGGCGCTAAGCGTCAGTTATATGCAGCTAGTTTTTGTAAGAAATTTACTATCGCATAACAGTCCTTGCATAGTATTTGGAGATTTTAATGAAGACTATCTCCGTAACGACAACACTGCAGTTTTCAAATTAATACGTGACGCTGGTTACCAGTCTATTACAACCACTTCCCTCTACACGCGGTGGTACTTAAATAGATCATATTTTTTCAAACTTCCCTTGTGACGTTGGATTTTATAATTCTTTCTTCAGTTACCATCGCCCTATGTGGGCCCATTTTTATAGTGAATTCAAATTAATATGTTTTTATTTATTTATTATTTTGCTATATAATATCAAACACAAAGCTCCCCCAGCAAACTACTTCCTCAATTTTATTTTTTTGTGACGATTGAGTAGTGTAGTTCTGTGTCCTGTATTTAAATTCAAAACACCGACTATGACAAGTTTTATACAAATCTCTAAAAAAATTAAAACTTTCCGTGCAAAATTATCGGATCAGGTGAGGATTTGTATAGGAAGTCAAATTAGTTAGGTACTCATGTTTGGCTTTTAGTTAGAGCATGGTACGAAACGATCAGTCAGCGAATACGACACGCACTTGGCTGTTATAAAAACTACGGAACCCTACACTGCGCGTGGCCCGACACGCACTTGACCGGTTTTACTTTAATGTGATCCTTAAATCAAGCCCTATAAGGAAAATTTTTCTTTATTTTTATATCTAAATTATTAACAAAGTTACGATAAGCACAATCACAGTAAATGTTGAGAAGACCCAATAGTTCATTATAATAATAACAGTAAGTAGACTTACTGTATTAAAATTATGTTTTAATTCGTATTTTCACTATCATATTTACAGTAACTAACGTTCCGGTAGATTGACATTATTTAAATATGGCGTTTTAGCTACTCATTTTCACAGTAAGTACAGTTCCTCTATTTATAACTTGAGTAATTCACAAAAAATAAAACCAATCCGTAAGCCACTTACTTGATGTACATCAAGTAAGTGAGTGAGAAGATATAGGTACTTACTGTAACGATGTAATTACTTACCGACATACTGTAAATTAAGAAAGTGTTAGTTGGGCTGATAGAAGTGATAATTATAGATATAATTCATTAGATAAAAAAAAACCATTAATATTTAACAAACAAATTATATTGAGGACTAATCTACAAACATTTATCTTTTGTTATCCGTTTAAATATTTAAGCTATCTGTTATAATTATCAAGATACACCAATTTAAACATATCAAAACAAAAGTGCGATTTCCCAACAATTAATTTTTTGACTTACTGTAATTATGACAATTAGAACTTGTATCAAAACAAAAGAGTACACTCGTTGACTGCGACCATATCACCATACTCTTAGGCCCACTTGCAGCGACACTTTAAATCGAGATTTACAGTACCTAAATCGAGTTTTTGGTACTGTAAATCTCGATTTAAAGTGTCGCTGCAAGTTGTCAATTGTCTTATGTCAATAAACATTTAACTATGTATTGTTTTATTCTTAACTTACACAATTATAAACTATAGCGGTTTCTTTGAAATAATCTATTATCAATACCACATAGTTTACGTAAATTGAATATCAGTTACGTGATCATTAATTAGGTTTCACTTATTTGTGGAAGCCTGATAAATGGATTTGTAACACTTATGTAGCTAATCCATTAAATTATATTCAGCTACTTTTAGTGATTTATTCGACTTGAAAGAGGTGCTGATGAAGGAAGCGTTACAGGTTTTGTGGATTGTTAGTATTAGCAAATAAAAGTTAAAACAAATTTAGTAAAACTTTGTTAGTCATTTTCATAACCTAAATAATTAAAATTAAGAGTAGATATATTGTTGTCTGCAACCATAACAAAAGTATATTAAGTTGTTAGAGCAACTTATAAAAAAATGCACAAATAAAAATTTTTTTAGCAAGAAATAGAACCGACTTCTATATAAAAACACTACAAAGGCAAAAATAACTTTAATTCCGGTAGTCGGTGTCATTTGTTTTGTTTTTTCTTTTTTTTGACACCGCATTCCGAAATTAAAGTTATTTTTGCCTTTGTAGTGTGTTTATATAGAAGTCGGTTCTAGATTTTGCTAAAAAAATTTTTTCACGGTTTTTAGTGGGTTGGTTTGTAATTTATCTAGTTACAAAAGCCAAAATGTCAACTACTTATCACCTTTTACAAAATATTGCTTTTCCCGGTGTAGAGCCGTTAATTTTTGAGGAGTTCTCCTGGTACATCACCATCAGCTCTACTTCACCATATGCATTGTGACGAGCATAAAGTGCTTAACATCTATATTCAAGAAATCTAATCGTAATCCACGAAATACTTATTATTGAGTAGTTTCGGTGGCCATCTGGGGTCTTCATCATCAGTTCCACTTCCTCAAACGGTGCTTTTCGAGAGCAACTGCACAAGGTACTATAAGAAATACCCAAAACGCTATAGGTGTGCCTATAATATTTGAAGAGTTCCCTCGATTTCTCCATGATCCCATCATCAGATCCAAAAATGAGGACAATGGAACCAACTAGAAAGAACAACCCAAAGAACCCCTTTCAAACAAAAAAAGAATTTTTGAAATCGGTCCAGCCATCTGCGAGTAATGAGGTAACATACATTAAAAAAAATCAAGACGTATTGAGAACCTCCTCTTTTTTTTGAAGTCGGTTAAAAATAGCAGTAATACCCTAATGGCTAAGGTGTCAGCCTTGTGATACAAAGGTCGCGGGTTCTAACCCCACCCATTACATTATTACCGTGAACCCACTCCAGATACAAGCATATTTAGCTTAGTTGCAGGTGATTGCTACCAGAAAAAGTTTTCTTTAAAAAAATACAGATATAAATAGACACACAATACAATCAAAAACATTTGCTAAAACAAAAGCTTACATTGTGAAAACTTTCTAAACTACATAAGCAGTATCAGTTAAGGTCTTGGCAGCAAACCGTACATGCTTTGCAAGCTTATATTTAGAATCGGAAGCCCGACTTTCGATCAGCTTGTTCAGTGAATTTTCCATTAGCCGCTACATTATCGAATAGGATATATGAACGAGCTGGCTGCGGCATACAAGCTATTTCTGTTAAAAACAGATAATAGCTATATTAGGTAAAGTGGTATGTTAGAAGTCTGTTCGAGTTATTATTATTACTTGCCCGTACTGTAGCCCTGCTAGGCAAAGGCCTTCCTCCATTTCTTCCAACAGTCTCAATTCTGAACCTTTTCCTTCCAATTCTACAGGAAGCACTCCAGGTTGTCCCGCTATCTCCTTCGTAGTCTACCGCGGCCCCGAGACACTATCTCAAGCCTATCTTCCTATACTTTGAGTGCCCACAGCTGGTTTGACATGCGGAAGACATGTTCTTCCAAGTCTTATTTAAGTGTCTATGAGACGGAAAAGCCGTAATCCACTACGCGCGATCCGTCTTCTGGGATATGCCAGTTTCCTCACGATGTTTTCCTCTACTGATTTCCGAGCAGTGGTAATTATGTAAATTAAACAAATTAATGTGACTGACTGAGTTTGAACCCATGACATTCAACTTTGAAGTCGGACCCTTAACCTCGGCTACCACTGAAGTTTAAAAAAGTCATTGCTCACGTGTTGCTCCAAATGATGACAAGTTACATTTCATTGTGACGCCTTTATTAAGCGCAACAGGTTAATCGGAGACGGACTTCGAGCTAAGTTTATTAGGTTAAATTTTCGTCGATTTCAAGTAAGAAAATGCATTATAAAGGAACTTCGTTGAAAACTGGCGCTTATAGATTCAGAATCAAATGTTATGTACGTAAAAGTGGTTTTTCATTCTATTTATCCAAGTTCTGTTTCTTGAGTGAGGTGAGCAATTTTTGTCATCTCAGAAAACGAATTACTAAAACTATTTTTCTCTAAATACATAAATTCATTTTTATAAGGGTAGCTAAGAGGTCACTCTTTCATGCCATTTCAGTCAAATCTTTACAAAATGATACGAAGTAAGTAGATGTATCCGAAAACATTGTTTTTATAGACGTGCATTAATTATTCTAGTAGTCGATTTTTGGCTCAATGAAGGCGTCGCGTTCGTCCCGGGAGTGTACCGCTCCTCGGGTATAATTGCATGAAGCAATGAATTTCATTCAGCAATCCAAAAACAAGCAGACCGCTCTTATCTTAAGTAATTAATTACTTTTATGGAAACATACAGAAGCACACAAACAAAGTAATAATAGATTATTTACCTTTCATTGTATGCTTAGTGCATATGATCTCTTTAAATAATAATGAAAAGATAACATCTTCAAATAGGTATCATATTATCTAAAAACTTCTGTTGTCTTCTGGTAGATTTAAAATGCATACAATACTTATGCATTTTAAATCTACCAGAGAAGTCTCCCGAACATTTGCAGCAACAGAAGTTTTTAGATAAATTGATATTTGAAGATGATATCTTTTATGATCAAAATATTATCAAAAGCGGTGAAACAGGGTGGGTAGGTGATTGTATAGATATAATATGTATCCGAGTGCATCTGCACTTGTTTATTCATTATAAGATGATTAACTGGTGATGGTGATAATGATAATTGGGTGGGGTTCAGATAAGCATAACATGCAGGTAGGTCCTTTTTAAACAGGTTAGGTTTGATAATAGGGGCCTTCCTAAAACCGAAGTAGCGGAGCCTATTGTCCAACACGCGCCCGTCTTGGTAGCCTCAGGGGAAGTCAAGCACCTTACTCTCCATGCTTGAAAAGACGGGCATGAGGACGGGGGACGTAGAAGAAGAGATTTATATTTATCTGAGGCTATATATATTTATGTGGACATGGCTCTGATAAGGCGTCGCAACAAAATAAGATGAATGAATATATTTCTCAAAAAATGCCGTTGAGTGGTGAAGATTAGGCTTTGTTTTAGCCTGTCAGCACAGTTGATAACAAGACTCAATTTACAGGGTGCGCCGGCAATACTAATCTAGATAACATATCACGATTATATTCCCCGAAGGATAGGCCTTTTTAATTTTTTTCGGGTGTAAATCGTCAAATGTGTCCTACGCTACGCTCTAGCGTGGAGCGGGAGTGTCAGACTTCTACCGACTAAAAAACCCACCCGGTCTTTGAGTTGCTCTTTCTTCCTGGGGCTACGGTACCTTTTTTTATAGTTGATAGGCTTGCGTTTGACCATAATCTCACCTGATGTTAAGCGATGATGTGGTCGAAGATGAAGCACGCTTGCCTAGAAGTAACCTATTCACTCTTGACTTAAAGACTCCCAGGTTATAACTATCAGGAAACACAGACTCCGGCAGGGAATTCCTCTCCTTAGCTGTAAACACAATGAAAGTATTCCCAAAACGTTTCGTTCGTATCTCGTTGGAACTTTCTCGCAACCCTGGCAGGCAATGGCCCTATCGATCTTATTAGTGCTGACTGTTCTTTGAGGCGTACGTGGAACACGATGCGTGGTCTTCTCGGTTAGGCAAGTAACCTAAAATACAAATCATAGCGTCAATAGCCTAATGGCTAAGATGTCGGACTTGTGATCGAGAAGTCGCGGATTCGAACCGGGTGGGGTTCGAACCAGCGACTTCTCGATCGATTAAGGCCGTGCGCGCACTGTGTTACGTTTTGGAAACGCAAAATCTGTGGATTATGGAGTGTCATAGAAGTGCGCGCACTGCGGTGGAATAAACGCGTAAGGTAGAGTCACCGGTGGCCCCTCGCTGCAAAGTTGCGGTGAGTCTACCGCAAATATTTTGTATCGCATAGGAATGTATGTAGTACCGCGCACTGCGGTGAACAAAACGCACGTTTTGTCTGATAATGTTGCCATACAGATTTCTTTGTGTTTATACATATTTTTGATGTGTGATACAGATTAGCACTCGATACAGATTTTTATACAAATTTCACACTGTATTGATAAAATTAACTGTTACAACTAAAGACAGAACATGGCAAAATAAATAAAGAAATAGAAAAGGTAATTTATTTTGCCAAGTACTGTCTTTAGGCCGTGCGCGCACTGCCTTGCGGTGGCCGCAATTGCGGTAGTTCTACCGCACCGGTAGAATGACCGGGGCCACCGGTGACTCTACCGCACGCGTTTATTCCACCGCAGTGCGCGCACTTCTATGACACTCCATACTTCACAGATTTTGCGTTTCCAAAACGCAACGCAGTGCGCGCACGGCCCTAGTTGTAATAGTTAATTTTTAGGTGGCTTTTTCTCGCCGCAGTGCGCGCACCTGAGATTGCGGTTATTCTACCGGTGCGGTAGAACTACCGCAATTGCGGCCACCGCAAGGCAGTGCGCGCACGGCCTAAACTATTGCCGTGAACCTACTCCAGACACAAGCATATTTAGCTTAATTGGAGAACTTAACAAGATTTTAATGTGATTTTCGCTAGTTGTGTTTATTAGAAATAAAAAACCTAAATAACAACCTTTAAAACATTCTGAGCAGTACTCATGATAACATCCACTAGTACAAAGAGGCAGGCAACTCTTTTGATATTGTCCGAAAATAATCAGTTATTACAATTCACATTATCATATCATATCATATATTTATTTGCATTCCACAATGTTGTTTTAGATGTTACAATAATTGCTTAAAGCTAGGATACAATCATGGACCCCGAAGGGCACAGCAAATCATAAAATTAATTCAATTTACAATAATAATTAAAGATGTCAATACATATTATATTCCCAAACTTATCAAAAGAATACTAAAAATGTCAATAGATTATTAAAAAACTTGATAGATAAAAAAAAAACAATAGTGTCACAAAAAATCACAATATAAACCAGTCAAAAGTTAAATGTTAATATGTCTAACTGTCAACTATAAGAGACATGTGAAAATTTACTATTAACTATGCGGTTACAGTCAAAATAAAATACAAAAGGTCACAATTTCAATAAGTCAATACATATTTCGTTTACAGGTCTATATTAAGTCTTAAAGTTAAAAAATTCACCTATGGTATAAAAACAGTTCTCTATTAACCATTGTTTCAATTGCTTTTGGAACTTATGTAAGGGAAGTTCTCTTAACCGACGCGGAATATGGTTGTATACTTTAACGGACATCCTATAGCAATTTTTTTTATGTAATGCGCTTCTGCAAGTAGTGTGAATGTTCAATTTCGTGGGGTCTCTTGAAATATATTTACGGTTTTCATTATCGTCAACAAATAAATGTAATTGGTTTCTAACAAACATTCCTATTTCCATTATGTACATAGATACAAGAGTAAGCACTCCTAGTTTTTTGAAAAGCGGCCTGCATGTTTCAAAAGGTCCGACGTTACTTATAGCTCGGACACACTTTTTCTGTATAATGAAAGCTCTATTAGTGTGTGTTGAATTACCCCATAACAATAACCCATACCTTAAGATGGAGCTTACGTGGCCGTGATAAGCAGTAAGAGCTGCTGTCTCACTAACTGTTCTTTTTAACTGTCTTAAGGCGTAAACAAATCTATTTAGTTTCTTGCATACTGTTTCCACATGAAGTTTCCAATTGCAGTTTTCGTCTAAGGTAATACCAAGAAATCTTATATTTTCGTCTCTATTTAGTATTTCGTCTTCGAATATTATGTTGAAATTATGTTTATTAATTCGATTGTAGTTGCTAAAGTGTACATATTTTGTTTTGGATAAATTCACCCTAAGGTCATTTAGTGTTAACCAAGAAATTATGTCATTTATTGTCTCGTTTACTTCTTTTTCGTGGTTTTGATTGTTATTGCTAGGTATAATCACTGAGACATCGTCGGCAAACAACACGCATTTATGATTGGTGGCATTTGGTAAATCATTTATGTACAGGAGAAATAGTGGAGCTCCTAAGATACTACCTTGTGGTACTCCTGACCGATTGCTCTTAAATTGAGATCTATTGGTCGTTGATGTCAAGTTTTTGTTTATGCGAGTCACTTCTACGCACTGAGTCCGACCACAGAGATAGCTTCGGAGCCAATCTAGTGCCGGACCCCGAATGCCATAGCGCTCGCATTTATCTAATAGTTTGTCGTGATTGACTAAATCAAACGCTTTACTCATGTCAAGGAAAACAACGGTTACGGGTTTTTTTTTCATCAATATTTTCTGTAATAGACTTAACCAGAGAGAAAGCCGCTAATGTTGTTGATTTGCCTTGTTGAAAGCCGTTTTGTTCTTCTTTTATTATTTTATTTTTGTTCAAGAACTCACGTAGTCTATGGTGCATAACTTTTTCATAAATTTTAGAGAGTATAGGTATAAGAGTGATGGGTCTGTAATTATTAATATCCAAAGTGCAGTCTTTCTTATGAAGAGGTTTGACTACAGAAATTTTCAATTTTTCCGGGAAGACACCGCTTGCTAATGATGTATTTATTAGATGACATAGAATGGGAGAAAGCGCTCGTGCACATGATTTTATCACAATTGTAGAGATCTCATCATAACCTACTGATTTCTTATTATTTAGAGAGTTAATAATTCTCATTATTTCGGACTCCGAGCAAGGACGCAAGAAAATACTATTACTGTTAATTTCTGGCTGAGAGAAGTGTTTTCCAGTATATTTTTGTTTTGAGTTATTGTCTTTCGAAACTGAAATGAATGCGTCATTGAACGCATTTGCGATTTGAACAGGATCAGATATTAACTCATCATTACATTTTAGTGCGTCTATTTGCGTATAAGTTTTGATTGTATCAGCTTTATTATTAATTATATTCCAAGTAGCTTTACTTTTATTTTTAGAATTTTGGATGTATTTATGATTTGTCAACTTTTTTTTGATAGGGTAATACATCTTTTTAACATTTTATTGTATTTCATGTATGTGATCCTTATATCCTTATTTTGTTTTCGAAAACAGGATTTCTTAAGTTTTCTTTTGTTTTTACAGCAGATTTTTATACCCTTCGTTATCCATTTAGGTGAAGCATTATTAGTATGATTTTTGATTTTATATATAGAGAAACATAAATTATAAAATAAGATGAAAATGTCCTGAAAATTATTAAATGTTCTATTAGCGTCATCATCGTTATAAACATCATACCACGATAAACTAGTCATGATCTCATTAAATTTCTTAATATTATCAACAGAATAATCCCTTATATCCATGTACCAATACTTTAGGCCAAGTTTCTGTTTTTGAGCTGGCATTTTTAGTAACTGGCATGTGTTATGATCTGACAAAAAAAGTTCGTAAGTCCTTCCTACAGATCTTTTTAGATTGCTAAATATGTGGTCTATACAAGAGTTTTGACGTGTAGGTGTCTTTATATGTAGGTAAAAACCATAATGAGAGAGGATATCCCTAAATTTAATTGAATCTCCAGTATTTTTTAATATGTCTATATTCATATCACCTGCAATATAGATTCTTTTTTTATGTTTTAACAGTAATGTATAAAGCAATAATTCCAATTTTTCGAAGAACAAGTTAATATTTGAATTTGGCACACGGTAGATACAAATAACAATAGATTGCATGGTGGGAATCTCTACACCACAACACTCAAATACTTTTTCGGTACAAAGGTCTTTGAGTAATTTAATATTTTTACTGTCTATTGACTTACGGACTAGGATGCAGACGCCCCCTCGTTTTTCCTTTTTCCTTGAAAAGGAACTGACAATTTTAAATTTTTTAAAATTATTATTGAGCTCATCGCCTGACTTCACAAAAGTCTCTGAGAAACACATAATCTGTACATCAATGTTATGCTTATACAATTCATCCAAACTTACTTCTATGAGATCAATTTTATTAAGTAGTCCAGCTATGTTCTGATGCATTAAAGTGGATGCATACTCATTTTCATTGTTCACGAAAAAACATACTGCCATGTTGCTGGTGCTGTAT